>OX123185.2:32342930-32994930 GCA_944739405.2 Euclidia mi | reverse complement strand
TTACTAACAAACATAGATGACCAAAACTTAAAAGTAAAGAACTAGTAAACTTTTACGTTCATTCATATTATACATTATTTTAGTGTTCTGCGCGAGTCCATACCTCCTGTAGTAAAAATCGAATTCTGAATTCTAAAAAATAAGAAAATAAACATAAATGACGATTTTTGTGACGACTGGGTCGTAAGTATTAGATAACATTTTTATGATTTGTGACTTTATTACTCCGGTGTCATGGTTGTAATTTGGTTGAACTTAAAACTGTTTTAAATTGGTCCATTTGTCTCTGTTTGGTAAGAATCAAATGTCGCGGACAGATTTTACCTATGATTATGTACGGGACCCGTTATCTTGTCTAGTATTGTTGATCGAAGGTTTGTAGTGAATAACAAACCGTCCCACCGTCCATCGTATTCAAAACACCTAGTCTGATTTATTTCTTTAATATCGGCTTTGATTAATATATTTTTCACTTTAGAAACTTTATAGGCAGCGGTAGCCTAGTGGGAGATACCAACAGACTACCATGCAGAGGGTATCGGGTTCGAATCCACGGCGCGCACCAATGACTTTTCGGAGTTATGTGCGTATTGAATTGCTAATTATCGTTTGTCCCGTGATTCGGAGAGCACGTTAAGCCATCGGTTCCCGGTTGTCATGAAGATCTTTGACAATCGTTACAGAGCGTCAGTACATTCTAAAATAAACTGAAAACTAGTCTAAACCATGACATATCGCTATCCCTTCGGGTTGCGGAAGTCAGACAGGCAGTCGCTCCGTCCGTCCGTCCGCCAAATCCGGTTAGACAAGTAGGCGGACCCCAGATTGAAACTGGAATAACGCTAAGAGGATGATGAGGATGATGATGACTTTAGAAACTTTATATCTTTTTAGTGTAGAGCAATTCATCAAGGCGATCGCATTTGATATTATGTAGCACTCTATTAGCGACATCGTGCAGTAATTTATTGTTAAATCGCAAATAATTTATAATTGTAGTTTTGTGACGAAATATTATAAACTTTTCCCATATTAATTAAGTCCAAGATGGGTAAACAGATACTAATACTTTAAAAATACTTCGGGTATTAGGTATACGGATCTTAATACTACTATTGGAAAGTTTAGAAATATGGCATTTATATATGAACAAACTGTTGAGTTTCACTGTCCCGTGTATCATATATGATTCATAACAATTATTGATTTTCTATTGTGTCTCGCGCCGGACAGGGAATGGGTTAATGTTATAGAAAAATGTTACCCTTAATATAAATACCACACCAGTATACCTTTTATACTAAACACACTCGATAGGGCGAATAATAGTCTATGCGGGGTCTGTGTTTGACCGCTTTGACCGCTATCTCATCAGCATTACCTAAGTGCTGGTACACAAAGCGATACATCAATCTATATACAATGACAGGTCAGCCTATAATGGACACAATGACGTGTACTATCGACGAAGGTGCTTATCCAACAGAAGCCTATTTACTCGAGTATTGAATACAGCAGGATTGCTCTTACCGAAAATTTGGAAGTTGTTATGCAATGTGCGTTCAATTTCAGTAGATATACTTGATCAGGTAAGTAACCTTAGCTTTAATCTTCTGTGTTTTCTTATATTACACATTTTGTATTAAAGAGTATCGACAAGAATATGGTTTTTTTTTGTTTCCTGTGTCGCGGGGGACTTTACAAACATAGGTACAACCAACGGACACAATGAACACCCAGACTCGAAACGACAATTTTATGGCTCACACAAAGTGTTGTCTCGTATGGGAATCGAACCCACGACACTCGGCGCAGTGTCAAGGCGGCAAGGCGGCTGCTTAAACCACTACGCCAACCGTGCAGTCCAATATTTAATTTCCGTGTGTCATAATATTTAATTTTCCTATTGTATGAATTCTGGTAACGGTGTTTTTGGCCATGTAACCTGAAGCAGTTACTCATCTAAGGAGTAACGTATGCTATTGGAACTTAATTACGTAGATTTATGACTATGGCAGGTGACTAGACCTCCTAGGCGGACTAGCAGAACCGTTAAATTGAAATTTTGTTTTCAAATAAAATGATGGCATACCATAAGACGATATAATATTTTAATATATCTAGCTTCACTTGTGGGTAACATAGAAGTACCACTAAGGGTGCTTCTACACGGTGCATGTAGCTGGAGCAAGTAAAGGTGCGGGTTACACGCGTGGGTAATATCCGCAAGCTACTTGATCAAGTTACTCGCTTGTACTTGTACATGGTGCAAATAACTGGATCAAGTAAAGACGCGGGCTACTTGCGCAAGCTGTACCTATGTACAAGTTATCTGTTCGTGGTCAAGAGCTACATGTGCATGCTATTCGCGCGGTAGCTTCATGACTTGAATCGAGTCAAAATATCTCGATGAACGAAAATTCTTTAAAATCATATGTAAAAAATGTATTTTTAATAAGTAACATGCGCGAGGGACCCGCGCGCGCCGCAGAGCACGCGAGTTACTTGCGCGGGTGGCTCGCATTGGTACATGCTCGAGTCGCTGGACCCGCAACATTTTTTTAAACGATATGTTTACGGTGCATGTAACCCGCGCAAGTGCCTCAACATGCTCAAGCTACATGCGCCGTGTACAAGCACCCTAAGAAACATAAACAAATGATAGTATCACTATGTACACGTGAAACTTTCCAGAACTTAAATTTTGTTTTAGAGTTTAGCTTGTATCTCTGCATAATGACATATATGTATTATTATTATGTTTTGCGTGAAGATGAAGGTTGTAAGGTAAATTAATATTATTAATGAATATGATTGTCTGCTTAAAAATATACAAAACACTAGGTTGTTAGCTATTAACAGCAAGAAGTATACGCAGTATTACAGTTTTATTAGGCTACCACAACTTGCTATAAATAGCCAAGTTTATCATGTTCACATTGGGTACACAGAGGACCCAATGGGTCAAGTTACAAGATAAAACTCTATAAGAAAGTGTCATTGAAAATTCGGTGACCAATTGTGATTAGGTAAAATCTATTAATCTATACATTAAAACCAAAAAATAACGTCACAAGATCTTTATATTGCCCAGATTTCAATATTTTGGTTAGAATGCTTTTATATAATTTAGTATAAATGTTTCTCTTTAAATCGTTAATTTAAATAATTATCAAGTGATGGCCTAGCTAATAGCAAGCTAAAAGCAAAAGGCAGCGATAGCCGAGTGGAGAGACTGACAGACTGCTACGCAGAGGGTCTCGGATTCGAATCCACGGCACACACCAATGACTTTTCGAAGTTAAGTGCGTATTAAATAATTGATTATCGCTTGCTTATCGGTGAAGGAAAACATCGTGAGGAAACCTGCATGTCTGAGAGTTTTCCATAATGTTCTCGAAAGACATGTGAAGTCTGCCAACCCGCACTTAGCCAGCGTGGTGGACTATGGCCTTACCCTTCTCACAGTGAGAAGAAGCCCGTGCCCAGCAGTGGGACAATATAAAGGGCTGATGATGATGATGGCCAAGCTAGCCACCAGTCCTGAGGTAACATTGAAATACTCTTAAAACTCTTCTATTCACAACGATCTTTAATCACCTGAATAATGACAAGGGTTGCTATCATTATACCTCACAATAGGTCAGTAACCAGCCTCTTACACTAGCGATAGACTTTAATTTTTTTGTAAATTCATAACAGGTAATGTCGGATAATAGCTGCCTTTTAATAAAGCTTCAGGTCAATACAAAATTTCTAACTAAAACTAGGAAGGGACCTGGTAAACAATCTGTAAAATCGGAACATCAATAAAATTATGTAAAATCAAGAGTTGTGACGATTTTACAAGAACCCTCACTTAGGTCCGTTTGTCGAATTCACTTTCAAAATGTTAAGGAAAGTCAAATGTGACGGCGAGGTTTAAAAATGTGCCGAATGTATAACAACCCGTTAGTAGTGTGTGTGTGTGTGCCTGTTTTGGTACCTACTCTCACCTGTTATTTTAATATTTAGTCGTTCCTGTCACTGCTTCGTTACACTTTACTGATGACGTATGACGAAACGGAACATAAAAATCCTGTAAATAAGCTATTTTTGTTGGTTAAAAAGGCAGCGATAGCCTAGTGGAGATACCAACAGACTGCCATGCAGAGCGTATCGAGTTCGAATCCAAGGCCAATGACTTTTATTTATTAATTTATTTAAATTTATGCACAAACAATGTACAAAGGTGGACATAATGCCATAAGGCATTCTCTACCTGTCAACCTTAAGGTGGTGAAGAGATAAAAGTGGTAGGTGCAATTAGACTGTAAACTAGAGTAGTAGTTTTGACTTAATACTAATAATTATTGTGTAACTTAATAATTATTTTATACATAATAGGGATATAATACATACACAATAAATAGTTCTATATAAACTTACTTATACATAAATATATATATATATATATATATATATATATATATATATAAACCTAAATATATATACATACTACATATACATAAATACTTATAATAATGGATGAGAGTGATGTGCTGATTCCTCTAATCTTCACTGTTTTAGTTATATTCGCATATATTCGTAATATTAACATAAACCGTAAAAAACAAAGTATTAAGTAGAACTTAGTTATTTTAATCTACAAGCAGCGGCGGAAATAAATTATAATAAATGTAAAAGATTTTACTCCGACAATACTATACTGAACTGTGATCGCTGCCTTAGCGTTTGACAATGCGGTATTTATGCAGCGTCGGTGCGGCGTCGACGCGGTGGCGATGCGGTTTTGATGTGAATACACAGTATTGCGGTGCGGCACCGGTGCGGGTTCGGCGTCGTATACAGGAAGCCTAAGTGATGTTGCCGTACTTACTTATTCTAAAAGGTATGTACATTCATAACATTGTCTTTTGTTTGTTCATTAAAAATGACTTAAACTTATTGCGGAATGCGTGTAATGTTTTCAGGTTGCGCATGGGGGGCGGAAGGTCATTCCAACAATGGGTGGCGGCGTATTTGAAACTACTCACTCTAACTAACTACCTCTGAAAGCAGTGGTCCTATGCCGCGCTGCGACCAAAAGATGTGATGCCGCCCGCGTACTGTACTGATTAATATCACGAGACCATGTCAACTTTCTGTATAGGTATGTCGGTGTTTTGTATAGAACAATACCAAACAGTAGAGTTGCCAGATGAAGATGCTTGCGAGCAGTCATCTTCATGAGGTTCCTACTATTCAGGAATGGAGCGACATACGAACGAGGTGGCATATTATAACAGAACCGAGCACAGGCGTTCTGTACTCTCTGAATAACTTTCTCTGTTCCACTCAATATACATGGACCAATCACAGTATCTGCATAATTAAGTTTAGACAAAATAAGAGTCTCACAAGGCAATATCCGCAATTCAGTGCTCAGATGGTAGCAAATTCGATATAACAGTTTGAGACGGTAAAAACAGTTTTTGACAGCTTCCAGTACATGCGTCTCAAAATGCAATTCACCATCCATGACCAAACCTAGGTTTCGAGCCTCACTGACTTGCTCTATGGGACAATCAATAACGAGTAGTACAGGATTTAGATCTTGTATCTTTCTAATGCATTCCTTTGAGCCTAATATTAAGAATTTGGATTTGGTGGGGTTGAGTACCAGTGAATTTTTTTTAGCCCAGTCAGAGATCTTATCTAAGTCTTTATTCATTTTATTTACAGATTCATGGCAGTCATTGGGCTGAAACGATATGTATAGTTGGAGGTCATCGGCATACATATGAAACTGTGTATTACATAAATGGTTGGTAACATCTGCACTGTACAATAAGAAGAGGAGAGGGCCGAGCACTGATCCCTGTGGAACACCTTGGGTTACCTGACAGCAAGAAGAAGTTGCATTGTTACCATCCCTGTCATTATCCAGTTGCACAAATTGAAATCTGTCAGTCAGATAACTATGGAACCATCTTACTGTTGCTGAGTCGCAGCCATAATACGAAAGTTTGGCAATAAGGAGTGAAATATTTATTGTTTCAAAGGCACGTGAAAAATCAAGTAGAGTAAGCAGGGTACCCATACCCTTGTCCCTAGCATCCAAGGTATCGTCAACAACATCCATGAGAGTGGTGGTTGCACTGTGTCCCTGGCGAAAACCTGACTGTCTCTGAGGTATGATGCTATACTTCTCGAGGTACTTCCTGAATTGACTGTTCACCACCCTTTCCAATACTTTTGATAAAATAGGAAGTACGCAGATTGGTCTGAGATCTTTAGGTGAGGTTGGATTGGGAACTTAGGGTATTGGTTTTACAACTGCGGTTTTCCACATATGAAGGAAGGTAGAAATTGTTTAAGATTAAGATGTTTACTTACTTGCTTGATATACTGCATATGCTCAATCAAAGTCTATTCTTTACAGATATATAACTCACATAATTGCTACAGCGCTTGTAGGAGGCGAGGTGGATTTGCCTTACAGTGCGGTAGATATACCCCGCGGCAATGCCATTCGACTTGTAGTATTAAACTGGGTAAGCCTTTCTGCAGCATGGGTAATTTTACATGACACTAGTTAGTAGGGCAGCCATAGCCTAGTGGAGATACTAACAGACTGCCATGGAGAGGGAATCGGGTTCGAATCAACGGCGCGCACCATTGACTTTTCAGAGTTACGTGCGTATTAAATTGTTAATTATCGCTTGTCCCGTGCCTCGGAGAGCACGTTAAACCGTCGGTCCGTCGGTCGTTATAGGGCGTTGTAGGGTCAGTACGTGTAAATAAAACTGACACTAGTCTAAACCATGGAATATCGATATCCCTTCGGCAGAGATGGGCAAAATGTAATTAAATTACAAATTAACAATTACAATTACTTTTGTAATTGATAATTTAAATACTTTATAACAGATTACTTTTGTAATTAGTTGCGAATAACCTACTAAATATTTAATTAATTTGTAATTTAATTAAAATGTAATCTAATTACACAGTAGTCTGTTACAAAGTATTTAAATTAACTATCAAATACGACACTTTTATAGAACATTTTAAAACAAACGCCATTATTATTTATCTATTATCTTTTATCCCTATATGAATTTACACGTGTGTAAATTCGTGAGTCAGAATTTACCTACATCAAAGAATACCTATATTGTACTCAACCCATTGCAGACGCCCTCGGCATACTCCAGGGTGAAAACGCTACTTATTACGGAACATTTCTGCCTACTATACTCTCTTTGAAAAAAAAAAAATACATTTGAAGAAGCTGGTAACTACGAATACTGCAATCATCTTGCAGAGACTTACCTCGCTAGTGTACAAACCAGATTTCGAGACTTTTTAACGATTTCAAATGCAGCTTTAGCTGCTATTTCTAAGTTTATGCAGGTAAATGCTGGTGTGCCCCAGGGATCCGTCTTATCGCCCATATTTTTTCTTCTGCATATCAATGATATGCTATCTTTTGGGAGCATACATTGCTATGCAGATGACAGTACCGTGCATGGGCGGTCCTGCGGCTAAGCAGGCCGACATTGGGGAAAACAGGCGAAAACTTGTCGCTGAGCTTGACCAGATTTTGAACAGCATCTCGAATTGGGGTGCTGAAAACATGGTCGAGTTCAACGCCAAGAAGACACGGGTGTGCGCATTTTCAACAAAGTTATCTCAATTCCTTCCCCAACCTGCTCTTCTGGACACTCCACTACCGATACAGGACAGTCTAAATATACTTGGTATGGACATACGCCGCAATCTCAACCAGAGAAACTACATCGAGGGTGTCATTAAATCGGCATCTCGAAAAATCGGAGTCCTGAACAGAGTGAGGTGAGTTTTCAGCTTTGTCTATTATACAAGACTCAGGTTCGCTCTTACGTGGAATACTGCTCTCATCTCTGGAACGGCTCCGCTCAGTACCTGCTAGATGCCCTTGATAGATTGCAGCGGCGTGCTGTCCGTATCATAGGTGACCTTGAGGCTATTAAGACCCTTGAATCTCTGCAATAACGCAGGGACGTAGCCTCAATGGACAGCCATTAAGGCTTTTACCAATTGTATCATGGGGAGTGCTCAGAAGAACTCTTTCAACTTATCCTACCCTCTCCTTTCCTATCCCGAACAACACGAGCCGGATTAAGGTGCCACGCTTACACGATAGAACAGATACCGTCACGTACGAAAAGGTTCGGTACATTTTATCTTTGCCGTACCATAAAGATGTGGAACTCACTGCCAGCTCACGTGTTTCCTTCCTCCCTTGATCCTGGGTCCTTTAAGCGGGGCGTGAAAAACCATCTCTCAAGGCCATCAAAGTGAGCAGTTAACCAGCAATTGGGGATGGTGGCCTTCACAACAGGACTTCACTGTCAGCTTACCATCAGGCAGCGTGAAGTCAGTTTGACAGGTATTTTTAATTAAAAAAATATATATCTTTCTAATAAGGATATAATTATTAAAATCGGATTATATAGCACTAAATCCGATTTTTATATATCATTTTCTATGTTGCACATTAATTTGCATTAGCAGATAATTGAATTACAAAGTATTTTAATTACTTGTCAACCAGATTACTTTGTAATTAAATAACACTTTAGTAATTACATTATATATTCTGAGTAATTAAAATTACTTTATAACTAAATACAATTTAACTAGATTACATTGTAATTACATTACTTAGTAATTAAATTAATAATTCAATTACAACGTTATTTAATTATGTCCATCTCTGCCCTTCGGGTTGCGAAGGTCAGACAGGCAGTCGCTCTGTGGAAAAGATAATATTCAGCCAAATCTGGTTAGACTAGTAAGCGGAACCCAGGTTGAATCTGGATAACGCTAGGAGGATGATGACTAGTTGCTAGCTCCGCCATGGTGCAGATGATGAGAAAAAAATATTTAAGGAATTTTTTTCACTACATTAAATAGATGATAGTGCAAAGATTTTATTTTACAATTTATATATACCTTTTCCTGAAAATAATGGGCTATATATAGAAAGATTTTTGCATTTTCTATTACTTAGACGTAAAAAGTCGTGGAACCCTTTTCTACTGCATTGATTGTTAAACGCTGTTTTGTGTTATGTTCCATTTTTAGGAATCCTTTTGGTAATTTTTTTGTGAATTGTAAAGTTTTTGAAAAAGGTTTTCTTACTGCTATCGGCGTATATTAACATCTACCGATATCGTCGTTGCGCCTGCCAAGTTCTATAAGTGATTTTTGTAAGTCAAAGTCAAAGTCAAAATCCTTTATTCATTTGGTTCATAATGTGACTTTTATGAACGTCAAAATGATAAATTTTAAAATAATTAGTTAGAGATTCTACATTTACATTTACTGCCACGTTCACAAAGCAAGGGCGTAGAACCATGAGAAAGAACGGGCAATACGGTCACACTTTTTCATCGCCAGGTTTTGCATAATACACATAATTTACATTTTGTAAGGTGTTGCAACTGTTACACCTTCTATATCACTTGTATATATTTACTGCTCATAATAATACTCAAGCATGGGCATGTAATGAGGAGGGATGAAAATTATGTAACTAGAAAAGTGATGAATTTGAGAGTAGAGGGACATAAAGCAAGAGGGAGACCAAAGAAAAGATGGATGGATTGTGTGAAAGATGACATGAATGAAAAGGGAGTGAATGTTCAGATGACATCCAATAGAAGAGAATGGAAGAAAAAGACATTCTGCGCCGACCCCAAATGATATGGGAACAGGGCAGGCAGAAGAAGAATAATACTCAAGCATAATACTTAATTTTAATTTTGATGTTCATTTAGTTAGCCTCCTCAGAATAGACATGGTGAAACAGGAGCATCCACTTACATTATATATACCTAATAATGCAGGCAATCCGCGAAAGTGATCAGAACTATGATGGAAATGATGCAGTTAAATATTAAAATTTAATACCAGCCCGCAAGACCGTCATCGACCAGTCATCGCAAGTAGTACCCGTTCACAAGTATGACGCATGTGTCAGCCATCATCTCTCTCGCCATATTAGGGGGATAGGGATGACCCGACACACGACGCCACCACAAGAAATGAAATTTTAGTGAGCATGACGACAACGGTATACGAACCGGCAGTAAGAAACAATCTATTGGTATCAAGCTCAACACAAGAAATCTCAGCAGTGCGCTCGATAGAAAGTTTAGCTATATCCTTACGTTCTTTACATTTCAAACTATTACATACATATATTAGAGAAACGAATTACAAATGCACTTGTTGCTGAGCAATGTTGATTGTTAAATATTAATTGGTCACCTCGCAACCAATGTTCCGTAAAACATAAGATATCAATATTATGTTTGTTTAAAAATGAATCTTTTTCTAATTCTTTGCCAGATAGGCCTTGTATGTTTTGATGAACTAAGTTTAAAACACATGCATGCCTATCTGTTGTCTCATCTAGTAGTTTAAGCTAATAGATGTGTCAATACTACTATTTGTATAACCATTATCTACCAAATTCCTAAGTACTCTAGTAGTTCTCCTATCAGTATATAAATTAAATGCTTTTAATTTAGCAAGTTGTCGCCTATATACATAAGAAAGATACATAGTATCTTTTGTTAAAAAGAAATTACTTATAAAAATACTAGTGTCAAAAAATAAAATACTGTCACTATGACATGTCCTATTGTATAATAATAAATTTAATTTTCCTATCTGCCTGTTTTAGTCATATGTGAGAGCATATATTATGAATAAGGCAATGCACAAATAATAAAGCTACATCCTATTTTTGTGCTAAGATCTATCATTAAGTCTGTTAATTCTATGAGACTGTTTTTGGAGACTAATGAGCTGTCACCATACAATATGATGACAGTAGTTTGTGCATTCAAGTCGGAATTCTTAATTTTATCAACTAGGGTACCAGAATGAGCTCCAGGTGAACAAAAGTTCTGTGCTGGTCGCTCAGTGTAATGATCAATTAAGCTACCTAAACCCACTCCCAGTTGGTCTGAAAAAAATATTACATTCTTACTGTCAGTTGTTGGATGGATGCAGTTTGTTTTGTGTATTATATTGGTATCCATGTGCATTCAATTATATTGATCCAGCAGGTGTAGTCGCACACTTAGTTGTACAACTGGAACAGTAATTACTAGAGTTGGATAATGAGATAAGTTGTTGTTTTAAATTTTCTCGACCAACTCTTGAAATTTCTTCATTTTTTAAGATGTATTCATTTGTCTCATTCTGGTGTTCCATTATAGCACTAGTGAGTTGAGCTAGTAGATTAGATATTTGTGCTTGCAACTCACTTGTGTGTTGTTCGTATAACAACCTACCAGAAACTATTTCTTCATTTGATTCTTCAAGCTTTAATAAAAGTTACAATTATCTTGTGCATACTGACTCAATTTGGTAGACCACTTAGGACCAGATCTAAGTTTCTTAATTAATTTCACTTAAATAATTTTCTAAATTTATTCTTCTTAAGACATTTTTGAGACAGTTACATTTAAGAGCTTTTAGCACATTCATTTTGTCACCCAGGAGCTCAGAAAATGAGTTGTGTGTAGCAGTACTGTTAAAGGCCGCAATTGTGTCTTCTAGAGTTGAAATTCTGCCATAAGCCTCATTGAGACTTGCTTCTAACTCCGCATTGCGTTGTCTGGAGTAAATTTGGTCGCAGCTGTTGAAACACCTTACTTCTTCTCGTAGTATGTCCCGTTGATCCAAGACATTCATATATTATGCTCTATATGCAGCTCCGTGAGTTGTGTCTTTAGCTCAGATATACGGTCATTCACAGTCTTGATTTCTTCTTCACAGTCAACGCGTTCCCTTAATAGTTGACTGTTGTCATTCTTATACTTCTGTAACTCAACCAGAGTTATTCTTAATTTATTTTCCGACTCCTTAGCTGTTGCCTTCCGAGTCATCATATGGGTAGACATTGCGAAGGATTACAAATTACCTAAAAAAGAAAAAAAACAGCTGAGCAAAGTCAAAGAAGAGAAGAGATGTGATGGGGCTTGAGTATTATGGTTTATGTGGAAAGCCTTGGGGGAGGCCTATGTCCAACAGTGGACGTCTTTCGGCTGATATAATGATGATATCGAGAGATCAGTGGTATATTTAACTTTAAGTGATTATTTTAACATCCCACTTATTACCACCATGATCACAGCATTATATTAAAAAATAAACTAAGAGAACTACTAAGAGAATGACTGGAGTGGAGGGGTTAATAAATGACATGAAGAATGTAAAAGCAACGGGAATGTAAAAACAAAGCCGGATGGAATACCAGTTGTGTGAAATGTGGAAGATACTACAGGTAGACGGATGGAAATGGTTAGTCATTTTTTATTCTTCAATAAGTTGTTGGTGGAAGAAGCATACCTGATGAATGACGTAGCAGTTCGCGCAATCAAAACAAAAGTGATGTGCTGGAGTATACCGAATATAGAGGAATAAAGCTTATTTCACATAGTATGAAAGCTTGGGAGAAAGTGCTTGAACGAAGATTGAGAGAAGAGAGTGTAATTTCAAAAAAACAATCTTGTTTTACGTCTGGCCGAGGAACAACACACGCCATTTTTACGTTCCAACAAATATGCGAAAAATAAAGAAGTGCACACAAAAACTTGCACACGTTTTTTGTGGATCTCGAAAAGGCATATGATCGGGTGGCCCGTAGATTTTGTTGAGGGCCTTTACAAAGGAAGGTGTACCTAGGAAGTATGTACAGTTCCGAGCGATGTACAGTAGATGCACAACCCATGTCCGGGCTATAGTGGCCAATACCGGCAACTTCAATGTGGCTGTAGGCTTGCACCAAGGCTCTGCTCTCAGCCCGTGCCTCTTCTTGCTAATAATGGACGGTTACGGCGGACATACAGGCAGAGGCCCCCTGGTGTATGCTGTTTGCCGACGACATTGTTTTGATTGCCCATAGTGGCCTTGAAGTCCAGAGCAGACTGACAAAATGGTGGCAAATACTGAATAGTGTAGCCTGAAACTTGAAAGTCAGTAAAAGTAAAACTGAATACATGTTTTGCGGCTTCAGCGGTCTCTTTAGTCCCGTGCCTATATCCCTTGCTGGAGTGCCTATATCGGTCTGCTTGCTTATAACTTTTAACCCACGGATGCCCCTTAAGTTAAAGGCCAAAATTTACAAATCTGTTATAAGACCAGTCACACTGTATGGGTCGGAATGCTGGGCCGTGAAAAATACGGATAAATGAAGATTGCATATAGCAGAGATGAGGATGTCGAGACGGATGAGTCAGGTGACAAGAATGGATAAAATAGTACATTAGGGGGAGTTTTAAAGTTGCACCGGGGCAAGAAAAGCTAAAATGAAATCGTCTGTCGTGATATGGTCATGTGATGAGTAGGGATGAAAATCATGTGTCAGACAAAGTGACGAACATGCGAGTTGAGGGACATAAAGCAAGAGGGAGACCAAAGAAAATATGGATGACATTCATGTCACGCTTGAGACAATGTCAAGCATGACATGAATGAAAAGAGTGAATGTTCAGGTAAACTCTGATAGAGGACCATAGAAGAGAAAGACAATCTGCGCCGACCCTAAGTTGTATGGGAACAGGGCAGGCAGAAGAAGAAGATTGATTCTAATTATCTTCATTCTTCATTGGACATTCGTATACAAGAACAATTGTATAACAGAAAAGTAATGAACAAAACAGTGCATACATTTTTCACCTTACGCTTATGTGAATGTAGCGAAATGCCCAAGCCACATATTTTGACTATGGTGTAGAGTTTGTGAGGTTAGGCCTTGTAGAGTTAGGGCTTGTAGAGTTAGAAGCTTTGCCCTACATAAGATCAGATAACTTTTTGACAGTGCGACTGAAGGTCTCGTCTTGGCAACATTTTACATGAAAATGTTTTTGGTGGGATATATTATATTTAACTAGCTTTTGCCCGACGCTTCGCGCGCGTCAAATTAGGGGTTACACAAATCTACTTTCAGTCTCAAGTTGTGTGAAGATACTCCTGATTATTTTAAAGACTTCAGAAACTCTATAGGGTACAAAGTAACTCGGTCAGTATCCATGACATTATCTACCATTATCTCCCGAAAGGTACATAATAAAATCAACTTGCATACAGTCAAATGTCAAAGCTATGTTCTAATACATGTTCAATATATCTCTATAAACATTTTCGCATTTTTAATATTATTAAGGAAAATCGTTTCAGCCGTTTAAGCTTATTTTATAATTATTAGTGTATATATGCGAACAATTTAATCAACGTGCACAAAATGACATTATGTATGACGTGACAGTACTGACAGATATGCGATAGCACATGCGCAGCACTCAATTATTAGCACATGCGTTCTTATTTCCAAGAGGTAAATTTGTGCCTTACAAACTTCTACCCTCCCTACAATCCCTCCCAGTTTAATGTTTGCAACTTACGGTAGCCTATATCCGTTTCCATGGTCCAATATATCTCTATATTAAATTTCAACGAAATCGGTTCAGCGGTTTTAGCGTCAAAACGGAACATACATACATACACACTTTCGAATTTATAATATTAGTAGGGATAGGGATACTGTCCGAGATCTTAGGAATACTACAATCAATTACTGGTTTATATTTAAAAAATATCTATTTCTGATTTATTTATAAAAGATTTTCATACGTAAAATCCTACAGTTTTTCAAATATTATACTACTTTCCATCTTTTCAGACGATAAGTTTTGTACTATGTTGGAGACATTTTTATTTAAATCTGAAGTTTTCAGGCTTTGCCTGCCTTACTAGGATCGTAACGCAACGATATTCTGTCAAATCGGTAAGATCCAATGCGAGAATCTTGGATGCCACGGGGATAACGCTAGGACGATGATGAATAGTTACGATACTAGTAAGGCAGGCAAGGCCTGAGAACTTCAGATTTAAATAAAAATGTCTCCAACATAGTACAAAAACTTATCGTCTGCAAAGATGGAAAGTAGTATGATATTTCAAAAACTGTAGGATTTTACGTATGAAAATCTTCTTGATTCTTTTATAGATAAACTAGAGATAGATATTTTTAAATATAAACCAGAAATTGATTGTAGTATTCTTAAGATCTCGGACAGTATTAAATATAAGAGACCAAAAACATTTTCATGTAAAATGTTGCCAAGACAAGACCATGACTCGTAGGGTCAAAAAGTTATCAGATCTCATGTAGGGCCAAGCTTCTAACTCTACTCGCCCTAACTCTACAAGGCCTAACTTCACAAACTCTACACCATAGTCAAAATATGTATGTGGCTTGGCCATTTCACTACATTCACATAGGCGTAAGGTGAAAAATGTATGCACTGTTTTGTTCATTACTTTTCTGTTATACAATTGTTCTTGTATACGAATGTTCAATGAAGAATGAAGATAATAAAAATCAATCTTCTTCTTCTGCCTGCCCTGTTCCCATACAACTTAGGATCGGCGCAGATTGTCTTTCTCTTCCGTGCTCCTCTATCAGAGGTTACCTGAACATTCACTCTTTTCATTCATGTCATGCTTGACATTGTGTCAAGCGTGACATGAATGTCATCCATATTTTCTTTGGTTTCCCTCTTCCTTTATGTCCCTTAACTCGCATGTTCATCACTTTGCCTGATTTGTCTTTTTAAGTGCCAGAAGCTCAATTTAATGAAAAAAAAACATGAAAATTTGCGACTCTATTAGTTGAGAAATAGTCGCCTGATTTATTAATGGTTTATTAATTCTACTTTTACTTTAATTATCTTGCCTTGTAAATCCTTCTTTGAACTAAAAGTTGTTAACATTAAGTTAACAACCTTTATTTCGAAGAAGTATTTAGTTTTTCCATAACATTTACAAGTTAAGGTCATTAGAGCATCTAAGATTGTAGATGACAACGAATTCAAAGAATTTCGACGATAAAGATTGTTGATTTCTGTTAAGTAGTATGCCTGTGAAATGCGATGCCGGCAGAAATAAGATGAGAACAATTGTCAGGCATATCAAAATACGCAATAAAACAGTATCATTTACAATTTTATACGTGGTAGCTAGAGTATTTCTTTTTATTTGTGTAATAACTACGAGTATATCATCATTATCATCAGCCTGTCATGGTCCACTGCTAGATATAGGCCTCTCCAAAGGTACGCCACAGAATCCAATTTTCGTATTTTCGCAATAATGATGTCACACTTGTAAAGTACATATAATAATATAAATATATGTACAACTAAATGCTACCTTTTTTACAACCGTTAATGGTATACCTTCATTAGGACATACATGAAACCTAAAAAATGCCGTGTTACGTGCTGCGCATTGCGGCACAACCAGCAAATATTGTGGCAACACCGCACCGCTGAGCATTCCAAATTGAGCGCCGTACATAAGTTTCCATCGCACTAAAATGCAAACTTAAACAATTTCCGAAGTTTGCCACTACATTGAAATTCTAGCATAAACTTCTTGCAGATTTTGCAACCGTTTTGCAACATATTTTCCTTTTAGGTGTAATGAGTATGCCAGATAAATTTTAATAAAACTTGTCTCATCAATTAAGAGTGGTTTTATTTTCACAGTTCGGTTTTGTTTGTTTTTCGTGTGAGTGTGTGGCCAACTCTGGTGTCGGAGTTTTCAGACCGCCCGAAGGCCTCCGACATGGCCTAACGATCCTTGTACTCAGACAAGAACCGGGACCGACAGCTTTACGTGCCCTCCGAAGCACGGTAGCGCTCAGATGAAAATGCCACACACGGTCACCCATCCAAGTGGTGACCTGTGCAAGCGTTGCTTAACTTTGCCGATCTGTTACGAACCGCAAGCCAAGTCTCGCTATGAGCGCTACACAGTTCGGTAATAACCAGTGTATTAATTACGAGAAGATATGTAAATTTTCAAATTTCTAATGTTGTGTTAAAACAACCTAGAGAATGATTAATTTGAAATCCAATGTCCTCCGTAGATAAAGCGATCTACAGAGTGAAAGCACAACAGGTTAAAAAAAATAAAGCCATCAAATGCATAAAGGGATTGCTTGTAAATAAAGAAAAAGAGCACACAAAATAGTGATCTTGAAACATAATAAAAACCTCTATTAACTGTAATTTTTTCGCAGTAAATTAAATTCAAATTGAGAGTAATAAAACCTGAAATGATACTGTAATTGCGTGCCATAATCAATATTTTAGAAAATTATAATGCAAACTGACGATACTAGAATAAAATTACAAACACAGCTGACAGCACAACCGTCGCCGTGAGGCGATTGTGCTGTCAGCATTTGCGGTATACACATTATTCTAAAGTATTTATTGTGGCAAGCAATTACAGTATCGTTTCTGTTTTTATTGCTCTCAATTTGAACTTTATTTACTGTATACGCATATTTATCTTGATGGAGAAGTAATGCAAGTGAAATACGAGCCACTAGCAGATACTACTACCTGAAAAATTGCTTATACGCATAGATAATGAATGCATGGGCTTCATGAGTCACTAGAAACTCTTTTAAGTCATTATGGTAGGCTTTTCAAAAGCGAAATTCGATATTATTAAATCTATAATATAAAAACGAATAGCTAAATGTGTTGCTAAGCGCAAACCTTGAGAGCAGCTGAACCGATTTAAGAAATTATTTTTTATAATATTTCTTGAAGTACCAGGATGGTTCTTCAGTCAACTTTTAGGCGGTGCCTTTCGCCGGGTCAGCTAGTACGTTTATAAATATAGTTAAACATTCAAAACCATAATTCAAACGTTTCACGTACATAACAGATTAAATAACCGTAAATATCACAATTATGAAAATCCGTAAATATCATACTTCACTACCGTAGGGTAGTTTCTTACGCATATTTTCTGTGCCACTAGCTTCCAGACTCAAGGTAACTTAATCCCTCTTGAATAGAGAATAATCTTTCAAGAGGGATAAAGTTAGATATAAATAATATTAATGATTTGAATGCGGAATTCGGTTGGATGCGGGCGGCTCAAGACCGATCTGTGTGGGTTCTCCACACAGATCGGTCTTGGGGGAGGCCTATGTCCAGCAGTGGACGTCGTTTGGCTGATATGATGAATGATTTGAATATTTAATTAAATGAAAAAGAAATCGTACTGTTACCTTATATCGTGGGTTGGCATTAGTTAATTAGCATTTTTATAAAGTTAAGTACTAGTCAAATTATACAGTAGAAGAGTTGTTGATGATCTTAGCCCTGATCATCAACAACTCTTCTACTGTATAATTAGTTAGCCCTGACTAAGGTCAATGTCACCAGTGTAAAAAAAGCGATCACTCAACACGTCAAAAGTATTTTTATGTCAACGATCATGATTTCAGCAACTTATTTTTACAGCATAAAATCGATTAGAACATATAATTTTCCTTAAGTGAACAGCCTCAGCGCTATAAGTATAATAAGTATGCAAACACGTAAAACAAGAATGAATGCCCTCACTAGTACGACACCAACTGATAGTCCGATCAAGCCAGAGTACCTCTCTCTCATACTCATACTCAGAAATGTCATGTATGCCGTGACATCATATTGGAAGTGCAGATACAGTAGACTGGTAATATTGATTACTGTGTATTGCACCAAATCAATGTTTAATTATTATTATTATGATAGCCTATCAAACAATATGGTTGACTAAACTCTTAACAAAAGTATCATTTAACACAATTATAAACTTGAATGACTTTAGCAAACAAAGCTTACTAAAGATGACGATAAGCTTTGAGAGATATTATGGAACAAGTCGTTTATTTCACTATAACTTTCTAAGGCTCGTAACTTCTAATTAATTTTAGATATTCACCGTAAGATTAACTAATTGACATAATAAGTAGTAATAGGACCTCAATTTAGAGAAACCCATGACAAATTCGTTACCGTACAAAGTTATCAATGAATCAGCTTAAGCGTCTTTGTCAGAGTTTGTTCGTGTCGTATACTATCGTAATGATGTAAGCATAGGTACAAAAAGTCAGTAAACCCAAATCATGACACTACTCTAAAGACAAAGTGGGTTTTTGAAGGCAGAATAATAATAGAACATCTAATATTCATCAAATCTTATAGATGCAACTGCTTCTCAATAACTAGAAGTCTCCAACTCTGGTGCCTGAATTTGTAGACCGTACCATCGGAAAAACGCGTTGAGGACAGGATATTTATTGTAAAGCTATTTATTTTCTAGTTTAAGTTTTTTCAAGGTAAAATGCGTACGGTATCCTCGGTGCGCGGGTCAGACTCGCACTTGCCCGAAGTTTTGAATAGTGGTATCACCTTGCTGTGTTTCAATAAATCAGGAAATACCCCTTTATCCACGCATCTATTAAATATTGCAGCTAAATATGGAGCTATGCTAGAAATAATTTAGTGAATATTTTAACTGAAATACCCCATAAATTAACAGATTTCTTAATATTGAGCGTCTTGAATGTCTTGAGGATGTCATTGGTGTCGATGTATTTAAAATAAAACAGCACATCACACTCATTCACATTGCCCCTAACTAATACCTCTGCTTTGCTTGGGCATGAGTCTAAACAGTTGGTTGTTTTCACTGGTATGTTTATGAAAAAGTTGTTAAAAGTCTGAGCAACATAAATTTTCTTTGTAACTATTTTTCCATTACCATTTAATTCATAGCTATTATATACTAACTTAGTTCGACTAGTCTCACTGTTAAAAATGTTCCAAGTTGTTTTTATTTTGTTCTTGGATTCTTTAATTTTATTAGTTATAAAATATAGACTTAGCTGAAGCACATGCTCTCTTAAAAACTTTTGAGTAATTTCTTACATATTTAATAAATGAAAGATTAGTCTTGGTTCAAGGCATTCACTGAGGGAAAAAATTAAAGAAATTAAGATAATGACCGTCGCATCTCAATACATTTATGAGAACTTGTTATATGGAGTTATGTGCGTATTAAATAGTTCGATATCGCTGGCCCCGTGCTTCCCAGGGCACGTGAAGCCGTCGGTCCCGGCTACCCTAAGGATGTTTGACAGTTGTCACAGGAGGTGAGTATACTAAAATATCCTCACTGATCGAAACTATGTTTAACGATAAACTCGCTTAGGCATCAATAAACTTAATTAAATAATATAACATTAATACTATCCTATCCATATAAATTAATCAGTTATGACTCATTTTTGTTTCCTATATACACACTCTGTTACTTGGTGTATGTTTTATGTACCTGCTTGTCGTAAATGATGTATAATCTTAATATATAAAATCCTTGCGTTACTGACTGACTGACAGACACGCTACAGCCGAAACTATTGGGCGCAGGAAGGTGAAATTTGGCATGTATGTTCCTTGGGGACAGTAGGGGTGCACTAAGAAGGGATTTCCTGAAATTCCCACGGGATCGGCCAAAACGGGTAAATTAAAAAAAAAATGCAGGCGTAGCTGCTGGCGTCCTCTAGTCATTGATATACTTACTGGACCTGTGTAATTTTTCCATTGTTATGTATGTGTAATTCGCTGTGCTTTGGATACATTGATAATAGTACAATCAGATACATTGTTAATAGTCCAAAAGCACACATGCAGCATTCTGGTTGGGTGATGTTGCTTTTTGGTAATATTGCAAATTGTTATTGCAGCTGATATTTAAGTCTTGTATTTATCTGTAAACAAAAGTATGAAATACTCTAAGTCACTGACTGGCAGTCACTCGGTACTTTACTACCTACTTCTATTTCACGTGATCAGCAAAAGCAAACTAACAATAAAATTATTAGAATGTTATTAAGAGTTAAACACCTACTTACCCATGTTATTATCAGAGGAAACACTACTCTGTGTGTGCCCATGTTTATATACACACATTTCAATTTTAATTTATTTTGTGTACTCCATTCTTTCCGGTAATGGCAGCGATCGATGTAATCGATGTTGTCCGGTAATGGTGATGTTATTTTTGTATCATGATAATGACATAATTGCGGCTTGAATTGTTCGCTACAGATTACAATTATTACATAACCTTTGTTTGTTTGGCGCGCGGAAGGTAGTATAATATAAAACCACCGCGCTGTCGGCGTCTATGTATATCTCGCTCTAAGGCATTGTCTCATCTCATTTCAACATTGTTATTGCCAAAGAGATTGGATATATATACATAGAGGTAATCCTAGTGCTTACAAATAGAACACAGTCAACTGACGTGTAAGATACAATTTAGACAATATTATGCCATCAAATTATATAACCTTAGTGATTTTTTCTTTTATAACAGTTCTATCATGATTTTGAATTTAGCCGTATAATATTTATATTGACTTTTCATGTGTTGTAAAAAATCTTATCGAATGTCTATCCACCGTACATTTTTACTTCGTTATTTTTTAGATTCTATGTGCACGTGATAAAGATTTATAAAATAAGTGGATTGCTGCAGTATATCGTGGAGAAAATTGGGTGCCTAGAAAGCACCATAGAATTTGTTCCAAGCATTTTACTGCGGAATGTTTTTATAGTAATGACAGATGGCTCCTTCCTTCTAAACATATCAGTGTGAGTGTTTAAATAATTACTTGCTAATAATGAAACTATCAGCAACAGTAATGAATTTCGAAGCTTGTTAGAATCCATCATATTACACAAAAAATTAATGCACTTATAGAAAATATCTGATCATTCTTTACAAAGACAGTAATATTTAAAGAACAGTAATTTGAAGGTTTGATAAGAACTGTCTGCTTTCATAGTCACGACTACTGAGTGGATATGCATCAAAATAAGGGAATCTTCATTTGAAAGAAATTTTGTTAAATGTCATCTACCCAGAGACCAAAACTTGGTTGTTCTTGTTCGACTGGTAGACTAATAATGTGCCGATCCCAAGATATAATCGAAGAGCTAGTCTAGCCACAATTTTTTTCTCTCTAAATATTCTGTGTGTCACATGTATGATCAAAAAGTGTCCGATCCCACACATACATTTTTTACACATAGATTTGTATTACCTACACTATGTAATGAGAAAATGTCAATAAAAAGTGATTATTAATAATAACAAACTTTTGGGGACTATTGAAGATTTTCACTAAATTATTTATTTTAACTTTAATTTTATGTGTTTTGATACAATAATCCATGTCGACCATGCCTTTTCTTATAATATGTCGATTTGGATAATATATGACATTTACAGTTATCATAATGCCTGAGCATGCGTTTTGCCTTATTCTTAATTGTTTACTTTCTCTAGCAAAAATGTGTAATTTGGCCAATTTACACATTTTCTAAATATTCTGTGTGTCACATATGTATGATCGAAAAGTGTCCGATCCCGCACATACATTTTTTACACATAGATTTGTATTACCTACACTATGTAATGAGGAAATTTCAATAAAGTGATTATTAACAAACCTTTGGGCACTATTCAAGGTGTTGTCTGATTTATCTATTTTAAGTTAATTTTAATGTTTTTGGCTTGATGAAATCCATGTCGACTATGTCCTATACTTGTAAAGAATTAATTTGGATATGCCATTCTCAGTTATCATAATGCTTAAGCTATGAGTTTTGCTTGTTTTTTTAATTATTTGCTATCTCTAATAAAAATAATTATGTTATTTGGGGGTGATGATTTATTTATTTAATATTTATTAATCCCACTTACAGCTATCATAATAGCTGAAAAACTAACTATAAATAAGTATAAATAAACATTTATGCCGAGGTTGTCGTATGAGGCGTAAAACCCTATACGAATACGTCTGGCTAGTGTGGTATAATAGTAGGCCAAACTTCCACCACGAAAGGTTTAAGACCAGCAGTGGACTGGAAAAGGCTGTTGATGCGTAGAGAAAAACACCATAAAAATTAGAAAATAACGCCTTGAAAGATTATGTGCTACTGAGTACCCATTTGAAACAAAAATATATAAGTTCAGTTTAAAAATGCAAGTTTGTGTAATCATTATTTAAAGACTGTCCATCAACTAGCGTTCTGACTGCTGTGGACACAAAGTTACGGAATTTAGAATGTATAACATATAAATAATATACTTTACAAGTCCGTTTGATTTTGAACCTATATTGAAACTTTAATCGATATCGATAGCGGATTTGCTCAGTCACTAATAAATTAAAAAGTTACAATATTTGTGTTCAAATTGTCTTTAGCCCTAACTGACAAACATAGTGCCATCTTCTCCTGGCAACACTAATTTTTCATATGAGTGAAGAGTGTAGCTATATTCAATTCGTTCTTAAAAATATCGTTCCTTCCATGCTACAGTTATTCTTCCGTGGTTATTGCTTGTCAAAATGCCCGTATATTATAAAAAGGTACTCTGTGGTCACAATTCACTATGCAATTTATTTAGAGCGGCACACGTTATGAGCCGGACCCGAAATAACATCTTTTATCAAATTAGATTATGTAACTTGATCGTATTTCTGAAGTTTGTTTTTGTAATCGATTACGTAACGTGATCATGTAATTCGTGTATCTGTCATTTATAAATGTCAATGTCAGAACTTAGCCGTAACGAGCATTTATGAATGTAGTTATGATAAAAAAAAATTGTGAGACGGAGGATCTCAGGTAGGATGTCGGGGTTCGAGAGAAACACTGCTAGGCTGAACAGGTTCTTTATTATGTCTCACTACCGCTTACATACAGTATGACCGAACTAGGTAAGCACTGGCCTGAGCTGGCTGGAGCGCAGACTCCTGCTGCTCTCCGACGCTCGCAGGGTAGCTGCTCGTAGGGTCGCCGATGAGCTGGCCAAGGTGCGCTGCGCAGGCAGCTCTGTGGTCGAGGTTCAGGCTGAGCGGGGTCTCAAGCGGTGCAGCCGATGTGGGCCGAGTGGTCAGGCTCGGGCGTCCGTGGCCTGGCTGTAGGAGCTCGTAGGCAGGAACGGAGGCTTGGGTGGCAGCTGGCTAGTAGCGGCACGGCGCCAGCAGCTCGTGGCTTGTAGCCCGTAGAGAGAACGTAGCCCGTAGGAAGAACGTAGGTGCAGTGAGCCCGTAGGAAGAACGTCAGGTGCAGTGAGCTCGTAGGGTGAACCCCAGCGGGACAGTAGACAGAAAGTAGAATGTAGAATAATCGCGAGGTGTAGCGGCAGCGTTCCGATGTCTAGGGAAAGTGACCATTATACAACGCGCACCCATCTTATATAGGCATAAACCTATGACTCACAACTGCCTTTGGCTAGTGAACATGACCATATTAGGTAATATTGCGAACGGCTAAGCTGGCGTTAAGCGCCTGCGAGATATTATAACGCAATACGTGTAGTATTACGTTACAATCTAGTAGTACCGTGTTCGGTGACAATCGCGCAAAAAGTTGGAACATAATTGATAAATAGATGATTATACCCTCAGTTTGCCCTTGAGTACGATTAAAAGTTTATAATCATAGTCGTACGGTGTAAAATCAGCTGTGAGTTTACTAGCTAGTTCGTCCCATGTAGAAATGGAATATTTAACACCGCGAAACCTGTGTAACGCATTACCCGTAAAAATTTCGGACGCGTAATCGAATAATCTATTGGTAGGTAGATTTCTAACCGTCCTAAATTCCGTCACACGTTGTAGAAATTCGCGAACGCAGCCTGTTCCGTCGAATTTGAGTTTCAATAGTTCGCCAACCCTCAAATGCTCACAGTGGACAGTTACCGGAGTCGACGCTGCCTGTGCAGGGGTTGAATCCGTGCAAGTCATCGTGACTCCGACTTCCGCCGACGGAACATTCGAGTGTTCTATCTTAGATAGCTCTGCCGACAGCATCCGAAAGCGTTCAGTCAGGTCGCATATTTTCTTGCCGTATTTAGGTTCGGCTTTGTCTAATCTGCCCAATCTGTGGTAGACCTGGTTGTGCAAAGCCGTAGTTCGCTTCGCCAAGTTGTGGTCGTATTATTATAATTCCTTAAGGGAAGAGATTCGCGAATCTAAATCGGTAACTGACAGGCTAGCTCCCTTGAAGTCGTCTGCTATGTCTAGGCCTGACTCTAGGATTTCGTCATTCGGAATCAGCTCGAGTAGTTTAGGTAGCTGCTTCCGTAAACCTAAAACAGTGGTAGCCGGCTCCTCTCCGCGAATAGCGACCTCGTAGGCCAATTCATTTTTATTAAGTAGGAAGTACTTAATGGGGTTAGTGCTCATGATGAAATGAGTGTATGATAGGAAAAGAACCTACGACAAATCATTTGGCAAAAAACTAGCTCCTAAGTTTACCAAGTGTACTATTATTGCTAAAAAGTCACCACTTGTATACGAATTAGCGGATTCGTCGGGTAAATCTATTGGCAGTTGGCACATTAAAGATTTAAAACTAATTAACTACACTGATTCTTAACCTAACTAGATTCTTTCATTGTACCTACCTGCAGTTTGAGTTTCATAGTCACTATCTACTTAGTACTGTCTACAGAAGTTCGGAGGACTTAGTTAGACGGATTTTTCTTGTCTAGACACGAAAAATCCTGCTGTACAGAGCGGGGTATTGTAACGTAATACTACACGTATTGCGTTATAATATCTCGCAGGCGCTTAACGCCAGCTTAGCCAGACATCGTTCGCAATATTACCAAATATGGTCATATTCACTAGCCAAAGGCAGTTGTGAGTCATAGGTTTATGCCTATATAAGATGGGTGCGCGTTGTAGAATGGTCACTTTCCCTAGACATCGGAACGCTGCCGCTACACCTCGCGATTATTCTACATTCTACTTCCTATCTACTGTCCCGCTGGGGGTAAGCATATTCTAGTTGTCTGTGTGCCTATATGTTCTGTCTGTAGTATCTGTGTCTCCTAAGCATAACAGCCGATCTAGGGACAGCCTGTTCCTGACCGGTTGTTGTGTATTCTCTATGCTATTTCCAGTTCTTCCTACGGGCTCACTGCACCTGACGTTCTTCCTACGGGCTACGTTCTTCCTACGGGCTACGTTCTTCCTACGGGCTCACTGCACCTGACGTTACCGACCCTACGAGCAGCTACCCTGCGAGCGTCGAAGAGCAGCAGGAGTCTACACTGCTCGTAGGGTCACCGATGAGCTGGCCAAGGTGCGCTGCGCAGGCAGCTCTGTGGTCGAGGTTCAGGCTGAGCGGGGTCTCAAGCGGTGCAGCCGATGTGGGCCGAGCGGTCAGGCTCGGGCGTCCGTGGCCTGGCTGTAGGAGCTCGTAGGCAGGAACGGAGGCTTGGGTGGCAGCTGGCTAGTAGCGGCACGGCGCCAGCAGCTCGTGGCTTGTAGCCCGTAGAGAGAACATAGCCCGTAGGAAGAACGTAGCCCGTAGGAAGAACGTAGGTGCAGTGAGCCCGTAGGAAGAACGTCAGGTGCAGTGAGCTCGTAGGGTGAACCCCAGCGGGACAGTAGACAGAAAGTAGAATGTAGAATAATCGCGAGGTGTAGCGGCAGCGTTCCGATGTCTAGGGAAAGTGACCATTCTACAACGCGCACCCATCTTATATAGGCATAAACCTTTGACTCACAACTGCCTTTGGCTAGTGAACATGACCATATTAGGTAATATTGCGAACGGCTAAGCTGGCGTTAAGCGCCTGCGAGATATTATAACGCAATACGTGTAGTATTACGTTTTAATTGTCTTTGGATTTTCGATTTTTGTTGTTTGTGTAAAAATGTTACATGTCAACCAATATTATAATAATAATTATAGTAAGTAAAATAATCTGGTTTTGACGTCCGCGTCTACTAAGGAGCCAGTTGAAAACCAGCGTCGGGCACATTCAGGGATTCAGGTGGACGCTGTCTATTTTGACTATAAAAAAGCCTTCGACACTGTCGACAATGATATCTTGTTAAGTAAACTTGCTAAAATGGGATGCACACCACATTTGTTGGAATTCTTCGTAAGCTACATGAAAGATCGTCAGCAATACGTTGACTGCAGTGGATATGT
This sequence comes from Euclidia mi, assembly GCA_944739405.2. Taxonomy (NCBI): domain Eukaryota; kingdom Metazoa; phylum Arthropoda; class Insecta; order Lepidoptera; family Erebidae; genus Euclidia; species Euclidia mi. The sequence goes on along the minus strand of OX123185.2, from coordinate 32,967,997 downwards.
ATCTGATACATATTTTACTAGATCAGGTGTGAGTCAGGGCAGCAATTTGGGTCCGCTAGAGTTCATCATAATGATAAACGATTTGCCCGAGGTAATAAAACATGCGACGTGTTTATTGTTTGCTGATGATCTCAAGTTGATGTTGGAAATTAATAATATTTCTGATTGTGAACATCTACAGGAGGATATAGATAGAGTAGTGGAATGGAGTCAGCAGAACAAACTCGTATTTAATGTATCCAAATGCTCTACAATGTCATTTACCCGCGTCCGTACCCCTATTACTTATGACTACAAGATAAGGACAGAACCGATGCAAAGAGTCTGGCAGGTAAAGGATTTGGGAGTTTGTATGACTCCTGAGTTGTCTTTTAGACATCATATAACCAAAATCTGCAAAAAAGCGTACAGAAACTTAGGATTCGTCCTTAGGCAATCACGGCACTTCACCAATCTGAGCACGTTAAGGGTTTTATACGATGCGCTTGTTAGGAGTCATCTCGAGCATGATGCTGTTATATGGGCTCCCCATGAAGCCAAATACAGCGTCATGCTTGAGAGAGTACAAAATAAGTTCACAAGATACTTATACATGAAAATGTATGGAGTATATCCATTTTATCCTTTAATGTACCCCACATTATTTGTGCTTGGAATGGTTGGGTACAACGAGTTGAGAGTGCGTCGCGAGTTTTCGTTGGCAATGTATGTGATCAAACTATTGCGGAACCAGGTGTGTAATCAGACGGTGCTGGGGCACCTGGGCCTCTGTGTGCCCGACCGCTACGTATGGAGGAGACGACGTCCGCCCCTACTAGCTGTCCCGGTTGCCAGGACTAATATAATGGCGAAAGCGCCTCTAACCCGGTCAATCCGAGTAGTTAATGAAATAAGTAATAGAATAGACATATTCTCGTGTCATCTGAGTGAACTCGCAAAATTGATACTATGTGTAATATCATATGATTGAGTATTGTGGCCCTGTATTATTATGCTTGGGTCTTAGGTTATGTTCATGTAGTAATTGTGTTTTTCATTGCTTTTTAATTTTATTTATTATTATTATTATATGATTAGCTGTTTCTGTAATGCGTACTATAGTGTAGTTTGTGTGTATTAATTTGTTTCTTTAAGTTGCTATAAATTGTTTTTATTTTTAACCCCACAATTGCATTGGGTAACCTGTAATAATTGTGTTGGAATGTGTGTAATAAATAAATAAATAAATGTCCGGCAATATGCTGAACTGGCTTCCTATTTTTGTACAGACGACGGGCGTGTACGATTTTTGCTTAGTTATAGATTTTTTTTTGTTTTTTCTCTCTCTGTTTATATGATGTCCCTCGTTTGATATAAAAATAAATGTTTAAAAAAATATATATCGCTCATTTGCGACAAGAACGTGATAAAGTAAAAATCTCAATTTGTGATAAAACGCATTTGAAAGTTTAAAATTCATGTAACTTATTAATTATTATGTTTAGACAATTCAGCTCAATACAAAATAACTTCAAGGTTTTCATTTTTCTTTATCAAATTGCATTCCGACATTAAAGTCAGTTATTAAATTTATTATGATTATTTATTTTAAAAAGGGTCCTCCTTGTTGCGTTATTCTTGTAAAAAAATTGTAGTATTGGAAAAGTAACAGATATGTACCGTTTTTCTTGAAAAAAAATTTAATAAACATCTCAAAATTTACAAGTTATGTCGTTTTTATTGATAATCTGTAATCTAAATGTATGGAACATTTTAGTTAAGACACGTTACTGTCGTAGAAATCTCTGTATCTTTGTATTTTGTTTTACAAAATGAAAGATATTTTAGCGAAGTTATTGTGTAACTTTCCCTGAAATACAAGTAATAATCATATTTAAAAAAATATTATGATTATAACCAGACAATAAACCGTTAGCAATTATAACGTTATTAAATATTTAGAAATGACATATTAGCGTAAACATCCCAACTCTCTGCTTATCTCAGTAATATTAGGAAACTAATCTTAATTAAGTCTCACATAAATCAAATAAACATCTTAGCAAAACAAATCACAGATAGGTACAAAGATTATCCTCTAATCTTAAAATATTAGGAACATAACATTATTATTATTGCTTTTTAATGGCACGCAATAATGATAATAAGCCAAATAACGAACGTTTAGGTGTCTGGGTCGTCAAGAAATTGATGGAGCCTTACATCAATGAGGGAAGAAATGATACTTGTGACAATTTTTTTACATCACTTTTACTAGCGGAATATTTGAAATCTAAAATACTAGTATCGTAGGCACTATCAATTGAGCTCGGAGAGAAATACCCCTTGCCATGAAGAACGCAAAAAAGGAATTACATAGTACGTTTGTGCTAAGAACAGGCGATACATCGTTGACTGTTTATCTAGGCTAAATCTAATAAAAATGTCCTAATCCTCAGTACCATGCATCCCGCTGTAAAAATAGACCTAAGTTCAAATAAAAACCTGAAGCAGTGTTATTCTACAATAGCTCAAAATATGAAGTAGGTGTCGTAAATCAAATGGGTCGTAAATATACAGTTAAAGCAGCTTCCAGACGTTGGCCGATTCATACATTTTATAATTTGTTGGATTTTGCAAGTATAAATGCATGGGTATTGTATAAAACTATCAACTAAAATTTACCGCAGGGACTTTTTTTTACAATCGGGAAAGAAGTATTTGACTAGTAGAACAATTCTTGCGGAAATTCCGGCAAACATACCGGAGAGATAAGATAAACGGACAAGGTGCCAGGTAAAATCGAAATGCTCAAATAATAAGTCATCTGTGAAGTGCCACATGTGCAAAAAACTGTCTGCAATATGCACTGATAAAGAATATTATTTATGTATTAGGTACATATTCTAATAACTAGAGGACGCCAGCAGCTCCGCCTGAATTTTTTTTAAATTTACCCGTTTTGGCCGATCCCGTGGAAATTTCGGGAAATCCCTCCTTAGTGCACCCCTACGATTCCCAAGGAACATACATGCCAAATTTCAGCTTCCTGCGCCCCAATGGTTTCGACTGTAGCGTGTCTGTCAGTCAGTCAGTAACGCAAGGATTTTATATATTAAGATAATATTAACTAGTTTATAGATAACTTAAAAATTTACAAGAATTATTCCATAAGTTGTCACGATTATATGACCAAAAAAAACTTTTGATTTTTAATTCATGATTTGTTTTGTTACTTTTATGTTTGTTAAGATAAAAATTTGTTTTAAGTTGCATATTAAACATGTTCTGAATATTTAACGAATTGGTTTAATAATAACTTTCATGCCTTATACCAATTATTTATCATTATAACAAATAGGATGGGAAAAATTTGTCACGACGGCGGTTCACGAGACATCTTAATCTTCGGCGCTTCTAGTGTTAATTCATTTGTATTTCGATAATCGGTATTATCTTTTCATTTTTCTAACTTAAGTGAATGCTCATTAATTCCTCGTAAAGGCTTAACAATCTTCCTAGACCGTGATTCCATCTGAAAATAAATTGTAATTAGACAATATTTTTATCATTAATAATGAAACATTGTAAGCTATTCGTTGTAAAAATTTATTATTTTGTATCAAGAATGTGTTAACTTGAGATAATCAACATTTAGACCAAACATTTTGTACTTTTATTATCAACTGTAACGGCACATCTTAAATTAACCAACAAAAAACATTGTTTATGTCAGCAACAACGGTACAATCCTATGTGAACCATAGCATGCGATTACTATTTTTACTACAATAATGACCCACATACAAAATGTCTCGTTATAGCTGCAAAAATAAATCACTTAAAAAACAAAAAGCCGTATTTACTTTTCATAAAAACCGTGACACCATGAGTTGTAACGTTTTTGCCGCAATCGGGCAGCACTTTCCTCCTCAAGCGAGTGGCGACAACTGACGTGAACCGATCTTGCATTAAACTTAAGGGTGGAAAGAGATGGCGCTAAACCGATAGTCGCTGACCTTTTCCCTCATTACTCGGTCATTTTCGGCGCTAGAAATATCGCGTTTTAGCAGCAAGTAGAGCGCGATTTTGTTTTGACATTGTTTGATTTGACATTGTTATTTTATTTACTTTCTTTTAACATTCAATAATATTTTCTGACATTTTAAATATATGACATTTTATTGTTTAAATGTTATTATTTTTACATATTGTTTGCAACATGTATTTTACTATGTATTAGCATGTAAAGTTGTGAGTATGATGTGGGCATATATTAAACATATAAACAATAGTTGTGGCAACCTCTCTGATGGCTTAGGCTGCCATGCTTATGCATACACCTTCTGATGGCGTGGAGGCATAGTGATACAGATCGTGCTGGCTCCCTCAATCAAGGTTGAGCCGTACGATTGCTGTTGAATGCGGGCCATCAGTGGGCCGAGTCAGTCAAAAGCGTCAGATGATTTCCTGTATTGTACTTGCATACTAAACTCTTTTTTTTGTCTGGACTTTAAAAGATGAAGAAAAGACTAAAGAAATTGAAGTGACAAAAAAAGACAATGACTCTGAGTTTGTTTCGGCTTTTCTTCTCAAGAAGTCATTTAGCTAGGAAAAGCCGGCATCATCTAGAATAGGGTTTTGACATGTATAAGTGCAGTAAACAACCAAAATGCAGAAATAAATATGTCTTTATGTCTTTATTAAAATTATATTGTTTCATACCATACAGATCATACAACCTAGATCTACGTTTGTATATTCCTACTGTTGCCCAATCACAAAATTTAACTTTAGAGCTCTTAGTAAATGTCTTCTGCTTAAAAATATTATTGTACTTATTTTTTATAACATCAAATAACCACTTATATAATTCATCAGAATCATCGTGAGTTAAGTCAATGCTGGCGATCTTAGCAGCAACATCATCACTAAAGCGATTAAGGCGAGCAGAGGACATAGGCCTACATGTGATTTTTTGTACTGTAGGTGTTGTATTAGTTGGAATTACAACCTTTTATCCACAGTGATCCAATGTCAAGTCAAAAATATTATCTAAGCATGGAGAAGAATGTGAGGTACTTCTGGTTGGTTCAGAAAATAAAACATTCACATTAAATGACATAAATAAACTAACTAACCTAGCACAATTTGGTGATTGTTCTAACAAGTTAACATTAAAATCACCACATACGATTATTGACTTCCTGCTGGCACATAAGTGTTTTAAGACATCCTCCATGATGCTTTCAAATTGGCTAAAGTCACTTTGCGGGGGTCGGTATACACAGACTATGACGTGTTGCTCAAGTTCAACACAAGATATCACAGCGGTGCGCTCCATAGAAATTTCGGCTATGTCCTTTCGTTCTTTACATTTGATATTATTACAAATATGACGTATATAAGAGAGCCACCACGAATAGCGTTCTTTCTTACGAATGCACTTATCACTGTATAAAATTCATTATTAAATTAATTGGTCACCTCTTAACCAATGTTCCGTAATGCATAATATATGCAACTTATGTTTCTTTAAAAATAAATCTATATCTAATTTTTTGCCAGATAGGCATTGTATGTTTTGATGAACTAAGTTTAAAACACACGAATGCCTATCTTTTGTCTCATCTAGTAGTTTAAACTAATAGATGTGTCAATACTACTATTGGTATAACTATTATCTACCAAATTCCTAAGTACTCTAGTAGTACTCCGTTTAGTATGTAAATTAAATGCTAATAATTTAGCAAGTTGTCGCCTATATATAAAATAGAGATACATAGTATCTTTTGCTAAAAATAAATCACTAATAAAAATATTAGAGTCGAAAAATTAAATATGGTCACTATGACTACAAGTGCTATTATATAATAATAGATTCAATTTACCTGGTTGTTTTGTTTATAAGATAAGTTATTGGAATATGGTAATGCACAAATAGTTAAATTGCACCCCACTTTAGAACTTTGTTGTATCATTATATCTGTACTCTGTACTTAATATAATAAAGAGGAAAGATTAGTATTTTTGTATTTTTATATGTTTGTTACGAATAAACTAAAAAAGTACTGGACAGATTTTAAAAATTCTTTCACCATTGTAATGCGACATTATCCCTGAGTAACATAGGCTATATTTATTACTAGAAAATGATAGGGATCCTTACAAAAACATAGTGTAACCCAAGGCGTAAGAAAATTTTCCAGAAATTTTTTTTCATGGCATGCGCTGCTAAAGCTATTGATGATACAGAAAAATAATGTACTACAATATTAAAGTACTCATTTTTACCTACAAAAAAGTCCGCAATAGCATAGGTCTATCTCCTAATGAAAATCCACTGTAACCATTTTTTTTTTCAATAAAAAATTAGAAAATATAATGGGTTATATTGGAAGCTATTTTAAGCAATGTATTATTACGTCTTATCCAATTTAATACGCTAGATATGTTGTGTATTTAATGCTCTTAAAAATTGTCGTTTACAGTATATCATTATAGTGAATATCTTAAAAGATATAGCAAACTAAAAAAAAATGCTTGAGAAAATAAATTTACCGCTCGCACACCGATATTCCGTCGGGACGAGACTTTCTTGTAGTCCAGTCAAATTAGGCAAAATTAGGTGCAAATCTCGGAAAATCGACATACCCAGTATATTACCCCGCAAAAATTGTATTTTGGCACCCTAAAATTGTTCTCAAAGGTCACATATAATTGGATGTCCGCAAGTTTTAAATACAGGGGTCAAAGGTCACAAAATTCGATTTTTTTAACATTTTTTGCAAATATCTCGTTATCTATGGGTTTTACGCTATTTGTATTGATAATCAATATTGTAGAAAATTAAATTCTCTACAACCTTTTATTTAACATTTTTTTATACCTTGAACTGTTTTCAAGATAGAGAGCGTAGAGCGCGCGGTCAGAGAATTATCTGAGGTCAACTGTTAGTTTCGATCAAAAACTCGTAATAATAAGGTTATAATTTATTGCTAAACATATAATTATAATTTTTATGAACTTTTAGTTTAAATTCAATCTTTCTTTATAATAATTCTTAAGTTTATCAATTCAATAACACTCATATTCTCTTTCGGTAATTAAAAAATGTGGATAGTATCGATCATCTCCGTTATGCACTATATGTCAAGTTAACAAAATCGAGCAAACCTGTGCATTTATCAAATATTGCACCAACGAGTGGAGCAGCTCACCAACATTTCAATCTCGTTTATTATCAGATTCAAACTTGGTTATGGCATGATTTAGAACCTCAAGGATGGGGTTGGACTATGCGTAACGGATTCCTGGAACCTATCATGACTATTTTACCACCTGCTCCAGATGAGTAACTTAATACAATATTTCTGTAACTGCAAAAGTGGCTGTGGCTTAAGATGTGGGTGCAGGAAAGCGGGGTTACAGTGCTCTTTAGCTTGCGGCCAGTGTGATGGACAAGCTTGTCTCAATGCTGTACCATATCAGACCGATATTAATGGTGATACAACCTTTGACCCAGAAATCATGAATGACTTGGGGACAAAATATGTCGTTGAAGACGGTAATGAAGAGGAAATTCTGCAGCAGAAGGACGACGATGATAAAAAGAAGAGAATTTAAATTAGAACTTGATCTTGAAATTTTTATTAATTTTGACTATAATAAATCTATAAAATGAAGTTTGATAAAAACATCAATTAAAAATGTATTTCTTTTCTTCTTTATTTATATAGAAAGTCACTAGATGAGCCCGCGGTTACACCCGCGTTATTTAAGGCTACTGCTCCGCTCCTGTGGCACATAGCGTGATGTTATATAGCCTATAGCCTTCCTCGATAAATGTGCTATCTAACACTGAAATAATTTTTGAAATCGGTCCATTAGTTCCCGAGGTTAGCGCGTTCAACCAAACAAACAAAGAAACACTTCAGGTTTATATATTAGTATAAGATTAGTACAAATTAGATTAGAATTAAAATACAGTTTTGGTATTTTCCTCAACAATTTCTTTATTGCATAGCTAGGTAAGTATTATTAAATACATTGACCCTTTATTAAAAATAGATAATTAACCAAAAAACAAATGAATTTAATCTAAAAGTTAATAAAAAATGATAATTATATGTTTAGTAATAAATTATAACCTTAATATTACGAGTTTTTGATCGAGACTACCAGTTGACCTTAGATAATTCTCTGACTGCGCGCTCTACGCCCTCTATCTCGAAAACAGTTCAAGGTATAAAAAAAGTTAAATAGAAAAGTTGTAGAGAATGTAATTTTCTACAATATTGATTATTATTATAATTAGCGTAAAACCCATAGAAAACGAGATATTTGCCAAAAATATAAAATAAATCGATTTTTGTGACCTTTGACCCCTGAATTTAAAACTTGCGGACATCCAATTATATGTGACTTTTGAGAACAGTTTTAGGATGCCAAAATACAAGTTATTACGTTGTTATATACTGGGTATGTCGATTTGCCGAGGTCAGCCCCTAAATTGACTGGACTACTTGATGCGATCGATTATTTAAAATGTAATATAATGAAATAAATCATATGATAACATAAATAAATCATTTGCGTCGGATTTGTAGCCGATGGTCACCATGATGTATGAGGCGTATAAAAAGAAATGTATGAAACTGACAAAACTAAAGTCATGGTCTTAGAGAGGGAAGATAGTGTAACTGAATGTAACATATATGTATAGGAGATGAAAAAGTGGAACAAGTGAATGAGTTTGTGTATTTCAGGTCTTTGTTTACGAGAGATGGGAAATGTGAGGGAGATGTTGAAACGAGAGTGAAAGCAGGAAATTGTGTGAATGGCACCTTACAGTACATTATAAGTAATGGTATGGACATGTCGGCAGGGAACGCCCAAGGTGAAAAAGGGCCAAATTAAAAGTACCCACAATAGTTGCGCACGCATGATGAAATTAATGAATATCGAGGAAGCGAAAGAGGCATGTTTAAACTAAAGCATGTGGCGTTCCATAGCCTTTGCCTACACTAATGGGACATAGGCTTGACTATATATATAGATAGAAAGAATCATAACTTCAACTTCATCCAGAAGTGGTAGGCAGAGGTGTATTACACACCCACACTTCGCCAGTTATGTTTCGGTCCCAATGTAATAGTGGGCGAGCCTATTGGCATCTACCGGGCACATTATTAAGCGGACGATAATTAACATTTGAATACACACAGAACTTCGAAAAGAGAGAGGTATGTGCCCGGGGTACCTATGGTGGCGATAGATAGAGAGATATTAAAATAACAAATGTCCACCCGTGCGAAGCCGGGGCGGGCTGCTAGTATCTAATAAAGCTAATATATCTTTCTTAGTAACTAGTAGGCTATACCCATATGAAATTATAACTGTAGAATGTTTATTTAGTCGAGCATACTTTAACTTATTAATTAACATAGACATTCCTTCTCCTGGTGAACAAATATTTTGTATTGACCGATCAGTATAACTATTAATCAGGCTACCCATACCAATTCCTAATTGGTCAGAAAAAATTAAAACATTGTTATCCAAAACCTTATTATTTTCTCTCTTAGTAATAATATGTCAGAACCTGAACCGTGACATATTTTTGAAGGAAATTCATCCTGAAAGTATCTATTTAATTTGGTTGTACAATTAGGTGAAGCCACCAACTTTAACGTTTAACATTGATTTAAACTTTTATAAAACTTTTATAATCACGGAACTACGTAATTTTACGTCTGATGTTTTCAGTGTTGCCAGCAAAAAAGAACACCCGTGATCATGGCGCTTGTAACAGTACCTCGTAACAATATCGGATACTCAAAAAAGACAATGTAAAAATAACCTTAATTATACATTAATTGACAATGACCCAAAAGACAAAGTAATTTTTTTTTATAGACTCACGCCTGTATCCCCGAAGGGGTAGGCAGAGGTGTAATATTACACCCACATTTCGCCATGAATTTTGGGTCCCACGTAATAGGGGGCGAGCCTATTGCCGTACCGGGCACATTACCAGACTCCGTGCTACTACTGAGAATTTCCTAACGGAAAATCCCAATAACACTTTGCCCGACCCCGGAATCGAACCCGAGACCTCCCAATCCCACGCGCACATTTATGCCGCGAGACCAACGAGGCAGTGTGTTGCCACAAAGTAAAAATAACCTTAAATATAAAATTATTAACACAACAGGCGTGTTGTATATATTTGGATTAAAATTGAGTCAATTATATAATTCCATTTATTTTGAATATGCTTTTATTGTTATTATTATTTTATTTACTCCGACAGATCATGGACCATGATCATGTTTTGGTTTTGCTCACATAATATAGAATAAATAATGTGAGGGTTTTCATAAGAATAAGAATTTATTTATTTCTTAAACACAGGTACAATGATGATCTTAAATACTAATAGTCTCACTATGTTTTGCCGTTTAGGCGTACAAATTTTAGATATTCGTGGTTTCGTAAATATTATTTTCACTCTTTACAAGTAATTTACATTAAGTTTAAAAATAAGAAAATAAATATAACAAGGACTATTGTTATTATGAAAATTAAACTAAGCATTAAATAGTAAATATTTGAATTACACAGTTTCATCACTCAAAAAATCATGTACAGAATAGTAACATTTCGAAATTAATAATTTATGAAGCATTTTTTTAAATTGGATTATGGGCATATTTGTTACATCAGTAGGAATTTTATTGAAAATTTTAGGTGCCATACCAAATAGACTCTTCTGCATTAGGTCTGTTTTACAACTTACATTACATAGCAAATTTGTATACATAGAACGTATGGGACCTCGTCTGACATCAGAATTCTGATATTTTCTTAAATAGCTGTGGATTTGTTTTAACGAAAATTGCAGTCTCCATTATATACAGCGCTGGCAAGGTTAGGATTTTTAACGTTTTAAAATAAGGTAAGCAACTATCCGTCATTTTTAAACCACACATATGTCTGACACATCTCTTTTGAATTCTAAATATAAGTTCTCTGTCGGTCGACTGTCCCCAGAATATAATGCCGTATCTCAAATTACTAGCTACCAAGCCATGATATGCTGTTAAGAGAGTTTCACGATTTACTTTTCTTGATAGCTGTAGAAGTGCATAGGCTGCTTTAATAAGTTTTTTACAAAGTTCCTCTATATGGGGTTTCCTTGTAAGTTGGTTATCAATTATTATGCCTAAAAATTTAGCTACATCCGTTATTTCTATATTGGATCCGTCATATGTAATATTTATATTAGGGATACTACATCTTTGATGAAAGTGCATTACCCTGGTTTTACTTAAGTTAATTTTTAGGTTATTTTCTTCTAGCCAGGTGATAATGTTAGACAGAGAGCTATTTATTTCATTTTGGTAATTGTTGATATTTGAACATTTTACTATCACTGTACTATCATCTGCAAATAGTACCATAATATGGCGTATTGTATTCGGTGGGTCGTTGATATATATTAAAAACAACAAGGGACCCAAAACGCTCCCTTGTGGCACTCCGTATTTAATAACTCTTGGTTCTGATAGGTATATATTTTCTAACTTTGATTCAAGACATATTCTAGAAATTTCAGTGCGTTGAGTTCGGTTACTTAGATATGACTCCAGCAGTCTTATTAATAAACTAGGATTAGCGTCAGAACAACTTTACTCCAAGACTTAAGCCAAGATTAGGCAATTATGGTATTAATAAACTAGGAGTAAGGACGGAGTTAACTATTCATAATTTACTCCGGGAATAAAAGTTACTACGCGGAGAGCCATGGTTTAACGCTGGAGTAAGCAAGGAGTAAGGATCTATTTGTCACGGGGTACGGTAGACTAGATCGAAACTTTACCTGAATACTAAAACATAAAAAATAAAGGTTTGGAGTCGACAACATATATCCGCAAAATTCGGATTGTCGAGTATTTTGTTAATTTCTAATGCTTCTGACAGTATTAGAAATTATAATAATAAAAAAAGACAGAAAAGTCACTGTCACCGAATAACAGTCATGTTGACTATCTACTATGTAGTTTGTATACCATGTGTAAATACTTCTTGCAGTTAGATATATTTCTTATCGGTATAAACAGTTTGTTTAAACGACAATGATTATTAAAGTATCCGTCTATTGTGAGAGAATTGTGTTACTTCGAATTTACGCGAGCGAAGCCGCGGGCAAAAGCTCGTACATTTATATTGTATTTCCAACTTTCATTGAGATTTATATACATAACCCAAATATATTTTCACATTTGTTTGGTGTTCGTTAGAGTACTTACTAGTATCTGATTTTGTAATTTTATAATTGTGGGTTAAAATTAATAGAGATTATTCCATTGAAGATTGCCAACCAACACAAACGCTTGCCCTTGCAAAGGGTAGAAGTTTGTACGGCACAAATTTACCTCTTGGAAGTAAGAACGCATGCGCTATGATAATTGAGTGCGCTGTGCGTATATCTGTCAGTACTGACACATCATACAATATAATGTCATATTGTGCACGGTGATTACATTATTCGCATATATAAACTAATAATTATATAAGTACTACGCTTAAACGGCTGAAACAGTTTTCTCTACTAATATTATAAACGCGAAAGTGTTATAGATATTATTTATTAGATATTATATTGGACATGTATTGACAATACCTACTGACTGAGCTACTTTGTACCCAATAGTTTCTGAAGTCTTTAGAATAATCAGGAGTGTCTTCCCACAACTTGAGACTAAAAGTAGATTTGTGTTACCCCGAATTTAACGCGCGCGAAGCCGCGGGCAAAAGCTAGTTGTCAAATAAAAGTGTTTAATAAAAAGTTTTTATTCGACCAGGTTATTTTGTTCATTCTTTTTACTTTTAATATCAGTGGGTTGCCATAACGTATACCTAAATCTCAGGGTAAGAATAGTATTGTTACTCCGAACTTACTTCGTATTTATTAATACCGTTATTAACACGTAGCTATTCCATAACTAATCTAGAATTAACTACCCCGGTGTTACTTTGAAGTAAGAGAAGAATAAGCATTTTTTATTAATAAGACCGCGGGAGTTTCAGAATGTTGCCGCTTACTCCATATAACTGCAGTTTATTTATTAGAATCTTATGATCCACGTAATTGAAAGCTTTCGTCAGTCATGTCAGTGTATATGGCGCTGACGGGTGATTTTCAGTCAATAGAGGTCATAACATGAGATAAAAAATCAAAATTCGCCGTGTTAATGGTACAGTTTCTACGAAAACCCTTCTGTTCGTGACATAATAGCTGATTTTTGTCAAAGTAGTTATAAACAGAATTATATATAAGCTTTTCAAACACTTTTGAAAATATTGGAATCCTAGCTATTGGCCTGTAATTCTTTAGTTCTGTTTTTTCCTCTTTTTTATAGACAGGTGTGATTATTACTTGTTTAAGACTCTCAGGGTATTGGCCATTTATGATACATAAATTAATTATATGTACTAAGTGAGGAGCTATAACTTCAATTACAAATTTTATAACTTTAGTTGATACGCCATCGTAACCGACCGTGTTTGTATTTTTCAGAGACTTAGTTACTCTAATGATGTCTTCTTCTATTATTGGCCGCATATATATTGAGTGCATATTCATATTTTTTAAATTATTATTGCTATAAGTTCTTATGTCATACTTGATATTATTTTCAATTTCAATAATAAAATAGTCATTGAATGTATTAGCAATGTCCAAGGGTTGAGTTATTAATTTATTATTTGTTCTTATTGACATTATTGGCTCCTTGGGTAAACACATTTTAGTTTTGTTGATTATTTGCCATGAAGCTTTTGTTTTGTTTTGTGCTGTATTTATGAAGTGATTATTCTGAGCCGTTTGAGTTACTCTAATGATTTTTTTGAATAGAGGGGTATAGTTTTTGAAAGAAACTTTATTTTTTAAGTTAGGCTTAAGTATATACGACCAGAGTAATTGTCTCTGTTTTTGACTACATATTCGAATACCCCTAGATATCCATTTGCTTTTTTCTGTTTTTATAGTTATTTTTTTAGGAAAACATAGTTTGTATAAAAAAATAAAGTCATTCATAAAAATATTGTAGGCTGCATTTACATTCTGCGCTTCATAGACTTGCTTGAATGATAGGTTCCGTAAATAATTTTTAAATTTTTCCTAGTTTTCGTTCAGAATCAGAATCAGAATCAGAATTCATTTGTTGTGATACAGTGGTATTATAAAGGTGGTAACAAAAATTAGATGGCACATACACTGATCAGCCATATCAGGCGTACAATAGTCTTAATTTAGAGTGAAACAATGATTGATAGCTGTTGGCTCTATTTTCTTGCATCAAAACACAAAATAACATACTAGTATTAGCAACAAAACATAATAATTACTAGCTTTAATTACTAGAAGGTATCTGTTAGGAACTCCATTATAGTATAATAAGGCCTTACCTCTAAAAAATCTTTTAGTTTTTTCTTAAATATCCCTACGTCGTCCGTTTGGCGTATTGTTTTTGGGATCTTGTTATATATTTTCGACGACATACCGAAAAATCCTTTTGAGAACAGAGCAGTTTTAGATGGCTTGTTTACAATTTTATCTGCGTGTCTACTCGAGCACAGACTATCAAACTTATTGCGGTTAATTTTTACAAAATTTGCCATTTCAAAAATGTATAGTGCGGGTAAAGTTAATATTTTTAGATTTTTAAAATATGGTTGGCAACTTTCTGGAACACGAATATTACAGACAGCTCTAAGACATTTTTTTTGAGCTCGAAAAGCTTGTTCACGGTCTGTTGAATTACCCCAAAAAATCAATCCATATCTTAGTGTAGATGTTACATACGCGTGGTAAGCTGTGAGTAATACTGTTTTGTTTGCGATTTGTGACAGTTTAAACAAGGCATAAGAAAATGTATTTAATTTTTTGCAGATCGTATCTATATGAGTTTTCCATGACATATTTTTATCAATCCAAAGTCCGAGAAACTTTACGCTGTCTGTTTCCTGTATGTTTTTTGTTTCATATGTAATATTTAATGCAACTGGATTTTTTTCTGAGAATAGCTAACAATTTTTGTTTTGTCTAGATTTATTATAAGATTATTAGATGTCAACCAATTTATAATGTCTTTTAGAGTGTTATTTATGTCACTTTCGTAGGTATTTATGTCATTCGGAGTAAACACGGCAGTGCTATCGTCAGCAAATAAAACTAATGGAACTTTTACGGCTTTTGGGAGGTCATTGATGTATATGAGAAAAAGTAGAGGACCCAATATACTTCCTTGCGGCAAACCAGTTGTCACCATCTTAGGGCTTGACGAATAGCATTTTTCAGTTTTAGTCAAAACACATAATTTGCTAATTTGGGTTGTTTGCGTTCTATGACTTAAATAGGATTCGATCAATGTTAAAATGTTACCTCTTACGCCATATCTATACAATTTCTCAAGCAGAAGTCTATGTTCTACATGGTCGAACGCTCTTGTCATGTCCATATAAAGAGCGGTTGCGGGTACTCTTTTATTCATGCTATCGTATATAGTTGACAACAGATCATAGAAAGCCATGTTAATTGTTTTGCCTTTACGAAACCCATTCTGTCCACATGCAAAAAGATTATATTTCTCGAAGTAGTTGTAGAGTCCGTTATATATGACCTTTTCAAAGATTTTAGCAAATATCGGTATTAATGCTATAGGTCTATAGCACCTGATGTCGGTTTTTACACCTTTTTTAAATAGTGGCTTTATTATGGATTTCTTTAGTTTACTAGGGAATTTACCATGCTCAATACATAAATTAATCAAGTGACTCAAAATAGGGCTAATTTGGATGGATACATATTTTAGTATTGAAGTTGAAATGTTATCGTATCCAGTGCTTTGAGTATTTTTTAGTGTTTGTATTACTTTATTCACGTCATAGGCAACCGTTGGAAGCATAAATAAAGATTTGTTATTATAGTCTATACGTTTTAGCATTTTATTGTGCGAGATGTCATTTTCAATAGATGTCAATTTATTATTACCAGTTGTCAATTTATTGTTAATGTCATTTTTTATAGATGTCAATTTATTATTACCAGTTGTCAATTTATTGTTAATGTCATTTTTTATAGATGTCATTTTATTATTAATATTTGTCAATTTATTGTTATTGTCAGATATTATTATATTATTATTAGATGTCACTTTATTTACATTGTGTGGCGAGGCATTAGTCATTGAACTTGTGGATATAGTATTCAGATCAATAAAGTAATTATTGAAAGCCTCAGCGATTTTTGTTGGATCTGTTATAGTTTGTCCCCCAATATCTATCTTAGTTATATTTTCTTTTGGGAAATTGCATCTCGAGGAGTTTATGACATGCCATACAGCTTTTGATTTATTTATTGAATTCTTAATGTAATAGTCATTCTGTGATTTTTGTGTTAAATTAATGATCCGTTTAAGTTTCGATGAATAGTTTTTGAATATTTGTAAATCTAACTTATTGGAAGTTTTACGGTATGTCCACAGCAACCTTCTTTTTTTACGGCAGCACATTGAGATACCTTTAGATATCCACTTAGGTCTTCTGTGCGTTGTGTGTTTTATTCTTACCAAAGGAAAACTTAGATTGTAGAATAGAAGAAATTTATCAAAAAATATGTTAAACGCCTTTTCAGGATCAGTTTCGTTAAATTCTTCAGAGAATGTTAGACTGCCAATACACTCGCGGAATTTTGTTTTATATTCGTCATTAAGATCTCTTTTAAACGTGTACCACTGGTTGATTAAACTTGTTTTTTTTACTGGAAGAGACAATATTTGACATGTATGGTCTGAAAGAGCCAGATCAAGAATCTCACATTTGCTACCTCTTATATTATGTACGATATTATCAATGCAACTATTGCTGCTAATACGGGTTGTAGCCCGTGTACCAACTTTTAAGTTAAAACTGTAAATAGCGTTTTCAAATTGTGTTGAGCCGTATGTTTTTTTCTTGAGGTCTAGGTTAAAATCACCACATATTATAGCTTTTACATTCTTACGATGAAATTCTTTCCTAAGCATTTTACTAAAAATTTCAATAAACAAATCAATTTGATTTATTTGATATTTTGGCACACGATATATACAAATTATTACTATTGGATGATCTAATAACTTTATGGCACAACATTCAACTTGGTTAGATATACTCATATTTTCAATATAGTCTAATCTTTGGAATTTGTGACTGTTTTTAATCAGTATACATGACCCGCCATTTCTATTATCGCGACAGAATTGGGCAGCAAGACTATAATTTGGTATACATAAGAGTGTATGGTCATCTTTGTTCATATTGTGTTCTGTAATACAAATAACATCAATACTTTTATTATATTTTTGTTGGAGTTCGTCTAAATGTACTGCTAGTAGGTTTGACTTTGTTATTAAGCCGTTTATGTTTTGATGCATTACAAACAGTTTATTATACACGAAATAAGTCAGCATCAGATCCATTCAATGTATTACTGCTAGTAGCTAGGGTACTCAATTGATAGTTTGCATCTAGTGATTCTGATATTGTTGCTTGCTCTAAATCAGTTTGTGTACATTGGTGTCTATATGATAAATTACAAATACCCTTTTGTCTATATTCGAGGGAATTCGTTTTGTATTGAATATGACATATTTCTTTTAGAATGCGACGAGATGAGAGGTATATTCGGAATTTATCTTGTAGTTTTACTACTCTACTATAGTCCATGTCGACATATATGGCGTTTGCAAAATTGTTACATATAAACTTTAGTTCGTAATTTAGCTTCTTTTCGTTCAAATTCCTGTTGCGAGGTATTTCTGAAAGTATGACATTTGTGTTTTGGACTTGTTTCAGCCAACTGTATAAAGTACCTGTTAAATTATATGGATTTTTATCATTCATACCTGCTAATACGACAAGATAATCGTTTTTTGTTAGTACCTTGGTTTCTGATTCATGACAACTTAAGACATCTGATAACATTGCACCTGGTTTCCAATAGCATTTCACCTTGAAATTAGGTCCGACTAGTTTTTGAAGAGCGTTACGCATGTTGCGTCCTTGTTGATCTGCAAATATGATGATGTTGCTCCGTACTGCATTCTTTTGAGTACAGGGGGTAGTTGGTATTGTGACTTTCGCTAGATCATTATTCTTTGGAGTGATATTATCTTGACTCGATGAAAACAGACGTTGGAGTTCTATGTTCTTGGTAGAAGATTTTCCTATTGGAGTCAATTTTTGGTGTTCGTAGATTCCCATGCATACTGTAGTTCCCGAATGTAAAGGTGATATTCGTGGCGTTTTCATTTGATTCGTAATAAGCCTTCGTCCAACAGGAGTGCATACTTCTTTTCGCAGAGTTGTAGTTGGATGTGTGTAAGATGTGCTAATTCTCTTCAGAACTGTAATAGTCTTCTCTTTTTCTTCTAATTTCTTTTTTAAAATTTGTATCTCTGAATTTAAATTCCCAATTTCTGTATGTGCTGACGCAAGTTCCGAATTTGTATTTGTTAACTTGTTTTCAAGGTCCGTAATGATGGAAAGATCAATATTTGGTTGTATATTTTCACTTTGTGCAGAGAGTTCTAATATTGTGGAGTTAAAAATTGAACTGCACGAAGCATTACTCTCGGAGTTTCTTCTCTGGTGTTTTCGAAAGGTTACGTTTTCCATTGTCGCTTATTTTCAAAATTCAAGTTCGTAAGAGGCAAGGAAAATATTTATTATTAGACAACGTCGTCGAAATTTGGTCTCGTTAATTCTGTTTGGTTGTGTAACGCTGCTGAAGTTTTATTTCTCGTTAGTCCAGTTTTGTCGTGTAGTATGGGTTTATTAAGAACGTACTAATGCACAATCATTTAGTTGGTTCCCATCACTATCTGTCTTACTGAAGTTGAATGTCTATGGTTGAAATGTCAATGTCATTATTTAAAAACAATCAACAAAAACGGTTCTATGTGGGAAAATAATTTGGTTTTATATACATATGTGCCCAGTTTTTCACACTTAGTTCACTTCCCGAAAGGTTTTTAGGCAATGTTTATAGTTTAACCAGCACAAACCGTCACAGAGTCACTGAAACGTGATGGAACTCGTTTTTAACAAGGTAATGTTTTTAAGGTTATTTTTATATATCACTGACACAAACGTTTTTTCACCGATATTGTACATATAACCAGTCGTTTATTTACTGTTTTGCACTTTCTTGTAGGAATTTGAGATTATTAGAAAAATTGTATTACGCGGACTGTGTTTACTTTGACAGCAGTTGTCAATATCTACGTTGGAGATGACTTGCTTTTTTCTTTTCCAATATTTTAATTTACATATTTTTTTAATAGGTACACTTAGTAGTTGCGCTGTATGATCAGACAGTACAAGATCAATTATTGCGGATTTACAGCCTTTACGATAATTATGAGCAAAGTTTTCGATGCACGTTTGGCTATGGAGTCTAGTCGGTTCTTTAATTGATAATGTTAAATTGTAGCTTTGTAAAAAATAAACAAATTCTAAAGTAGTTTTGTTTCTGTTCAGAATATTGATGTTGAAATCGCCACACATAACTATTTTCTTTTTTGCATGCAATCTTATTCGTGTGAAAACCTTTTCTAATTGTTCATAAAATATTGTAAAATTTTGCGATGGAACTCTATAAATACAAATAATTAAGAGATGGTGCGGTACTATATCTACAGCACAGCATTCGAAAATACACGAAACTGACAATTTTGCTATGTCCGGTAGTTCTTTAAATTGTAAACCAGCCCTAACAAATATACATGCACCACCCCGCTTTATATTGTTTCTAGAAAAGTATGCAGCTGGGCAGTAATTTGGTAAATGTATCAGATTTTCATATACCTTTTGGTGGAAGTGTTCTGTTATACAGATGACATCAATACTTGTTCCTCTAGTATGGAGTTCTAACTAACTTTATTAAAAATCTATCTAGTTTATTATATAGCCCTGCTATGTTCTGATGAAGAATGGTAAAAAAATTATAGAAAAATCTGTAAATTTGTTTGCATATTTTGAGACACTACAGTACTATTTTCGTTCTCCAACTCCAGGATAAGATTTTGCGGATTTAGCACTTTGCGTTTCATGCCACGATAATTCAAAACTCCAGAATGCCTGCTAAACATAGTATAATCACACGACAGATTGAGGTTTGAGTTGTAGGGTTGTAGAAGAGTGTGTAGTGCGAAGTAAAAGTCATAGATTGAAGAAACGAAGTATGAAAGTTTATGAAGAGATGGAAAAGTTCACAGGTACAGTTTATAGGCACACACACAAGCAGAAGGAGTGAAAGATAGCGAGAAGAAAGTTTTTAGAATAGGCACAAGAATTTCGTACGCGCGGAAGCGATGACAATTATTCACAAGTACTAATAAGATTTAAATATAAGGCGGTTCGCGTCAAGACAAATCATATACTGTTGATAGGCCGGCGACGCGGGCGCACCGACCGTGTGAGCGGTCAACCGATAGTGCTCTCTCGCTCGCGCGAGCTACCTGCGACGCGAGCCGCGACACACGGCCGCTCCGACGTCACCGCCTCGCTGTCCCATCTAGTAATATTTTATCTATATAAAATCGTTGTACATTGTTTGCGTGTATGTTGAATTATTAGGTTGATTAAAATTACAATTATTTTTTTATGCTAATCAAAGATTAATATTTTTAGAGTACTAAATTAACTATAAAAATATGATATGTAAATTTAACAATAATTATGATGTCACTACATCACCCCCCTCCAGAGACCGTCAAGGGCGATAATAGTCGGGAAATCTAACGCGACGTCCTGACCGCGTCGTTTTGACGACGCCATCGTCAGCACGAAGTACGTCCCGGTTTTCCGCGATTGGGGTGTTTGAGTGAGTGTTTGTGTTGGGTGGTGAGTGTGAGTTATTGTCTGGGTCACGCAGTATGAAGGCCGGTTTGAGACGGTCTATCGATACTGTAACCTGTTTACCATTTACCGATATTTTAAAAAACTTATCACCACGAGATATGACTTCATGAGGACCAGAGTATGCGACTTTTAAGGAACGACCCGTAGTATCATCTCGCAGAAAGACGTGTGTCGACTTTGACAGGTCCTTAAAAATAAATGCCTTGGTCTCACACTTATGACGAGACCCGGGTGACGGCTGCAGACGCCGAACAAAACTGCGCAGGCGAGACAAGTAGTCGGTCATGTCCGTCGTCTCGTCGGACTCTGAGCTGAAAAACTCACCAGGGAGCCTGAGAGGTTGGCCATAGACTAATTCGGCCGACGATGCTTTCAAATCCTCCTTGAAAGCGCTGCGAATGCCAAGTAGGACGAGTGGAAGGGACTCCACCCAGTTAGCAGTAGCATGGCAAGTTATTGCGGCCTTCAGTTGACGGTGGAACCTCTCCACCAGTCCGTTACAGGCAGGATGGTAAGCTGTGGTCCGGCGATGTTCGAAGCCCACGGTCTCGGACAAGCATTTAAAGAGTCCTGATTCGAACTGTCTACCTCTATCAGTAATGATATTGGTAGGACAGCCGAAACGAGCAATCCACCCACTGAGTAAGGCCTTTGCGACTGTTTCAGCCGTTATGTCAGCCAATGCGATAGCCTCAGGCCATCGCGAGAAACGATCGACGGCGGTGAGGCAGTATCGGTAGCCCTGGCACAGTGGCAAAGGTCCAACAAGGTCGATATGGACGAATGCAAACCTTGATTGCGGTAGCTTAAACGTACCTACGGGACTAAAGACGTGCCGCGTGATCTTGGAACGCTGACAGTCCAAGCATGAACGGACCCAATCACGGCAGTCTTTTCTAACTCCAGGCCATACATAACGATCCGCAACCAGTTTTGCTGAAGCCTTGGTCCCTGGGTGGCTCAACGAATGCAGACTAGAGAATACGGCCCTACGCAGTTCCTTGGGTACAAAAGGTCTTGGAGTAGGTCCGCTAAAATCGCAGAAAAGTTGACTGCGTGACCCGGGAATACTTACCTGTTTGAGGTCCAGTGAGGTGTCGCCAGCAATCAGTTGCTTTAGCTCGGTGTCGTTTTGCTGAGCTTCTGCGATTCTTTCCGGGTGCACAGGCTGAGTAATCTCCTCCACGCGTGAGAGAGTGTCAGCCACGACGTTGTCTTTCCCAGAGATATGACGAATGTCAGTGGTAAATTGCGATATAAAGTCCAAGTGACGGAACTGTCGGGGAGAACAATTCTCTTTACGAGAGTGATAGGCGAATGTGAGGGGCTTGTGGTCCGTGTAAATAACGAAGTCACGCGCCTCCAACATGTGCCTGAAGTACTTAACACTCTCGTAAATGGCGAGCAACTCACGGTCGTAAGGAGAGTACTTAACCTGTGCCGGGCTCAACTTACGCGAGAAGAAGGCTAGAGGCTCCCAAGCTCCATCATTAAGCTGCTGCAGAACTGCGCCGATGGCCTTGTCTGACGCATCCGTGACCAACGCCATCTTAGCGTTGCAGTCAGGATGAGCTAAAAGTGCTGCTTGGCAAAGACTTCTCTTGCAGTTTTGGAACGCCTCCAACTCCTCCGCTGAAAAATTGACAGGGTGAGAACCCTTAACGGACCCTGCAAGTAAAGCGTTCAAAGGCGCTTGAAAAGCGGCGGCCCCAGGTATGAACCTCCTGTAAAAGTTTACCATGCCAAGGAATCTGCGCAGTTCTCTAACAGTCTTGGGGGTAGGGAAATTCTGCACAGCTTCGACCTTGGATGGCAACGGTCTCGTACCCTTGGATGAAATATGGTACCCCAAAAAGTTTACCTGCGACACTCCAAAAATACACTTACTAGTGTTGATCACCATACCGTACTCTTGGAGTCTGGTGAATAGCTGACGCAGGTGCACCTCATGCGTAGCATGGTGTTTTGAAAATACGAGGAAATCGTCAAGGTACGCGTAAGTGAAGTCCAGACCCCTGAGCATCTCATCCACGAAGCGCTGGAACGTTTGACCGGCATTTCGAAGTCCGAACGTCATGAACGGAAATTCGAAGAGACCGAACGGCGTCGTTATAGCGGTCTTCGGAATGTCGTCCGGATGGACGGGGATCTGGTTATAGGCCTTCACCAGGTCTATCTGCGAGAAGACTGTACAGCCAGATAGGCTGTGGGCGAAGTCATGGATGTGCCTGATCGGGTACTGGTCGGGGATGGTACGTGCGTTCAGCATCCTGTAGTCACCACAGGGACGCCAGCCATCGTTTTTCTTAGGCGCCAAGTGAAGAGGAGAAGACCAAGCTGATTCGGACGGACGGCACGTGCCGCACTGTAGCATGGCCTCAAATTCAGTCTTGGCGATTTTAAGTTTATCCGGTGCCAAACGACGCGGTGAACAGGTTACCGGTGGCCCAGGTGTAGTGCGTATGTGGTGGATTGTCTGGTGTTTAGATATGCGATGTGTACCGTGTGGACGAGTGATGTCGGGAAATTCCCGTAGTATGTGAGTGAATGCGGAATTACCGAGACTTACTTTCACCGAAGAGACGTCATCAGAACGACGAGCAGGTGAAGCCGGGGTGGACACAGTTGTATGGCAGTCGATGAGGCGTTGATTCCTGCAATCGACCGTCAAATTATAAAAACATAAAAAATCCACGCCTATTATCGCCTTTGTTACATCTGCGACGATAAATCGCCAGGGGAAGTCACGGCGCAATCCTATGTTTAAATTTAAATTAATATAGCCGTAAGTATTTATAATTGTTCCATTAGCGGCACACAATTGAAAATCCGTTTTAGTACGGTGAGTAGATAAAGCCGATCGGGGGTATACGCATAGGTCACTGCCTGTGTCGACCAGGAATCGAACCTTGGTTCGACAGTCAGTGATGAATAGGCGACCGGTACTGAGGCAATCATTTGTCGCCATTGCTGACTGCCCCTTTCGTTTCCCGCGGGACGATAATCGCAAGGTTTTACACAATGTCTAGCCCTATCTCGAAATCTAATATGATACCAGCATAATGGTTGATTACGGTAACTGGACGATGATCTGGTGGAACTGGAGCGGTGCCGACCTCGGCTCGGCTGTCGACTGCGGTCGCGGTCTCGGGACATCCTCTCTATCTTCTCCGTTAGTAGCTCCACCTGCTTGGCGAGCGCTGATACCTCCGGAGAAGCAGGAACGGCTGATGAAGGAGCGACGGCTGCGGATGCAACCTGAGGGACGACCACGTCGTGGATTCTGTCTGCCAGGTCTGCCAAATCATCCATGGGAGTCTTGCCCTGGGACGCGATGATGGCCTGCGTACTGCTGGGTAGACGGCTGGTCCAGATGGTACGTAGAAACTCCTCGGGGACGCCGGGACCAGCCAGGTTCAGCAGGTGTCGGTAAAACTGCGAAGGCTTCCGGTCTCCCAACTCTTCGTGCATGAGGAGCTGCTTCACCTTCTTCTCCCGGGACGCAGAAAGTCGTTTCACCAGCTCCGTCTTCAGCTTCTCATATTTGTCTGTCGCCGGCGGGTTTGTAATTATGTCCTCCACCTCAGACACGTACTGGGAGTCCAAGTTGCCCGTGACGTAATAGTACTTGGTGTCATCTGACTTGATACCAGATAGGAGAAATTGCGCTTCCATCTGGCAAAACCATAGCGCCGGTTTTTCGGGGTAGAATGGGGGTATTCTGACACCAACCCGAAAAATATCCGCTGCCAACTTGTCGCAGTCTTGGCTGCCACACCCTTTTTCTTCGGCCATCCTGTTACCGTGTCCTTGTACGGGGTCACCAATGTAGGGTTGTAGAAGAGTGTGTAGTGCGAAGTAAAAGTCATAGATTGAAGAAACGAAGTATGAAAGTTTATTAAGAGATGGAAAAGTTCACAGGTACAGTTTATAGGCACACACACAAGCAGAAGGAGTGAAAGATAGCGAGAAGAAAGTTTTTAGAATAGGCACAAGAATTTCGTACGCGCGGAAGCGATGACAATTATTCACAAGTACTAATAAGATTTAAATATAAGGCGGTTCGCGTCAAGACAAATCATATACTGTTGATAGGCCGGCGACGCGGGCGCACCGACCGTGTGAGCGGTCAACCGATAGTGCTCTCTCGCTCGCGCGAGCTACCTGCGACGCGAGCCGCGACACACGGCCGCTCCGACGTCACCGCCTCGCTGTCCCATCTAGTAATATTTTATCTATATAAAATCGTTGTACATTGTTTGCGTGTATGTTGAATTATTAGGTTGATTAAAATTACAATTATTTTTTTATGCTAATCAAAGATTAATATTTTTAGAGTACTAAATTAACTATAAAAATATGATATGTAAATTTAACAATAATTATGATGTCACTACAGAGTCTAGGAGATATGCATATTTATGTGTATCATTATCAATGTATAGTAAGTTGTTAAATGCTTCTACTCTGCTATTATACATAATATTATTACCGTTGAATTTAAAGGTTGGTAAACATATGATGAAATTTGTATTATTAATGTTCAATAATTTTTCTCTTATGAATATGACGAGTTCTACATAATTTCGCGTTATTCTAAAATCTTCTTCACCTATAATAATAATGCAATAGTCAGTCTTTGAAAAATTACGTACTTTTTCCTCTATATTATCTAATGTTTGATATAGTGCACACTTAGGTTTTAGAAAGTGACATATTTTGTAGTTATTCAGACTAGTGGTAGTTTCCATAATAGTGAACATTCTGTTTGAGGTTTCACTGCTTAGCATTAAGATTTTTGGTTTGATTCTTTTGTCACTTGGTGTAGTCTGGTTGTCCAAATTTGGTGAAAACGGCTGAGATTTGGTACGATTTTGAGTGACTGGTGTCATAATATCGATGGTTTTCAGGCCTTCATGGTGAATATGTGAATCTGAGTTTGCGGTGGATAGTTCAGAAGTATTTTGTGTTATTGTATTTTGCTGTAAACTACTTTTGCGACGTCGCTTTTTCCTTGATGCTGGGGTAACAAGGGATTCAGTGTACATTTTCTTAAGAGTTTCTTTCGAGGTAGATAAATCTTCTATTTGTTTACGGAGTTCACAGTTTTCTAACGATAGTTTATCAATCTCCGCATGTGCGCTATCTAACGTTTCCTGTTTTAATTTTAATTCTTGTTTTAGCTTCGTTAACTCGGCATTTATAATTGTATAATTATGTAGGTATTTCATCCATACTCGTAGTAGTCAAATCGATATTTGAGTCCTTGGAATCTTGTGAGACATCGTAAAGATTCATACGATAATATCTTTCTAGTTAACTTTGGTTTCGAACGTAATGTTATATTTGCATCCGATGAATTCATGTTGCTTAGTTATAGTCCGGTCAAATTAGACTAAAAAATAGGGGTGAGATTACAACAATTCCCACTTGGCTGAATTTTGGTAGGATTATTCAATACACTATTATAAAGGACATGTGAAAAGTCCTCATCGATCCGGCACGTGCAAAAAAATTTACCCTGGGTCAAAGGTCACAAAAACGGGTTTTTCGCGATTTTCAGCATAGATAACACATTTACTTGGTAATTGGGGTGTTGTAACCAGAATTCACAGTAAGTATGGCTTTTTGATGTTAATTTTCTATTTTTTAAGTAAGTAATACGCGGCGCTTATGTTATTGACGGTTGTAGCGCCATCTATCTATCCTATTTAATAACACAGGTTTAAATTTGCTGGTAACAGTAGGCATATTTTTATTGCTTTTCGTACTATGAAATCAAGTAAATAGTTAAATACGTACAAGTAAAACAAGTCAAATGTGTTCAGAGAAATTATAGTATGTAACTTGTTATCACATTCAAGGAGTAATTCAGTGAAAGCGTTTCAGTTTTGAATGATAATAATGCTCAAAATGCAGGCACATTCTTGTGAAAATTAAAGTTAATTTATGAAATGTGTATGAAAGCATAATTAGCGAAACGAAAGTACTAATTAAGGACGCGTTTACGCTTGTATCAAAAAACCACATATTTCCGGTACATTTTACGACAATTTTAGACAATAACTAATAAAACTAATGATTACGATAAATTCATTACTTTTTATCTATAAATCAATTTGAAAATAAATATTAAATATTTAATTAATATCAATGTAAAATCGATTCGAAACGGCCTCATAAATCAAAAATAGGCATATACTGCTATTTTTGGGTACAATTTTCTCTCTATTTTTACATTTATTTAGATTTTCAAAGATAGAATAGGGTAGTAAATATAGTCAACTCAAAAACAATTAGATATTTTTTTTCAAAATATTGTAAATTGACTCAAAAAAAGCAAAAAATCAACTTACATTTTTCTTCTATTTTGCTCGCATACGTGTGTCTTAATATGTGGCAATAAGGTTCGTTTTATTTAGCCACTTTCTTGATATATATATCCAAATTCTGCAATGAGATCTCAGTCTGCGCTTGAGCGCCGTCGGGAGTAGACTCTATGTCGCTTGTCGCTGCAGCCCGAAGACGAAAAAAGTAATATACGAATACAAAATATTCACTAAAATCAATTTGATACTTCTCGTATTCTGTGCGAATTACGTACAAGTAAATTTCTTTTGTATAAATGGACATTATTACTTTATTTTCTCCGTTATGTTGAGTCAGGATATATTTCGGTATTTAGATATTATTTTGTTTCTTGCGTTGAAATCTGGTAAGATTATCTGGACTGATGGTATACCATCCCGTTCAAGTGTTGCGACTGGAACTCATAAAAGAGTAGAGCTAGGCATGCCGAGTTTGGGCTCATTTTGTTTAGACATAAGAGACCCTACCACTGGAACTTATGAAGTAACCTTCCAGGGTTATTCAATGACTCTTGCTGGTACTCATGTGTAAATAGAGCTAGGCATGCCGAGTTTGGGCTCATTTTGTTTGTACATAAGAGACCCTACCACTGGAACTTATGAAGTAACCTTCCAGGGTTATTCAATGACTCTTGCTGGTACTCATGTGTGAGTAGAGCTAGGCATACCGAGTTTGGGCTCATTTTGTTTGTACATAAGAGACCCTACCACTGGAACTTATGAAGTAACCTTCCAGGGTTATTCAATGACTCTTGCTGGTACTCATATGTGAGTAGAGCTAGGCATGCCGAGTTTGGGCTCATTTTGTTTGTAAATAGGAGATCCTACCACTGGAACTTATGAAGTAACCTTCCAGGGTTATTCAATGACTCTTGCTGGTACTCATGTGTGAGTAGAGCTAGGCATGCCGAGTTTGGGCTCATTTTGTTTGTACATAAGAGACCCTACCACTGGAACTTATGAAGTAACCTTTCAGGGTTATTCAATGACTCTTGCTGGTACTCATGTGTGAGTAGAGCTAGGCATGCCGAGTTTGGGCTCATTTTGTTTGTACATAAGAGACCCTACCACTGGAACTTATGAAGTAACCTTCCAGGGTTATTCGATGACTCTTGCTGGTACTCATATGTGAGTAGAGCTAGGCATGTCGAGTTTGGGCTCATTTTGTTTGTACATAAGAGACCCAACCACTGCAACTTATGAAGTAACCTTCCAGGGTTATTCTATGACTATTGCTGGTTCTTATATGTGAGTAGAGCTATGCATGCCGAGTTTGGGCTCATTTTGTTTGTACATAAGAGACCCAACCACTGCAACTTATGAAGTAACCTTTCAGGGTTATTCAATGACTCTTGCTGGTTCTCATATGTGAGTAGAGCTAGGCATGCCGAGTTTGGGCTCATTTTGTTTGTAAATAGGAGATCCTACCACTGGAACTTATGAAGTAACCTTCCAGGGTTATTCAATGACTCTTGCTGGTAGTCATGTGTGAGTAGAGCTAGGCATGCCGAGTTTGGGCTCATTTTGTTTGTACATAAGAGACCCTACCACTGGAACTTATGAAGTAACCTTCCAGGGTTATTCAATGACTCTTGCTGGTACTCATATGCAGGGTTCGAGGATATATATCAATGGATATATATCAAGATATATATCCGATATATATCCGATATATATCAACCTCGATTCGACGATATATATCAAATGTTTTTTTTGTGATATATTGCAATACACAAATGGTTTAAAAAGAATATTATTTTTGCGTTTGTTACTGTATTTCTACTTCCCAAATGTAGATGGCGTGGGAGTATACTACTGCGTGGCATACTCCCTAATGGTAAGTTCTAATCTAAAAATCGCAACACTTCTGCCGCTATTAATGGCGTCAGTCCATCAGTGGTGTCAGAAATATTCGTTACGAAAAAGTAAGAAAATTTATGTGTTTATTGATTATTTTATTATTTGTTTGTTCCAAAGAAAATGCCTGATCTCAAAGAAAATTTTATGTTTCTTAGTAGATTTTGTCTTATGTAAAACAAGATTTTGTGTTTTGGTTTCATTTGTATATAATTGTATCACAATTAATGCATTTGATTTGTCTGATTTTAAGTACTCAAATGAATAAAACATTAAAAACATTTCAGTTTTATATTTTTTGATCATTTTAGTATGTTTATGAAACACATATGCAAATAGTATTCATAAATAATACAATGAAATAATAATATGACTTTCATACAAAATTGATATATATCAAACTTGATATATATCCGATATATATCGTAAATATCCGATATTTTGATATTTATAATAAATATCGGATATTTTCGAACCCTGCTCATATGTAAGTAGAGCTAGGCATGTCGAGTTTGGGCTCATTTTTTTTGTACATAAGAGACCCAACCACTGCAACTTATGAAGTAACCTTCCAGGGTTATTCGATGACTATTGCTGGTTCTTATATGTGAGTAGAGCTATGCATGCCGAGTTTGGGCTCATTTTGTTTGTACATAAGAGACCCAACCACTGCAACTTATGAAGTAACCTTTCAGGGTTATTCAATGACTCTTGCTGGTTCTCATATGTGAGTAGAGCTAGGCATGCCGAGTTTGGGCTCATTTTGTTTGTACATAAGTGACCCTACCACTGGAACTTATGAAGTAACCTTCCAGGGTTATTCGATGACTCTTGCTGGTACTCATATGGAAGTAAAGCTAGGCATGCCGAGTTTGGGCTCATTTTGTTTGTACATAAGAGACCCTACCACTGGAACTTATGAAGTAACCTTTCAGGTTTTTCAGGTTTATTCGAAGACTCTTAGTGTTACTCATATGTGAGTAGAGCTAGGTATGTTCCAGTGATAGGGTCTCTGATGTTCATACAAAATGAGCCCAAACTCAGTATGCCTAGCTCTACTCAGATATGAGTACCAGCAAGAGTGATCGAATAACCCTGGAAGGTTACTTCATAAGTTCCAGTGGTAGGGTCACTTATGTACAAACAAAATGAGCCCAAACTCGGCATGCCTAGCTCTACTCACATATGAGAACCAGCAAGAGTCATTGAATAACCCTGAAAGGTTACTTCATAAGTTGCAGTGGTTGGGTCTCTTATGTACAAACAAAATGAGCCCAAACTCGGCATGCATAGCTCTACTCACATATAAGAACCAGCAATAGTCATCGAATAACCCTGGAAGGTTACTTCATAAGTTGCAGTGGTTGGGTCTCTTATGTACAAACAAAATGAGCCCAAACTCGGCATGCCTAGCTCTACTCACATATGAGTACCAGGAAGAGTCATCTAATAACCCTGGAAGGTTACTTCATAAGTTTCAGTGGTAGGGTCTCTCATGTACAATCAAAATGAGCCCAAACTCGGCATGCCTTGCTTTACGCACATATGAGTACCAGCAAGAGTCATCGAATAACCCTGGAAGGTTACTTCATAAGTTCCAGTGGTAGGGTCTCTTATGTACAAACAAAATGAGCCCAAACTCGGCATGCCTAGCTCTACTCACATATGAGTACCAGCAAGAGTCATCTAATAACCCTGGAAGGTTACTTCATAAGTTCCAGTGGTAGGGTCTCTTATGTACAAACAAAATAAGCTCAAACTCGGCATGCCTAGCTCTACTCACATAAGAGTACCAGTAAGACTCATCGAATAACCTTGGAAGGTTACTTCACTAGTACCAGTGGTAGGTACTCACTAAAACAAATAAAATGAGCCCCAACCTGGCATAACTAGGTCTATTCTTTTATGAGTTCCAGTCGCAACACTTGAATGGGATGGTATACCTACCATCAGTCCACATAATCTTACCAGATATCAACGCAAGAAACAAAATAATATCTAAATACCGAAATATATCCTGAATCAACATAATGGAAAAAATAAAGTAATAATGTCCATTTAGGTATATAAAAATAAGAAACTTATTTGTACGTAATTCGCACAGCCAGGCCTATAACACATAGATACATATCACAAAAAATTCTAAGTCTCAAAGTTATTTAGTTGAACTACATTTCCGCAAGTTACCGTACGTAGTACGTACTGTTGCCGCCGTGTCGCTGTAGTGACGCGATTTTGTACCTACTAATTTTGTAAACGCGTCCTTAAAATACAAAACTACGAAAGTACTGATTCCTCGTTATAATGATTTTCACGAGCAAGTGTATACTAACGTGCAATAGTTTTTACCTCAATTATTTATAAAATATTTAGATAGATAAAATACAAGGGAACGGAGTCATATTTTGAGAGTAATAAGTTTCGGTTATCTTCTTCATGCTCGATCTTTAAACAGTGTCTGACATGAATACTCACGTCTGCAACGCTGATTTGTGTAGGTAATTCAGACGTTTTCACTATTTTAATAAGGTGTGTTATTATTCTAGTCGCCATGTTTTTACATTTAAACTATTTAATAATACATATGTATTGATGTGTCCCCAAATACGTTCTGGGGCACGTATAAATAATTTTACAAAAAGGTCTAAGTGCCTTCCTATTCCGATGTAGGACGATTTTATATCGCGTCTGTACCTAAATATTTATTTATTATATCATTCGCTATTTAATACGTACACGACGCTTCATAACATTCCTTGGCCACGCCATAATTATCATATACTTTTTGCTCAATGACTCAGAAAAAAACTAAATGTTAAATTATTCGGTTCCTGTAACTAGCGAATTAGCATAATTACTCCCAGGATCAATGATCAACTGCAATATTCTACCACAAAGTTCAGCTAATGCCAAGTACAATTATCCGCTGCATTGGGATTCAGTTGGAATGTCGGCCATTTTACAGAATGAATTTAGTAAGCCGCCAACAAACTGTTCTTTAGTTTATTCTTTCGTAATAGTATGAACGATTTTGTTAGCGATTCGATTGGTTTAGCAGTTTATGTTACGAATACATCATACAGGTACCAAATTCAGATTTGAACTATGATCATCATGAGTCTTGTTAATAAAATTATCTATCCAACTGCTCGATACAGGACTCTTCTCATCATGAGAAGGGTTAGGCGATAGTCCATCACGGTGGCCAAGTGTAGGTTAATTTAATTGAAATTGAAATCATTGAATATACACATAGCTTAGAAAAGACAGTGGTCCGTGTTGTAGCGTTGAATTTGAGGCTCTCTGCATAGTAGTCTCTCCACTGGACTATCACTGCCCAAAAAGTGCAATAGAGATACTACGAGGGTCAAACTGAAAGTTCTTAGAACTGGCCACTTATAAACAATATAATAAAAAAAATATTCTAAAATTTGAAAATAGAACTCTTTGCCAATATTACTGAGTATATATTTCATTCATTTGTCATTTGTTTTACGATTTGGCGGCAAATTGAAAATTGTCTGTGTCACGTCAACATGAATTTAACACGAGAAAATTTTCGTGCAATGATTTTTTATGACTTTCGATGTCATTTAAGTCAAGAAGAAAGTTATGATAGACTACGATTGGCCTTTTACGATGAAGCCCCATCTCGTGCGACTGTTTACAACTGGTTTAATGAGTTTAAACGTGGTCGCACTAATCTCACTGATGATGTACGTGAGGGACGGCCTTCTACGGCGACGACTGAAAATAACATCTGTGTTGTGCGGCGTATGATAGAGACTGACAAAAGAGTGACCTATCAGCAGATTCGGACAAGCTTAGGCATCGGTATGAGTCAAGTGCACAAAATCCTCCACGAACATTTAGCGGTCAGGAAGCTTTGCGCCCGGTGGATACCTCATAATTTGACTAAGGCTCAAAAACTCCATCGTGTGGATTAGTGCCGTAAAATTATTGAAAGATTTAACGGAGGTGACTCAAATGCTGTGTTCGACATACTAACAGGTGACGAAAGCTGGATTTACTGTTATGATCCTGAAACCAAAAGACAATCTGCTCAGTGGGTGTTTCCTTTCGAGGAGTTGCCAACTAAAGTGAAGAGAGATCGAAGTGCGGGAAAAAAAATGGTGGCCTCGTTCTTTGGAAGGATAGGTCATTTCGCAACAATTGTGTTAGAGGATCAAAAAACAGTTTCTGCAGAATGGTACACTACCAATTGTTTGCCACTTGTCTTGGAAAAAGTTCGAGAGAAACGACCTCGCAGTAGGATCCTCCTTCACCACGACAACGCCTCGTCGCACACCGCCAAGCGAACGATCGACTATTTGGCGACATCAAACGTTGAATTACTGGGTCACCCGCCGTATAGCCCCGACCTCGCGCCTTGTGATTTTTATTTATTTCCAAAAATTAAAGAAAAACTTAAAGGAAAGCGGTTTATGAATGCTGAAGAAGCGGTGGCTGCGTATCGCGATGCCATTGAAGAGACCCCTAAGGACGAGTGGGCAAAGTGCTTTTCCCAGTGGTTCCATCGCATGCAGCGGTGTATTGACGTCAATGGACAATATTTTGAAAAGATATAATAAAACTAATAACTGGCTAATGTAATCAGTTTTTGATTTTCTAAGAACTTTCAGTTTGACCCTCGTATGCTGATAAAGTGATAAATATAATTTTCGTCATCATATTCACTGTTGCTATTTATGTTAAACTCTTAG
Organism: Euclidia mi; assembly: GCA_944739405.2. Lineage (NCBI taxonomy): Eukaryota > Metazoa > Arthropoda > Insecta > Lepidoptera > Erebidae > Euclidia > Euclidia mi. The sequence continues at coordinate 32,934,096 of OX123185.2, read as the reverse complement.
TAACTATCACAATACGAAGTCATCAACGGCTATCACAGCCAGATATCGTAATGCAAATAACTGGGTATGTGTCATCAAATAAAGTGAAATCACTCAATGCATAAAGAGAGCGACTTTTTAATTGTATTGGTCATAATAACTTTTTGGGCCGCTTTTCTTGATAAGATGGATCGCAAACATTATTATCGAAAGGTACTGTTGAGTATATTCAGCGTAAACTAAAAAGAAAGGCAAATGGAAAATACGTTTTGTAAGGAAGTGGAGTATACCCACTTCCTTACAAAACATCTTAAGCCGTCCTTTACACCGTAGTTTCGTAGTAAACATAAAAAATACAACTACCTTGGTTCATAATAATTTTTTTACTAAGCCAAAATACTTAGATTCATCAAAAAAAACCGGTCGAGTGCGAGTCGGACTCGCGCACCGAGGGTTCCGTACAAACCTTTAGGTATATAAGTAAAAGTTCACCAGTCATAGTTATGGTATTTTTATTGCAAAATGAAAACCATGACATTACAGTATGGAAAGCTGGAGGAGACAAAGAGGCCCTTTTCCTTAATTTATTTAAAGGAAAAGGCCGCTTTGGTGTTTGTAATCAGTCATCCTTTATTTTATATTAACATATATCGCTTATTGAAATTAAACCACAGTTTACGGATTTTATCGCGATGTATTGGTTTCACTAAGTTATTACATTTGAAACTAATGATCTAGAAACTATATTTTTAATTTATTACTAGCCGACGTTTCGAATTCTTTACAGAATTCATGTTCACGGCAGACTGAGGTGATATTTGTCTTTTTCTTGAATGTATAAGTTATCTCAAAGTACCCGAACATTTTTCAACTACTGGTGTTACTATTTACGCAGAATGAGCTCACAGTGTCCTTAGGTCTTCTGGTGACTTTGTCCTTCTTGGGTTTCATTAGCCTTGTTCTCTCAATGTTCCTCCAGCGTGGGACCCTGTCATAAGGCTAAACTGTAGTTTAATTTCAATGTGTAACATTCGCGTAAACCCAAGAAGATACTAAATATCACTTATTTTGTAATACAACTTAAGGCGAGGTTGCAGTACTTTTTAAGATTTTTGAACGTCTGAAAGTCCCATGAACTATGATATTTTTAATGAATAAAAATTAAAGTATAAAAATTGAACATATCTTCTAGTAAATTGTAAAGATAGAAACACGATTTGGAATGATTGGCTCGATAAAAAAAAATGACAAACATGGCACTAAATCACAATTTTAAACGTGTACTGCTTAGAGATTCCATAATGAATTTATATGAAAGTATTATCAATAGAAACAGCTGTTTATCTTAATATATAAAATCCTTGCGTTACTGACTGACTGACAGACACGCTACAGCCGAAACTATTGGGCGCAGGAGGCTGAAATTTGGCATGTATGTTCCTTGGGGACCGTAGGGGTGCACTAAGAAGGGATTTCCCGAAACTCCCATGGAATCGGCCAAAACGGGTAAATTAAAAAACAATGCAGGCCTAGCTGCTGGCGTCCTCTAGTTTTAAAATAAATGGTAAAAACAGATTTCGTAATTTCGTTATCATTTTTCTCCAAGAAAAAAAATAGTCAAAATGTTGGTTTTATATCGCTCGCCGGCCGTTCATCAGTGCCTGTCTAGGCGTGATGAAAGAATAATTTAACTCAGATGCGACATGATCACTTGTCTGTCTTGAGTAAATTCAATTCGCCTCAAAGTAAATTTGATTAATCGGTTTAAGGTAGGGAAATAAAAAGTCGATGTAATTTATTTATAACATTTATTAAAAAAGTACATTTTATTCTTCTCATTTCATTCAATGGAAACCTAAACAGTACGTTAATATAAAAACTGTGCGCTGCGGACCCACCGTAGCCCTGGCAATACCCCTGGGGGTATGGTGGGCCTTTTAAAGCTTAACCGTACTCCTGGCTGAAATGCTCGTAGTGTTATACCAACGTGCTACGTGGACATTAAACTGAACAGTGTTATCTCTCGTATGATAATGACTTACTACTTACGTTTTTGTATTTTTAGACAAGCGAAGACAAGCGCTGGTACGATGATATAGTGCAAAAAGGAGATAAATTAGAGAATTAAACTTTTAGGTATTACTGCTAATGGTTATAATGCTTTGTATATTATAGATATAATCTGTGGTACTGTTGAAGACCCGTCATCATCATCATCCTTGCGCTGTCGGATCATTCCCACTAGTTCTATTGAACAGTTCTATGCTAGAACTAGTGATACTTTTTTTCCCACTAGTTCTATTAGCATAACTTGATGAGAAGAATAGAACTAATGGGAAACAGTTATAGGAAATTTACCACTAGTTCTATGTATGTTTTACAAGGGTAGTGTCACAACATCGCGCTCACATATCCGAATAAATATGTATGTATAAAACACTCGCCGTGTGGTTGACGGCATAGAATACAAGTGTCACCACCCCCTATCTTCCCGTGGGTGTCGTAAAAGGCCACTAAGGGATAACACGATGCAAATACCATCTTTGCGTAAAGACGGAAAACTCGACATCAAACCCTATACGACTGCCTCGTTGGTCTCGCGGCATAAATGTGCACGTGGGATCGGGAGGTCCCGGGTTCGATTCCCGGGTCGGGCATGGTGTTATTGGGTTTTTCTGTCACGAAATTCTCAGTAGCAGCACGGAGTCTGGAAATGTGCCCGGTACGGCAATAGGCTCGCCCCTTATTACGTGGGACTAAAGTATATCTGGCGAAAAGTGGGTGTAGGCATACACCTATGCCTACCTCTTCGGGGTTATAGGCGTGAGACTATGTATGTATGTATAAAAATGTGTCAAACTAATGAACGTCTACAAAACAAATGAACGTCTACAAAACAAATGAACGTCTACAAAACAAATGACTACAAGAAAGTGATCAGCTATCGATAGTGATTGCAAAAAACAGGTGTACAAACAGGCGATTTTCGACCTTATTGACAATTAATGACAAACTTTTTTTTTGTTTTTCTCGCTTTCTGGCAATATTAGGGTAATAAAATTATAAATTCTGACTAATGTCAATTAGATTGAAAATCGCATGCACCTGTTTTCTGCAATCACTATCGATAGCTGATCACTTTCTGTAAGTGATTTGTTTTGTAGACGTTCATTTGTTTTGTAGGTGTTCATTTGTTTTGTAGACGTTCATTTGTTTTACACATTAAACAAATGAACGTCTACAAAACATATTCATTCGGATATATGAGCGCGATGTCGTGACACTACGGATCATTCCCAGTAGTTCTATTGAATACCCGTGTAAAAACATACATAGAACTAGACGGGGACATTTCCTATTACTTATCCCATTAGTTCTGTTCTCCTCATCAGATTGTGCTAATAGAATTAGGACAGTTCTATCATAGAATTGTTCAATACTACTACTATACTGGGAATGATCCCACAAAATCGTAGAACTTGAAATTAACGACAATATTATCTGGGAGTACGGTTAAGCTTTGAAAGACCCACCATACCTCCAGGGGTACTGCCAGGGGACGGTGGGTCGGCAGCGAAAACTGTGCAGTACAATCTACTTAGTTGTTTAATACTAAAAGGACAAAAACAAGAACAAGTGAATGGACTTTGATCATCCGTCAATGTTTGTAACGTACGTATGATCTTGTATTTCTATAATAATAATATATTGTGTTGATTCAGCCTCAAATCACTTTTATTACTTGACAAAAACACACATCAGTATTTTATTATTACGAATGTCCCATCTGGATACTTTGTTTTTTAGTCTTTGAACACGCACAATACTGCTTCTCTTTTACACTCGCTAAATGCCAATTTTTTTTTTACTCTATTATTTGTGATACTGAATTTATTATAAATTGTAAATAAAACGTTGTTATATTCTAATACTCATGAATGAGAAGTGATTCCATAACTTTTAGTCATTTTCCTACTATGGTTTTTGCAAAATCTCATTACACACGACGGCATTTTCAAATATAACGTACACACACGCGAGTAAAAGAGCGAGCGCTTCCGACCGCAGCGCGTACGCGACTAAAGCCAAATGAGACATTAAGCCTGTTTTTAATGTGCCACTTTTGAAGTTCGCATAACTCTTCTACGGTTTTTTTTACGCTGCGCTATGGCAGACGCACACACGAAACCCCCCCTCCTCTCCCCCTGCTCACTCGCTGACGCCACCGCCGTTTTTTTGTTTTTGCGGAGGGTGAGGTCGAGCTACTCACTGTACTGCAACCTCGCCTTAAATACCTATACTAGCCTTGCAGCAGCCTTGCAAAAGTCTGCTGATGAATGATGGTGAGATTTTTTATCAAAGTTATTGATTTACAAAGTTTTTTGTGACTATTAGAAATCTGTAACAAAAATATTAATAAAGTATTTTTAATAATTATAGTATTTATTTGCGATGAAAATAAAACTATTACTAGGTGACTATTTGCACACAAAATAAAACAATAATTAATATTCTTAATAAAAAAATAACAAAAATAAGTAAGCGGTGATAGCGCAGTGGTGTACGTAACGGACTGCCAAGACGATCATCTCGGGTTCAATCCCCAGGTACCCCGAGCACACATCACTGACTTTTCGGAGTTATATGTGTGGGTGTTTAAAACGTTAATTATCGCTCGCTAAGTAATGTGCCAGGTATATGGCAATAGGCTCGCCCCCTATTACATTGGGGCCGAAACATAACTGGCGAAGTGTGGGTGTGTAATACACCTCTGCATAACCCTTCGGGGATAAAAAGGCGTGATCTTTGTAAAGATGTGGTACGTTATGTAAATTAAAAAAAAAACATAAAAATGGAAATGAAAATTTTAAAGTATGGAATTAAGTATCAAATTTGAACCAGACCTGTAAATGATGACTGAAAAAGGTAGGAATAGTACCACATTGGATATTGAATTTCGAAAAAAAGTTATCTTTAGCTGTACTACTTCGTGTTGTGCTAGTGTTTATTAACGGAAACATGTTTATAGATGAAAAATATGTAGAAATTCCATTTTGGGGATTCATTCTAAAATCAATATTGAAGTCTCCCACGACCATCAGACGAGAACATAAATTATACCTATTGATGTTACTGCAGTATATTGTTGTATTTATGCAACGCTACAGCTGGCCGTTCTTGTTCTGAGCAGTACATTTCAGATTTTTTAGGACGACCACTTTTATTGCGTTCAGGACGGCCAACCTTTGAATCTAGAGTTTTTTTTTACCAAGCTTACCTTAATATGATTGTATGTATTATTAATAAATCCTTCGCACACAATTGGCATACAAACACAACACAACAACTACACAAAAATCATAATGACCTGATGATAAATTGCCTGAAAGAAGTAAACGCTTTATTACATATTATCCTTCTCTGGCAAAATACACCCCTCAGAATACCCGTATTACGTTCATACAATTCGAACCTCGCTGGATACAAACATCCTGCTGCCTTCACCTCAGCAGTACCGCCATAGCTAGAGGAATGGAACATCATAGCTTTGTACTCATGTCGTGAAGAGAAAGGATCTCTCCGTGCATCGCTTGTATATAAATGAAACTCGTCCCAGTTATTATAAATATAAACAAGTATTGTGGTTCTTAGTATTTGTGTTTGTTCAAAATTAGTGGTATTATAAATAGAGAACGCTATTGCATGAAATAAACAACTTCCATCGGGAGGCATAGGTATTATACTATGTTAAATAGTATTTTCGTTGACAATTAATGCAACTATAGCCATAATTATATTGTGATAGTATGTCAATGTTCACCATGTTCACACTACGGTTATAAAAGAGCGCGTAAGTCATAGTTACGTCTACATGACAAGCTGGCTGGTCGTCAAACAAAATAATTAGCAAAACGGTTTGAAGACTATGTAATTATTTGAAATCTCAATCTCAATCAGCCCATCGCAGTCCACTGCTGGACATAGGCTTCTCCCAACACGCACCACAGTACACAGTCCTCAGCCTTCCGCATCCTTTATCTGTGCGATAAGACGTTGCATCGTACCAAATTTCATGATTTTTAGTTCATGGGTAGTACCCTGTAGGTTTTGATTCCCTTGCGAGTAGTCGCGAGTTTGAAAACATGATTATATTGCTCTTTCTTTTGATTGCGTAGACATAGAAGTTTTATTTTGTTACAGCCTAACGCTGTTATATACCTGAGTATTTGATACGAATTTCATTTTAATACCTTTACGCGTTCAAGGGAAAGGGGTTGTAACTTTAAATTTATTAAAATTATTTTTATTATATGATGTAACTAAAATTTACCGTTTTTACGCAATTTTTCCTTTATATGTGATATAAGACGTTGCTTCGTACCAAACAAGATTTTGAGTTCACGGGAAGTACCCTGTAGGTTTAGATTCCCTTGCGAGTAATCGCGAGTTTGAAAATATGATTATATTGCTCTTTCTTTTGATTGCGTAGACATAGAAGTTTGATTTTGTTACAGCCTAACGGTGTTATATACCTGAGTATTTGATATGAATTTCAATTTAATACCTCTACGCGTTCAAGGGAATGGGGTAGTAACTTTAAATTTATTAAAAATATGTTTTATATGCTGTAACTAAAAATTTACGGTTTTCGCAATTTTTCCTTTGTATGTGATATAAGACGTTGCTTAGTACCAAATTTCAAGATTTTGAGTTCACGGGAAGTACCCAGTGGGTTTTGATTCACATGCGAGTATTCGCGAGTTTGAAAATATGCTTATATTGCTCTTTCTTTTGATTGCGTTGACATAGAAGTTTGATTTTGTTAAAGCCTAACGGTTTTATATACCTGAGTATTTGATATGAATTTCAATTAAATACCTCTACGCGTTCAAGAGAAAGGGGTAGTAACTTTAAATTTATTAAAAATATTTTTTTATATGCTGTAACTAATAATTTACGGTTTTCGCAATTTTTCCTTTATATGTGATATAAGACGTTGCTTCGTACCAAATTTCAAGATTCTGAGTTCACGAGAAGTACCCTATAGGTTTTGATTCCAATGCGAGTTTAAAAATATGCTGCAATTTGCAGCATAATCGGCTGTATCTTTTGATTGCGTTGGATTAGAAGTTTGAATTTTTTACAGCTCTATGGAACCGTAGATTTGAGTATTTAATATAAATTTCAGTTTGATACCTCCACGCATTCCTGAGAAAAAGGGTCTTGACAGACGGACGGACAACAAAGTGATCCTATAAGGGTTTCGTTTTTTCCTTTCGAGGCACGGAACCCTAAAAATACGAAGAATAGAACCATTTTACCAGTCACGTCACAGAATAATTCCTATTCATAAAACCTCAGTTCTAAAGTCAATTGAATGCGAGCGGTTTATGCAGTTGATCTCTATCCAGACAAAATCAGTTTATGTAGCTGGAGTTTTGGTGCTCTGCCTTTGCGGGTCGAACAGTATATTACCTTTTTTTCTATTTGCTTGCCTCTCTTTTAGGCTGGGATTAATTATTGCGCATTTATTTGAGAAGTTAACTTTTGCAATTACTCTTACTGTAGTAGTTCATGAAGAGTTAAATTTCATTCCAGTAGATGCAAGCAATTGTAGAGCAGTTTTGCAAGCATTTGATGAGATTGTTCATTTGATTTGTTGTTTCTGAAGATTTATTGGTTTTATTTAAATCGAGTTTTCATTGAGGTATGTATATTATATATTCTTAGATACATAATATGTAAAAATGTATTTTTTTAAGTAGTTAATTTAGCTTAACACTTTATTGTACAACAGTAAAAAATAAAGAATTACATTAATTTAAAATGCTGTCTTATAGCTAAATACGGTTGCTGGCGAGACGTCTTCATATATAATCGATTTTAAACTTTAGCGATTTGTATGCATCATACACGGATAGGTAAAGAAAACCGACACACACGGATAGGTATCTCAACGCATACTCGCATCATCACCCGCGGCACTTGGAATCCGTAGTGACTTCACTAGTAAACAGAGCGTATGACCTCTGTGACCCTGAAGATTTGAACAGTGAGCTGTCACATGTTGAGGAGGTACTTAGGTGCAACGGATTCAACAAGAAGATACAACGTCTGAAGAGGAAGGACCGTTAACCGGAAGTAAGCAGAGTACCGGCTTACATGCCGTACATAAAGGGAGTAACGGACAAAATTGGAACAGTACTACAGAAATACTCCATAAAGACTGTATATAGTCCGCTCTCCAAGGTAGCACACAATCTGCGCACCCCGAAGGATGTCATTCCTCTACAAACACCTGGCGTCTACAAGGTCGACTGTAGTTGTGGTACTTCCTATATCGGACAGACCAAACGAACCATCGCTGAAAGGGTCAAGGAACATATCGCAGCTGTAAAAAACCGGAAAATTAACAAGTCTGCTATAGCTGAGCATTTGTTGGAGTCTGGACCAAACCACTGGATCGAATTACATCAACCAATGGTCTTATCTACCGATCTTCACTATTACTCCAGAATAGTACGTGAAGTGGTGGAAATAAAAAAGCATAACAATTTCAACCGGAAAGATGGATACAGACTGTCTACAACTTGGAATCCAGTAATCAACAAATGTAAGCCCCGCCACAGTAACACAGCTCATCAGTGTGTAGACATCATAAGTGTTGTGTGTCGACGTACCGACAGTTCGGATAAAAATAAAAATAAAAAACAAGTGAGGGTTTCTGCCGAAACCCGCGCTTCATAAGGACGACGCTGAGATGACATCAGTCCTGCCGCGACCAAGGCTGTTGTAAGACGGCCGAAACGTCGGTAAAACATAGGTATTTATACCTTAAATGAATTAAGTATCGCGAATAAGACCCGTTTCAATACAATTGTAAGATGTCTTCATATATACCTATTATGTAATTACCGACGCATTTCTACTTATGGGCACTTAATTCTAACAGGCTCGCACGGAGTACTAAACACTTTGTAAATTCGCGTCATCCTGTCTCTACGTCAAGGAAGTTGCGCTGGTTTTTAATGCGTCGGTCGAACATTTTTCGGGACTTGCACATACTTCTTCATCCGGGTCCAAAGTCCATTATGGGTGGTAAAGGGATAACCGCTGTTATTTATTTTTATTGTACATTTTACAACTTTGTCGACTTTTATGGGACCAACACTCTATTCTGTCAGGTCTTTTACCTAAACCAGCTCTCAAATATTCCCCTTAACAAAACATAACCGTTTTGACTGCACAATTGGCGTAGTAGTTTAAGCGGCCATCTCCCCGCTTTACACCGCGCCGAGTGTTGTAGGTTCGATCCCCACAAGGGACAAAACTTTTTGTGATGTCCATTGTAAGTTAGAATAGTCCTCCGTGGCACAGGATATTCCCAGTGAGTTGGCTTGTTAAATATATATTACTTTTGTATTATTACTTAAATTCTGGTATTGCTTTAATTATCTTGCCTTGTAAATCCTTCTTTGAACTAAAAGTTGTTAACATTAAGTAAACAACCTTTATTTCAAAAAAGGATTTAGTTTCTCCATAACATTTAAAACTTAAGGTCGTTAGAGCATCTAAGATTGTAGATGACAACGAATTCAAAGAATTTCTACGATATAGATTTGATTTCTGTTAAGCTGTATGCCTATGAAATGCGATGCCAGCAGATCTAAGATTAGAACAGTTGTCAAGCATGTTAAAATACGCAATAAAACAGTAACATTTACATATTTATATGTGGTATCTATAGTATTTCTTTTTATTTGTGTAATAACACATATTATCATCATCAGCTTATCATGGTCCACTGCTGGATATAGGCCTCTCCAAAGGTACGCCACTGAATCCGATTTTCGTATTTTCGCAATAATGATGTCACACATGTAAACTACATATAATTATATAAATATGTATGTATACAACTATATGCTACCTTTTGTACAACTGTTCATGTATACCGTCCGTAGGACAATCGTTCAATAGTTTATATTTGACTCTCCAAACTTTTATTTCTGTTCTTCTTAAAGTTGCCTATCAGCAAAACAGCTCTTACTGATAAGATTGTAAACTAACTATTTATTTCTTCTTCATAGCATCCCGAGCTTGTCTGGTTTACAATAAATATTTCATATCTCTCTGCATCGCTGTGAGCCCATTAACTGCATTACAGTTCAAACCTTCTTACTGCAATTTGTGGCCATTTTTTGCCAGCTGTAGCTCGCTATTTCCTCTTCAACTGCTATCGCGTTTGTTATTTTATTTCACTTTGCTGCATAAAACGCATAGCTATCCAAAACAAAATATTGGGTGGAATGGCACTACGAAAGATAAACGTTATTATTTACTTCTCTGAATTGTTTTCTTTCAACACTGACATTGTTGTAGTATAAGTTATGGGAATATAATTTCCGAAGAAACTCTAAACGACCATTCAAATCATAAAAAATATTACCAACATATTGGTCAAAATATTATGTTCTCAGACTGTTATCTATAGATTTAGTCCCTTTTTAGGATTCCGTACCTCACCAGGTAAAAAAAAGTAACCCTTATAAGATCACTTTCTTGTCCGTCTGTCTGTCTGTCCGTGTGTCACCGCCGATTTTCTCAGGAACGGGTGGACCTAGCAAATTGAAATTTATACCAGATACTGAGGTCTATGGTTCCTATTAGGTGTATAAAAATCAGTCCTGGGTCAACCCGATAAAAAGATATGGTCAAAATTAGATTTTTGCGAAAACTTGTAAGTACCAAAATTAACCTAAATTTTCAATTTTTTTTAATTTTCGGAATTTTTCCTTTACTTGTGCTGTAAGACCTTGGTTTTAACCAAAATTGACAATTCTAGGTCAACCGTAAGTACCCTATAGGTTTTGGGTCGAAAACCTATATGGTAGTTCCCGTTGAACTAGAATCACGAAATTTGGCCAGAAGCAGGGTCTTAGAGCACAAGTAAAGGAAAAATCACAAAAAATTAAAAAGTTGGAAAATTTAAGGGTGTCCTCATACATACATAGTAGACTCCTCTTTCACAGAGCAATAAAAAAATATGGCCATTTATACATAATTTCTTGCTAATTCTTATGAATTTTGTAAATAAAAAAGAGTACTGTAATTTTGCAAAAAGCAAGGTCTTACAGTATGAAAACAAGAATAACTCCAAGAACAGTTTTGTAGATAGGAATGTACTTAAATATTTTCGCGATTACTGCTAAAGTTAAGGAGGTCATTCATGTTAACAGTAAAAAAACTTTTCTTATACTTATTTTAGCAATATTCTATAACGGCACTCGATATAAAAAACGGGCAAATTTCGTCTTGATACACGATGCAATGCGTACGGAACCCTCGGTGCACGGTTCAGACTCGCACTTGCCCGAATTTTTGTCATTTATGTATACTACACTTGAGTCTATCTGTTGTTTTGTTTGCAAAATATAAGAAAACCAATTAGTCTCTATCATATTTATTGGTACACATGGTAGTATGTGACCTACTTTCAACATGCACAGCATATCTAAATTTTACATGAAACCCAAAAAATGCCGTGTTACGTGCTGCGCATTGCGGCACAACCAGCAAATATTGTGACAACACCGCACCGCTGAGCATTCCAAATTGAGCGCCGTACATAAGTTTCCATCGCACGAAAATGCAAACTTAAACAATTTCCGAAGTTCGCCACTACATTGAAATTCTAGCATAAACTTCTTGCAGATATTTCAACCGTTTTGCAACATTTTTTTTAGGTGTCATGAGTAAGCCAGATAAATTTTAATAAAACTTGTCTCATTAATTAACCCGGCGTGAAAGAGGTGAGAAATTGACACACCAGCTAAGAGGTGGGTGGGAGACACCCAAAATTCTTTCCTATTTAGGTTACAATACAATATCTCATATTATAAAAGAGAGAAGTGCCGAAAGCTTAGATGGACTAGACGGGGGGCTTTGAGGCTTTGACAGAGTACCTACGAGCCATTTGATCCACAACATCTACCCCATACTTTGAACTATTGTAAAATGATAGTTCATCAGGTTTTTCCTTATATGTACTAGTTTCTATTTGAATACCTGGGTGCATAGTGCTAAAGAGAACATTTTTATTGTGCTTTCCTTGATATACTGTCAAAGTGATGTTGTTTTTACTCTGTACTATAAAAACTACTGTAATCTTATTTTGCTTCTTTTCGCAAGCAGGTATTGCTTGAAAAGATTTATTTATTGTACCAACAATTCATGTTCCTTTTAATTTTAGATTTTTAGCAAGGATAGACGTGAAAAAGTTACTTACAAGTGATATGTTTTCCTTTCTTTAGGCCAAATGGCCATAACCTGCATAATTATATTTAGGGTGCAATGGCACCCCTCCATTTCTATACCTACGCATCGCTTCGCCGCGTAAATATTATAGCGCATCAGTACCTGCATTGACCAATCAACGACATTTTTAATTAACTTAGAAGAAATATAAAATCAAACTCTGATATCCATGACTGGGTCAAAACTGGAATAAAAAAATATTTATTTTGAATTTACGTGCTTGAGGTCTCGCATAAATAATACTCATCATATTTCATGAAAAGTCATAAAAAATTACGATTATACGCACAATAAAATATTAGTTAGAGGAGAAAGAAAATCGAAATGGGTCAAATTTGGAACGCCGCACTTCTAGTGTTAATAAATCGTAGTATAAAAAGTTAAACTGCAATAAACCACTAAGACTTGCATTCGTATGCACCACACCGAGTTCGTGCATGCGATTGTAAGTTATAAGTTGAATAATAACAAACATATATATTTTGCTACACAAAGTAGTGCTGCCATCGCAGACACTAACGTTGCTGCTTGGAAGTGAAAGGTACTCACAGTTGTAACATTCGTAAGTTGCAATGTCACCAATGTATTCACAGTTCTGTACTGGTACAATTATGCAGGTCACCTTTTAGTAAATATCGAATAAATTAGCGGTTATTATAAAGATAGGTATGTGAACTTATAGCAATAGTTGTAAGTAGTCAGTCACTATTAGTCATAAGGCTCCATAAGTCTGCTGCTCGTGTTTTGGCTATTCGTTTCCGGCCACTGCCAGCCACTATGCGCATATCATCCCTCCATCTCGATGGATAACGTTGTACGCTAAGTTTTCCCAGACAATCACTAGAAATTTAAATCTCTAGCTCTTCCTTGGTGGTTGATGATGATTAGAGTACAGAGACAAGTTCTAAGGCATATCGCAACAACGGGTTTGCTTTACAGCTATCAGTGTAAAATATACTGGGTGTAAAGAATGGCGTACCGAAAACCAAAACCATTGATTCGTGTCGAATTGTCCGAATTTTTCCGAAATTAAAACTTCAAAGAATTAAACAATTTTCGAAAAAACTGCAATGTAGATAGGAATCACTGGTATCCGTTTTCAGTATACCTAGTATAATACAAAGCTCAAAATCAAATTAAAAAGTACTCACCCTATTTCATCCGTAAATGCATGTTTCTGATATACCCTCCTTTTCATTGTGCAATTAAAAACATATAGCCATACATGACATGCGGATATCCTCAACTCATGAAATTGGTGATGATCTTCCGTATCCCTGCTCCACACGATATAACCCAGCATAATTTTATCGCTCTTATGACCGCATATTAACCCTCTTCCACGCTAAAATGTAAAACGTCAAAATTGACGACGTCCCATAACACTTTGGAAATTTCAATTTATAATTTATCATACATGCGATATTATGGGGTCATGCAGACCTAGAATACAGGAAGCGATAACCTAGTGGAGATACCAACAGACTGCCATGCAGAGGGTATCGGATTCGATTCCATGGTGCGCACCACTGACATTTCAGAGTTATGTGCGTATTGAATTGTTAATAGGGTATTTGACTACAAAAATCGAATTAGTCCGTCAGTTAGATTATCGAAAAATATTGGATACGTATATTTTGTTTTTTCAAATCAGTAAAAAATTACGAAGATAAAACGCATCAAAGATGGAGAAACGTCTAGTACTGGGGGCTTGTAACGTCACTTGCCAGTAAAAAGTGTACTGGCAAGTGACGTCACACGAGTTTTCAGCGAAGTTTGTAGTCTTCATTTTTTGTTTACGTGACTAAAGAAAAAATACGTATCCAATATTTTTCGATAATCTAACTGACGGACTAATTCGATTTTTTTAGTCAAATACCCTATTGTCGATTGCCCCGTGCCTCGGCGAGCACGTTAAGCTGTCGGGTCCGGTTGTCATGAAGATCTTTGACAGTCGTTATAGGGTGTCAGTACCCTCTAAATAAACTGACACTAGTCTAAACCTTGGAATATCACTATCCCTTAGAGTTGTGGAGGTCAGACAGTCAGTCGTTCCGTGGAAAAGCTAATATTCAGCCAAATCCGGTTAGACTAGTAAGCGGACCCCAGGTTGAAACTGGAATAACGCTAGGAGGATGATGACCTAGAATAATGTTAATTTGCGATTTCAGTTACTTATCTTAAATTGTCTTTCGGGATATATACCACGTACCTTTGTTTGGAGTGACCGATATTTTTAAATTTAAAATAAGTTTTAATGACAACGAAATTTCAAATTCCTAGATTTCAGTTACGTTAACAATTCTGAACCGTACTCAATAGTAGTAGTAATAATTAAGAATTTATTAGGTAAGTTTAGCCTCAGTTTTGTAAAGTATGGCTGGACGCAATTTGACGCGATTTGAACATAATATAGTCTGTTGAATGTATACCTACAGAAGCATTAGCCATATGTCAACACTTTGATGATAAACATTCATGGTTATAATAGATAACTGAAATTTTGCTCAGTACATACCACATGAGTAGATAGACGGAACAGAGACACAGCTTCTTAAGAGCTTGTAAATTTGTTACCTATTTTGGTAGGGTTGTCACAATTAGGTTAAGACAACTTAAACAAAACTTGTGTCAAATAATTTTATTATTATGTTAGAAACCTTTACAAATTACTTATTCTAATAATTTTCTTTTTATAATTTTTGTTTTTTAATAATTTATTGTTTCTTTTGATGGCATGGTAAATTCTGAATCTAACATATCGTTTTTTTAAGTAATACAACGGGAAACACTCACAAGGCATATCAAATTTACAATCTTCAATACGTTTAAGTATTTCGTTGCCAACATTGACAATATATATTGCAAGATCGAAATATTCGCGAATCTTTTGCTCGAGCAATTCAACAAATACGATAAAATTATCAGGAGGTATAATTAAAAAAACCCAGTTCTACGTTACCATCGTTAAAATCTTTATAATGACTAAATAGAGCATCTTTGCCCATATTTATAGGTTGTTCAGATCTCATAACGTATAGTTTAAATTTTTCGCATTTTTTGTGTTGTTCGAGGCATTTTCTATACAAATAACCTGAAACATATACTAAAGCATTTTTTTCCGGTAAATCAAACCGATAGTCACTTGTGCCGACTGTTACCTCAGGGGCAATAACTTCATCTGGTTGCAGATCTAGCGAAACTTGGGGAGGCCTATTAAAAATATGACAGTCCTCTGGTTTCATAAGTAAGCTATCAAAATCTTGATCGCAATTTGAATTTTGAGGTTTCTTTAGGATATTGGTTATAAATATATTTTTGAAGGCATTACTAACCTGTTGACATGTTGGTTGCTGACAGTTACCACCCGCCTGTCTGACTTTCCCGAAGAAATTTTCAATTACGTCTTGATTTAGGCGCCTCGTTAGCAAAAATGTAATGCCCTCTGATTTTAAATCTTCAGATAGTTGTAAAATTGATTTTATGGACACTTGAAATCCGTTGATAAAATTCATAATATTCGTAACGTCCTTCTGCCCATCGATTCTTATCAAATTTATGTTCTTAAAAAATGACAACATTTCCTGTAAGAAGTCAATTTGATCATTATCTCCGCGAAAAGCTCTTTTAAATTTATTAGGAGATCGCAAGGTACTCGAGTTTAATATATCAAACAAGTTATTCATTTTATTTATAAAAAGTGCCGTATTTCTTGCGGCAACGTCAATAAGGTGTAAGTCTACGTATGTATTAATAGCTGATGCGACAGTTTGAATTAAGACCTGAGTAGCTAGTTTCACCCTCATTTTCTGGAAATTATTGGGGTTGATGTGAACATCGGTCAGTTTGGGTGCTAATCTTATTTGTCGATGTTTATCTTGATTAAACAATTCTTTTATAAGTGACAATTTCGCGACTTTATTGTCAAAAATCAAATAACATGTTCTAAAGTTGTTTCTTACACACTTCATAAGATGCGGGACATCAAACATATAAAAAAATTTGTGTCCATTTACTTCGAAATATGTTTTATCACTAGTCACGGAACGCAACTTTGATGCTTTTATAAAATCTGAACCTAAATCTGAAACAAATACGCGTATATCCAAGCCAATATTTAGTAATGATAAAATAATTTCGTCAATCCATTCATTTACTTCTGGATAATTTTTACATTGCGATAAAAAAGAATGAGCTATTGGTTGTTTCCAGTTATGTATAATACCCCGAATCATCATATCAATGACATATTTCGCTGGTTCTTTTTTTTGAATTCCATTGATTTCATGTAGCCCTACAATTCTATCGTTTTTGATATCATAATACAGATTAGCTTTCAAGGACATGCAGTCCACGCAAACACTGCAAATCCTTTCTTGTGATCCCATTTTGTCTGCCTTTGCTTTTAACGCACAGAGCAAACGTTCGTCTCTCTTAGTGCCTATTGGCATAACTAACGTTCGTAAGGTGGTTTTGGAAGGTAAACAAAATGTGTTTGTAAGAAATCTGTATGCTGCTGGACCGGAGTAATAAAGATTTAGTGCAAAAAATTTAAAAGCCAGACTACGCCGGTTTCCACTACAACCTGCCTTTACATTTATTTGCCATTTAATGAATTGAGACATACTTTTAGCCATAAACTTATCGCACAGTTTTAAAAAGTCTTCTTTAGTTATATTATCTAAGTCAGTTTTCTTTTTCTTGGCTTCTTTAAGTTCAAGTGCTAGTTTTCGCTTTCTTGGAGACTCTGCTGAAAAGTGAAGAACCGTTTGCGCCGATTTATTCGTACAAATTTGCATATTGAATGCTGTTTGAATGCCACGCGATGTATGATCTTCCAAAATAAATATTTTATTTAAAATGTTATTTAAATTTGAAGGTATTTCACTAGTTGGTAAAAGTTGGATTTTCTGATTTTCTGGTACGAATACATCGTCAAATTGGTTAAAATTTGCACCAGTATTTGATGGCAAATTAACCGTTAGGCACTTTCTTGTATAGAACTCGAGCTTGCACCTTCGTTTGACGGCAATTTGAGTGTTGGAAAAGCATAATCAAACAAATATTTTATAGTTCCATTTTTAGAAAACTTGATGCAGTTTCTTTCAAAATGATCCTCACATATTCTGTATTGTTGTCTCGTTTTATCATCAACAAGTTTTAGTAGGAGATCGTCGCACCCGACAGCTTTAAGCCAATCATTTCGTCTGAAAGAAAAATAAAATGACAATGCAAACGGAACACGATTATAAAAAAAGACATAGTTACATCCTCAACGTTGACGTCCAGATGGCGGAGTGATTTGTGTAGCGGACTGCCACGCCAAAGGTCGCAGGTTCGTTTTCCGCTCAAGTCAAACATTGGTATGCATAACCATTAAATGTTTGATTTGGTCTGGGTGTTTATATGTATAATAATATCTATGTATTTAAAAAAAAAGTATGTAAGTATTTTTATCAGTTGTCTAGTACCCATAGTACAAGCTCTGCTTAGTTTGGGACTAGATGGCGCTGTGTGAATGAGGTAGAATATAATAGAATAGATATATTTTAAAGATTATATAAGTACATACATACAAACATATCTTCAAGCGTATATCTCTGTGTACCCCCGTAAGGGTCTAGTAGTCGGTCAGTCTTTAAATTAAATAAATATTTAATTTAATATACTAACTAGTAGCGAGAAATAAAAACGATGTTGTATTAAAGATAAGTTTTCAGTTAATAAGTTGTAAAAAGAACATCGGCCATTTCGGACCGAATCTCTAGAAATAAAACTCATTTTAACCCTTGAGGTGCGATCAAACTAAAGGCAAAGTGCCACAAGTGCGAAAAGTCACGTTGCTGCAAATTTTCATTGGCATAGGTTACCGGAAAAAATTAATTATGACACCTTTATATAATTATATCACATAAATTGCATATCATTGTGTTGGTTATAAAATCAGCTATCATAATAATAACATGAATTACTACTAAATACTCACTTTTCTGACAAAATAAGCTTACAAACTTAGAGGTTTGTTTTTTTTCACTCGTTCACACAAACATTTCATCACATATTAATGAATTTCATTACTTGTTTGGTTCATAAACACAAAAACATTATCACATAATTATACCTTTAGGTTTTCACACAATACATTATTTATTTGTAACAAACGAATCTAACGCCACTAAAAATAATATAATCCGAACGCGTAACAAAAAGTTCGCCGTGCCAGGCAGCCATGTTACTGTTACGAACACTGTGGCTGTGAATTATTTACCATTTGAAACACGATAACAGTGAAAATGTACAACAATGCTAGTATTTAGTTGCTAAAATATGTTTTCAGATAAATAATCTGGGTACTTATATGTCTTTCATAACTATTAAAAGAATATTTATCATAAAACACTTACAAAAATAGCGAATTTCAAGAGTAGAAATAGCCCTTCTAAAAAGTTTTTGCCTTTTATCACTGTATTTCTTGTCTTTGTCACGAATAATGGCACTTCACAATTAATATTTATTTCTTTCTGAGTAAATCTATATAAGTATCTTTATAAAATATTCACCGGTTTCTTCCACAAGACAACTTTTATTATAAAGATCACGGAACAAAACACAACAATGGCGGATGCTTTCGCAACTGAGACACAGATAATTATATTTCAATATTTTTTTAATATGAACTATTCTAATAGTTACTACTTTCGTTTCTTGGTTTAAGTAAAACAAAACGTGAAAAAACCGCGACCAATAGAACGATTTTTAATTAAAAAAAACACTTCGGACCACCAAAATTAGAGCACGACCGTGCGTCCTGTAATCACGTGCAGGGTTAAAATTAAAGTTATTTTAAAGTGTAATGATTTCACTAACAATTATATTTTATAGAAGCCTAGGTAAAAATAAAAGTTTTGGTTTGTAAATATGTTTTCTAGAACTCGTGAACGCATCTTTATTATCTGTGCCAAAAAAGTGACATTGGACATGAGAGAATCTGTCAAATGAATACGAACTAATTTCATCTCAATCATCACCCGCGACACTTGGCATCCGTTGTGACGTCCCTAGTGAACACTACCTAGACTTCTGTGACCCTGAACACTTAAACAGTGAGCTCTCACATGTTCAGGAGGTACTTAGACGTAACGGATACAAGAATGAGATACACCGTCTGAAGAGGAGGGACCGTAAACCTGAGGTGAGCAGGGTGCCGGCTTACATGCATTACCTAAAAGGAGTAATGGACAAAGTTGGAACAGTACTCAAGAAATACTCCATTAAGACTGTATATAGTCTGCTTTCCAAGATAGCACACAATCTGCGCAGCCCAAAGTGTCATTCCTTTTCAGACACCTGGCGTCTACAAGGTCGATGGCAGTTGTGGTAGTTCATATATCGGACAGTCCAAGCGAACAATTGCGGAAGGGGTCAAGGAACATATCGCAGATGTGAAAAATCGACAAGTGCATAAGTCCGCTATAGCTGAACATTTATTGGATTCTGAACCAAACCACTGGATAGAACTACATCAACCACAGGTCTTGTCCACCGAATGTCACTATTACTCCAGGATAGTGCATGAAGCGGTTGAAATAAAAAAAAACACAAGAATTTCAACCGGGAGGATGGATTTAGATTATCATCAACTTGGAATCCAGTCATAAATAACTGTAAACACCACCGCAATGATACAGCTCAAAAGTGTGTAGACTTCATTCGTGTAGTTAGTCGAGGTACCGACAGTGCGTTTAAAAACAAAAATAAAAATCAAGTGAGGGTAGGAACCATAACCCGCACAACACAAGGACGGCACTGAGCTCACCAGTCACGCCACAACCACTGCTGAAGCAAATCAGCCGAAACGTTGGCAAAAACCGAGGTATTTATACCTTAAATATATTATTTATCGGAGTAAGACCGGCTGTATAACCTTGTATAATGAATATTACGAGCGACGCCTAAACGCCTCGTGCCTTGCCTTTTATAAGTATATATTATTTTGTTGTCTTTTAGTTTAGTTGTAGGTTTATATGTATATAAGTTGTAAATAAGTTAGTATAAATGTAAATAGTTGTAAAATAATTTCAGCCGCAAAATATATTAAAGATCAAAGACCTAGTTATCTGACTGGACGAATTCTTCTCGATGTTACGTGTCGATTGCTGGTTGCTTTCTGAGCTTTACTCGTAGATGAATGCTACAGTGAAATTGCAGGACGACGTGAAGCTCAATCCGCATTCATGGATGCGTGTACATTCCCAGGTGTAATCTAAGACGAACGTTGAATTCAGACGATTAGACACGACATTGTTCCCGTCCAGCAACTAACTCGTGTGCCATTTTCAATCAACGTTATAGAACTTTGGACTCTTGTGGTGTAGGTTTTCATCCAGTATAACTTGAACAGACACAGTACAACATGATTATTTGTCTAGTTCCGAGTACACTTTTGGACAATATTTTGAAAGAGTCATTACGTGGGATTTATAACTAAAGGCCGAGTCTCGTAATTTATTTGACACTGTCACTGTATTGTGAACTAAATGCAATTTGATTATGAATTGACTCACAATTGGTATTCTTACTTTTTACTGTTCCTACGGGATATATACCACGTACCTTTGTTTTGAGTAACCGATATTTCAAAACAAAGGTACGTGGTATACATCCCGTAGGCACAGTAAAAAGTAATTATAGTGACCACGAAAGTTTTAATTCCTAAATTGGTATTCTGCTACATTTAATATAATTTTAGTCTAATTGAACTATACTATGTATATTCAAAAAAATTAACACACTTAGATGGACGTTGACACATATTATGACACTGTTCAATGTTCGATCTACTTACGATATAATTTAAGTACTTATCAGTTCATTAACATGAGACCGATACCAGATCGAAATTTCACATACATTCCGAACAAATATAATTACGAGAGACAGGCTTCTGATTATGTAATTGTTACTGAAAACAGGCTTAATATTTCAAAACTTCATAAACACTGCGTTCTTTCATCTTTTTACCCGATTGTTCAGAGTCCAAGCGAAGCCATAGATAAGCCATTATCCAATTTGCATTATTATTGCTATTAGTCCTGATTGTAAACAACTGTTCTATCTCTCTATTTGCCCATTAGCTTCCCGATCACAAGACGTCGTGTAGATTTTGTTTATTCCCAATCACTTTGTTGGCTGATGGAATAAATTTGGCTCGGAATAACGTCCTTCGACGGTTGCTGTTCGATAAGGACCTCCAGTATACGTCACTGTACTCGTAGGCTGTGGTTAAACATAGCTGCAATGGTATTCACTAGTGGAGAATATATCGACTGCATAATCATCATAAATCGAACATATTCATTTATTTTTTAATGATTTTATATTAAGTACCTGTAAACATTTGAACTCGACTGACAGTAGGTAATCGTTGAGATATCTGATTCCGATCAAAAGACTAGCTCCGACATGACGACATCACAGCAGAAGATTATGAATGCCAACGCATCGCTGCTAGCAGCCGAACAGAAAGGTTAAGTCAAAATATCAGGTGTAAATGCTAGGTAATGGATTACTTATTTTTCTTAATTATTTTACTATAGTATGTTTTAATAATATTTTACAAGTGATATTTTATATGTTGAACAAAATAAAACCAGTTTTTTAATAAAGTGCTATTTTATTTGTACACCCAATTTCGCTTAGATCATGCATACATTTATATTTCGGAATCGATGAGTTTAAGAAGCTTACACAGGAAGGATAATTTATGGAACAGCACAAAATCTTTATATAAGTAGGATATATATATACTCATATCCACTACAAACGCTGAAGTGTAATTAAATTCGCAGTGACGCCAATTCGTAGCAGGCATCGGTGACAGCAGCATTCTGACACAGTAAGCACAATACATTTACAGCACTGATCAGATACGTAAGTAACTGAGTATCAAACTTTAAGAGATGGAAATTAAAAGACTTTATCACTGTGAAACCTGTACATTTAGGTAATTACCGTTCACATATTAAATACAGTTCGCAACTTAAATAAAACGTGTCACCCTAAATAACCAAACGCTTTGGTTAAGCAAGTCAAATTACATTTAACCTGAAAATATCGTGGGGTGAGCCAATGTAATAATCTAATAAGTAGTAGAGGGTTACTTGCAGTGTTATAAATATGGAGTCCCATAACCCATCTACAACGCGTTCATTGACCATATGCTGTATATGTATTTTAAATTCCGAATATGTTTGAGACTTCTCTAACGGCACTTTAACTATGACTTACTGCCATCGTGCTTCAGTGGATAGTTTAATATGTGTCTGTTGATCGGAAAGTCCTGGGTTCAATTTCTGGCCTACGCAAAAAATGTAACTGATTTTATCGAATTCTCAGTAAGTATCAGCATGGAGCGTGGCAATGTGCCCGGTAAGGGGAATATTAGGCTTGCCCCCTTTTACAAGAGACCTCTTGTGCACTCACTGGGCCCTACCAATAAAATCACAAAACTTAAAATCTTAACTTGTTGTACAGTTTATCAGCAACCTCCAAGCATTATCGCAGTTTCATCCAAGATCTTGGAGCCCGGAGTGCGCTTATTTATATAACCAGATATGATAGCATAACAGCTTTTCTAATGAGTGACTGCCGTCTGACCTTTGCTACCCAAAGGGATAGCAACATTCTAGGTTTTAAAACCAATATCAGTTTATTCGAGGATACTGACTTCCCATTACGACGGTCAAATATTTGCATGGCAGTCAGGACCAACGGCTTAACATGCTTTTTGATGCACGAGACAAGCGATAATTAACAATTTAAATGTGTAGTAGAGCATCTAAGTCCGCACATTTTTATTTTACTGTTTTTGCCCGATCACGTGGGAATTTCTTAGTGTACCCCTACGGTTCCCAAGAAACATACATAAAAATTCATGCCAAATTTCAGCTTCTTGCGCCCTATAGACTTGGCTGTGGTTTGTCTGTCAGTCAGCAAGTAACGCAAGAATATACAGAATATAACTATGAAAAGTGGTGGGCGCCGTGGCATCGATCCGATACTTTCTGCATGGCAGTATGTGCCACTAGGCTATCGCTGCGTTCAACTACTAACGAACTACGTTCAGCGTTGGTATAATATTATTTCATAGTTGGTAATATTTTTGTACAAACCGTTTATTAATATGTAAGACTTTTCTATATCTTAGCACCCCAAAACAATCATTAAAAGATTTTGCGTTTTTAACTTAATATTCAGTACATTTCATTAACACACGCCATAAAATAACACACAACCAATTAGGCTCCTATTAATACTCCAGACATGAACCCCAAATACTTACTCAATACGGGAAACCCGTTAACATTTTCTCCCGGAGGAAACTCATCATCACATCAATAAAAAATGCGTTACACACCGAAAAAAGGTTGATGTCTAAGGCCTTTGTGCTTGTGATGCAGGTCGGCAGTGAAAGGTTGTCCCATATCACGTATACGAGGAAACGATATAGCCATTTGTTAGATATTCAATGCTGTCCTTGGCCAGCTATTTATCTTTTAACCATTGACTGGGCCAGTCGTCGATCAATTCTAAGCGTTTTCTATCGACCATTCATCAAATGCTAAGACGGTGTTTAATCTTGGTGTCAATAGGCTTTAGTGGACGTACATATTGGAAACGGTTTTAACGAAACTAACTGTCAGCTTAAAACTTAGATTGATTATGAACGTATAACAGCGCCAATTTTTTTCACACCTTCCGAGTTTGCTTACTATTGCTTCAAACAATAAATGATGATACAATGTGCATAAAACAATATGTCTTAGAATCTCAGATCTCTGTTATAATAAAACCAAAGCTCTGAAATCTCGTGTAGATAATAACAATGACTTTATTAAAATTGTGGCATGTCTATTGTTCTTGTAAAAGATCCCTTAGTATTAAAATTGGGCTACTAACCAACATATTTTTCATTTCAAGTAAACTTTGAAAAATTGCTTTGTGATTACTATTTTTGTAACGGATCTCAGTGGCGTAATTATTAAAAAAGAAAGATGATAAAAGAATTACCACGACTGTTATCACTCATGTAGATACATCAGGCCAAATAGAACCATTTTAAGTAGGTTATTGGTTGTGGGTAGTTGAGATTACTAGTAACACATAAAATTGCCCTTTAGGAAAATTGAATAAAACAGTTAGTTTTAAAAATATATTTATTTTAATGCATAGAAGTTAAAATCTCTCTCTCTACTTACCTGCTGGTTAAGCATTATCTCACAAAACTAACAAGTTTCACATTAACACATAAAATGGATACAATCAATGCATAAAAAATCCTAGACATGCAAACTTATTTTGAGGAGCGGATAGCCAGTTTCGAAGCTGAGCTACAGAAGAAGTCACCTCAAAGCACTCGGAGTCTGGCTGATGAATTTACTGCATTCAAGACCTTCATACTGAATACACTGAAATCCTTCTCACAGCAGCTTGACGCCGTCGACCGAGAAATTGACAAAATCGAAATGCGTAGCCGTCGTAAGAAGTTGCTGCTTCAAGGCGTGGAGGAACGTAAGGACGAGGAGACATCTGAGCAGGTCGCGAATATTGTCAAGCAACGTCTCAAAATTGGCACTTTCGTGGTGGAGGACATCAGGCGCTGCCACAGGTTGGGACGCTAGACTACCAGTGACAAGGCGAGACCCATTCTCGTAAAATTTGAGTCTGGTGCGGTGCGGGACCGTATTAGGTTCGCTAAGACGAAGCTCAAGGATAAATATATCACGCTGTCAGAGTTTCTCACACGTTCACGACACGAGGCTTTTATGGCAGCACGAGCGAAGTTTGGAGTCGCGAAGTGCTGGACGTGAGAGGGATACGTCCACATCTTGGGCCCCGATGGAAGCGTTATCGCATCACCTCCGTAAGTGATCTAAGTAAGATCCAGATGCGGAGAAGCCCGTCGCAAAGCCAACCGCAACAAAGGCCAAAAGAACCGCAGCTACGAAGAAGTAAACTTGTTCAATCATCATTTATTTTCTCCGTAATTATTACTATTAATAAACACCTTCACTTTCTAAATATTAGGTACTTTTAGCTTTATTTGTATGTAGATACCGTGTATCATAAACAAATTACAACAAATGATGTTGTCAAGTTCACTGTCACAACCGTCACTCACTATATAGAGTAACGTTCCGTTTCACGCTACACGGATTTGAATATGTGTGTTTTTAGACATATATATATATATAACCAGATATTTATTAAATATGAGATGCAGACTCAAATGGTGATGATATCTTTTATTCTGCTACAAGCCTAGATGATAGTTTTGTAAGTGTTCCCTCCCTCGGAGTTATTCTTCAGTCGCAATTCTCAGACGTACCCAAGAACTTTAATGTAGTCCATATTAATTTGCGCAATTTTAGTGGCATGGATCATGAAAAATTGCGTAAGGATGCCTCTAATATAGACTGGAGCTCTCTGTATGACTCAGAGTGTGTCGATAGTAAGGTCCATGAACTCACCACTAAACTCATTAATTTATATGATGTGCATGCGCCAATACGTAGCATTAAATTGAAACACCTACCGGCACGTTGGCTAACAGACGATATCAGGCAAATCATGGCCAAAAAATCTGCTGCCAAGCTAAGTTGAAGCACAGACCTACTCCTGTAAACCATGAAATGTACGTGGCAGCCAGTAATCTCTTCAACAAGGTGTATAGGAATGCGCAACGCCAATATATTCATAAATCCGTTGAAAACGGTGATCCAGCAAAGGTCTGGCAATTTCTTAAAAGTCTGAGAGTTGGCAAGACACGGCAGCAATCTATTCCAAATAATGTTAACCTCAATTCTCTTAATATACATTTCTCTACTTCGTCCAAATTTGATGGAAATACGAAAAATGCCACCTTACAATATCTTTCATCTTTGCCAATTCCGGATTATTCTCCCTTTATCTTCTCGCAATTGACCGCATATGATGTTAAGGAAAACGTACTAGTTGTTACGTCTAATGCAGTTGGTAGGTATAGTATTAGCCGTTAAATGATCCTTCCCATCCTTGAAGAAATCTTTCCAGTTTTATGTCACATCTTTAATCATTCCATCAGCCGTGGCATTTTTCCATCCGATTGGAAAGATGCAACAATAATCCCTTTGAACAAGAAATCTAAGCCCTGTTCCTTTTCAGATTATCGACCTATATCCCTACTTTCCTTCTTGTCGAAAGTCCTAGAACGCTTAGTCCACACACAACTTAGTTCTTTCCTATATGAAAATTCCCTCCTAAACACATACCAGTCCGGTTTCCGCCCTGGCCACAGTACTACCACTGCACTGGTTCACTTAACTGATGACATTAGGCTAGGTATGGATAGTGGAAATCTAACGGTCTTTTCTTTACTTGATTTTAGTAACGCTTTCAACACCGTGGATTTTCACATCATACTTGGCATTCCACGCTCTCTTAACGTATCTCCATCGGCAATTGACTGGTTTCATAGTTACCTGTTCGGTCGCCAGCAACGTATACGCGTCGAAGACTCATTTCCTACTTGGTCTCACACTAATGCTGGTGTGCCACAGGGTGGCGTGCTTTCTCCTCTGCTCTTCGCAATATTTATTAATACTATCTCAAACCAATTATTTTCATCTTACCATCTTTATGCAGACGATTTACAGATCTATACGCAAGCTCCTTTAAATAAGCTGGCAGAAGCTTGTTATTAAGGCGGACCTGGCCAGAATCTGCGACTGGACAAAGAAATACGGACTCATCATAAATGCTGACCAAACCCAGTTAATTATTATAGGCAGCCCCAAATTGGTCTCAAAAATCAGTTGGTCCGATCTGCCACAAATTAGTTTCGACGGCAAAAATCTCCTTTTTAGTAAAACTGTGAAAAATTTGGGGATCTCCTTCGACGAAAATATGTCCTGGAAATCTCAAATGCAAGAAACTAGTCGCAAGCTTTTTGCATCCGCAGGTTTGTTGCGTAGGTTACGCAACTAACTGCCACTAAAATCGCGCTCGCTCAATCCTTGCTTCTTCCCATAATTGACTATGCTGACGTCAGCTATCTTGACCCCACAAACTCAAGTGCCTCCCAATTCGTCTTCGCAGGAATACTCACATGATTATGATTATTATTATTTATTGTTATTACAGAACTGAGACACGTTACAAAATTATTTAGTAGGTAGATGCAAAGAAATTTACGATTCTTTTTACTCAATATTGTTATCTTTAAATCCCTTTTGCAAAGATCAAAATATCTACTGTTCAAATACTCTACGAATATGTAGTAATTTTGTAATACGCTATTGAGGGCCATGGCGAAGTAGGTACATTACGAAATTACCCGAACAAAATTGTATCAATATCGCGAATCAGGAACTATTGTAACAGCTGTATTATTTCGGCAGTTACAAATGTTATATGCCCAATATAAATAGATAAGCTCCTGAAACAACAGGTTCTGAGACGATACGACTGTATGATTGCGTAATCGTACCTATCGTATGTGCGATTACCGTATTGTTTACTGATACCACTGCTGATTCTGTTTAAAGAATAATAAGGTAGGTACGCTTGTAACCGCTTTGAAATGCCAAAGTTTTAATGCAATGGAAAGTGTTTCAGTTTCAAGTAGATATGACAACAATGAATTTGAAAATATTTTTAAAGTAGAAATATAAAAATTCTAAATGTTGTACGCAGCTTCGTTCGCCCTAAATTTTTAAGGCCATTTCTTTGTCCAGATCTTCAACTATCTTCATATAACAGACATTGCACTGATCTGCTGCTTCGTTTTGACGGTATTCAAGAAAAAATGCCAAGCCTTTTGAAGATACTGAATGTGTTTCTTATGGTTTTTAGCTACTCCTTCATGGCAATACTATTGAAAGATTTTTAAAGAAAACTTGCTGTAAAATAACTTATACATTCGAATAGCATTTGGGCTAATATTTGTCCTAATAAAGGAGTAGGAAAAGAAAGCCAACTATAATTCTTCATTAAGATAAAGACGCAAACTATTAGGCGGTGCGAAAAATGTATTTTCAATGATAAAAAATTGCTACAAAACACACTGCTAGTCCAATCACGCTGGTTAAATTTTAGTATTTAGTTAGTTAGTTTAGTAATTAGAGTATTTTAGTTCAAATCATTTTGTGTGCGGGTTCTGTAATGCGAATTCAAGAGCTTCTGTTCAGGAATATCTTAAGTGATTCCCAAATCGACTACTATTCAATCAGATATTTGCGGCTACTAACAGTGGCGAGAGCCCATTTAGATACTTGAAAATTAATTTGTAACGAGCAATCGCAGTTTAGTTATATTGACAGAGATCGTTAAACAATGCATTAATTGTTGCTTACGACAGTAAAATAAACTGTTCAGGTCTACCTGACCAGGCAATATCCGTCGCTTGTGCGCATGGCATATTGAGTTGTTGGTACACTTAAGGTACAACAATCTATAACACTAAAACGCAAAACTCAGATATATAAAAAAAACTAAAAGTATGTATTTTATAAAACGTAACCAAACATACACTGTTAGTTAAATTTTCTCAAATATATTATCATTGAAAGAGATGAAGTTTATCATTTATTACCAAAATAGGACTATTTAATCATGACTAAAAATAAAATAACCGCCTCCATGATCCAGTGGATAAGGTATGCGTTTGCTGATCGGAGATCCCGGGTATGATTTCCAGGTCGGGTAAAAGTATTACTAAGTTTTTCCGAATTTTCAGTAGCAGCACGAAATCTGGTGATGTTCCCGGTAACGAAAACAGGCTTGACCCCTATTCATCATCATCATCAGCCTTTAATAGTCCACTGCTGGACTAGGCCTCTCCTTTGAAAGGAGGAATTGGCCTACGCTGGCCAAGCGGGTTGGTATAGGGTTTGTATCAAGTTTTCCTTCTCTTACAGTGCTGTTCTCTGCATACTATGCTCCCTCAGTCGGCTCTTACGACACCCATGGGATGATATGGGGTGGTAACAATTCGTATTCCTAATCCGTCACCACACAGACATGACCCCTATTACGTGGGACCTAAAAATTAATGGCGGAATAAGAGTGTAATGTACACCTCTGCCTACCACTTAAGGAAAAAAGGCGTGAGTCTAAATAAATAAAAAATGAAATTAGAAATACCCAACGATAAAATTGGGACATAACATATTTTATTTATTCAGCTCATGGCATAGGATTTACATAGCGTTTAATTTACTACCACTTGAATATAGTAGTTTGCAGGTCTTTCTGTCTCTCTGTTTCGGGTGAGTGTGTTGCCCACTCTTCTGTCGGAGTTTCCAGAGGCCTTCATCATGGCCTAATTATAATAATCTGGAGACGAGGACCGGGATCGACAGCTTTACGTGCCTTAAGAAGCACTGTAGCGCTCTGATGTGAAAACACGCGGTCACCCATTTTATTCAAGTGGCGGCCTGTTTGTACAGGCCAACACTTGAATAAGATTAAATTTGTTGTGTATACTGACCATTCCGTTACTTAACCTGACCCCTACCTATTACAAACAGCAAGTAAGTCTTGTTTTAAGCTCTACAGATAATACATATTACTAACAGCTGTCGTTAGACAGCCATGCTCTTGAATAATGATTAAAGAAACATTCAACTACATTTCATTTATCTGCGTCGAAACATGTCAGATTAGTAGCAATATACATTAAGATAATGTAACAATATAAAATCATTTGTGGGGACCAAAACTAAGCTGCTCTTTAAAAGATTCCATATTATCTGTTATGAATGTTACCTCATTATGGTAAGCATGATGTACAATCAAATTGCCTAACAAAGGCCTTACAAGTTATTTGTAAGTGCCTAACAAGTTGCCTAACAAATTGCCTTACAAGTTATTTGTAAGTGCGCCGTGGTTGCCACATATTATTATCAGCCATTTTATTATGTGTCGATTTGAATATTAGATATTGAGTTGTATAAACTTGATTATGTATGGTCCACGTTACAAAACATATGAGGCTTTGACTATGTTGCCATAGTGGCAGACTTTTTCATATTATGTTTATTGTTCCGCAAAAATAGGTAGATTCATTTAAGGTGCTGATAGGCCCAAGTATTCACTTGCAACAGAATATCGAGCTCCGTTTTATAATTTTATCAAACTGAACAGCAAAAAGCATAGCGGCAAACATAGCTACAAACATTTTCGTGGCCTTTCCAGCGAGCGCTCTGATCGATGCTCGTCAAGACTATATTCTTTAAGAATATTTGAGATCTGAGAATCACGTCACGTCACTTTTGCTTGAGTGCTCGCCCGAACTCTCGACATAATGCTCGCTAAAACGCTCTTGTTTATTTTTCTGTAATTTAATATTCGCAAGAATGCTAATTACAAGTGAATGCTCCTTTTATGTTACCGTAGTCTGGGCTCCAAAGTGTCAATTTTGGATCACAACTGGGCCAACAAGGACAACATTGCATGTAAATTTGTGCCATTAACATGTCCGATGTCAATACATCGGACGAACGTACTGCAATCAGTACGTTCACCATTTATTAGAAAAAGAAAATGATTTGATGTAACAGTAAAAGAATTGCAATATATCCAACAACGAAAATCAATGTGACCAAAATATGATTTTATTTATTTGCAGATAACTAATATGTTATACTCGTACGTCACTTATTACAATTGTATGGTGTTCGAAAATAGTCATATTTGGATATCACGATTTACTGAAACTAAAGCGACATCGATGAACAACGCCAAATGCTATAAAACGGTAAATATTCCATTATTTAAATCCTTATTTTACAAAGGCAACAATACGACCAAATGTTGAAAGCTTTTAAATATAAAAACGCCTAGTTTTTTACCCACTATGATATTTTGTTAAAACATGTGCGTATTTAAGTTGGCCGTTACTATAAATTTAATATGAAAAATCAACTATGCTGGTTCCAGAATTTTATTTTATGGCTCGTTTATTACATACGATTACGAGAATTATTTTCATTACGTGTTAACATTTACACTATTTCAAAATTTATGAGACTGTACGTTTTTTTTTAGAAAGTATTATTGTTTAAATAATCATTGTTTCGATGATTTTATTGATTTTAACACTCAACGATGTTAAATACCTTTCAACTAGTAAACAAACTTTGAGCTTAAAACACCAGATATTTTAACTTAGGATTTTGCTAATACTAAGTTTTATCGTAATTTGTTAGCGGATTATAATTCTGTGTTGTTTGCATAGCAAAGTCATTAAGCCTGGTAACTGCTAACAAAGCTTCTAAATAGAAACCTTCCCAACAACTTTGTCCCGGGCTCTGATTTGATGATTCACAGTAAGGTTACATCGTAAAAATACTCTTCAAAATCAAAATCAAAAATCAAAATCATTTATTCGTTTGCTGAACAAAGATAAGGTAGATGTTACATACATTGTTGAAATTTTGGTTCTCTTTGCTCGGCCATACAGGCATGCAAAACACACATATTATAAAATCAATTCATTAAAGTTAAATATCAAACATGTAAGGAAATAATCACAGAAAATGGCAATATTAATATATCACTGCAATAAATAAAAAATATGGCAATAATGAATAAGAATAAATAATAGTTTACAATGTCAAAAATGTCAATGATTCATGTATATAATAGTTACAAAATGTCAAATATGTCAATGATTCATTAATATAAATTGAATAATGTCAAATATGTCAATAATTAATGAGGAAAATTATATGTAGTTACAGTCATCTGTCAGCCAAAAAATCACTAATTGTATAATAACATTTGTTAACTAAAAATTCATGTAGACGTTTCTTAAAAATATTTATGCTTAAACTTTTGATTTCATTAGGCAATTTATTAAAGACAACAGGTGCCATACAGAATATGCTTTGGTGCATCAAAGCTGTGCTTGCCTTACGTATGCGAAGTCTTTCATTCATATTCTCCCTCCTATTACGCGTAACTTTGTCTGATAATTTCTCAAAAAGATCAGGATTTGACTTTACAAAGTTTTCTGTTTCATATATATTGTAACGTAATACTACACGTATTGCGTTATAATATCTCGCAGGCGCTTAACGCCAGCTTAGCCGTTCGCAATATTACCTAATATGGTCATGTTCACCAGCCAAGGCAGTTGTGAGTCATAGGCCTATACCTATATAAGATGGGTGCGCGATCTAAGTCGAGCACTTGCCCTACACACCGTCTCGCTGATGGTTGTAGTGACTATTACTACTATTATTAAAATCCTACTTCTCTGTCTACTGTCCCGCTGGGGGTAAGCATATTCTAGTTGTCTGTGTGCCTATACGTTCTGTCTGTAGTATATGTGTCTCCTAAGCATAACAGCCGATCTAGGGACCGCCTGTTCCTGACCGGTTGTTGTGTATTCTCTATGCTGTTTCCAGTTCTTCCTACGGGCTACGTTCTTCCTACGGGCTACGTTCTTCCTACGGGCTACGTTCTCTCTACGGGCTACAAGCCACGAGCTGCTGGTGCCGTGCCGCTACTAGCCAGCTGCCTCCCAAGCCTCTGTTCCTGCCTACGAGCTCCTACAGCCAGGCCAAGGACGCCTGAGCCTGACCGCTCGGCCCACATCGGCTGCACCGCCTGAGACCCGCTCAGCCTAATCCTCGGCCACAGAGCTGCCTGCGCAGCGCACCTTGGCCAGCTCATCGGTGACCCTACGAGCAGCTACCCTGTGAGCGTCGGAGAGCAGCAGGAGTCTACACTCCAGCCTCAGGCCAGTGCTTATCTAGTTCGGTCATACTGTATGTAAGCGGTAGTGAGACATAATAAAGAACCTGTTCAGCCTAGCAGTGTTCCTCTCGAACCCCGACATCCTACCTGAGATCCTCCGTCTCAATATATAAACATGCTAAGGTTAAGATTTTATATTTTCTAAAATATGACTCACAACTGTCTGTAGATTTTATGTTAAACATTGCTCTTATGCATCTTTTTTGAGCTTTAAAGACCGTTTCTTTGTTCGTTGAGTTGCCCCAGAATTATTCCATAACGCTAGTTCGGTCATACTGTATGTAAGCGGTAGTGAGACATAATAAAGAACCTGTTCAGCCTAGCAGTGTTTCTCTCGAACCCCGACATTCTACCTGAGATCCTCCGTCTCAGTGGCGCCCAACTCTAATTGTCTCACTTCCAATTACTGCAGTTGTTCTTGTTTAGGAGGTCAGTCTTTGTAAACGAGGAGGTGCAGACATCAGCGAACCGGTACGTACTATTTAACTTGTGTATATCTGTGTTTTGCTGTCTATCTTTAATTTCTATTCTTGTATAACTATTATGTGTTATCTTACTATTGCCTAATTCAAACAACTACCGATTCCCTACGTAACTGTCCGCAATTTGAAATAACCGTTTTTTTGTTTTTGCAAGTCACTTATCTATTGTCTACATTTTTACACCGAATCGTCGTAGTTTATTTGTATAGCAGAGCGATTGCACACGGAGGGCTGTAATATACTTACGTTCTTTTCCTATCATACACTTCATTTCATCATGAGCACTAACCCCATTAAGTACTTCCTACTTAATAAAAATGAATTGGCCTACGAGGTCGCTATTCGCGGAGAGGAGCCGGCTACCTCTGTTTTAGGTTTACGGAAGCAGCTACCTTAACTACTCGAGCTGATTCCGAATGACGAAATCCTAGAGTCAGGCCTAGACATAGCAGACGACTTCAAGGGAGCTAGCCTGTCAGTTGCCGATTTAGATTCGCGAATCACTTCCCTTAAGGAACTATACGACCACAACTTGGCGAAGTGAACTACGGCTTTGCACAACCAGGTCTACCACAGATTGGGCAGATAAGACAAATCCGAACCTAAATACGGCAAGAAAATATACGACCAAACTGAACGCTTTCGGATGCTGTCGGCAGAGCTATCTAAGATAGAACACTCGAATGTTCCGTCGGCGGAAGTCGGAGTCACGACGACTTGCACGGATTCAACCCCTGCACAGGCAGCGTCGACTCCGGTAACTGTCCACTGTGAGCATTTGAGGGTTGGCGAACTATCGAAACTCAAATTCGACGGAACAGGCTGCGTTCGCGAATTTCTACAACGCGTGACGGAATTTAGGACGGTTAGAAATCTACCTGCCAATAGATTATTCGATTACGCGTCCGAAATTTTTACGGGTAATGCGTTACACTGGTTTCGCGTTGTTAAATATTCCATTTCTACATGGGACGAACTAGCTAGTAAACTCACAGCTGATTTTACACCGTACGACTATGATTATAAAATTTTAGCCGAGATTCGTAATCGTACTCAGGGACAAACTGAGGGTATAATCATCTATTTATCAATTATGTTCCAACTTTTTGCGCGATTGTCACCGAACACGGTACTAACCGAACATGAAAAATTAAATATATTGCTTCACAATATTAGACCGTGTTATTCTACAGTACTAGTTTCATGTACTACGGCTATAGACACTCTAAAAACACTATGTCTAAACTATGAGAGGTTCCAGTGTTTAAGTGCACAATTTCACGAACCTAGTTACCCTACGTCTAACACAGTAGCACCTGATTTAGCTTACATAAATAAAAAGGACACGCACGGTCACTATAATAATTCACAGTACTATAAACCGTCTAAACTAAAAAACTACGCTTCTGTCGCATCTATAAATGTCGAACCGAACGATACGGTATTCTCTCGTTTTCCATAAATTCATTTGCACTAATATTGTTTGCCATAGTCATCCCCGATCATATATATATTTATTTGCACTATTATCATTTATACTAATAACGTTTGCCATAACAACTCAACAGTGATAACTTGTATTTGCCATAAAATGACTTCCTATAACAACATATATCATAATAATTAGTTTCCATAAGTAACACATGTCATAATCGACTCTTGACATAATCAAAATTTGACATAATTATGAAAATAATACATAATATTGTAAGCTTGAAATTAATTATCGTTAACACCCCGACTCAGTGCAATCCGACTCGGATATGTTAGGTTAGGTTAGGGTTCTCTTTTGACCCTTAACCCAAAAATACGAGCCCTGCGAAGCAGGGCTCCGTCAACGTAGTCCACAGTCTTCACACTAGTTTAATAAACTGAAGTTGAATTAATTATCGTTAACACCCCGACTTAGTGCAATCCGACTCTGTGCAATCCGACTCGGATAGGTTAGGTTAGGTTAGGGTTCTCTTTTGACCCTTAACCCAAAAATAACATCAACTTAGTCCACATTCTTCATCATCATCAGCCTTTATCAGTCCACTGCTGGACTAGGCCTCTCCTTTGAAAGGAGGAATTGGCCTACTATACCACGCTGGCCAAACGGGTTGGTATAGGGTTTGTATCAAGTTTTCCTTCTCTTATTCCCACACTCTTCACACTAGTTTAATAAACTGAAGTAAATTATAGCAAATACATTTGTGGATTTAAATGATTATGACACTTGATCGATTATGACCAATGGAATTAGTGAAAGTCATTTTATGTCATTTCACGATTATGGCAACTAAAGCGTTATTTCTAATGAAATTATGGCAAATACCAGTATGGCATGTGAAATTATGGCATTTTAAATTATGGCAAACATTAGTAAACCGAACGATACACCTGTGCCTAACCCACAACACTATAATTTCAACATGATATCTAAATCAGCTGTTCCTACAAAAATAACTAATAAGAGGTCTGTTTTCTGTCCGCGATGCGGTTCAACTGATCACTCGCTAGGGACGTGCAAGCGTGAACGTTATTCGATATGTTTTAAGTGTGGCCTTAGGGATGTCACGTTCGTAAATTGTCCTAACTGTAAAAATAAATCTTTTTCAAAAAACTAATTTACTCAGATCGTAGTTCGTCAAATAAGATGACAAACCCTACCGTTTGTACATCTTCTAAACCTAAATATTTTGACATAGAAGACTGGAAAAATTGGCTGAACACTCTAAAAGTGTATTTTTCCAGTTATTCTGTGGCTGCGATCCGTGATCAAAAACCTAATACGGATTTTCGACCCTACGTTAATGTAACCATTAAGAATCTACCCCTTACTGGGTTGCTTGACTCAGGTTCTGCCGTGACTATATTGGGCAATAATTCTCATGAAGAAATTATTTCTAAAAAGAATCTCCCTTTGAATAAGTGTGACAACCCTACTATATTTTTTCGATCGGCGGGTGGTCATCGTTTGACACCGATCGGCTATATCAACCTACCCACCACTTTTAAAAATAAAACTTGTTATTTAAAAACGTACGTAATTCCAGAACTTACTAGTTCGTTAATTTTAGGTATTGACTTCTGGAAAAGATTTAAATTGTTACCAAATCATATTTACTCTGTTCCGTTATCTAATAATGACTCTCGTAGTAATTCCTTGCCTAATAAAGTTAATGCTACCGTGTCAGCTATTGATAGTAACACTGATAATGATACTACCGTAACCTCGGATCAGTGGTATACTACTATCTACAATGGCTGTAAAAACTCACCTACATCTTTTCCTAACTATTCCATCAAAAATGATAAGTTATATAGATATGTGGTATCGAAATGTACACTGCGTAAAGTATTCGATTGGAAAGAGGTCCTACATACCTCGGATAGAACTACCGCCATTAAAGAATACCATTCGGAACTCGCTGCGGGTCATTTAGGTATTTTTAAAACGTATAAACGTTTAGCGCAGCGTTATTATTGGCCTGGTATGCACGCTGACATTATTAAGTTTATATCTTCGTATGATACTTGTGTCGTACGTAAACACCAAAACAATGGTACTTTATATACACACACATACAACTTACGTCGTAAACCGGCTGGGTTTAACGTGGGTGATACTGTGTGGAAAAGAACCTACGACAAATCATTTGGCAAAAAACTAGCTCCTAAGTTTACCATGTGTACTATTATTGCTAAAAAGTCACCACTAGTATACGAATTAGCGGATTCGTCGGGTAAATCTATTGGCAGTAGGCACATTAAAGATTTAAAACTAATTAACTACACTGATTCCTAACCTAACTAGATTCTTTCATTGTACCTACCTGCAGTTTGAGTTTCATAGTCACTATCTACTTAGCACTGTCTACAGAAGTTCGGAGGACTTAGTTAGACGGATTTTTCTTGTCTAGACACGAAAAATCCTGCTGTACAGAGCGGGGTATTGTAACGTAATACTGCACGTATTGCGTTATAATATCTCGCAGGCGCTTAACGCCAGCTTAGCCGTTCGCAATATTACCTAATATGGTCATGTTCACCAGCCAAGGCAGTTGTGAGTCATAGGCCTATACCTATATAAGATGGGTGCGCGATCTAAGTCGAGCACTTGCCCTACACACCGTCTCGCTGATGGTTGTAGTGACTATTACTACTATTATTAAAATCCTACTTCTCTGTCTACTATCCCGCTGGGGGTAAGCATATTCTAGTTGTCTGTGTGCCTATACGTTCTGTCTGTAGTATCTGTGTCTCCTAAGCATAACAGCCGATCTAGGGACCGCCTGTTCCTGACCGGTTGTTGTGTATTCTCTATGCTGTTTCCAGTTCTTCCTACGGGCTACGTTCTTCCTACGGGCTACGTTCTTCCTACGGGCTACGTTCTTCCTACGGGCTACGTTCTTCCTACGGGCTACGTTCTCTCTACGGGCTACAAGCCACGAGCTGCTGGCGCCGTGCCGCTACTAGCCAGCTGCCACCCAAGCCACTGTTCCTGCCTACGAGCTCCTACAGCCAGGCCACGGACGCCTGAGCCTGACCGCTCGGCCCACATCGCCTGCACCGCCTGAGACCCGCTCAGCCTAATCCTCGGCCACAGAGCTGCCTGCACAGCGCACCTTGGCCAGCTCATCGGTGACCCTACGAGCAGCTACCCTGTGAGCGTCGGAGAGCAGCAGGAGTCTACACTCCAGCCTCAGGCCAGTGCTTATCTAGTTCGGTCATACTGTATGTAAGCGGTAGTGAGACATAATAAAGAACCTGTTCAGCCTAGCAGTGTTCCTCTCGAACCCCGACATCCTACCTGAGATCCTCCGTCTCAATATATAAACATGCTAAGGTTAAGATTTTATATTTTCTAAAATATGACTCACAACTGTCTGTAGATTTTATGTTAAACATTGCTCTTATGCATCTTTTTTGAGCTTTAAAGACCGTTTCTTTGTTCGTTGAGTTGCCCCAGAATTATTCCATAACGCAGTTTAGAGGCAGTTGATACGTGGTAAGCCATGAGTAATGCTTCATGGTTTACCGAAGGTCTTAGCTTATATAGTGCGTACGCTGTAGAGCTAATTTTCTTGCATAAGTCTTCAGTATGCGCTTTCCAATTTATTTTACTGTCAATAGTTAAACCTAAAAATTTTACCATGTCAATATCATTAATCTCAGTATTCATATAATTAATGTCCAAATTTATTATTTTATGTCGTTGTGAAAATTGTATTAAATTGGTTTTACCGATATTAATTTTTAAATTATTATTATCCATCCATTTTATAATTTCTAATAATGTAGTATTAATGTCAGTTTCATACGAGTCATTATGTTTATAGTCAATTACAACTGTACTGTCGTCTGCAAATAAGGTAATTGGGTGAGAGGTCACTTTTGGCAAATCATTTATGTACAGGATAAATAATAACGGTCCTATCACACTACCCTGACCCACGCCATAGCTGACTGTACGCATATGAGAAACATATGTTTCTTCTTTTTTCTTAACAGGATT
The DNA here is from genome assembly GCA_944739405.2 of Euclidia mi. Taxonomy (NCBI): domain Eukaryota; kingdom Metazoa; phylum Arthropoda; class Insecta; order Lepidoptera; family Erebidae; genus Euclidia; species Euclidia mi. The sequence goes on along the minus strand of OX123185.2, from coordinate 32,895,015 downwards.
AATGTTTCTGAGTTCTGTATATTGCTTTCTATTCATTAAATATAATTTTATCAGATTGTTAGCATTTCCTCTTATACCATACGCATCTAGTTTTGCTAGTAAAACCTTATGGTCAACATAGTCGAACGCCTGTGTCATATCACAGAGAATCGCACTAACTGGTGTTCTACTGTCTACATGCGTCATGATTACATTTAAAAAATCGTATATAGCTCTGTTTATGCTCTTTTTAGGCCGGAAACCTTTTTGTTCTATAGCTAAAATGTTTTGGTTTTCTAGGTACTGATATAATTGTTTGGATATAAACTTTTCAAAAATTTTTGAAAATATTGGTATCAAAGATATTGGTCGGTAGCAATCCATACATTCTCTATCAAGTTTTTTGAAAAGTGGCTTGACCACGGATATTTTTAGTCCGTTAGGATATATTCTAGCACTTATACTTAAGTTAATGATGTAGCATAAATGTTTAGATATTATATGTCCTACATATTTAATAACCATTGTTGAGATGTCATCGTATTCCACACTACTCGTATTTTTTAACGATGTTATAATTGTTTCCACATCAGAAGGTAAACATGGCTGCATAAACAGAGATTTATTGCGTTTGTCTATAAATTTAGTTATATTTATACCATAATTTGGAACAGGTATAATTTTGTTTACAAAATAATCGTTAAAAGTGTTTGTTATATCTTGTGGGTCTGTTAATAATCTATCACCTAGTCTTATTTTTGTAATACCATCTTTATACGAATTTTGATTTCCTTGGTTTATAATTTTCCAGGTAGCTTTACTAATATTGCTAGCTGTTTTAATATTGTGAATATTTTGAGCACGTTGAGTTAGTCTTATTATATTCCTATACCTTAAAACATATCTTTTATAATTTAATTTATTAAAATTGCTAGGTTGTAGTCTAAGTTTCCAAAGAAGTTTTCTTTTATTCTTACTACATAATTTAATACCCCGCGATAGCCATCTAGGTTTATGTTTCGACCTTAATGTAATTAATTTAAAGGGGAAGCAAAGATTATAGAATAATTTAAATGTTTCAAGAAATGAGTCATATGCTTTGTTCGGATCTTCAGTTACATATACATCACAGAATGAAAGACTTTTCACACAAGTAAAAAACTTTTTTAAACTTTCTGTATTGTAGTCCCGTTGTGTTATTCGCCAAAACTTAATTTCGTCTTTCTTTTTTATAGGACATTCAATTATTTGTGCAGTGTGATCAGAAAGCGATAATTCAAAAATTTTCGATTTACATGATTGTTTAAAATTATGTAAACAGTTATCTATACACGTTTTACTTATTACCCTAGTGGGTTGCCGGAATACAAATTTGAAATTATATTGATACAGCAAACATTCAAAGTCTAAAGTAGCCTTGCTCCTTTTCAATATATCAATGTTGAAATCGCCCGTAATAACGACTCTTTTATTTCTTTTACTACACATAGATTTTAACAGGGTATCCATCTTTTCAAAAAATATACAAAGATTACTGGTTTTTGGCACCCTATATACACACACTACTATCAGGTTACAGTTGCTTATTTCTACCGCGCAGCATTCAAATAAACCCGGTATAGACAATTTTGCAGCCTCTAATAACTCCTGCCATGCAAGACCTTTTTTTATTAAAATGCATACACCGCCTCTCTTGATATCTTTCCTACTATATACGCCAGCAAGTCGATAATTTGGTAGGGAGGGGTGTAGATCCATTCCTGACATCATAAAGTGTTCAGTCAGACAAATTAAATCAACATTAATTTTTTTTTCTGTCAGCTCTTGCAAACATACTGCAAGCATATCAGATTTGTTCAAAAGGCCTGCAATGTTTTGATGCATTATCTGTAGATTGGTATCACAGAAAAAACGACGTATCAGCCAGATCGCCTTCCATATTGTTCACATCAGCTTGTATGAAAGTACTTTCTTCGTCTTTATACAGGTTTAAATATTCAATAAGTTCAAAAAAATCTCTAAATATTGTCTGTAAGCCTCTGTGGTTAATGGATCCAGTCCACTTATTGAACATACTCTCATTATATTCCAGGTTTAGATTTGAGTCCAGTACGTATGCATATTCGTGATTGAGTAAGTCCAGGTATAATAGATTGTTGAAATTTTCAATTCGCCAATTGTACATGTTTGTTTGATTATTAAATTTAAACGTAGGTAGACATATAATCATATTTCGTTGTGTTCTTTATATCCCTTAGGATGTTTCTTTTATAGAAAATTTATTGAAAATAGTCTTTAGTGGTAATAAAATCTTCAGAGCCAATGAGTATCACACAATAGTCTTCCATTGTATAGTCAATAAGTTTGGATTTCAGTCCGTTCAACAGAGTTTGTATACCGCAGTTGGGCATTAGATAGTGACATAAATTGTAATTATTAAAGGTGTTTTCAGCTAAAGACAGTATTTTATTGCGTTTATTTGTACTTAGGATACAGAGTTTCTTTGTTTTTGTATTTGGCTTCTCCTTTTTAGTATTAACCATGGTTTCAAATCTTTTGTCTGAGGTTTTCATGTTATTTGATAAATGTTTGGGTTCTTTGTTGGCATTATTACATAGTTTATTCTTTGGTGTCGGTATGTTACCAGATGTGTTAATTATTTAGTGATGATGATAAAAGTGATGTTTCGGCGTGCTTAACGATGTATGGAGTGATCTCTGTGTCATTAGCTGATGGACATGTTTTTTGCTTTCTAGGTGTACGACTCTTTGTTTTGTTTGGTGTGCCTAACTTTGCTGGACTAAGTGTTATTGTTTTGAATAGTTAGTTTTTCCTCTTAAGTTCCTCATTCTTTCGTTTGAGTTCACTATTCTCAAGTGAAAGAGATTCAATTTCTGAGAGAGCGCTATTAAGATCGGCAGTTAGCTTGTATATTTTTCTTTTAATTTTGTTACTCCTTCATGTTCATCACTTGACATTCTTGGAAGGCTGGTCGTTGTATGGTTCAGTGAATTTTCTAAAAAATGTTCACTAGTAATGGAGGTGTTTGTGTCTAAGACCTTGCGATTGCGCCTGAATGTGATGTTGTCTAGGAAATTCATTGTGCTATTAATGGCAGATATGTGTGAATAATATATATGTATTATATGTATATCTGTGTTCCTTTATGATGTCCTTAGATATTATTTATTTATGTCCAGTAGTACAATTCCAGTCAATTAGTATATTATGTGATGTTCAGTCAATATAATGTTTGTCTTATTATGTCCAATCAATATTATTAAGTAAGTCAGCAGAGATCTTATGTCAATGTATATAAAAATTTTGTGAATGTGGAGAGAATGTCAGCCAGAGTTTAAACGGCAACACCAATTTTACATTATAGTTCATTCAATATTCATAAGTGGTTGGTACATCACTAGACTTTGTTCTGTCTTGTCTATGAAATAGGTCAGTTGTCATAAACTTTTATTTACTGCTTGAAATTCCCGTTTTCTAACGGATTTTTAATATCGAAATGGCCTGTATTCGGGTGTAGTATGGTTATTTTGTGCAAATATTATGCATAGGGTATGGGGTGCATAGGGTTCCCACCAAGAACTTAGGGTCCCAAGCCAACCTCACCTGCAAGTGGTGCACCTGCCGATCAACGGACGAGGCTCTGGCAAACAAAATGTCCTAATAAGCGGCAATAGGCTCGCCACCTATTACGTGGGATCAAAACACTGGCGAAAAGTGGGCGTTTAATATGCCTCTGCCTACCCCTTCGGGGAAACAGACGTGAGTCTATGTATGTATGTATGTATTATAAACAAATGTCTGTACGTACCATACCGAAGCTCAGGATGTTCTCAATTGATTGGCATTTTTGAAAACTTTGTATTCCAACAACTGTATGTGATGATGGTGGTTTCGTCTGGATGTTTGTTGTGTGCCGTGGAAAACGTTTGGTGGCATGTATTGGACGCCGATCTTCATTAAAAGTCACAAATTTGGTGATTATTACAGGTAATAGTAATAAAATACAATATTATTATAGCGAACTTTGTTTACTTTCTTTGACAACTTTGACAGTATAATAAATACTTACTTAAATAAAGATATAAAACTTAATAACGTACTTATATAAAGATATAAAATTTGCTAGACTATGGAAAATTTGCTCGATTAACACACCAATTTGCTTTAAAATGAAAACCAGTACACTAAAATAAAGGAGAAATATTTTCGTATTGCTGTATCCTATATTCATTTAGCTTCAATCGTAGCTGCGAAACTTGGCTAGCTTGCCTTTATACAGATAAAAACAAGATGATGCACACGTTTTAGTCTTAAAATACTTAAATACGTAATTCTGTAATAATATTGTGGTTACTGGTTTTACGCCCGGTTCTGTGCCCAAATATAAAAGATTTTATCCTTATTACAGAGAACAAGAGTTTTCTCTGTAATAAAAGTAGAAAAAGATGGCAAATAAGATCTGTCAAATTACAACTTTTCTACGGGATTTCACTAGACGCAGTCTAGACCAACTATTCGGTTGTTATAATTTATTTTATTCATATTTTCCATACACAGCCAAAAGGCGGTATCGCAGCGTGCACATCACCGTCGTGATTAGAAGTTACTAACATGTTAAAAGTTATTTTTCTACTAAATCTAGACTTGACTACAAAGCTAACAGAGTTCTGCAGCGATACAATTTTAAAATTTGATAAAGAACATTCTCATTCTTCTTTGAGCAGTAAATTTAGCGCTAGGTTGATGATGACATATGCGTATCAAAGAAAAATAACAGACGCAGAACAAATTAAAGTTCACTCTCTCTGGCCAGGAAGTCACAAACACTTGCACCTTGTCTTACAGAATAGGTAAAACATATAAGCGCTACAGAAAGCCAGATTTTGAACCAGATGGAATGTGATCAACCTGATAAAATTTTGTTCAAATGAGGAAAAAAAACAATTCATGCATTGATACGAGTATGTCTATCGTGTCTCGGGTGTCAATCGTCCATTCCACGGATGCAAAGAGTTGTCTCATATGGGGATCGAATCTACTTGGCGCAGGCACGTCTTCCGTTCAGTTAATCCGACCTTAGAAATTACGTAGTGTTATGTCATATGGCATATTGTTATGGGGTAGAGCTGCTGATATCCAAAATATTTTTTTATATTGCAGAAACGGGCAGTTAGGGCCATTTACCAGTTAAAGACAAGAGTCTCACTCAAAGAAAAATTTAAAACTATTGGTATTCTTACTGTAGCGTCACAATATATTTATGCCAGTGTTATGCACGTAAGACTAAACATAAATTCTTATAAAATGAATAGTGACATACACAATATCAATACTAGAAATAGACATTAATTATGTGTTCCGTATTTTCGTTTGCACAAAACGCATAGCTCTTTTATTGGGCTCAGTATTCGCATATACAATAAATTACCAACTTATATTTTAGACTTGCCATTAAGTTCTTTTCAGGCAGAAGTTAAAAAGAATCTTATAAATAAGGCATATTACAGTTTGAAGGATTATTTTGATGACAGAAGCGCTTGGAAGTAGTTGTTCGCTTTTGACTAAGTCAATAATTAGTAGTTTTATTTTATAGTGTAGTTAATTACGATATTCTCATTTCATACTATATTTTGCATTCATGTTCCACACTTTCATTATAACTTTGCGGATTTGTAAAATGTGGGTAACTCGTGATCATGGGCTAACTAATAGGTTGTTGATTGCTTTGGTTTCATAATACCGTTACTTTCTGCTTCATTCACTTCTACCATAGTTCTGACCATGTTCGCGAGTTGCCTACATTAAAAAGATGTAAGTGGCTGCTCCTCTTTCACCATATTTACTTTGGGAGGCTTACCATATGAACATCATTTACTGCTTGAGTATGATATCAATAGCTACTAAAAATTTTACTAGTAGATGTCTACAATGTGAAACAGTTGCAGCTCCTTACAAAAATAAAATGTACCAATGTTATATTTGTTTGAAAAGAGTGGCCATGAGTTTTATTGCCCGTCCTTTCTCGTGGTTCTACCTATTGCATTGCGAACGTGGCAGTAAATGAAAATGTAGAATCATTAAGTAATTAACTTAAATTTTGACGTTCATAAGCGTCACTTTGTGGCCTAGATGAATAAATAATTTTGATTTGATTTGATTACATGAAGAAAACCCAAGCCTAAATGCGCTTTTATTTATATATTTAAAATCTGACAGATATATAAAAAGGAGTAAATATGAAAACAAAAAATAGTACTTTAATGAAAATATAGTACAAACTGCAGCAGAAAAACATTGCTGATGTCATGTAGTACAAAAAATATTTTCACCACGAGTAAAGATCTCGCGGCTGCAGCTACAACTCATTGTCTTGTTGAAATAATCTATATTCATAATCTCAGCCAAGACTCATCACGAGTCTTCGATAATAACTGTTGTTTTTACTAAAAATAATATATTTTGAATCATTTTTGTTGTTTTTTTTTTTTTTTTTTTATTGCTGCTAGTGGCAGACGAGCGAACGGCCCATCTGATAGTAAACGGTAACCGCTGCTCATGGACTTCGCTAATGTCAGGGTATACACAGCAAAGCCGCTGCCTACCGTGAAAGTAATGCTCTCTTTAAACCTCGTTTGAAGAAGGACAAGTCATAGTGCTCGGGAAACACCGCAGCAGGTAGTTCATTCCAGAGCCTACACGTACGTGGTAGAAAAGATCGCTGGAAGCGCACCGTACTAGATGAGAACGCTTCCAGGTAGTACGGGTGAACTCTACTGCGTCGGCGAGTGGTACGTTGGTAGAAGGGTGACCCTGGTACCAAATTAAACAATTCTTCGGAGCACTCCCCGTGAAAGAGTCGGTAAAATACGCAGAGAGAACCAAAGTCTCTCCGCTGCTCCAGCGACTCTAGTCTAGCCGTGAGATCGGGATCATCGACGATTCGAACAGCTCGTCTCTGTAGGGAGTCAAGTGGATCAAGCTGATATTTTGGCGCTCCAGCCCAGAGATGTGAGCAGTACTCCACATGTGGCCGGACTTGCGATTTATAAAGCATAAGCCGTTGGCTTGGTGTGAAGTACCACTTAGCCCGGTTCAGCACTCCCAGCTTCTTGCTTGCCAATTTGGCTTTATCCTCCAAATGACTCCCAAATTGGACTTTGTTCGATATTTCGACGCCGAGGATCCCAATATTCTCGGCAATATGCAGGGGTACTCCTTGAAACCGAGGCGCTATAACGAAAGGGTCCTTCTTCGCAGTGAACGCGCATACTTGTGTCTTAGTGGGGTTAAATTGAACAAGGTTCTTTTCACCCCATTTGGAGGCGCGCCCTAGAGAGTCCTCGACTTCAGACACAAGTTGCAATCGTCTTTCCTGTACCTCGCTCCGAGGGACAGGGAACAGCGTTGGGGAGAGCACCGAGCCTTGTGGGACGCCAGCGTTGATCGACTTCATTTCGGAGCAGCTGCCGTCTGCGACGACTTTAATGCTCCGATCAGCCAGAAAGCTGGCAATCCATTTGCAGAGTCCCTCGGGGATTCCATAAGATGGTAACTTCGATAGAAGTGCCCTGTGCCAGACCCGGTCAAACGCCTTGGCAATGTCAAGGCTAACGGCTAGAGCTTCGGCCCCACTCTCCAAGGCTTCTGCCCAGCGGTGTGTAAGGTACACTAGAAGGTCACCAGCCGAACGACCATGCCGGAAACCGTACTGGCGGTCGCTGATCAGCTGGCGATCCTCTAGGTACTGGAGGAGTTTGTTGTTGATGACTCGCTCCATTACCTTGGAGAGTAAGGACGTTACCGCTATTGGCCTGTAGTTTGACGGGTCCGATCTGTCACCCTTTTTAGGAATAGGGTGAACATGGGCTATCTTCCACGAAGATGGAACCCTGTAAGCATTATAGGAAAGACGATATAAGCGCGTTAATACGGGGGTCAACTCAGGGGCGCACGTCTTCAGCACCACTGCTGGGATGCCGTCAGGCCCACTCGACTTGTGGATGTCTAGAAGTTTGAGCTGCCGCCTGACCGCACGTTGTGTAATGCGGATTTCAGGCAGGGAGCTCCCACACCAAGGGATGGACGGTGGTGTGGCTCCCTTGTCATCCAAGGTCGAGTTCGAGGCAAATAGTTGGACCAAGATGTTAGCCTTATCTTTTGCGCTATGGGCCAGACTGTCATCAAATTTACGCAGTGGCGGGAGACTGATCTGGCAGAAGTTGCCTTGCGCAGCTTTAGCGAGCGACCAGAAAACACGACTCCCTGAGGGATATCTTCCAAGCCGCTCACCAATTCTGGCAACGTGTTCTGCCTTGGCCTCAGCAATAGCCTTCTTGCTGGATCTAGAAGCGGCGTTGAATAAGCGTTTCTTCTCCTCGACCCAAGGACTTCGACTCTTCCTGGCCTCGTTCCAGGCCATATATGCTGACTGCTTTTGCTGCGCAGCCTCCCTACAGGTTTTATTAAACCACGGGCGGCTGCGCCCGCCAACAGGTATGTGGACGTTTGGGATGAATAATTCCATCCCAAGGAGTACCACTTCTGTGACACAGTCAGCACAAGAGTCGGGGTCATCAGAGGAGAAACAGTGCCGCTTCCATGGGAAGGACGCGAAGAATTCCCGCAGTCCGTCCCAATCTGCTGACTTATATTGCCAGACTCTGCGGGAGCCAGTCACATTGGAGCGATCTGGTTTCGCAACGGGGGCTGTGGTGCGGACAAGGCAGTGATCTGATGACCCGAGAGGTGCATCGACCACCACCCTGTAACCGCATGGGTGCGTAGTCAGCAGTAGATCCAACAAGGAGGGTACATGGCTCACAACGTCTGGGATACGGGTAGGCTGTTTCACCAGTTGTGAGAAGCCATAGGCCGACGCCATATTGTACAGGGCCCGACCCGGGAGGTCAGTGGTCTGGGATCCCAACCACTCCTTGTGGTGAGCGTTAAAATCACCAAGGACCACCACCTCCGCGGAAGGGAACCGTTCCAATATTTTATCAGTCCCCTCTTGGACGCTCTCAATTAATTGAGTTGGCCCCAACTCACTGGCATGAGACCTGTAAAGGCACGCGTAGATTCGGGATTGGCCCCCATGATCTACTCGTAGCCACAAAATTGACAGGTCTCGATGCTCGAGGCCCCGAAGGTGGCGGTAGCAAATATCGCCCCGGATGAAAACGCACACCCCGGCTTTACGGTGGAAGGAATGCTCCAATTCGTAACCGGGGTATTTCAAGTACGATATATCGTCCGGGGCGCCTATTTGCGTCTCCGTTAAAAAGAGCAGGGCAGGCCGCGCCGTCTCAAGGTGGTGATGGACGGCGTCGAGGTTGCTGTGTAGACCCCTAACATTACAGAAATCCATTTTTATTGTGGATATGGAGTCCGCCGTGGTAAAACTTCTGCTCTTATTTTTCTTGCGCGCCATGATTTCTGAGAGAGAGCGAGGGATAGGGGAAATGAGTGTGGTGAAGTCTAAGTGGTGCCCAAAGAAAGTGTATAGCCGTGTGCGGGGTGGATCCGCGAGTTGTGTGGGGAGCTGACATGCAGCACGGAAGGGCCCCCGGTGCCCCCTCGTCTGCAGCCACCGGGATCCACTCCGGTCTCCTACCCCGGCACGATGTCTGCAGAACGAGATTTTCGCCGGTTGGCGGAACAGCCTCCCGAGTAGGATGGCCTCGGGTTCGGGTCCCCTACTGACCGGCAGGTGGCCGGCGTACCATTTCCACCAGGTCTCCCTGAACTGCACGTCAGACCCCCACGCCCAACAAACCCACCACGACTTTTGCCAAGCTGGCCTCAAGCCCCACGCAGACTCCACAACACCCAGGGAAAGGATGGGAGAGATGGGAACGGCTACTCTGCCCTTCAACCGGAACGCAAGTCTGCTTCGCTACCAAAATAGACAGTTTGAATGAAATATTATAAAAATATTGGATATTAGTAAGTTGAAGTATATTATTCGTAATTAATATGGAGATTGTACTACAACAATGATAAACAATGTGGTTCACGTTAATTGACAGAAGCGTAGAAATCAAAATTGTACTTTGATTAAAATATATAATTACTGCATAGCTATTTCACTGGGATAGCTGAAATCTGCTTTATCTCTAATGCTATAAACACTATTTTACTTTATAAATAAATATAAAAAGCAACAAAAAATAATAATCCTCTTTTTGATGTTGATCTTTTGTTAGAAATTATCGCGAGCTCATGTTATATCAATTATCCCAAATACCTAAACTAGTTTAAAAATCAACTGTATCAGTCGATTTTGAACTAAACAAAGTCGAACTGTAATCTGAAAAAATATACCACGTAATGAGCTTCTTTTACGACGTCGAATTTTTTTTCTGTGCGTAATTTGTAGAAGCTTAAATTAAACATATATACAGCTTATGTTCGTAAAAAAACGATAAGAACGGACAATATAATTTTCGACGTAGCTGTGATACCCACGACCACAAGCTCTATTAACAGCAGTCTGCAGTTAATAATCTGATTGTTAGATGGTGCAAAATATTGACAACGTCAGGATTGTTGTATTCAAATAAATGTCAATAAAATGAAAACTGCCATGACATATTAATATAATGATATTGACAATTAAACTCAATGGTGTAAAATGCAAATATCTGAATAAGATGAAATGCTTTTCACCAATATTTCAAAAGGATTATAGTGATTCAAAATGTTGTATGATATGACTAAACTACTACATACACTAGAACATACTAGTGTTCACTGACAATTTGATATTAATTAAAAATATATGTAGGTAGTTTAAACATATCACCCTGGGTTTTACGTACCCAGGGATTTAGCAATTCATACTATTTTTCAGTGTATTTGTGAATACAAGACGTTTTTTATATCAGTCATGGAAGGTTCCCAAAATCCCACCGCTGCCACCAGACTGCCTCCGTGGTCCAGTGGATAGGAGATTGATCAGGAGGTCCCGGATCCCCGGGTCGGGCAAAAGTATTACGGGGCTTTTCCAAATTCTCAGTAGCGGCACGGAGTCTGGAAATGTACCCGGTAACGGCAATAGGCTCGCCACCTAATACGTGGGACCTAAATATTCATGGCAACATGTAGGTGTAATATTACGCCTCTGCCTACCCCATAGATTATCAAAACTACTTTCAAAAGCTTACTTTACAATTATTCATTCTGTGAAATTTTTTACGTCACAGAACGACTGCGGTTCCGCTTAAATATATTTTCCGATTATAGATCGATCCATTTATTCAATAACTGAATTAATTCCATAGCACCAAAGCTCCACTACAGAGAAAGCATAACGAGCACTTGACATAAGTGCCATTCACTTGATCCCTCCCACTCTAACCTGTTTTATGTCGCTGTGAAATGGATTGACAGTATTCTAAGTAAAGTTTGGCAATGACAGGCAAGCACCTCTTAGTCCCTCTAACATTGAGTCTATTAATTCGCCTTAAAGTTCATTTAGTGCTGTATATTGGCAATATTCGTATTGGCTGTGTAGTGGTGGGTAATCTAGGTTACTAGCCACCTACAACTCAGCAAACGTTGCTTTGGTTTATAATTGGGCTTATAGGTATTTTTGATGTCAAATCATTAAGATACAAAAGTGGCCAAAGCACAAACTAAAAAATATTCTGACGTAGGTCACTTCGGTTTAAAAGTAGCCTATGACCTATTCTCAGATTTACCAAATGTACACAAAAATTTTACCCGTTTCAGGGAAGTTCGATATCGAACACTGTGACACGACATTTACTACCTTGATAAAAATACGGTTAATGTTTTTATTCCAAAAACTGCTGTATCTACGAAAATTTCGACCAATACATTCGATATTATATATTAGGATTCATTGAGGTAGTCTGTTGCAAACAACTTGTCATTTGTCTATCAGCTTGTAGAGCTAGAAGAGTTAAGCTATTGGGGGTGTATTTATCAGAGGCAATTTTATTTTACAGATGTGTAGAGAGGGCTAGTGTAAAGCTTGATCCAAATTTGTGGGGTCGTACCTTTTGTTACTCGGCTGCCATCTTGAAAAGAGTGCGGTTGCAGATGTTTTTACTTAATTATCTGGTGAACTATAGGCCGCATGAAGAATATTATATTAAAGAGCTTTTTGATGCAAATTAAATTCTCTACAACTTTGGTCTTGAAACTTTTGTCGTCAAGCCAAAAATAAAAAGTTATATCTTTATTATTGTTGTACTTTGGCAATTTGTATGTTTTCCCACTATAGCTGCATCCCCAGTCTTTGAGATGAGCCAGGCTTTGGCACAGGGTCTGATTAAGTATACAATTTTGGCCAGTATACAATTTTTTATGAGTTAATTTAGAGGAAAGTCGCTTTTTTGTCGATAATTCATAATTTTCCTCTATGAATTTTGATATCTCTAATCATTTTCCTGCAGGAGTTTTCAGAACATTAAGGCATTGCAGAACACATTACAGTATCCTTTGGCTGGCCAGACTATCAACTTCAGATGCCCAGAGATAGAGTTTGTCTTTTTTTGTCGACCTCCGTTTATAGGGTCATAAGGTCCAATTTTTAATATGAATAAAAATTGGACCTTATGGTACTGCAGAGTCTCAATTTGGAAGACGTGGTCTTGTTTGGAAAAATAGACAAATTAAATGTATTATTTATTGCCCTCGACGAAAAAATTATGACACATTGAAAAGAAAATTTGTTGCAAATTTAATTCGATTTTCGTTTGTAACATTGTTAATTTTTTATTTTACGGCTAAATGTTACGGAATCACAGTTGTAGAGAATTTCTTTTGCAACAAAACAGATTTGGATATTTCTTTTTCTGTACGGCCGATAGCATAACATAACTTCACGCCTTTTATCCCCGAAGGGGTAGGCAGAGGTGTATTACACACCCACACTTCGCCAGTTATGTTGCCATCTACCGGGCACATCATTAGATAAGCAAGCGATAATTAATTTATAATGCACACATAACTTCTAAAAGTCAGAGGTGTGTTCCCGGGGTACCTGGGGATCGAACCCGAGACCATCATCTCGGCAGTCCGTTACGTACACCACTAGGCTATCGTTACGGCCTATAGTTTGCCAAATAACCTAAAAAACCCATTTGTACCGTAGGACAAGGGCTGCGACCCCACAAACTTGGATTTAACATTGTACTAAACCCCTCTAGACCTTTATAAAATAAAATTGCGTACTCTGACAAATGCACGCTAAGTCTAAAAAAAATTAACATATCAATGGACTAGTATTGTTTTCTGTGTTTGTCTCTCATCATAGATTTGGAATATTTTGCCAAGATAAAATTTTGTTTAAAGTGTAAAATTGTGGCCAAGTGGCCAATGAAATAAAAATAAAAATCAGTATACGGTGATAATGTGATGTTGTGTGAGCGATAGCAAAGCAGGAATAAATCTTTTAAGGTGCAAAGGTCTGGTCGCCCTTAGACCTCAAAAGCCTCAAAAGTATAACTCATTTAATCAGGCTCTTTCCGAAAATGAAAGCCGCGCTGAGAAAGTGCATCAAAAATTAAATCAGGCATTGATTGGTGCATCGCTATTGATTAACTCTGAAAATCTTTGACTGGCCTTAGCCACCGAATATCACTATTCCTTTTGTTATGGAGGTCAGACGGCAGTCGCTCTTTGGAAAAGCCAATATTCTGTTAAATCATTTTAAACTAGAAAGCGAACCCTGTATTCTTATATGCCTGAGTACAACTGATAACGCTAGGACGACGATAATGGTTTACTGAGGTACTTTATGTCGACTCACTATCTTTCTTCACTCAGACCGAGAACAAAGAAAGCCTTAGAGAATGAATGTGTATAAATTAGCTCGAATGTAAAAAATATCGTAATTTGATTGAATTACTGCGTATCTCCCTGTCATATAACCAACGTCCAACATTACATACAGCACCAGAACCGACTGGGTTAAACGAGTATCGGTTATTTAAATGGTGCATAATTAAGTGAACTTCTGATACTCAGACAGATACAAAAAGTACAATATTCACACAGCTATGAAATTGAGATATTCTTATCTGCCTGTTACTGCTTTTCTCTTTGAGGAGTATGAAAAGTTGTATGAATGAACTAAGTGGCCGATACGAAAGTATGCGAAATATTTTTCGACTCTTTATCCGTCCAGCCAAACAAATGGACTGAATTGCTCAACATTTAATTATAAACATGGTTGAATTAAGCTCTAAAACCAATACAGTCAAAAATAGGAGGAGTCTATTGTAGGTGAGTATTCTAGTGTCTCAAAGAATATCAACGTAAAGATTTAACTAAATGTATGGATGGATTGTTTAATCGGTTGTCTTGGCGTTTACGACTAATGATATTTTACTGGTAGCGACTGCATACACAAAGCATAAAAAGTCAAGTGGCGTTCACTAAAAGTGGTCTACGTCTGTAGTCCAACAGTGCACAATTAAAGTGATGGTGATAATGATAATGAGATGGTGATGTTTCACAAGGGAAAATGCCTAGTATTGTTGTATTTTTATATATTTGTTGTATTTATATATTAATAGCAGCGGCGATAGCCCAGTGGTGTACGTAACGGACAGCCGAGACGAGGTCTCGGGTTCGATCCCCAGGTACCCCGGGAACACACCTCTGACTTTTCGAAGTTATGTGTGTATTAATAATGTTAATTATTGTGCAGTTTGAGTGCTTCCAACCAATTATGATGTTGAGCTTAAGTTTCGTTCAAGTAGTGACTGCCGTCTGACATCTGATCTTATAAAAGCTCCTAAAGAGTTTTATAACCAGTAAACTTTAAAAATATTATTTTCGTCATCTTGTTATGACGTTTGTTTTACGTCGAAAGTACTTCGTAATTACATCTAAACATCAGAAGAAAAGTAAATTTGCTTATACAAAGTGAGTTTCAGGATTGGCGACATTGATTTGAAATTTTGCGACATTGATTTGTTGGGTAAACGGGGTTAACGCATTGTATACCAGCAGATACATTTTGGTAATAGGCACAATGCAGTGTGGTAAAAGATTAATGTAATTATAATTATATTGATTTATATTTGTATGAAAGAGTAAATAATTAGTTAAGCTTCTTCTCGGCTGATACTTATAATATGTAACTTAGTGATAACTAAATCCAATTTTTTTTGTTATTGATCTATGAATCGTGACATGACTCACTTAATCTACGCAACAACTATAACTAGACACGAAATAAAAAATAATACCCGTTGGGTACGTGACATAAACCTTAAATCTATATTAAAGTCATACGGTCAGACATCAAAGTAATAATAAAATAGCACTTATCCAAAATCAATATTCAGGTGGCCCATTTTGTGACGTCATTATCTTTTAATTATTTTATTTTCATACTAGCCTTTGTCCGCGGCTCCACCCCGGTGTATTATATATACTCTTTAACCTTACCAAGGAATCACAATATCTACTCGAGAAAACCGTACAAAAATCAGTTTAGTAGTTTTCAACTTCATCGCGTTTATACAAACAGACGGGACGCGGTCAAGACTTCATTTTAAAATAAGTATAAATTGATGTTGTTTTTATTTATGTGTCTCTTCTATTACCTACATTGCTGAAATAAAGAAATACTATAATCATTTCATTATCAACTAGCTCAGAGATTCAACACTTTGAACCTTTGGTGCAACTTTTTATGCATATCAGCATAATATACTAAGAATAAAAACAATATCGTGATGTCTATGGGGTCAATAAGGTAAACTGTAGCTTCATAAAAAGCTAAGATTCTATCTAATCTAGTTGTACTTGCAAAGAGTATCCGGAAAATAAAGTAATAAAGCCATCTACTACCAACATTGAGAAATAACAAGCTTGACTTCTTGATACAAAAAATACTTATTTACTTATACAATATTATATTCATCATTATCAATCATCACCCTAGCGTTATCTCGGTTGCATCCAAGACTTACACGTCCTGGAGCCCAAGGTCCGCTTACTGGTCTAACCAGATATGACAGCATATCAACTTTTCTACAGAGCGACTGCCGTCTGACCTCCGCAACCCAAAGGGATAGCGATATTCCATGGTTTAGAACAGTGTCAGTTTATACTGTAAGGGTACTGACTCTCCGTAACGACTGTCAAAGATCTTCAAACAGTTTAACGTACTCTCCGAGGTACGGAAATAGCGATAATTAACAATTTAATACGCACTTAACTTCGAAAAGTCATTGGTGCGTGCCGTGGATTCGAACCCGATCCACTAGGCTATCGCTGCCTAAACCTATACAATATTATATTAAGTGGTACTTTATAGTGTTTTGTATGGAATGATGAGATAACCTAGATACAAGTGCCAGGAGTACACAACGATTTTGTTGAATTTTACATTATAACATTCGTATTTTGGTAAAAGTTCACTAGAGTAAGTAGTTCAGGTGTGTGTACCTAATAACTTTCTTTATCAAGCAACTTATATTAGTTGTTGCCTCCGAACTAAAGTGTACATCAAAGAATTAGGTTACACAGTATGCTGTGCATTATTCAGTGAGATGGTCCAAAACATAGCAATTGAAATGCACGGGGGTAGACGGGTAGCTACTTCAATGCTAATCCATGACACCTAACGTAAATCACTAACCCTGTTGCCACGAAGTTGTTCTTAGTGAATTGTAAAGTATTTTACGAGACATACATATTTGAAAGGTATTTATTTATACATATATTAGAAAGGGGTGGCCTCTGATACATTTTGCAATATAATATAATATGGCTTTATATATTTTGCAAGCTCAAGCGTTATTTAACTACAACATAACTACCATAGAATATACCATAATAGGCCATAGAACCATTCTAAGTACTATCTAAGTTGTATTTATTAACTACATTATGAACGCGTTTCAACTACTAAGAATATTCTGCTAACAATCAAATGTTTCCGGAATTCTACCTTTAAGTAACATCTTGAAAGTGTTGTGTTCACGGAATTCTACCTTTAAGTAACATCTTGAAAGTGTTGGCATAATTTTATTAATTTCGAGCATAATCGTTGGTACCATTATTATTATTATTATAACAATCTTTTACGTAAGAAATACTGAAAATGAATAAAATTAAAACTTTATATGAAGATGAAAAAATTAAGCCATAATATAGAAAAGAGGAATGGCAACTTTTGCAGGGCAACGGAAGACCTTCTTCATAGTACTGAAGATGAATTTTGTCGGAACGGGGATCAAATTAGAATTCGATACAAAATAAATTATTTGTACTCGCCTACCTGAAAATATTGTTAGTATTTGGCAGAAAACAGTATTATTACGACTTCGAGCCATCGGCAATCAGCCATATAGTCATCACCGTACTTTAAATGCTTGATTAAAATCTTATGGGACTCCCTTTATACAATGTTTACCTTAAGCCTCAGACAAGATCTACCTTGATATAATTTCTTCTGTTTTCATTTCCAAAACAGGATTTGAATTAATTTATAAATAAGCACTAATGCTATAAATGTACCTTTGTTACAAACTTGTTCATTTTAAATTCCCGACTATGCTATTAATTTCGTGCCATATACGACAAATTGTTTTGCGATGATGCAAAATTAGTCACGCGTATGTCATCCTAAAAACAATGTGGTGCATAGGCTGAACTGATAATGTGGCGTATATAGGATTTGAATGCGGGCAGTCTGATCACAATGTGTGACCAAATCCTAATATACTCCATGTACCTATGGTTTATATTAG
Source organism: Euclidia mi (assembly GCA_944739405.2). Classification (NCBI taxonomy): domain Eukaryota; kingdom Metazoa; phylum Arthropoda; class Insecta; order Lepidoptera; family Erebidae; genus Euclidia; species Euclidia mi. Next base: position 32,877,274 of record OX123185.2, on the reverse strand, counting down.
TAACACGCACGATGCACTTCTGAATTAATCATTCATGATATTACGATGTTATGAACAAGAAACACCTGAAATATTTGGAATGAGAACTCAAAGAACCAAAGCGGAAACTTTAAAAGTTACCATCTTGAGTACGTATTTAAGTATCCAGGTAAAAATTCCAGTTCAGGCAGTACTGAGATAGTGTATCGAAATACAGTACGAGTATTCAAACTAGCGAAAGAAAATTGGTAATTGTACTTTGAGCCACTGAAAGTAACTTTAGGTGCTTGCTAAAATTATAGTGTATTAGCTAAATTGAAAGATTTCTTATTGAATCTTATTTTATGTTAATGAATTTCCAATGTGACATAATTTAGCGCTTATAATACTTATTATCTTCCAGGCAATTTAAGATTCCACCCGCAGAAAAACAGGCAAAAAGATACTGTAAATTATACATATAGACGCATATACAGAAAATATCCTCTCGACACAATTTGTATAACCAGGCTACTTGAGTTTTTATGATAATCTTGCTATCGAGAGACAGCTATTGAACACATAAAATGCAGAAAAATATCAACACAAATTATATCTAACGTCTTCTCCCGAGGGCCATAAAATGCAGCGTGCTTATCGACTGAGAAGACCGTTAAATAACTCTCTTTCCTAAAGCTGAAAAGGTCCTAAAAAGGTTTGAAATATTTCTAAAATAAACTAAATACAGCAACAGCCTTTCGTGACTGGTAAGCATAATGAGAATCGGATCCCCAAGAAACGCTGAAATGAAAACGATTTGCTAATTAAATTTTTAGTAATAGTTAACGATAACTACAGCACTATGTTGGTTATTGGACATATTTTTTGTTATTATGTTATCCTTAGATATTGAATTTAAATTAATTAAGTGAGTCCCGTTTTTTTTATACATATAGTTTAAAAAAAATGTAAAAGGCCTTTAAGAAAATGTACAAAGGCTCTTTATAACTTGACTAGACGAGGCCGCGGTAACACCCGCGTTTTTAAAGGCTACTGCTCCGCTTCCGTGGCTCATAGCGTGACATTATACAGCCTATAGCCTTTCTCGATGAATGGGCTATCTAAAACTGAAGAATTTTCAAATCGGACAGTAGTGAGATTAGCGCGTTCAAGCAAACAAACAAACAAACCCGACAGCTTTATAAATTACATATTAGATTAGACTAGACTTGCTCAAAAATTGCAAAGCTTTCAAATACATGTTATATTTTTCGCTTATATTTATGTATACAAGTCGCGAAAGGTATATATAAGTATACCTACATAATATTTTGTTGTCCTTGGTATTTTAGGTAGCGCTTAAAAATCGGTTGCCAGGAGTCATATAAATGTTAGCGTTGGTACTCACTTTTAGTATCAATGTTGCCACAAGTTTCAGATATCTCTGACATATTTTTTGCATTTAAAATGTTTGTAAGAATGTGAATGTCTTGTACATCTGTGAAATTTCACATGATGATAAGATTGTAAGCTAAGAGGGAGGATACATCGACTCATCCGCAGAACAAAGTCCGATCTGCATGGATCGCAATTTTCAGTAGAGGCTGCAGAAGTTCTTGACTTGAGTAACTCCTTATAACTCTTATAACGAGAGACTTAAAATAAGATTTTTTGGTATGTTATTATAACACCCCAACCTAATTAAATCCTCTATAGTATATAATTCTAGTCCTTTTATTGTACGAGATAGTGAGTTACATGTGAACGTAAGACGTTTTATGGTGGCAGAGCGAGGGTCCGTGGTAAACATCGTGCGTTGTGTTGCGGAAACGTTCGATTTAAAAGACGTTCTATGTAAACAAAGATTGATTTTTCTTGGAAGTGTTCATCCTTTAAGAGTCCTTTGTGAATAATATAAAATAGAAAATTAAATGCAATGTAATTTTTTTTATTAAAATGTCTTAAACTTGTGGATATAACCTTAGGTGGCAACGATTAGACTTCTTGCATTCATAAGTAATTATAATTTTAGTAACTAGACAGGTCGTATAATGGACGGAGTAATTATATTTACTTATTTAAAATAAATAAACTGTGTAAATATGTACTTATATTTATTTAACTTTACGTATAATCGTATATTATTATACTTCTTTAAAAGTAATCAAATTGTACGTATATATGGAACAATGAATAGTCAATAAATGACAAATTGTAGCACAAAATTGCAACTAAGTACCTGTCTACACTGGGGTTCAGGCTTCACGAGCAGTCTCAGACTTATTTTGTAAGGACCTACTTAATATAAAATAAATTTATGACTACAAAGACCTTTACCATCACCTAAACCTAAGACATCCACTGGTGGACATGGCCTCCCCAAAGGCTGTCCACACAACTCCAATAATGAGCCGCCTGAGTTCCACCGCTTCCTGCGATCTTAACCAAATATCTTCTTCTTTATAATATTATACACGATGTAAAAAGACCCACCACCAAGCCGAAGTCTACTTGTTCTACACATCATGCTAAGTCATACTTAGCAAAATAATACCTGGGAAACGATTTTTTTAGTAGACACATTTTATAAGCCGCTATGTAAAAGTATGCGCGTGCAATTCTCGAGATACTTAACTATCCAAGGGTGCATAAGTAGGACATTTATTATAAAGAAGAAATTGGCGCGTTAAATGCTTAGATTCTGTACCTAAAAAGAAATATGGTAACTTTGAGCCTCAATATCATATATTCAGATATCGAGTTATTGACCTCACGTTCGCCTGGGAGGCGATCATTAGTATTAACGGTAAGTTTTTACAATTCTCGTTTTTCAGTTTTTTGTAATTATCTCTTTTTTTATTTGTAACAATAAGTTTTATTTAACTAAGAATTTATCATTTTGTTTCATAGATGAATCTCGATGAGAACCAGATAACAAACTATTTAGAAAATGAAGATTCGGACAGTGAAACTGAAGATTACGTTGAAGATTACGATTCAAACAGTGTGGCTGATCCTAATCTCTTAGCGTGCCAGCTTGAAGATAATCTCCGAAATATTGCTGGAACATCTCAAATACAAGCAAGCACAGGCACCGAGTTAGAAGCTGCTCTAAAAACCCAATCTCGATCTCCAAACTGCTGTAAAAGACAAAAAAAATCGAATTAGTCCGTCAGTTAGATTATCGAAAAATATTGGATACGTATTTTTTGTTTTATCAAATCAGTAAAAAATTACGAAGATAAAACGCATCAAAGATGGAGAAACGCCTAAGAGTGGGGGCTTGTAACGTCACTTGCCAGTAAAAAGTGTACTGGCAGGTGACGTAACACGAGTTTTCAGCGAAGTTTGTCGGCTTCGTTTTTTGTTTACGTGACTAAAGAAAATATACGTGTCCAATATTTTTTGGAAATCTATCTGACGGACTAATTAGATTTTTTTGTCAAATACCCTATTTTTTATGTGATATAACACTTTAACCAAACCTTAATTTAGATAATAAATTAGAAGCTATATGTGTCTTTTTAATTTTTATTATTATTTTTCAAAAGACTGAAGAAAATGTGCCATTAAATTTAAAGAAACAAGGCCTTCCTTCATTATTTGTTACATTTAATACAAATTTTAATAGAATAATATTTCTAAAATCTTGTATCATTTATGAAGTAGCCTCCCGAGCGATCATTAGTATTAAGCAGTAAAAAAATCAACCCAATCAAAAGAAAGAGCAATATAAGCATATTTTCAAACTCGCGAATACTCGCATGTGAATCAAAACCCACAGGGTACTTCCCGTAAACTCAAAATCTTGAAATTTGGTACGAAGCAGCGTCTTATATCACATATAAAGGGAAAATTGCGTAAACCTTAAATTTTTAGTTACATCATATAATAAAAATATTTTTAATAAATTTAAAGTTACTACCCCTTTCTCTTGAACGCGTAGAGGTCTTAAAATGAAATTCATATCAAATACTCAGGTATATAACACCGTTAGGCTGTAACAAAATCAAACTTCTATGTCTACACAATCAAAAGAAAGAGCAATATAATCATGTTTTCAAACTCGCGACTACTCGCAAGGGAATCAAAACCTACTACCCGTGAACTAAAAATCTTGAAATTTGGTACGATGCAACATCTTATCGCACAGATAAAGGATGCGGAAGGCTGAGGACCGTGTACTGTGGTGCGTGTTGGGAGAGGCCTATGTCCAGCAGTGGACTGCGATAGGCTGATTGAGATTGAGATTTCAAATAATTACATAGTCTTCAAACCTTTTTGCTAATTATTCTGTTTGACGACCGGCCAGCTTGTCATGTAGACGTCACTATGACATACGCGCTCTTTTATAACCAGCCTGGTGCAAGTTCCTAAGAAAAAACCGAATGTATGAAACGTGCTATCTTTTTAATGGCTACTATTATATGTATAAAACGTGAAGATAGCATCCTTCACTATGTACCCTTGGAACAGTATTCTTTCAACGTTAGACGGGTTATACGTACATCACCGCCATTGCTGTCAATAGTGTCAAATGTCACAACTGTCACATTATTATCCAGATTGAACTTTGCCGCGTTATGTAGTTTGTTTATAAAACGTAAAAAACATATTGTAAAAGTGCTATGTGTATACCAAATAAATGTGATTTTACACTTGTAGTGTTAGTGTTACTATATTTATTTGCTTAGCATTGAAAGGAGCGCAATGAAAACAAGCAAAATAACGTGCGAAATATGGCATACAACATCATGCCGGTCAAGCAATGAAATAGGGTAGGTATTTATGGCAAAATGTCCCTAGATAAAGATCAATGAATATTTATAATGTTATATAATTTGATATATTTCAATGAAACATAAAAATAAGGAAATATTCTAAAGTTTCATATCCTAGTACTTTGTGGGTAAACAATAGTGCTGCCTGTCAGTTATCGATAATCCGTTATTAGAAATTGGCACAAGAACTAAAAAATATATTCTTTTTTTTATAAAACGTGAAGATAGCATCCTTCACTATGTACCCTTGGAACAGTATTCTTTCAAAGTTATACGGGTTATACGTACATCACCGCCATTGCTGTCAATAGTGTCAAATGTCACAACTGTCACATTATTATCCAGATTGAACTTTGCCGCGTTATGTAGTTTGTTTATAAAACGTAAAAAACATATTGTAAAAGTGCTTTGTGTATACCAAATAAATGTGATTTTACACTTGTAGTGTTAGTGTTACTACATTTATTTGATTAGCATTGAAAGGAGCGCAATGAAAACAAGCAAAATAACGTGCGAAATATGGCATACAACATCATGCCGGTCAAGCAATGAAAAAAGGGTAGGTATTTATGGCAAAATGTCCCTAGATAAAGATCAATGAATATTTATAATGTTATATAATTTGATATATTTCAATGAAACATAAAAAATAAGTAAATATTCTAAAGTTACATATCCTAGTACTTTGTGGGTAAACAATAGTGCTGCCTGTCAGTTATCGATAATCCGTTATTAGAAATTGGCACAAGAACTAAAAATTATATTCTTTTTTTTACTTTTTAGATATAAAAATGGGTAGCTGCAACTGGAAACCAAGACTTGATCTATGTGCCCATTGAAAAATTACATCTGTTGAACTATGTGTGTGGCAAGCATTTAAGCCGAAAGACTTAAAAAAAGGGAACTCAAGTCAGAAAAACAGCTGTGCCTTGTATCTATAGACATTTATTTAAATCCTATTACAGAAGAAATGTTGAAAACCTTTCCATTACTTACATGTACATACATATATCTTTTAGTTCTGCGTATTTTTCTTTGCTAATCTAGATAGATTTATAGAATAGGCTAATTTGTTTGAAGAAACACATAAATATTAAATACATCTTTTATTTGTGTTGGAAAAGTATAATTCTAGTCGAAACATAATTATAATTATTTCTCTTACAGAATATTATCGATATCGATATTTCGTTAATCACTAGAGGGTACATCCCTATATTGATGGTACGAGTTCTCCCTGCACGTTTCATACAAAGCTGAACGTCTCGCATGATCTATGGCACATCCACCTCTTCTTACGTAGTATTTGTATACTCTTTGTAATAACCGTAGTGTGGACATGGTGTGGACGGTATAACATACTATCACAATATAATTATGGCTATAGTTGTATTAATTGTCAACGAAAATACTATTTAACATAGTATAATATCTAAGCCTCCCTAACATGGAAGTTGTTTATTTCATGCAATAGTGTTCTCTATTTATAATACCACTAATTTTGAACAAATACTAAGGACCACAATACTTGTTTATATTTATAATAACTGGGACGAGTTTCATTTATATAAAAGCGATGCCCGGAGAAATCCTTTCTCTTCACTACATGAGTACAAAGCTACGATGCTCCAATCCTCTAGCTATGGCGGTACTGCTGAGGTGAAGGCAGCAGGATGTTTGAATCCAGCGAGGTTCGAAGTGTATGAACGTAATACGGGTATTCTGAGGGGTGTATTTTGGCAGAGAAGGATTTTCAATAAAGCGTTTACTTCTTTCAGGCAATTTATCATCAGGTCGTTCTTGGGTTTACGCGAATGTTACACATTGAAATTAAACTACAGTTTACGGATTTTATCGCGTTGTATTGGTTTCACTAAGTTATTACATTTGAAACTAAAGATCTAGAAACTATATTTTTAATTTATTACTAGCCGACGTTTCGAATTCTTTACAGAATTCATGTTCACGGCAGACTGAGGTGATATTTGTCTTTTTCTTGAACGTATAAGTTATCTCAAAGTACCCGAACATTTTTCAACTACTGGTGTTACTATTTACGCAGAATGAGCTCACAGTGTCCTTAGGTCTTCTGGTGACTTTGTCCTTCTTGGGTTTCATTAGCCTTATGACAGGGTCCCAAGCTGGAGGAACATTCCAACCATCTTCCCTATTGAAATTAGGGTGTTTTTTAATTTCAATAGCCTCTCGTATCATCCTTGGAAGAAAACGATGTTCTTTTGCGAGTATCTGTGGTTCATCAAATCGCAGGTAGTGGTTGGGTCCTTGTTCCACATGTTCACACACAGCAGACTTTGTTGAGCGTTTATGTTTTATGTCAGCTATATGTTCTTTGAGTCGAATGCCTATGCTTCTCTTGGTTTGTCCAATGTATGAGAGCCCACATTCACAGTCAATTTTGTAGACACCGGCCTCTTGCAAGGGTAACTGACACTTGACAGATGGTAATAATTGACTGATCTTCGTTGGCGGCTTGTAGTAAGTTTTGATAGAAGCTCGCTTCAAGATGTAGCCAATTTTGTCGGTCACGCCCTTGATGTATGGGAGGACAGCAGGTTGTCTTTCTACTGTGGCTGGTTTTTCTTTCTTCTGGGATCTGTGACAGTGGCGCGGCGGTCGGAGCTTGTTGTCTTGCAAAACTTGCCTGACATGTTGAAGCTCAGCGTCCAGGTGTTTCTTGTCACAGATCCCGCGGGCTCTCTGAAACAGAGACATTCCTACAGTAGCTAACTGTTTAGGATGGTGGTGAGATTCACCGTTTAAGTACCTATTTGTATGGGTCTTTTTCCTATACACAGTATGGCTTAAGGAGTTGTTTTTATTCCTGATGACAAGTACATCTAAGAAAGCTAAAGACTTGTTTGCCTCTAATTCCATTGTGAATTGTATTTGGTTATTAATAGAATTAAGATGGTTTAGGAAAGCATTAACACTATCTGTTGGTAAAATTGTGAAAGTGTCATCTACATACCGCTTGTAGAACCTCGGTGTGATGGTGGCAGTCTGCAGGGCTCGCGCCTCGAAGTCCTCCATGAAGATGTCAGCGACAACAGGCGATACTGGAGAGCCCATTGCTACACCGTCTACTTGTATGTAGTATTTCTTGTCCCATAACAGATAGCCCGTTCTCAGGCAGTGTTTGAGTATTTCTGCATATTCCTCAGGCATGTTGTTTTCTGTCAGCTTCCTTCTAGTAATTTCTACACAGTCATGTACTGGTATGCATGTGAATAATGACTGCATATCAAAACTAACCATAGTTTCCCTGTCAGAGAGATGTAGGTGTTTGATTTCACTGACAAAATGGTAGGAATCTTTCACATGTGCTCTCGTGTTGCCTCTGAGCGGTGAGAGAATCTTTGCCATGTGTTGAGCCAGTCTGTAAGTTGGTGCGCCTATCTGATCTATCGGGCGCAGAGGAGCGTTTTCCTTGTGTATTTTTGGTAGCCCATACATTTGAGGAGGTTTTACACACGATGGTATTAAATATTTCACGTCCAAATTAAGTTTTTCGGAGTATTTCTTAACAATATCACAAGTTTGCTTGAGTATTTTGTTCGTAGGGTCTGACTTAACCAACTTGTAGGTACTTTCATCCGACAAAAGATGTTCCATTTTTTGTTTATACTCGGACGTGTCCATCACTACCGTTGCATTTCCTTTATCTGCTCGGAGTACTGTAAGTTCAGGCCTAGCTTGTAAGTTCTTCAGTGCGAGATATTCGGTCTTAGGTAGATTCCTTGCCGGCACTTTCGATTGACGTAATACAGCAGAAACGTCCTGTCGTATGGCCTCGAAATCTTCCTTACTCACATTGTTCTTGACTAGGCAATCCTCAACGTTGCAAATAATGGTTTCATACGGTATTCTTGATGGAGTTATCGCGTAATTTAAACCCCTGTTAAGTACTCTCTCGGTATTTTCATCTAACGTGTGTTTTGAAAGATTGACAACTGTTTGTCTATGGGCGGACGGTAGCGTGTGATTGGTCCGTGCGAAAACGTTCTGTTTCATGTTGTACTGGTCATTTGATTTTTGTTGTAATTTTTCAAATTTTTGAATTTTGTTACGTTTACACGCATAATATTTTGATGTTTCTCTGTTGTTTATTGCATCTATGCATTGTTTAAAATCAAATGAAGTTATCAATCTGTATATTTCGTTATATAAATTCTCAACATTTTTATTTATTCTGCGTAAGTCAGCTCGGTGTTCATGGATCTTTTGTATGAGTAACTTTTGGCTTGCCTGTTTTAAGATCTTAGCGCTCCCACGTATGTCCTTCTTGGCTGATATCTTGCAGCATGTAGGGATGAGATCGTGATCCCGGCATCTCTTCAAGAAATTTAAGGATGTTATGTATCTTGCGCGCTTGGTTTGTAGATCTTCTAACCGGCGTATTTTTGTTGCTGTTTCCAGTCCGTACTGGTTCACATAGTATCTTCTTTGGTTTACGCGAATGTTACACATTGAAATTAAACTACAGTTTACGGATTTTATCGCGTTGTATTGGTTTCACTAAGTTATTACATTTGAAACTAAAGATCTAGAAACTATATTTTTAATTTATTACTAGCCGACGAAAAAGACCCATACAAATAGGTACTTAAACGGTGAATCTCACCACCATCCTAAACAGTTAGCTACTGTAGGAATGTCTCTGTTTCAGAGAGCCCGCGGGATCTGTGACAAGAAACACCTGGACGCTGAGCTTCAACATGTCAGGCAAGTTCTGCAAGACAACAAGCTCCGACCGCCGCGCCACTGTCACAGATCCCAGAAGAAAGAAAAACCAGCCACAGTAGAAAGACAACCTGCTGTCCTCCCATACATCAAGGGCGTGACCGACAAAATTGGCTACATCTTGAAGCGAGCTTCTATCAAAACTTACTACAAGCCGCCAACGAAGATCAGTCAATTATTACCATCTGTCAAGTGTCAGTTACCCTTGCAAGAGGCCGGTGTCTACAAAATTGACTGTGAATGTGGGCTCTCATACATTGGACAAACCAAGAGAAGCATAGGCATTCGACTCAAAGAACATATAGCTGACATAAAACATAAACGCTCAACAAAGTCTGCTGTGTGTGAACATGTGGAACAAGGACCCAACCACTACCTGCGATTTGATGAACCACAGATACTCGCAAAAGAACATCGTTTTCTTCCAAGGATGATACGAGAGGCTATTGAAATTAAAAAACACCCTAATTTCAATAGGGAAGATGGTTGGAATGTTCCTCCGCTTGGGACCCTGTCATAAGGCTAATGAAACCCAAGAAGGACAAAGTCACCAGAAGACCTAAGGACACTGTGAGCTCATTCTGCGTAAATAGTAACACCAGTAGTTGAAAAATGTTCGGGTACTTTGAGATAACTTATACATTCAAGAAAAAGACAAATATCACCTCAGTCTGCCGTGAACATGAATTCTGTAAAGAATTCGAAACGTCGGCTAGTAATAAATTAAAAATATAGTTTCTAGATCTTTAGTTTCAAATGTAATAACTTAGTGAAACCAATACAACGCGATAAAATCCGTAAACTGTAGTTTAATTTCAATTATCATCAGGTCATTATGATTTTTGTTTGCCAATTGTGTGCGAAGGATTTCTTAATCTTAATATATAAAATCCTTGCGTTACTGACTGACTGACAGACACGCTACAGCCGAAACTATTGGGCGCAGGAAGCCTAAATTTGGCATGTATGTTCCTTGGGGACCGTAGGGATGCAATAAGAAGGGATTTCCCGAAATTCCCACGGGATCGGCCAAAACGGGTAAATTAAAAAAAATGCAGGCGTAGCTGCTGGCGTCCTCTAGTAATACATACAATCATATTAAGGTAAGCTTGGTAAAAAAAACTCTAGATTCAAAGGTTAGCTGTCCTAAAGGCAATAAAAGTGGTCGTCCTAAAAAATCTGAAATGTACTGCAGAAGAAGAACAGCCAGCTGTAGCGTTGCATAAATACAACAATATACGGCAGTAACCTCAATAGGTATAATTCATGTTCTCGTCTGATTGTCGTGGGAGACTTCATTATTGATTTTAGAATGAATCCCCAAAATGGAATTTCTACATATTTTTCATCTATAAACATGTTTCCGTTAATAAACACTAGCACAACACGAAGTAGTACAACTAAAGATAACTTTTTTCGAACTTCAATATTCAATGTGGTACTATTCCTACCTTTTTCAGTCACCATTTACAGGTCTGGTTCAAATGTGATACTTAATTCCATACTTTAAAATTTTCATGTCCATTTTTATGTTTTTTTTTAATTTACATAACGTATCACATCTTTACATACATCACGCCTTTTTATCCCCGAAGGGGTATACAGAGGTGTATTACACACCGTTATGTTTCGCCAGTTATGTTTCGGTCCCAATGTAATAGGGGGCGAGCCTATTGCCATATACCGGGCACATTACTTAGCGAGCGATAATTAACGTTTTAAACACCCACATATGTAACTCCGAAAAGTCAGTGATGTGTGTCCGGGGTACCCGGGGATCGAACCCGAGATGATCGTCTCGGCAGTTCGTTACGTACACCACTGGGTTATCGCCCCTTACTTATTTTTGTTCATCATCATCATCAGCCTTTAACAGTCCACTGCTGGACTAGGCCTCTCCTTTGAAAGGAGGAATTGGCCTACTATACCACGCTGCCCAAACGGATTGGTATAGGGTTTGTATCAAGTTTTCCTTCTCTTACAGTGCTGTTCTCTGCATAATATGCTCCCTCTGTCGGCTCTTACGACACCCATGGGATGATATGGGTTGGTGACATTCCGTATTCTTAATCCGTCACCACACGGACAATATTAGTTTTGTTATTTTTTTTTATTAAGAATATTAATTATTGTTTTATTTTGTGTGCAAATAGTCACCTAGTAATAGTTTTATTTTCATCGCAAATAAATACTATAATTATTAAAAATACTTTATTAATATTTTTGTTACAGATTTCTAATAGTCACTAAAAACTTTGTAAATCAATAACTTTGATAAAAAATCTCACCATCATTCATCAGCAGACTTTTGCAAGGCTGCTGCAAGGCTAGTATAGGTATTTAATTTATATTATAAAATAAGCGATATATGTTAATATAAAATAAAGGATGACTGATTACAAACGACAAAGAGGCCTTTTTCTTTAATTTATGCTCCTCCAGCTTTCCATGCTGAAATGTCATGGTTTTCATTTTGCAATAAAAATACCATAACTATGACTGCTGAACTTTTACTTATATACCTACAGGTTTGTACGGAACCCTCGGTGCGCGAGTCTGACTCGCACTTGACTGGTTTTTTTAAGATTTGATGACTTGAGCAAATTCCAAATTTTTGTTATAAACATCATCTACGAAAATATTTAGACCATTCTTGGCGGCAAATTGGGTCTTATTTAATAGACAATCAAATGGCCCATTTTTTAAAATAAAATAAACCTACTAGCTCAACGTGGAATTTGAAAATAGAGCCAAAAAACACACAAAAAATGTTCAAATAAAATAAAATGACGCCACAAAAATGCACTTATATAAAAAAAATATATGTGACATGTTATGTAAAGTATTGGAATAACTTTCTGATATTACCTGCTATCCAAAAAGGTATAATAGTCTTAGCCAATTGGTGTGAATTTCGAGAAATAGCCGCTTTTGTTCAAAAAAGTGCTTCATCATGACACACTCGGCAGAAAATTTTTTCCTGTATTTATTCTTAAGCTCTGCAATCAGCAGTTATTTACTAGTATCGAGACCAACCTAGCAAAATGCATAGGGTCTTGGGTTCGAATTCTCAGCGTCTAATGATAAACTCGGTATGTTTTATAAGAAAAATAAATCAATAAAAATTTGTAAAATCATCAAGATATTTCAGTTGTCAGTAATATAGATACTTATTTATTTACAACAACTGAAGTTCGCTTATCCACTAGCAAAACTGGTTGCAAAATCCACTTACCAATAAGTTGGTCAAAATGTAGGTCAGCCATTTCATTTTACTGCACGGATAATGCAATAGCAAAGGTAAGCCTCATTAGAATAATCGTCTTTCTGTTGATATCGAGAGCGAGGAAAATTCCCAAGTCACTTGATTTCTTTTGCGTACTGAAAAAGCGTCAAATGTCAACGTCATTGAAACTTCACTCGAGAACTCTTACGGGGTTTTATTCATACGTGACACGTATTTTATTCACCATGTTTTGGATCGGTTGATGTCATTTTATTGTTCCATCTTCAAGTTTACTTGGACGGAATTAGATATGGATTGCGACTGTATATTTATACGAAGGTTAAATGTGATAGAAAATTAGCAAAAAACACTGTAAGTTAGGCACAATAGAACATTTAAGGATTAATTTTGTTATCTCCTAGGAACTAATTATCGACCATTTTGATTGATTGTAGGAATATGCTTAAACATAACAAAACATAACTTCACGCCTTTTAACCCCGAAGGGGTAGGTAGAGGTGTATTACACACCCACTTTTCGCCAGTTATGTTTCGGTCCCAATGTAATAGGGGGCGAGCCTATTACCATCTACAGTTAAAAATAGATTCATGTTCTGTACATTTGCACACCATGAATTTAAATTGCTTTTTTTCATAATGCTAATCGTCAACAAATTGAATAAGTATTTTCGTATTGGTAAAGTTTCGCAGGACTCACAAAATAATTTTAACGCTAAAACAGACTAATGAAAATGAGCAAGGCACAACAAGCAATACTTATTTAATGGAAATTGATTTCATATACTTGTATCTGGTTAAAGCGCAATTAATAATACGTAGGGCAGCAAGTCGAAGTTCGTTTGTCCCGGTAGCATGCTGTCAAAATGAATAATTTTTTTATTGAAAATGCTGCCTAAAGTCTCGTGATGTTTCAAAAGGACTCATCTGAGGTTCAAGTGTTAATAGGTGATGTGTATCTTGCATCGTTGTGAAACAGACATTGCTTCAGTGCCACCAATGTGTTTTGTTACCTTCAAAGTAGCTGAATAGCTTCTGTCAACAAACTGATGAGAGAATTATCATTCTTAAATAAACTGTTTGACACGTGAATTATTTTTTTACAATTTAAGGTTACTCGTTAGACGTGTACTAATTTCGTAAAAATTTATTATACTATTGTGAGCTTATTCAAGTTAAGAGACTGTTGAAGTCGCACGAATACCCCAGTGATTTAAAACTAGCACGTGTGACATCGAATGACTTCAATCAATACGTGGAAGGCAAAAAAACAGTATGTGAGATGTATTTTTTGCTGCTACTTTTAGATCATGCAACTTTAAAGTATATTTTTGCAGCAAGCTACTGAGTTTCCCATATCTATTTTAATGAACAGCAGACATGGTAATTAAAACAAAGTACATACAACGCCAAAATACTATTACAGATGACGTCAACATGAAGTTACAAGTACAAAATCATGCACCACTACACTTACATTTTGTCGTGTTATATTTACAACGGCTACAAAAAATGCTTGCATAATAAAATAGGTGAATCAACTAATACTAGCGTCGATCTGTTACGCGGGACCGGAAAAGTGTCTTTTAAAAAAAAAGATATTTGAACTAGCTGAAATTATTTATTGGAACACGGTACACACGTAACATTAGAACTTGTATAAACTGATTTAGAAATAGAACAAAGATTTAGGACTTGAGACTGGCACACTAAGGATATGGTAGAACTGTTCGCGTTAGATGATGGATGCAGACTGAGGTTGAAAGGGACTGAATGAATAAGGAAGGCAAAAGTGCTGACACGGAGATTTAGGCATTGGTAGGGATTTGTGATGAGTAGTATGGATAGGCAACTATGTTAGCATTTTAGGGTTCAAGAGGCGTTTGTAACTGCCCCCCGATTTAGAGTAAACTTCACGGTAAAAATGAAGTTTACGGGAATGGAAAGAAATAGCAAGGATTAAGAGTTGCGAATACGAAGAGTAGGTGATGTTATAGTGGGAAATTCAACTTCATCATTTTCGGGTTCAGGGATAGGAGTTTCACGAGATTTTAAAATTTTTCTGATTATGCCAGTTTTACAAATAAGGAAAATAGTACAAATTAAGACTAGAATTAGGATTACATAGATTGTGGAAGTATAGTACTTCTTATAGAGTACAATATGCGGTTTTTCAATAAATTCGTTTAATTCTTTAAGTAATTTAGGATTTTCAAAAGCAATGGAATCTAGATTTACATTTTTCAAGTTAACAGGAGGTAAGTTGGATACAATACTAGTATATTTATTGAAATTACAGCAGGAGTCGTTAAGGATATTTAATTTAGCGATTATAGGTTTTAATATAATATTAATATTATTCTTAGAGACTAGCCGTGTGTCTTTACAATAGGCGACACACCCTTGGGGTAAGTACAATAATCCGCTTCCACTTATATCTAGGTCTACAATAGAGGTATTACATTCTATACTTAGCTTACTTTTATCGGACATGACAAACAACCATTTGTTGTTTTGTAAATGTTGCCAAATGTTTACATTTCCAGTGGAAAACTTAGTGTTACATAATTCGGGAATTTCGGTAAGTACTTTAGTGATAATTTCTGTTTCACAGAATGGAGTTGCGACAGTAGAATAGGATATCGGAGTGTTACACAGGTAATATTCATGGTTTATCATTTTACAATCATTTAGATTATTAAGTTTACAATAAGTGGACTTATCTTTACTTATACCTATATACTTAGTAGAAGGAACAATAGTAGTATAAGGGGTAAGATACGGGGTTACGGGGTTCATAGGGTACTGGACAGGGTAAATTATGGTACAAGTGGAAATTAGCAGGATTGACTAATGAAATATCTAAGACGAAAACTATTTTGTTTTCGTTTTCATAACAAGATATAGAAGACCATTTATAATTGTTTGTATATTATTTAGGCTTAGAAGGACTGGAAGGCGTTTAGAATTTGGTATGAATCTATAATTATTAATCAACTCAGTATGAAGTTCTTTAGGCGTTAGAATAGAAGGGTAAAGTATGTTTGATTTACTAAACATTATTGAGCTTATAATATCTTCAACTTTGAAGGATAGTTTTAAGAGACTATTCTCTATCATGGAAATTAATTCTAGGATACGTGATCTTATTCTTAATTCTCTGGCGATATAAGTTAGATTTTTAATGTCTTGGTTAAGACCGTCGATGGCGACATTTAATTCATGCTCGTTATGATTTACAGTATAAATAGTTTCGTTAAAGGCTTTGAGGGTTGAGGTAATGAGGATATTCTGTTCTACTAATGACGCTAGTTTTTTTTGATCTGACTCAACTTCTTGGATGACATTATTATACGGGATAGCGTCATCTTCGTCCATGGTTCCGAATAACTTTTTCAAAATAGATCCTATGATAGATAGGGGTGCGCTTCTCCGAGATTGGTGAGGGACATGGTAAAGGATAGATTCAGTGTTACGATATAGGTCTTCAAAGCGAGTAATTAGGGGTAGAAAGAGATTGAAACATTCTACGTTATCTAATGCATTATCATTTTCACAAAGTGGTTTAGAAATGTTGAGAATATAGTATAAATTATCTATATGTGGGAACAGGTAAGATATGTCTACTGGTATAACTACGCTAAGGTAACTATCAACTAAATTTAACGATCCTAAGGGGTTGAAATATATTCCTGAACTGTTTGTCAGGGGTTCGACGAATTCTTGACCCGTTGAAGGGTTGCTGTAAGAGAATAGAATAATGATATAGTGAACTAATCTTCAGTACTAGATCTAGAAGCGAGTTTCACCTCATCATAGTGATGGGTGATGTGCCTACGGTTCATTAGAAGAGTTAGTGTATTTCTGCCGTTTATCTTCACTACTTTGTAAGGGCCTTTCCACACTGGCGATAGGGCTTTGCGCAGTCTTACATGATTTTTCAGGTAAACGTAATCGCCTACTTTATATTGAATGGGACGTGAGTGATTGTCATAATATTCCTTGGATCTTTCTTTCGACTTTTGAATATTTTCGAGAGCTTTGTCTCTTGAGAGTTTGAGTCTATGATGTAGGAATTTTACGTATTCGGGGCAGGTTAGTTCTGGACGTAGTTCGTAGATAGAGTCAGGGATGAACGCTTTGTGGCCGAATAGGAGTTCGTAAGGGGTAAAATTGGTTGACGCATGGACAGAGGTATTATAGGCTAACATTGCCGTTGTGTGTAATAGTAGACAAAGTTTTGTAATGAAAACCTCAGATTCCTTTGATAACAGCTTTAATCTTGCTTTTTTGTCATTAAGTATTACAATGATTCGCAGTTTTTACGTATTGATGCCAGCGTAACAAAATTAGAAATCGAATAACAAAAATATGTGCGGGTGTAAGTAAAATAAATTTAGGAGTCAGGTACAGTATTACTTAAACGAGTAACTTGATGCCATTTAAAATGATCAGGCGTTTATGCAGCGCAGACATCTTCCCCCCCGTTGAAAGACTCCTTTCAACTGCGTTAGTCGTCATCCGGTAAAGATGTAGGCAAGGGGCAGATCCGTGTGAGAGGCCTCCTGAAGCAGCCTCTGGTAGTCTCCACGTCTGCGACTCGTGTGACGCCGTCGGTTCCTGGGAACAGGCGGCTGACTCGTCCCATTCGCCAGCTCAGTGGTGGGACGTTATCCTCCTGGAGAAGAACTAAATCTCCAACTTGCAGGGATGCTGAATTAGTACGCCATTTGGAGCGCTGTTGTAGTTCAGCTATATATTCCTTTTCCCAGCGCTGCCAAAAATGCCGATGAATCTGTTCTAGCTTCAAGTAACGTTGAAGGTTGTTCTGGTTCTCGTGCTCGAGCGATGGACCAGGCAATGCATTTAGGGCACGCCCTATCAGAAAGTGACCGGGAGATAGGAAATGGTAATCGTTAGGGGAAGGGGAGAGTGGGCACAAAGGTCGACTATTAAGCACAGCTTCCACTTGTGTGAAGAGAGTACATATCTCCTCAAACGTTAAATGATGGTTCCCCATAACGCGTTTTAAATGGTATTTCGCGGATTTAACGCCGGCTTCCCAGATGCCGCCGAAATGTGGAGCATACGTGGGAGAAAACACAAACTTTATGCCTTCATTGGTAGCAAAATTAACTACAGGTTCATGATTAGTTTTAAGAAAATTGCCAATCTCTTTAGCTGCCGCAACAAAGTTGCGACCGTTATCGCAAAATATCTCCGCTGGCTTGCCTCGTCGCGATATAAATCTGCGTAACGTCATGATGAATGCGTCCTTGGACAAATCACTAACGGCTTCCAGGTGCACACACTTATAGCGAAAACATACAAACAAACATAAATAGGTTTTATTTAGTCGTGCACCTCGACCCTTTCTATTTAGTGTTAGGAACGGACCAGCGAAGTCAACTCCTACAGTACGGAATGGAAAATCAGGTATGATGCGCTGTGCAGGTAAATTTCCCATCATGGGAGTTAATGTTTTACCTTGTATACGTCTACATCGAACACAAACATGTACTGTGCGGCGGGCCAAATGCCTACCATTTATAGGCCACACAGTCTCTCTTACACAGGCCAGCAACAGCTGAGGCCCAGCATGCATATTGTGTAAGTGTTCATATTTAAAATACAATTTAGTGAGTGGATGAGAAGCGTGTAAAAGTATAGGATGTTTTTTAGTATAATTGTAATTAGATAATTCTATCCTACCACCGACCCTCATCACCTTGTCATCATCCAAAAAGGGTGAAAGTGACAAAAGTGTTGACTTGCTACTTAAAGTTTTATTTTTTAACAAAAGATTGTACTCTAGAGTAAATGAAGTTTGCTGAGCAATTTTACATAAGCTAATAAAAGATAATTCTAATTCGCTAACATTTAATTTACCAAATAATTTATCTTTAGGACATTTATATCTTATGTTATGTATGAATCTATTGACATACGCAAATACACGTCTCAGTTTTAAAAACGATGAAACCTTATCTATTTTTAGAATTTCTGTTGCTGGTTCCAGGACAACAGCGGAAGTGGACTTCATCTCAGGTAAGTCTGATTCATTTATTAATTTCTTTAAATAGGGCCAATCGGATTCAGGCTGTATTAGAAAGCTTGGACCTGACCACCAGAAATTAGAATTGATGATTTGATCTGGGCTCACGCCCCTTGAGATCAGGTCGGCTGGATTCTGATCAGTCGGCACATAGCGCCACGACGAACTATCGGTAAGTTCATTAATTTCGGCTACCCTATTAGCTACAAACGTTTTTAACTTTGCAGAATTACCATTTAACCAGCTGAGGACAACGCTGGAATCGCACCAGTAAATGATGCGATTGACATCACATCGCAGAGAGCTGGTAACTGTCTTACACAATTTTGCAGCTAATAGCGCAGCGCAAAGCTCCAGACGCGGTATTGTTATCGGTTTCAACGGCGCCACCTTAGACTTAGCACACAGTAAATTTACCTTTACCTCGCCAGCTAAGTTGTGTGACCGTAGGTACACACAGGCACCGTAAGCGACTTGAGAAGCATCACTAAAGGTATGTATTTCTATATAATTAGGAGCTTCGCATAGTGTTAAGCGCGGGATCTGTAAATCTGATAAAAAATGTAAATTGCCAATGAACTTGTTCCAGGATTCCAGGATATCGGAACTAACTGGTTCATCCCAACCCTTCTTGTTCAGCCATAAGGACTGAAGTAACATTTTAGGTATAATTACACATGGACTGAGAATTCCAAGAGGATCAAAAATCTTGAATGATGCAGACAGTATCGATCGCTTGGTAACCACATCATTTTTATTGGGAATCTCAATCGATATTTGAAGGGTATCGGTTTTAGGATTCCAATTTAATCCTAAAGTATTATTAGATTCACTTAAACTAACCTTATCATTCTGATCAATGACTGATGATGATAAAATGCTTGGTAAATTCGATCTGAATTTACGTAGTTTAAACCCACCTGACTTTAAAGTGTCCGACACCTTGCGTTGAATGTATAATAGCTTGGACTCGTCGTTTGATCCGGTGACCAGATCGTCGACGTAATGGTCGTGTTTAATAATGTTACCTATAAGCTGGTCATCGCAATTCTCTGCCAATACTGACAAACACTTGGTGCTCAAATATGTAGCACTTGCAAGACCATAAGTTACGGTTTTCAAACGTAAAGTTTTGATAGGATTGGACTCATCACTTCTCCAAAGTATTAATTGTAAATTACGATCCTTTTCATTTAATTCAACCATTCTAAAGAATTTTTCAATATCAGCTGTCAAAATATATTTGTACTGACGAGCTCGAATCAAAATAGAAAAGATTGAGTCTTGAACATTGGGACCGACCATCTGCAGATCGTTCAGAGAGAAACCTGAGGAAGTTCGTGCCGATCCATCAAAGACAACACGAGTCTTTGTCGTTTCACTGTTTTGCTTATATACTGCATGATGGCAAAGATAATAGGATGGAACGGGATTAGTAGTCGGACATTCCTCTAAATGACCTAACTCTAAATATTCTTGAATGAAATTGCAATATTTCAACTTTAATTCTGGATTCTTACGGAAACGTCTTTCTAAATACAACAATCGTTTTTTAGCCATAGCGTAAGAATCTCCTAAACAATCTGGATTATCAATTAGGGGCAGCCTCACACAAAATCTACCCGATTCTAAACGATAAGTATTACGATAAAAATGGTCTTCACATGCCTGCTCAATTTTGCTAAAATATTGCTTATCTGGAACCTGCTCAAGTTCCCAAAACCTTTTCAAATGAGAATCAATATTGGAATTATTGCATTCGTCACTATCACTAATTGAAACATGACACGGAATATTTTTAGGTGACGAACAATTCCTTACATTTGGAGAAATTGGGCCGGCAACGAGCCAACCTAGCTTTGAGCTACGAAGCTGGGGCATATTAGTACCTAATGCAAGCTGATCACATCCGAGTAGGTCCCAAAACAGGTCTGCACCTATCAAGACGTCTATGGCTGAAGGCCGATTAAAGCTAGGATCAGCTAGCTGTAGGTTGGTTGGAATATTTAATTGACTAATGTCTATAGATTGTTTTGGAATAACACTTGTTAATTGGTTTAATACATAAAATGACTGTACAACACTATAGTCATCATTAAGAGAATTTAATCGGGCAATACAACTTTTGTTTACGTATTCCGCTAAGTTGTTGCCTATACCAATAACGTTTATAGTATTAATAGCACATACCTGTAATGATAACTTGTTCATAAGTGACTGGCTAATAAATGAAGACTGACTGCCACAGTCTAACAAAGCACGCACTCGAAATTGTTTGTTTGTTTGTGGATTGATAACATTAACCATAGCTGTTGATAAAAGAATGTGATTTTCTATAAAATTATCACTAATAGAATTATTTACTGATATTTCAGTTGAACCACGATCTGTGTTGGTATTATTGCTGCTGACTGTACTAGCATTACTTGCACTAGTATTGTTTAAATTAGGGGAATGCAAGAGTGAATTGTGCCTACGCTTGCACTCACGACAGGGACCCAACTTGCAGTCACGTGCACGATGCCCAGTTTGTAAACAATTGGAGCATAAGTGCAACTTAAATGCTTCATCTCGTCGTTCCTGAACGCTCTTCGCAAGGAATGTAGGGCAGTCGTATATCCAGTGGTCACCCTTACAGACAACGCACTGCTTAGCGACAGAGCCGGTGTTCTGAACTGTAGATGAAAAGGATTTAGTACTACGAGAATTGTTATTATTGTTTTGACGTGATTGTGTGACCTTGGGTATATCAGACTTGTTTTGATTCATAGTTTCTAACACATCAGCGCGATCAGTTAGGAATTTTTTGAAATCCTTTAAAGCAGGGAGATTGGACAAATTATTACGATGTTCTTCCCACTTCATGGCAGTACGATTATCTAATTTTGGTATAAGAATTTTAATAATTATCATTTCAAGCAGTTCATCTTTCGTTGCTAAACTTGACAATGCTCGCAAGTTTTTAGTTACGTGGTCAACTAGAAACCTCAGTGATTTCTCCGATTCACGTTTGTGTTGTTGTTGTGTTGATTCGAAATATATCAATGAATTAAGGTGTTGATTTATAAGTTGGCGCTTGTTATCGTAACGATCGCACAAAAGCTGCCATGCAGTTTTATAATTATTTTCAGAAATTTCTAAATTGGAAATAATTCGCGCGGCTTCCTTTTCAAGATACGATACCAAATAATGGAAAGGTTTAATGCGTTCATTGTTATGAATAAGCGATAAATAGGTATCTCGGAACTCAAGCCAGCGGAAATAAGCGCCATCAAACTTTGCGATTTGTATTTGTGGTAATTTAAAATCAACATGATGACATTGAGATGACAGATCGTTATGACATTGTGATGAATTGTGCAAATCAGATTCGTTTGAAGTATTTTTGTACTTATCAAGTTGCTCTTCAGCAATTGCAAGATGTGAAGTGAAGATCTGCTCAATTTCATCACGTTCGTCGATCTCGGAGTCCATATTATCGCAATTAATGACCTCAATCTGAGCCTGTAGTTCATCAAATTTGCTAGACATAGCTCGTATTTTACCAATACTAATTTCTAACTCTTTAATTTGGGTTTTATTCAATTTTGAAGAGCATACTCCATCTAAATATTTTTTAAACTTTGTTAAACGACCTTTGACCGAGCTACGCTTAGCAAACAGTTCCTTCAATTGTTTTGCATTACAGTCTTTATCTTCGCTTAAAGACATTTTGTTAAATACTAATAGCAACAACAAACGATAAACTAGCACTGAGAACTTTACGAAAAATGCTTATTGTTAATTGAGTTCTAAACAGTAACGCAAAATGAAGGAATAAAGTTATATGTTTAGAATCTTATCTGATACTCCTTCGGCGGCACCTGGGGCAGCAGCGCGGCTGCAGCTCGGCAGCACGACGATGCACCGACGTCACCCAAACGCGGCTAGCGGTAGCTGGCAGCGTCAGGCAGCGATGGAGTTTCTGGAATAGTCGGCCCAAAATATTTGAAATAATGTTAACTACAATAATGGCACGAACTATTGGGAGGGTGTCTATGAGAAAAATTGGCAATATTACTAATTGGTGTTTAGATACTCAAGTATTGTTCATTTATGAACTTATTTTAAGGAATGTACTGGTATTTTAAGAATTTATAATTTTACAAATGATGACGTAGGTAGTTGTCACACTGAACAATGGATTTCAATTACACTATTTTACTATATTTACTGGTTGTTTACTTGAAATAAGCTTTAAATTAGCTAGATACTTTGTTGAACTAATGAAATACACAAGTGGAATGTACCAAACAGCGACCCTTTTGATAGGAAAAATAGGTTTAGGTGTTAGGGTAAACTATGGGAATGGCACTTAACTGATAGGCGAGACGGCTGCTTCCGGCTGCATTGGTCCTCGCTGATGGCTGTTGGCACTGATAGAAACACGAGCTGTTCTACAAATGTTGACGGAATCCTCGAACTGGCGTGGCAGGCTGACGGTGAACCCCGACGTGGCGTCGTCGTAGAAGCTAAGGCTGGGCGCGGCGCTTTCTGCTGACCGACCTGGCTGGCTTAGTTGTCTTCTTTGATAGTGTTCCTGCGTCTGTAGTCCTCCACAATCAATCTTTGGTAGATTTCCTTTTGACGAGAATTCTTTGTTTTCGTACTTCGATCCGAATTTTGCAAATCCGTGATGTCGCGGTCGCCAATTTTATGTGTGTAATAGTAGACAAAGTTTTGTAATGAAAACCTCAGATTCCTTTGATAACAGCTTTAATCTTGCTTTTTTGTCATTAAGTATTACAATGATTCGCAGTTTTTACGTATTGATGCCAGCGTAACAAAATTAGAAATCGAATAACAAAAATATGTGCGGGTGTAAGTAAAATAAATTTAGGAGTCAGGTACAGTATTACTTAAACGAGTAACTTGATGCCATTTAAAATGATCAGGCGTTTATGCAGCGCAGACAGCCGTGAAGACGAATTTGTGCCAATCGGTATGGTTCTCATTGACGTAGGATTTGAGGTACTCCTTAAGGGTAGAATGACTACGCTCTAAGGCGCCTTGAGTTTGAGGATGATACGGGGATGACCATATTTGTTTGATTTTGAGAAATTCGCAGGTTCTCTTGAACATCTCTGTGGTAAAGTTGGTACCTTGGTCGGTTAAGATAGTTTTTGGGATGCCGAATAGAGAAATAAAGTGTACTAAGCACTCGCATGTGTCTTCTGAGGTAGCGTTAGCGATAGGATAGGCAAATGAGAATTTAGTAAGGTCATCTTGCATAGTGAGTATGAATTTTAATTGTTTTAACCCTGCTTCTGGCGGAGGGCCTACGAGATCCATGCTAAGGCGTTCAAAGGGTTTGGTAGAATTGGTAGTTATATGCATAGGAGCTCTATTAGTTTGTCTGAGGGCTTTATTGCTTTGACACAGTGTGCAGTTTTTTATATAGGTCTCGATATCTGAACGCATGTTTTTCCAATAGTATTTTTCTTTAATTCGATTTAGCATTCGGGCTGTGCCAAGATGACCGGCAATAGGGATATCATGATTTTCACGAAGGATTTTAGGTATTTCTGAGAGGGTTGGAAATATGAGAGTATTGTGATAGACGTTGATGCTTATGTTAGTTTTATTAAAGATATAGCAGAACATATTGTATATTTTTGACCAAATATGTTTATCGAAAGGGTCGCGGAAATCAGTGATAGCTATTTCTAGGCTTTCGTTGGTTAGAGATAAGGATATAGCAAGGAATCGATTTTTAAGATAGATTAGGCTTTTATAAATAGATTCATAGGAACAGTTGTCGAAATGGTATACTTTGGTAAATAGAAGGTATATAGTGGATCCGTTGTGCTCAAAGGATATAAACGTATATAGGGTTCTTTCCCTATTTAGGAATTCACTAGGATCTGGGACGTTCCTTAGGATTTCTTCGATATACGGGTTAGAAGTATCAAGGTCGATTGAGGTAGGAATAACGATGTGTTTGCTAGGAGTTTTAAGAATACTTTCGTTAAATTCGAGGATTTTAGTATTACTATTAAATTGTTTTTCTGACATGATTTTCAGGAATTTGCTGTAGTTTTCATCAGAAGAAGGAGCGGGATTAGCAGGAGAAGCAGTGGAACCAGAAGGTGAGTGAGGATTTAGAACGGATTTAGTGGATTCAGCGGGATCAGCGGATTCGGCGGGAGGAAGCAGAGGATTGGAATATCAGGTGAGTGATTATTGCTTTCAGGATTTAGGATATCTAATAAAGCGTCGTCGTTTTCTAACAGGTCTATCGAAGGGACTTCGTTAGAACTTAGAGGAACAGAGGGTATCTGGATATCGAGGTCGTCAAGGTGATGGATATTGAATATCTTGACGGGAGGTAGAAGGAATAGGATTATCGTATGGATTTTCTATTGAGTCTTGAGTTGGTTGTACAGGATTCACTGGGAGTCTGGATAGAGCATCAGCATTGCTGTTGATTACGCCTTTCTTGTATTCGATTTTGTAATCAAACTCTTCTAGTTTTAGACGCAATCTGACTAAACGGGAACCTGGGTCTTTACAATTGAAAAGCCATTTTAATGGCCTATGATCAGTGACAATAGTGAATTTATGACCATATAGATAGGGACGGAAGGTTTTTGTTCCGAATACGATGGCTAAGCATTCTTTTTCGGTTGTGGAATAGTTAGTTTCGGCTTTATTTTGTGTTCTCGAAGCATAAGCTATAGGGCGGTCTTTACCTATATCCCCTTGAAATAGGATAGCGGAGATAGCATAGTTAGACGCGCCGCAGGTTAGGACAAAAGTTTCAGTGAAATCAGGGTAAATAAGGATAGGAGCAGAAACGAGTTTTTCTTTTAATTCGTCAAACGCTTGTTGTTGCTTGTTTGACCAGGAGAAAGTGATGTCCTTTTTTAGTAAAGCAGTTAGGAGTTTGGCGATTTTGGAGAATTAAGGGATAAAACGACGATAGTAAGAGACTAGACCTAGGAAGGATTTGGTATCTTTTGGACATTTAGGAATAGGAAACTGTGTTACAGCCTTGATTTTGTCTGGATTTGGGCTTATGCCTTTGTCACTAATAATGTTATAAGATAGCCGACTTCTTTGCGTAGAAATTCGCATTTGTCGGGCTGGAGTTTGAGGTTATGTTTACGTAATCTTTCGAAGATTTTAGAGAGCTTTTCGCAGTGATTAGGGAGGTCGTGTGAATAGATAATGATATCGTGGAGGTAAATGTAGCAGTGAATGCCTTGAAGGCCAGCTAGGGCTGTGTTCATGAGACGTTGGAAAGTCGCGGGAGCATTTTTAAGTCCGAACGGCATGCGTTTGAACTCGAAATGTCCTTGCGGAACGGTGAATGCAGTTTTAGGAGCGTCTTTTTTTATATGGAAATTTGGTGAAAACCAGAACAGAGATCGAGAGTGGAAAAGTATTTGCTTTGACCTAATTGGTCTAGGATTTCGTGAATTTGTGGAATTGGGTAACTTTCCCCGATGGTAATATCGTTAAGCTTTCTGTAGTCTATAACGATGCGCCATTTCTTTTGGCTGGAAGAGTCAATTTTCTTTGGGACTACCCATATAGGGAATGACCATGGAGAAGTAGAAGGTTGGATAATGTCTTGAGATAGCATTTTGGAGATTTGGGTTTCAACTTCCTTTTTGTGGATTTCTGGGAATCTGTAGGATTTGACGTTGATAGGCTCAGAGGGATTAGTATTTATCTCATGCTCTAGTAAGTCGGTGGTAGTAAGTTTGTCGTTAGGTAATTGGAATATGTCTGAATATTGGGAACATATGTCGAGGAGTCGAGATTTTTCTTCGTCGTTTAAATGGTCTGTCCTAAGCATGTTTAGGACTTGGTTTCTGCGGGATGTAGAAGATTTAGTATTATAGGGTTCGGAGTTATTGATAAAGGAGGAATCAGCATTGAAGGGTTGGAGATTTATTTTAATATCGGAATTGATTTCGACTGTGTTTTCAGATGTATTTAATACAGATACGTTTACTCTGTTGTTGTCTTTTACAGTGACAAGGGAATTAGCAATTAGGAGAGAGTCGGAGATATGTTGATCTAGAATGAGTCCTAGACGATATTCGGGATTAGTAACTGCACATTCAATTATTGTTTCGGTGCGAGGCGGAATTTTGTGGGTTAGCTCGTAATATTTTAGTCTAACCACGAAATGTTTGATTTGTAATGTACCGGAATTGTAATCAATAATGCCATTTAAGTCATTGAGAAGATCGGTGCCGATGATGCCATCGTAATTTAAGTCTATTTCTTCAATTACGTGGAATTTATAAGAAAGATCGGAATGTGCATATGTAAATAATTTTAATTGGAAGTGGCCTATAGTAGACACGGTTTCGTCACTGGTATTAATACCTTTTAATTGAATGGTTTCATTTTTCAGAGCTGGCATCACGTTCATTGAAGATCGTTTTACTAGACTGATACAGGAACCTGTGTCAACTAAGAACGAGAGGTCGCGGTTATTGACTTGGGTTCGGATATTGACGTGAGGTAGGTATCGTTTATTAGAGCTGATTTCGTATATAGTAGGGGTTGGAATGGAATTGGCTGAATTAGGAGGTACAGAGAATGTAGTAGATGCAGTGAATTTAGAGGAGTTGGTAGTCGCAACGGATTTGGTAGGTCTATTGGTAATTGGAGGTTTAGCAGGTATAAAGCAAGATTCAGTGTACTTGGCAAGTGAATGGTAAGGTTTTGAGGATACAGCGGATGCAGTGGGAACAGTGGATCTGGTATGTATATAACGAGACGTAGAGGATGCAGCGGGGACAAGGGTACAGCGGATGTACGAGGCACAGTGGATGCAGAGGATTTGGTAGGTATTTTATAGGATACAGAGGGAGCAGAGGATACAGTGGATGTAGGAGGTCTAGGAGATTTGGTAGGATTATCTCGGGATGCAGTGGATACAGAGGATGCAGTGGATGTACGGGGCACAGCGGATGCAGAGGATTTGGTTAGTATTATATGTATAAGATGCAGAGGATACAGTGGATATAGAAGGTTTAGAGGATCTAGTAAGACTATCTCGGGATGCAGTGGATACAGAGGATGCAGTGGTAGAGTTTCGCGGTCGAACTCCTGATACGGCGGATGCGTAGGATTTAGTAGGAACAGCGGATGCAGAGGATAGAGGATACAGAAATAGAGCTTTCCTTATGGGGCTGGTTACCCTGCGGTGTAACTCTGGATACAGAGGATTTAGTAGATACAGTGACTGAGCTTCCCTTTTGGGGCTGGTTACCCTGCGGTGTAGCTCTGGATACAGAGGATTTAGTAGATAAAGTGACTGAGCTTCCCTTTTGGGGCTGGTTACCCTGCGGTGTAGCTCTTGATACAGTGGATTTAGAAATTATTGAGCTTCCCTTTTGGGGCTGGTTACCCTGTGGTGTAGCTCTTGATACAGTGGATTTAGAAAGAGTGTCATTATGAAAGGATTGAGACGATTTTGAATGGTTTTGGTGTCTCACGAGACACCGTCGTGAGCCCTCTATTCGTTTAAAGGAAGGTCTTCCTCGTAGATAGAGTCGTCTTGGGTGTAGTGGACCCGATTTTGGAAGTTTGGACGTTGGGGAGGACGAGTCTTGTTAGGGTTAGAACGTTGGGGGTAGGTGTTGTTATTCCTAGCCCTATTGTTGTTATATTCGCGTTTCCGACAGACATCTATGGTATGCCCTACGTTCTTGCAATACCGACATGTAGGTGGTGTAGAGTTGGACGACTGACCAACGTTGTGGACCATTGGTTTAGGACGATCTTGGGAATTAGAAGGTTTTTGTGAGTATCGATTTTGATAAGGGTTACGTTTTGATAGTAGCATTTGTATTTTTTCCTCGGATATAGCATAGTTAATAGCTTCGTTGAGCGTAGAAGGACTTTTCATGCGAACTAGATTGCCGATTTTGGGTATAAGACCCATTAGGAATGAGTGTAAGGCTAGATCTTCCATAGCGGAAGTCTTCCCTGACAGCTCTGCTTTTTTCTTATTTGAACGAGTGATTTCTGTAAGAATTTGAGCGAGACACATTTCAATTTTGATTGAGTATTGGCTGACCGACTCACCCGGCGATTGGTGAGTTTTTTGTAATTCACTGAGTAAGTGAGCGTATTGTTTACGCTCGCCGAATTGCGATTGTAAGAAAGAGCTAAGTGACTCCCAACTGTCGAAGTCTTTTATAGAAGCAGCGGATTCAGCCTTGCCTTCAAGCCGGCAAAGAATGAAATTTAAAAGGATTGGTTTTTGAGTCGTTGAAGCTAATCGATATGCGTTTTCGCAGTTATTTATAAAAGAATTTAGTTTATCGCGAGACCCATCGTAGGATTTAATGAATTTGAATAGTGTATTAATATCGATACGGTCAAGGACAACGGTTTCTTCCTTCTTTGTCGTCATTGTTCACAGCTAAAAATAGTACAAAGAAACACAGAAATACACAAAGGCAATGGAAAGATATAGAACGATATAGAACTTATAGTAAGAATTAGAACAAAGGGTTACTTAGATAGTACAAAGCTTGACTAAGATTTGGTATAGTGTTACAATGTAAGTAACTATAGGGTTTGTTGTAGCTCGATGCGGCGACGGTCAGACGGCTGGAACCGATAACGATGTAGTACTGAGAATATGGGATTGTAACGCACTGTGACACGACTTTGTTCACTTTATGAATTTAGGCACTTTCGATTTTGAAATGAAATAATATAGCACTGCACTGGATAAAAATGTTTGCACTTACAGGACGCTGGCGACGATGAAGAGGAGAATGAACATGGTCACCTCGTGTAGAGTTGGTATGTCCCTTCCTAGAAACCTGGAGCACGGCGGCCGGTCTGCGGCCCACTCGGGGACTGGAACTCGGGAACTCGGGTGTTGTTCACCGCGCAGTATGCGGCGGATGGACAGTTCGAGAGATAGCGCGATTCTCGAACTACGGCGAATGCGATGCAGAGACGAATGCGAGACGGCGGAGTATTACCGGAGCGAGATACGGAGACGGACCGGGGATTTCTGAGGAATCCCTTTACGCTGCCACCAAATGTTACGCGGGACCGGAAAAGTGTTTTTAAAAAAAAAGATATTTGAACTAGCTGAAATTATTTATTGGAACACGGTACACACGTAATATTAGAACTTGTATAAACTGATTTAGAAATAGAACAAAGATTTAGGACTTGAGACTGGCACACTAAGGATATGGTAGAACTGTTCGCGTTAGATGATGGATGCAGACTGAGGTTGAAAGGGACTGAATGAATAAGGAAGGCAAAGGTGCTGACACGGAGATTTAGGCATTGGTAGGGATTTGTGATGAGTAGTATGGATAGGCAACTATGTTAGCATTTTAGGGTTCAAGAGGCGTTGGACTGTAGTACATTGTGGCGTTGTCCAACATGCCAGTAAACAAAGTCATGCTATTTGAACCTACGAAAATCGTCCATTAGACGACAGTACATTTACAAACCCGATCACTCGTTGTAGTCATCAATCTGCGTGATAAGTGGCCGTTCAAAGCGATTTCACGTTTCGTATCCATTTGCGGTAAGCTTTTAGGGTTAATCACAACTATAATCACTTCCTATGTGTTCATGAAAGAAACGTAGTTGGATTGCGTGCGTGCTTGAGTAATTACGTGTGTTATGAACGTTTCGCGGTTATGGAGGATATTGGCGTGTTATTTATGCATTCGTTTTGTGTGTACGATAACATTAATTAATCGTACCAGTCTAATTAATATTAAAAGCAATATTATTAAGCAACTTAACAACATATTTTTGTACACGTGACACATTTCTTGGCAGTTTGTAAAATATGAAGCCACGTTTTTAGTCGTCTTATCGGAAGCGAGCCTTTTTAGGGTTCCGTACCTCGTAATGAAAAAACGGAACCCTTATAGGATCACTTTGTTGTCCGTCCGTCTGTCAAGACTCTTTTTCTCAGAAACACGTGGAGGTATCAAACTGATTTTTTTATCAAATAGTCAAATCTGCTGCTTGAAGCTGTTAAAAAATCAAACTTCTAAGCCAAAGCAATCAAAAGCCGTTTATGCTGCAAATTTCCGCAAATATTCTAAACTCAAAACCTACAGGGTACTTTCCTTGGACTCCGAATCTTGAAATTTGGTACGAAGCAATGTATAGCAGGAATAAAGAAAAAAATGCGAAAATCGTAAATTTTTTGTTACATCATATCATAAAAATATTTTTAATGATTTTAAAGTTACTACCATTTTCTCATGAACGAGTAAAGGTATTAAATTGAAATTCATATCAAATACTCAAGTCTATAATACCTTGAATCTATAACAAAATCAAAATTCTATGTCAATGCAATAAAAAGAAACAGCTATTTAAGCCGCATATTTTCTCGCTACCCTTCGCAAGGATATCAAAACCTACAGGATACTTCCCGTGAACTCAGAATCTTGAAATTTGGTACAAAGCAATGTCTTATAGCACAAATAAAGAGAAAATTGCGAAAATTGTAATTTTTTTGTTACACCATATAAAAAAATATTTGTATTAATTTTTAAGTTACTACTCTTTTCCTGATGAACGCGTTAAGTTATTAAATTGAAATTCATATTAAATACTCAGGTCTATTATACCTTTAAGTTGTAACAAAATCAAACTTCTATGTCAATGCAATAAAAAGAAACAGCTATTTACGCCGCATATTTTTGCAATCAAAAGAAACAACAATTTTACTATATTTTCAAACTCGCAACTACTGGCAAGGGAATCAAAACCTACAGGGTAGTTCCCGTAAACTTAGATTCTTGAAATTTGGTACGAACTAACTTTTTATAGCACAGATAAAGGAAAAATTGCGAAAACTGTAAATTATTAGTTACATAATATAATAAAAAAAATAAGGTTACTAGCCCTTTCCTTATGAACGCATAGAGGTTTTAAATTGAAATTCATATAAAATATTCAAATCTGTAATATCTTTAAGCTGTAACAGAATCAAACTTCTAAGCCAACGCAATCAAAAGATACAGCTGTTTATGCCGCAAATTCACGAAAATTTTTCGAAACTCACAAGGGAATCAAAACCTACAGGGTACTTCCCGTGAAGTTATAATCTTGAAATTTGGTACAAGGCCACTTTTTATAGCACAGATTAAGGAAAAAATTCCATAAACGTAAATTTTTTGTTTCATCATATAATAAAAACATTTTTTAAATTTTAAAGTAACTACCTCTTTCCTCATGAACGCGTAGAGTTATTAAATTGAAATTCATATCAAATACTCAGGTCTATAATACCGTCAAGCTACAATAAAATCAAACTTCTGTCAATGCAATCAACAGAAACATCAATTTTAAACATATTTTCAAACTCGTAAGTACTCGCAAGGGAATCAAAACCTACAGGGTACTTCCAGTGAACTCAGAATCTTAAAATTTGGCACGAAGCAAACTCTTATAGCACAGATAAAGGAAAAATGGCGAAAACCATACATTTTTAGTAACATCATAATAATTAAAATATTTTTAATAATTTTAAAGGTCCCTTTTGTGCTCAAGTCAAAACTAAAGGGTATTTCCAGTCGATCTAGAATCTTGAAATTTGGCATAGAGCAACGTTTTATAGCACATAGAAAACATTTGAAAACACAAAATTTTTAGTTACATCAAATAATATTTTAAATTATTATATATACCTACAGGTTTGTACGGAACCCTCAGTGCGCGAGTCTGACTCGCACTTGACCGGTTTTTTTAACTACAGGAAACAAATTTCGGCCCCGTACCGGTACTGATTACTTCATAAAGAAACAGAATAATATAAACTGACATTCGTAATGGATTTTAAACTTAAAACGTGGCACCAATAACTTGGATTATAATTTCATTTGCGACATTTTACGAACTAGAAGTCTACGTTTTATCGGTTTATTTTATTCACTTCATTTTATCGGTCTAAAACAATTTGTAGAGACTACTAAAAGAACGATCAATTATTGCATCTCAGGGCGCTGAGGCAAAATAAACTCAATACCTCTGTAGTCAGTTTCTTTTGCCTAGGTTGTCCTTTGAAATAAGTACAATAGAACTAAAAAAGCAATGATCCAATGTTAAGAGCAAACGTGACTTTAAGTAGAACGAGCAGAAATAATGGTGAATTTAAAAAAAGCAACTAGACCCATGATGTCTTATCATCCAGAAATTCTTTAATAGTGTAATAACCCCTTTTAAAAAGAAAATTCCTAGTAGTGGTTTTAAATTTGTGCATGGGTAAATTCATTATTTCAAGAGGCAATTTGTTGAAAAATCGTATACCGATCCCCGCAAATGAGTTCTGAACTTTATGTAGACGGTAGTTAGTTCCCACCAGTTTATGCTTATTCCTTGTGTTCACTTTGTGCAAATCACTATTTTTGCGGTATTGAATTCAGTTTTTCTTAATGTACATTAAGTTAGCATATATTATGTTTATATTGCGATGCAACTGTCAATATATCTACTTCTTTAAATTTATCACGTAAAGAATCACTAGCACTTAACTTATAAATTGCACGTATGGCCCTCTTTTGAATGACAAAAATAGTCTGTATATCAGCAGCTGTACCCCATAACATTATTCCGTAAGACATTACGCTGTGAAAATAACTAAAGTAAACTAGTCTAGCAGTATCAATATCTGTGAATTCCCTAACTTTTCTAACTGCAAACGCTGCAGAACTAAGTTTTACTGCGAGACAGGATATTTGGGCGCCCCTCTGAAGCTAACTATCCAAAGTTAGACCTAAGAATACGGTTGATTCGACTAGTTGAATTGTTTTCTTATTTAAAATTATATTAGTAGGAACACTTTTGACACTAGGCAAAGAGAATTTAACACATTTAGTTTTGCTAGAATTTAGTACCAAATTATTTGTCGAAAACCAATCTAATACTTGTGCAAGAGTGTTATTGACGGTATCAAAGTTATTTGAATTGCGATCAACTTTAAAAAATAGTGACGTATCGTCGGCAAACAAAACAATATCACATAAATTTTGAAAAAATAACGGCAAATCATTAATATATATTAAAAAGAAATGGACCGAGAATAGAGCCCTGTGGAACGCCCATTCCCACTGGCAAACCTAGAGACCTACTCCCATTAACATCTACAAACTGAATTCTATCTCTAAGGTAGTTGGCAACAAGATTGAGTGCGGTATCTCTAATACCACAAAGTTTCAATTTACGTAAAAGTGTATTATGTTCTACACAATCAAACACCTTCGACAGGTCACAAAAAACACCAATGGCATCTTTCGAGTTTTCCCAAGCATTAAAAATATGCTTTAACAAAGTTACACCGGCATCAACGATGGAGCGGCCCTTAGTGAAGCCATACTGCTCGCTGTGAAATAAATTATTTGCGTGAAAGTGGCTCTCTAATTGATGCAAAATAATCTTTTCAAAAATTTTACTAATAGCAGGCAAGATAGAAATTGGCCGAAAATTACTAGGGTCGCTCTTGGAACCCTTTTTGAATAAGGGTATCACTTTACTGTGTTTCATTAGATCAGGAAATACCCCTGTATCTACGCATCTGTTGAATATTGCAGCTAAATATGGAGCTAAGCTAGAAATAATGTGTTGAACAAGTTTAACCGAAATGCCCCATAAGTGGACCCCAACAGATTTTTTATTGTGAAGTGTCTTGAATACCTTCAGTATGTCATTAGTGTCAATATATTTAAAATTAAAAAGCACATCACACTCATTCACATTGCCCCTAACCAATATTTCAGCTTTGCTTGGACATGAATCTAGACAGCTGGTTGTGTTCACTGGTATGTTTATGAAGAAATTGTTAAAAGTCTGAGCAACATCAGTTCTCCTAGTAATAATTTCACCATTAAATTTTAATTCATAATTGTTATCTACTAATTTAGCTCGCCCAGTCTCATTGTTAATAATGTTCCTAGTAGTTTTAATTTTGTTCTTGGATTCTTTGATTTGATTGCTTAAATATAAGGATTTGGCTAAAGCACATGTCCTCTTGAAAACTTTTGAATAATTTCTAAGATATTGAATAAATTCAGGACTAAAATTGTATTTCTTCATACCATACAGATCATACAACCTACCTCTACTTTTTTAAATACCTACTGTTGCCCAATCACAAAATTTTTATTTAATGCTTCTTGCAAATGTCTTCTGTTTAAAAAATTTATTGTACTCATCATTAATAGTGTTTAATAAGCATTTATATAATTCATCGGGATCATCAATGGTTAAGTCAATGCTGGCGATCTTGGCAGCAACATCATTACTAAAGTATTTGAGGCAAGCAGAGGTCATTGGCCTACATGTAATTTCTTGTACTTTAGGGGTTGTATTCATTGGAATAATAACCTTTTGCCCGCAGTGATCCGATGTCAAGTCAGTAAAAACAGCCTTACTTAAATAAAGACTATTGCAAAAAACATTATCTAAGCATGTAGAAGAATGTGAGGTTATTCTGGTTGGTTCATAGAACAAAACATTTAAATTAAATGAACTAAATTTGCTAACTAACCTAGTATAAATTGGTGATTTTTCTAACAAATTGACATTAAAATCGCCATAGTTCGCAGTATCGCAATAGTTTAGGGAACCTCATATTTAGGTAGGTACATCATGGATAATATCGTTATAGGACAATTAAACCTTCACAACGATAGGGTGGCGACATTAGAGTTAGAGCGCTTAGTTATAGAATATAAGTTAGACGTAATTCTCGTACAAGAGCAATATCAAAATACAAGCCAGAGTAATAAAATCATACAGCTGGACGGCAAAGCACGAGCTGGGATTTATGTCGCGAATTCAAACTTAACTGTAACATCTATTAGTAATCTCATGACGTCACACTGTGCGGTTGCGGAGGTATCTTCTGCGTCCTTTAGAGTTTATGTTGTCAGCTGCTACTTTCAGTATTCACATCCGGTTGCCCCTTACTTACACCATATTCGCTTCGTTTTAAGTTCCCTTATGGGCCATAAGGTCATAATAAGTGCCGATGTGAATGCATCATCTACGTTATGGTATGGCAAATATCGTTCTTCTGATAGGGATCGACGGTGCGCCGTCGAGGATTTCATTGCAGAAATGAATTTATCCATCCACAACACACCAGATGCACCACCTACTTTTTGCAGCCCCATGGGCGAGTCTTTTATTGACGTCACACTTTCTTGTGGGGACGTTCGTATATATAGATGGCGTGTCCTACCGGACGCGTCATGTAGTGACCACCGCCTAATCGTGTACGAATTCATGTCAAGGCTGCCCCGGGACTCGTCATGTATCTCCTCTATTAATTTTAGATATAAAACAAAAGGAGCTAATTGGGATCTTTTTGGTTCACTATTCGCGTCACATGTCAAATACTTCACTTGCTGTAGCCTTTCTGTAGAAGAGAGTGCTGAAATTTTGTCTGACGCCTTCACATATTGTGCGGATGTTGCCATTGGCCGTGGTTCTATCACTAACACTCGTAGATGTGATTGGTGGAATAACAACTTAGCTGAACTTCGGCGAGCCTTTCGCAGAGCACGTAGAAAGTTAAATCTATTAAAAAGACGTCAAATAACAGTTGACGTTTATGATACTGCCTTCATTGCTCTTAGAGTCGCCAGATCTCATCATAGGTCTGCCATTGAAAAATGCAAAAGAAATTTGTTACGTTAGATCATTGATAGACTCGATAGGGAGGGTCCGTGGTCTCCTTTATATCACGAATTTAAAGCAAATAAATCTATCGACTTAGTTTATACCCAAAATATCAAAATTAATGGTAGACATTCCACTGGTATTGAGGAGATAACGGACTATCTCTTGAATTCTCTAATACCCAAAGATCGGCTGGAGAATGACACAGACTACCACCGTCAGATCCGACAATGGGCTGCTTTGCAACCCGTTTCACCAGCCTCAGACCTACCATCCTATGACGAATTTATAAATGTTGTCGGATCTTTGCCGCCTAACAAAGCTTCAGGCGAAGACAAAATCTCCAACAAGATGATAAAGGAAGCTTGTAAAACATCTGGTGAGTCCATTTTGTTTGTGTTTAAACGTTGCATAGCAGAAGGTAGTTTTTTGAGATAAACTGTCCGACGACCCTAAGTCATATAGGCCAATAACATTGTTATCATCACTAGGAAAGCTTTTAGAACGTCTCGTAGTTCCCCGGCTTCTGCCGGGCGGTATTAGATTTAGCGATAGACAATTTGGCTTCACAGTAGGTAAATCGACAGTTGACGCAGTTATATCGGTTAGGAAGATAGTTTCGTCATCAACACTACAATATGCGCTAGGTATATTCTTACATATATCTGGCGCTTTCGACAACGCATGGTGGCCAATGCTTTTACTTAAATTAAAGTGTCGTGGATGCTTTAGTAACATATATTCCCTCATTTATACGTATTTCCTACATGGAACAGCAAAGTTAAAATTAGGCCACAATGCTGTGTCGAAGGCGCTGACCATGGGTTGTCCG
Organism: Euclidia mi; assembly: GCA_944739405.2. Classification (NCBI taxonomy): domain Eukaryota; kingdom Metazoa; phylum Arthropoda; class Insecta; order Lepidoptera; family Erebidae; genus Euclidia; species Euclidia mi. Next base: position 32,839,955 of record OX123185.2, on the reverse strand, counting down.
CAGGGATCAGTGTTAGGCCCGTATTTATGGAATCTAGGTTTTGATGACTTTCTAAGCATACCACTACCACCAGGTTGCTCATTGACCGGATACGCAGATGATGGTCTTTTACTTATTCAATCTAATACTAGGGTAGGACTTGAAAGGTTAGCTAATCAATGTTTAGACTTAATCAACAATTGGGGTGAATGCAATCGTTTATATTTTTCTCCACAGAAAACGCTTCAATTACTTTTGAAAGGGAACTTAAAAACACCGCCTCGAATCAAATTCAACAACATCACCGTTAAAAACAAAGAATCAGTTTGTTATTTAGGGTTAGTTTTAGAGAGAAGCTTTTCATTTGTCGAGCACATTAAACAGTAGGTAAAAAATCGAAAAGAAGTTTTTACGCCTTGTCAAAGATATATTAAAAGTAATTTATGGTGCAACATATCTGGGTTGTATGTGTTATGGTGCGCCTGCATGGACTGATGGAGCTACTATCGGTGCTGTACGACGTAAAATGCTACAAAGGCTTATAGGACAGTTAGTACTGAAGCTTTGCCAGTACTGGTAGGTGTATTTCCAGTCGATCTTGAGGCACAAAGACGAGCAGCAATGTATTACGTGACACGAGATAACATGGATCTAAATTTTCTAGCTCCGCGTGACAGACATAGGATCGCTAGATTGTTGAACCATCAATCCACAGTCTATGATGATCTTCTTGATGAATAGTAATGTCGCTGGAACACATCAACTAAGGGCCGTCACCTCTACCAGTTCTTCCCATGCATCCGATAGCGACTGGCGAGGAACTGGTTGGAGGTGGATCACTGTGTAGCCCAATTTCTTAGAGGTCATGGTAACTTTAAGAGCAAGTTGTATTTATTTAAGCTAGTTGATTCACCGTTATGCCAATGTTCAACATCTAGCAACAATTACGAACAATCTGCTCATCACATTTATGGGAGTGTAGTCTTTGGCAAATCGAACGTAATATCATGCTTAACGAATTAAAGGTAACTTCTGGAGTAGTGTACTATACGGATCTTGTGGCAAGTAGGACGAATTTCCGTGCGTTTAGGCGTTTCTGCCATACATATTACTGGAAACAGGTATAGTTCACAATTTAGACCCCCTTAATGCTCATGTCCGTGGTGCTTATCTTTTCTCATCACTATATCTTGTCGTTGCTTGTCGCCCGCTTTGTTAAGGAGGGAAGTGGATTATTCATTTTCCAACTCCTCCAATATACTTCTAATTAAGTTCGTTGCGGGTTCCAAGACAGTTTTACTTTCGCCGGGACTTCACGAGTGTCAAAACTTGTTGTCATCAATGGTCAGTGCTGCTGAACCTGGCTACACAGGTGACACAGTAGTGGGAATGAGGGTAGGATTAGCCCCATAAAAAAAAGTATATGTACTTCTAAGGGTAAATATGTTCTAGATAACATTACCTGTACTAGGGTAAACCTGTGCCACAGGCGATAAGAGCACTATCAATATGTATTATGTTGATAACAAATTAGAATTATGAACCAATACTTATTATTACTGCTTATACTATTTATAAAGTTACATAACAACGTTAAATACCTTCAAGAAAAATGCATAGCTCGATGTTATTTATATAATATAATATAGTAACAATGTCAAGACAGGTCCAATTTATTTTAGCACTGCTAGCAAATCTTCGGTCTGTTTATAATTCAACGATTGCAAATACTTATAAACTAATTGCTTGCATTTAAAATAATTAACGTCGTGTATACAGAGTATTTTGTTTAGTTTCTTATATATAAAAGGTCCTGACCTATTTGCATGCGCGGTACCGCTATTATTATTCTCGATATGCACCGCGATGCGCGGTACCGCCGGCGGTCTCGCCGGTGCGATGCATTTAAAACCCATTTTTTTAATACATAGGGTTGATTTTTTTTCAACGATTTTTTTTATTGAGACCATAGATAAATTTTGCTTGTGTTTTAAAACGAATATAAGCACTTGCACCTTTCTAAGAGCCAAAAAAAAACCAAAATATCACATTTCACTTGCTTACGAGGCGTGGCTGCGTCTAGTGCAGTGATGCAGTTATGATCGTTACCGCTATGGCAATATGGGTCATAATAGGGTGAACTTAGAAGAGCTTTGTAATTTGATCCATTGCTTAGTTTATTTATTTATTACACAAATTTCGTTTATTTATTATCAAAGAAGGTATTTGAAATGAAAAACGTAATAGTTTACCTAGTCTTTCATAGCAATTCTGTATGTCGTAAGCCATGTAAAAAATATTTTCATGGCTTTTAACTAACGGCGTGTACACAGCCGTCGCGTCGGCTTATCTCGGTAGTATCGTATTTCAAGGTCTGTTTATAGAAACTGTGAGACTGAACATACTTTATTGTTTTATTTATTGAAGAATAGTTTTTGTTCATGGTGTTGTAATAAGTAGTTACGACATTTATGGATAAAACATTCATTTATATCGTCCTAACCTTTTAGAGACCTGAAAACACATTTACGAAATCTTATAAGATCTTATTAGAAACTTATGCCGATCTACTTGTCATGTTATTAGTATTTGTAACTAGAAAAACTATTCATAAAAACAACACAGCTTACAGAACAACGATAACTGGTCTCATTTGTTTTTTATGGATGTTTATCTGAAGTGAGTCATAAGTGCGCGATAAAATGCGCCATGTTTACGACCACCCGGTAGTAAACATAAACTTCATAAAAAGTGACGTAAGGAGTTGTGACAGCTGATGGGCTAAGAAGGCATAAAGTCTGTTCGTGAAGACGAATTTAGATTCGGAAAAAGCAGTGCATACAATATCTTTACGCCTTTTATTGACAGTCAGATTGGTGTTATAAGTAAGCATTGTGTGCTGTTTTAGGACAATATAAAGTAGGAAAAGCTGTCGTACAGTTAGTACATTGCATAGTTCATACAGTTGGTGCGAGGGGAAGCGAAAGGGCCTACGCGTTGCAACTTTTAGAAGTGCTCTTTGAGCCCGTTCAATGGTTTTAGGAGCCGCGCCCCATGAAGTAATACAGTACTGTATAATAGACTGACACAGGGCTTGATATACACGTATAATAAGCTTATTATCTGCTATGAAACGGAGCTTCTTGAACACGAAGAAAAGTTTACGTATCCTAGCTGTTAGGGCCGCTATATGTTGCTTAAAGGAGAGGCCATCGTCAAGTATTATTCCTAAGTAATTAATGTTAGTAGTGTAATTGATAGCAGGGCAGGAGCAAAGGTTAAGCGATGGGTCATTACAGATATAGGCATATAATGTGTTTTTACATATTTGAGTTTGTGTCTTGCGCATCGAGAATTTGAGGAATTTTGTTTTCTCTGCGTTTAGCGTTAAAAGATTATATTTTAGCCAATTCTTTACGATGTCAAATCCCCGTTGAGCAAACGGGCTCATACGTATATATCCAGTATTGCACTATTATTACTACCGAATGTAACAAAGTATTCTAAATTTTTGGTCATTTAAAATCTATTATTAATCTATGTTGGATCAATAAAATTGTTAATTAACAATTTGCTTGCCCCGTGCCTCGGAGAGCATGTTAAACCGTCGGTCCCGGCTGTCATGAAGATCTTGAATCGTTTCTCTGTTGCTGTACACATAACACTTGATTGATTTCATCTTATAGATATCAAATTATTACCGCTTATAAGGATTGATCAATAATACTCAGTACAACCTAGAAGGCACACAAAACGGATCCTTATAAAAACTACCTCATTTTCCAGTTGAGATGATTTGTTTTACTACCTTGTAAAACGTGTTCGAGTAAATTTATTATGAACTTCTTGGTACATCTTGCAATACAAGCATGAAGTTTTAAATCATTAATAAATTTTCCTCTGGGCCAAAAAAATCATACATTGCTATAGATATATTATGATTGATTTAATAGCTAAATTGTAAGAAAACTATAACATAACTAGAACATGGAGCAATAAAACCTAAAACTAAATGAATATTCATGGGGAAACCCGTCCATAGAATGTTTCTATGTATAATATGTATGTATTTACAAAAAAAGTATATAATTATGTATGGCTCTTAAAAGCAGGTGGGACAGTAGTTCTGAAAAAGCTGGCGAGCCTCTTTAATTCCGTAATCCACCAAGGCCTAGCACCTCAGGCATGGAGTGGGAGTGCGGTGTTCCTGTTTTTCAAAAAAAGGTGACAAAACCTTGCTGAAAAACTAAAGGCCCATTTCACTCCTGAGCCACGTCTATAAGTTGTTTTCGAGAGTCCTAACTAACCGCCTCGCCAGAAAACTCGACGATTTCCAGCCACCGAAACAAGCCGGGTTTCGAATTAATTAATTTTCGCTGTAGCCCGTAGACCACATAGGTACATACTATTCGGCAGATTGTACAGAAGACCAACGAGTACAATCTGCCGCTGTGTATGGCTTTCGTGGACTACGAGAAAGCCTTCGACTCCATCGAAACCTGGGCGGTTCTGGATGCTCTGCAGCGGTGTCGCATCGATTGGCGCTACATCGAGGTGTTGAGATGTTTGTACAATACGGCCACTATGACCGTCCAGCTCCAGTACAGTAAAACCAGCCCCATCAAGTTGCGAAAAGGGGAGAGGCAGGGGTATGTAATATCCCCTAAGCTCTTCACCAACGCACTCGAAGACGTCTTTAAGACGCTGAACTTGACTGGACGGGGCATAAACATCAAAGGCGAGTACATATCCCACCTTCGGTTTGCCGATGATATCGTCATCGTGACAGGGAGCTTGGAAAAGCTGACCGAGATGCTGCACAGCCTAAATGGAGCCTCTCAACGGGTCGGTCTCAGCATGAACTTGGATAAAACCAAGATTATGTTCAACGAACACATTGTGCAGGGACCGGTTTATGTGGACGGATCGATGCTCGAAGTTGTTCAAGAGTATGTCTATCTTGGGCAAGTAGTCCAGCTTGGTAGAAACAACTTCGAGAAAAAAATCGACCGCACGATCCAGTTGGTTTGGGCAGCGATTGGCAAGCTACGTCGAGTTTTCTCTTCGCCCCTACTGCAATGCCTGAAGACCAAAGTCTTCAACCAATCCTACTTCAAGCGTCCTACCTGTTATGACGTACGGTGCCGAGACGTGGACATTCACAGTGGGACTAGTTCTCAAACTAAGAGCCACGCAGCGAGCTATTGAACGGGCTATGTTTGGCGTCTCTTTGAAGGATAAAATCCATAAATCCCCAAATTAATTGTCAAGTAGTAATAAATAACAACTGTAAAGGAAAGGAATTGAAAAACGGCCTTATTGAAGTATTTACTTGTTGATATGAGAGAAGTTTTGGTCTTCAAATGGCTTCATGTATTTATGAATATAAAATACGTGCCAAACTATGTTTACTATATGGTTTGAAAACAGTCATCACCTTGCACCTATAGTGTCATAGTGTTGTTATTAGCTTCATAAGAATCTGAATTTAACAGTGTTATTGAACTTAATTTAAGTACTACTATATTTAGTTGTTAATAAATAAATAAATCCGAAACGAAGTTATCCGACAAAGAACCAAAATTACCGACATAGCTCACAGAATCAGTAAGCTCAAGTGGCAGTGGACTGGCCATATCTGTAGAAGGACTGATGGCCGATGGAGCAAGCGTGTCCTAGAGTGGAGACCACGCCTTGGCAAGCGTAAGGTAGGGCGGCCCTCGGCTAGGTGGACCAACGACCTGAAAATGGTAGCTGGGACAGACTGGATGCGGAAGGCTGAGGACCGTGTACTGTGACGCGTGTTGGAAGAGGCCTATGTCCAGCAGTGGACTGCGAAAGGCTGATTGATTGATTGATTGATTGAGCTATTTTCTTGTTTAGTCCTTTTTAGACCGCCTTTTTTACGTAGTTTAAGTTGCTATCTAGAGACCATCTTAAACAACTAATACCTTTTTGGTATTAGCGTGCTATGAATGATTGTCTAACAGCCGCTGTAGGTATTTGATCTACAGCGTCTGCTAGATGGCAACTTAAACTACGTAAAAAATGCGGTCTAAAAAGGACGAAACAAGAATATCTACACAAATAATATGTGTAGGTAACATACCTACAGCGGCTGCTAGACAATCGTACAACCCCCATGAAGGCCCTTTATTTTGTGATATTTTACCTGTTTCACAAAATTCAGATCACTTGAACGAAATTTCATGCAACAATCCAAATTCCTATAATTTATTCACAGCTTCTTATAATATACTTATTTAAATTTCAAAATCTTGCTATACTTATAGAAACAGATTAATTGACAACATCTGAATTAACTTAATACTACTTTTCATTTCTTATAATGAATTCAGTTCTATAATATTCCATGTTGTTTAAACATTGTACCTCTACAAATCTTTATATTGTGGCCCATCAAGAACAATCTTAGACTTTAAAATGCATGTAATGCATCAAAATTATGTTGATTTTAAAACAGAAACCAAGGACAATTTAAAATATATTTCTTTTATATTGTATATGGTTACGTTCAGCCATTATTACAAGAAAACCATAAAGTTTTTTTACAATTTAGATATTAAATCAATCATAATATATCTATAGCAACGTATGAATTGTTGCCCAGCGGAAAATGTATCAAAGATTTTAAGCTTCATTTTGTATTGCCGTACAAAATGTACCAAGTAGTCCATTATAAGTTGACTCAACCACCTTAAAATCAACTTAACAAATGAATCTTGAGGTAATTTTCTATAAGTGCCTTTTGTGGGAGGCAATTCTGTCAAACGCACCGCTGGCAAAATGCTAACCACTTGATTGTACTAAGTATTGTTGACCGATCATCATACGGGACAAATATTTCGAATTTACAAGTAAAAAGAAATCAAGTGTTTTCGAGCATAGTACAGAGTTCAGGTCTCACTAAGTAATGGGTGAAAATAATAAGTAATTAACAAATTATTGTTATACTTATCCGCTCAAAGTTACCGCTTGAATATGACATTTCTCGCTAAAGCATCACGCGGTCGTTATCTGACCACCCGCGAAGCAAGGCCACTTGCCGTGCTACCTTAAACCTAAACTTACGACTCGTCACTCGGGTGTAGATATTTGAAATTATGTTTTTATGAAAGTAGATTAAATAAGCTTTGTAGTAATGTTTGAATGGTGACTGAATGACGGAAAGTTTAGTTTATGCGACACGACGAACTTGATCCTATTGTAAACAATGTCGTCTATCGACGACCTACTCGCCATTGTTTGTCATGATAACAATATGGGTTATAAATTGCTTGGTTTTGTTATTTTGTATACCTGGTGGTATATGCTTTACAATAATATAAAAATATAGCAATGCTTGCTTAGAAAATAATTTAAATGTCAGCATATGAAATTTTGTATATTTCGCTGTCTTTGCATGTTGCGCGCGGGGCGTAATTATGGATATAAAACATCATTGTAAGCAAATAATATAATTATATTTGATATTTTTATGTTTTAATTGTGAATGAACTAATTAATTATAAATAACAGCAAAAAAATAAACAAATATTGTGTAATAATTTAATTCAAGAGGCTATATTCATTCAATTACCGCAAAAACGGCATTTATTTTTATTGAATGAAAATATATAGATAAGGTTACATTTATGCTACGAATTATTGTTTTATTATGAGCATGTAAATAAACCTATCATATAATATATAATACTCCTATAATTCATGAGGCTTTCGAAAATTTTGGCGGGTATGGCGGTTATTTTTGGCGGGAAAAAGTAAACAATTGTGCAAAGTCCAATAAGAATAATTATTATCGGATTCTTATCAGATATGGTTTTTTTAAATTGGAAATCTAGTTGAAAAGAGACTTATCTAGGTTTGAATCTGATATATAACAAAAAATATGTTTGAAAAAATAAAATACGAAAATTGGCGGCAATTAACAATCATTTATATTTTTTATGTTTAAAATTAAAATGTCTCTTTGCATTATATTTATTTTCTCTGAAAGTAAATTTAATTACCTTTCTAACCGTGTACAATACTTATACCTCCCATAATAAAAAACGACGAGAAACATGAATATGTTAGAAATATAATAGCGCGCTCGAAAATGGCGGGAAAATATTATACCGGGCGCGCTTTATACCGCTCTTTCGTGGGCTTTAAGTATATTATTTGGTGTTTATTACTATCATTCAATAGCTCATTTAATTACGCGTCTTCTGATACACAATATTAACCTAATAAATAGAAATATCACGATTCTTTCAACAAAAATATTACGCGCCCGTACTTAGCTCAAAAGCCTAGCCTCGAAAGTGGCCAAAATACATCTACGGGTGTCCTGAGATGCCTTGATGGTGGCCAAAATGCTTTGAGGGGTTATGAGTCAAAGACGTAATGGATATGCAATAACTTTACTAATAGATAATCTAAGATAATGTCGCCTACCCACTGTGTCAAAAAGTTAAAACTGGACTAGCTACAAAAATCATGCACCTGTTTATTAATAGGAGCTCTGTCTACAAACTACCCTTGTTCGAGACCATTTTCATACATTCAATGTTGAAAGCGGTATTTAAACGTACGTATATTAACTGCTTAAAGCATGATGTTGTTATTCAGAAATGTGCAATTATTTTATTTCAAATTGATTCATAATAATGAATAAAGTCATATAATTAAAATGAAACGTGGAAAAGCCTTTGAACCAAACAATAGTTCGAATTCCTTCGCTTACGCAATCATAAACTCGCATTACCTCAAACCCGTTTATATCTATTCATAGCTGGCGAATAAATATTTGTATCTGCCGAAGAAAAATTATCAAATCCAAATTAAAATTTTGTCAAAACAATGAGCAACAAATCAAGATGAATATTATCACTGAACAGCACAAAGATAAGCCATTCGGTAAATTCTGGAACTCTACTAAGAAACTTAACCAAAAGCCGGGACTGCCTGTGAGCGTTAGTGGTCTACATGATCCTCGTGACATAGCTAATGCCTTTCAGCAATGTTTCAAAGTGGAATCACCTCTTGTACCTTCGCCGGTGCTTCAGATGCTCAATGCTGGGACTCAGGGTGACATTGTTAAATTGAGATTCTCGGCTAAGGAAATTTCGAATATTATTTATAACTAGCTGATCCGGCGAACTCCGTATCGCCTTTTTAATGTCTTTGTTCCAATTCCTTTTTTTTTCAAACCACTTTTCTAGGTAATTCTGAACAAAGTTACCAAAGCCATCAGTGCTTAGTCTAAAATATCAGAGTTAATAAAGGTATACCTCCTTTCAAAGGAGAGGCCTAGTCCAGCAGTGAACTGTTAAGGGCTGATGATGAATAAGGCGGGTTTGCTGTCACGCTGATTGCTCGCCGACCGGTCCGCGCTGATGGGTCAATATGTATGAAGTACTTTGGCCGACAGCGCTGAGCGGCCAGCGCGACTCAAAATCGCTAGAAGTACTTCATGCATATTGACCCATCAGCGCGAACCGTCGGCGTGCGATCAGCGTGACAGGAAAACCCGCCTGAAGGTAAACAAACAAACGAACATTGATTTTTATATTATTATGTGTATATATGATAAATGACCAGTTGTTTTTAAAAAATAACAAATTTATTGTTAGTGGTGGTAAATGACATATTCGTGATAGAGATGATAGAGATAAATATACATATAAAATAGAGATAAATGACATAGACGTGATAGAGGCAGATAACTGATCTAGAGATGTGATAAAATTGCCAATAGCTATAACAAATTGAGATTGGTGCTAAAAGGGTGAAAACTAAGGGCTGTTTGTATTTTTTAACGCCACATCATAAAGAAATAGAAATAAAAAATATTGCCTAAAAATTAAAAAAATATAATGTGTGGGTTGGACCACCGTTATGACTCAGGTTTGAAAAATATTTTACGGCCAATTCTAAGACCTAAAAATATACATATAAAGTTTCATACAACTCAGTCCAGCTATTTCGGCGGAGTATTGTGACTAACACCGTGGAACAATCCTTTTTACTCAGGTATGCGCCTGGCGTGATCAACTGATCTAGTGATGAAAATTAAGAATTGAACGTATTTTTAATGCCACATCTTAAAAGAATGAAAATATTTGTCGAAAAGATAAAAAAAACATATTTGGGCTAGAGAACCCATAGAATTAACTGTCCACTTTCTTGAGAATTTGGATCCATTTTTGACAAAAGGTCCTTACAAAACATGTTAAACATGTATCTCAACATGTATCTTTTTTGGTGGGTAGTTGAGTAAACATCTGGTTTAAAACAGCTGTTAAAGTTATTTTAAATAAAATAGTTTAAATATAGTTTTAATATATTTAATGACATATAAACATAGCTGAGGTTGAATACCTGCCAGTCTAGTGTTATCTCCACATATACACAACATTAATAGCACTAACACAATCACACGCTGCAGCATGGAATCCTCTATCCATAATATTCAACAATATTTTGAGGAAAGGATGGCCAAGTTCGAAGCGGATCTCCTCAAGAAGAGCTCTACTGGTATGGGCGGCTTGGCAGAAGATTTTGTGGCTTTCAAGGACTTCATAATCCAGACACTTAAGTCCTTTTCGCAACAGTTGGAGTCTGTCGCCCGCACTGTGGACAGTATGGAGACACGCAGCCGTCGAAATATGATTCTCCTGCACGGCGTTGAAGAGGAGAAGAGTCAAGAAAAAGCTGAGATGGTCGTCCAAGTGGTGAAGCAACGGCTGAAGTTTGATACATTCACTACGGAAGATATCAAACGTTGTCATCGAATGGGCCGTCTCCAACCAAATAAGCCTAGACCTATTCTCGTCAAGTTCCGGAGCACATCAGTTCGAGACAGCATATGGTTCGCCAAAACTAAGTTGAAGGGGTCCGGAGTAACGCTGTCTGAGTTTTTGACCCGAACGCGGCATGTGGCGTTCATGGCAGCGCGGGAGAAGTTTGGCGTGACGAAGTGCTGGACCAGGGAGGGCTCGGTATTCGTCCTTGGCGCGGATGGTCGTCGGCATCGGGTGCTGTGCTTGGGCGACCTCAACAAAATTAAAGTCGCAGACCCAGAGAAACCTGTGGGGAAGGTTGCTGCTGCGAAAACCAAGCGGACGGCGGCTTCGAAAAAATAGGTTTCTTGTTTGTTTGTTTTTGCGACTGGGTGAATTTATATTATTTTTTCTACCTTCTTCATAACATAAAATTGTATTTAGTTTTAACTTTCACAGTATTTTACACTTTGACGTATCATATGTCAGTTATGTCACTTGCTTGACGTACTACTGCCAATCTGAATCATTGGTATTTTATCCTCAGCCTATGTCAAATATTATTTTGTTTTATATATACTTTTTTTTTATATTTTACTTATTTAACAAATTCACCTGGTTCAAATTTTATTACGCATTTTAATTGTTTTTTTCTCTTTGTTTCTATAAAGCTATGTAGTGTTATTTACAATACTCTTCTTGTAACACGCAACTGGCGGGTGGACTGACTTTACACCGTTTTACAATATATTTTTATTTAAGTATTCTATATAATATAAATATATAACGTTTTATCGTATTGATATAGTTAATTAATTATATATTATAGATATATTGTTATTTAATATAGTCGATGTATTATGTTAGATACAAATAGTGACGATGACAGCTTTTTAACTGCTAGTAGTCTCAATGACAGTTTTACTAGTTTGCCTTCACTTGCAGACATTCTTCAGTCTCAGTTCTCTGACGTCGCAGGGAACTTTAATGTAGTCCATATAAATGCCCAAAGTATTCCAGCTCATTTCCCTGATATGCTGGCAACCTTTGACTGTAGGAACATTCATGCTATTCTCGTTTCAGAATCATGGCTCAAACCATGTCTCCCATCAACTTCATATTCTCTTCCGGGGTACCACCTAATAAGAAATGATCGCGCGGTTGGTGGTGGTGGCGGTGTTGCTATTTACCTACGTGCTCAAATTCCGTACCGAATAGTTAGCATCTCGCCGCAACCACCACCCTCGAATGCCGGCGAGCATCTATTCTTAGAAGTGGAACTAAATCGTGCTAAAGTTCTTCTAGGTGTTTATTATTCCCCTTCGTTACGTATAAATTTTTTCCCTTCTTTTGAACACATCCTAGAAACTTTGGTACCTTGTTACAGTCACACAATTATAATGGGTGATTTTAACACCTGCCTCTTAAAACAGGATAATCGTTCCACCACATTTAGGCGTATTTTAAATTCTTGCAATTTATCTATTCTTCCTCTTCATGCTACACACCATTTCCCAAACTCTGTACCTTCTCTTCTTGACCTCATTTTTGTTTCTTCCCCTACTTTTGTATCCAAACATGGTCAGTGCTCTGCAGACAGTTTCTCTTACCATGATTTAATCTATCTTTCATATAAAATACGTCCACCAAAGGCAAAACCGAGAATTATTATGCAACGCAACTTCGGTGGGATGGACATTGTAAAGCTCTGCGCAGATGCCCGTAGTATAGATTGGTCTCCTTTGTACACATCAGACTGTGTAGATATCAAAGTCAATATGTTTACAGACAAATTAACTCAGCTCTACGATGTGCATGCATCAATCCGTGCCATTAAATTAAAACACCTACCTGCACCTTGGCTTACTGACGAAATCAAAATACTTATGTCAAAGAAAGCGACTGCCAAGGCGAAGTACAAATGCCGTCCAAACCCTGTGAATTTGGAAAAATACATACGTGCCAGAAATCTCTGCAATAAGGTGTGTAGGAAAGCACAACGCCAGCATATTCACAACTCGGTTGAAAACGGAGATCCAGTTAAAATTTGGAAATTTCTTAGAACACTGGGAGTTGGTAAGTCGCGCAATGACGCAATCCCCAAAGATATAAATATAGATTCGCTTAACGCACATTTCTCTGCTTCGTCCAACTTTGATGGGACAAGAAAAACTAACACGTTACAAGATATTTCACGTATCCCAACTCCCAGCTACTCACCTTTTGTTTTCGAGCAATTTTCCGGTTGTGATGTTAAAAAGAGCATAATTTCTATCTCATCCAATGCTGTTGGTAATGACTGTATCAGTTGAAATATGATCCTGCCTATCCTAGATGAAATCCTCTCTGTCCTTTGCCATATCCTGAACTACTCAATTACCAGCGGTGTCTTTCCATCCGCGTGGAAAGATGCACAAGTAGTACCGATCCCTAAAAAATCCAAAACCTGTTCCATTACTGATTTCCGTCCTATATCCATACTTCCATTCCTCTCCAAAGTCCTTGAGCGTCTTGTACATACACAACTCTGTACTTTCCTTTCCAAGAATGCTCTCCTGAATCCATTGCTATCTGGTTTTCGTCCTGGTCATAGTACTACTACAGCATTGGTTCATATCACTGATGAGATAAGGCTAGGCATGGATGGTGGAAAACTCACGCTTTTGTCCCTACTTGATTTTAGCAACGCATTTAACACCGTGGATTTCCACATCCTGCTTGCCATACTCCGCCCTATTAACATATCTCCAACGGTAATTGACTGGTTTCATAGTTACCTGTTTGGACGCCGACAGCGTATACGCGTTGATGAGTCGTACTCGTCATGGTGTAGCACAACTGTCGGTGTACCGCAGGGTGGCGTGCTATCTCCATTACTATTCGCAATTTTCATCAATTCTATCTCTAAGCACTTACTTTCGTCCTACCACCTTTACGCAGATGATTTACAGATATACTCACAGGCACCACTAGAAGCGATTACAGAGGCGTTCTCTAATATAAACTTTGACCTGGCGCAAATTTGTACGTGGAGTAAAAATTATGGCCTTAAAGTAAACCCATCTAAAACACAAATTATTCTGATTGGCAGTTCCAGAATGATCTCCAAGGTCAACTGGCCGCAGTTACCTGAGATTCAGTTCGACGGTAAAATATTAACAATCTCAGATAACGTAAAAAACCTGGGGATCTATCTAGATAAAACTTTATCTTGGGGATGTCAAATACAGGAGACGAGTCGAAAGCTGTTTGCCTCAGCTGGGTCATTACGTAGGCTACGGAACTTTCTTCCGACAACCACCAAGATTGCGCTTGCACAATCCTTGCTTCTCCCAATACTCGATTATGCCGATGTCAGCTATCTTGATCTTAATGAGGACCAACTTGACAAACTTGAGCGTCTCCAAAACTTCTGTATAAGATTCATTTTTGGTTTACGCAAATATGATCATGTATCTGAATTTCGATCCAGACTCAAGTGGCTCCCAATTCGTCTTCGCCGGAAAACTCATATTCTTATGCTACTGTATAATGTGCTGTTTAATCCTAATAGCCCCATGTATCTTAAAGAACGTTTTAAGTTCCTTCATGACACACATTCAAGGACCTTGAGGTCGTCAGTGGATCTGAGACTGCAGATGCAGACACATTCCACAAACTTCTACGATAAATCCTTTGCTGTTCAGGCTGTACGTATGTGGAATGCACTGCCAATTGAGATTAAGCAAGCAAAATCACTTAATATATTTAAAGACGCATTAAAGAAGCACTACTTGTCATTATAATCGAAATTGATATCATTATATGTATATGTATGTATTATATAACTATGTATTATATGTATTGTATGTATGTATAATTATATATGTATTATATGTATAGTTAGTATGTATATTACGTATTATTTGTACCTATGTATAGGTAATATATACCTAATCATCTATGTACATTATATTTAAATAACTATTAGTGTCCATATATATATGATCACTACACCATCAAACTTCTCTTTTTCAGTCTGTCCATCCTAAGGTTGCCTGGAAGAGATCGCACTTTGCGATAAGGCCGCCTTTGTGCATTTACTATTTGTATACCTACATATAAGTTATTATACCTAATTTGTACCAACTGTATTTGCACAGTAAAGATTTATCTATCTATCTATCTATCTCAAATCTGAAGACCTTCCGAATAAACATAATTATAAAATTTCGTGCCAATCGCTCCACCTGTTTCGGCAGAATATTGTAACTAAAACTGTGACACAATATTTCTTTTTTTGGCACCTGTATTTGCCTGGCGTACAACTGTCCAATAAATATAAAATTTGGGTTTGGGTTGGAACAGCCTTATGACTTAGAGGTTTGAAAAATAGATTATAACCGTTTCTTAGACCTACCGAATATATATATAAAATTTCATTCAAATCGGTCCAGCCGTTTTGGAAGCGTATTGTGACTAACACTCTGACACTGTGTCGGTTTCCGAGGGGTATTGGGACTGGCGCTATGACTTTTTACTCCGGTATCCGTGGATTACTGATATAGTAATTTGATTCAATTACTATTATGGCTATAAAAAAATAGGAGTTAGTGATAAAAGGATGAAAATTAAGAGTTGTATGTATTTTATATTGCCAGATCATAAAAAAATAAAAATTAAAAAAAATGGCCAAAAGCAAAAAATAATATTTTTTTTGGGATGGCCACCCTGATGACTTGGGGCTTCGAAAAATAGATTACGACCGATTCTCAGGCCTACCAAATATACATACAAAATTTCATACAAATCAGTCCAGCCGTTTTGGAGGAGTATTTTAACTAACACTGTGACACGAGAATTTTATATATATAGATATATCTCGGGGTAACTCTCCTGACCACAATGGTCTTAGTATCGAGCATCTGAAGTACGCCGGTGTCCACAGTCATGCCGAGGGTGCTTGCGCTGTTTTTTAATTTATCAATTTCACATTGTTACTTATTATCCTATATGGAAAAACGACGATAATGGATGACGATAGACTGACAAAGAAGATATATAAGGCAAGTGTGAATGGAACAGGACAAAGGGGAAGACCTAGGCGGACGTTCTCTGACCAGATTGGAGACATCCTGAAAAAAGGACAAGTCAGAAGTACCCTTAACAGAAGAGCATGCTTGAGAAACTTGATGGGAGTGAGTGAAGCAAGTGAGGTATCTCAGGATCGTTGCAAATGGCGTTCCGTAGTCTCTGCCTACCCCTCCGGGAAACAGGCGTGAGTCTATGTATGTATGTATGTATTGAAAAACAAAACTGGTGACCCTACGAACTTGTCCAATTACAGGCCAATCTCACTCGCCACCATTATTGCTAAAATTCAGTCTGGACAGTCTGCTTGATAAGCAGCTTGAGAAAAATATACATCTACACGATGCACAATTTGGGTTTAGGTCGAACCTATCCACTGAAAGTGCTATTTTTTGCCTCAAGCAGACTGTTCATTATTAAACGGCGAGGAACACGCCCGTGTTCGCATGTTATTTGGATCTGTCAAGGGCATTTGACCTTGTAAATTACGATGTATTATGGGCAAAGCTTCACAATGTCGAGGGGCTCCCTTCAAAATTAATATGGTTACTCAAATTCTGGTACTGTAATCAAGAGAATACTGTTAGATGGGGGGCACTTTTTCAGAAGTGTACAGGGTTGAGCTCGCCGCGCCTTCTTAACTTGTACATCTTCTTCTTTCTCTTAGCGTTATCCCAGTTTCAATCTGGGGTCCGCTTTCTAGTCTAACCGGATTTGACTGAATATTAGCTTTTCCACGGAGCGACTGCCTGTCTGACCTCCGCAACCCGAAGGGATAGCGATATTCCATGGTTTAGACTAGTGTCAGTTTTATTTAGAAGGTACTGACGCCCTGTAACGATTGTCAAAGATCTTCATGACAACCGGGACCGACGGCTTAACGTGCTCTCCGAGGCACGGGACAAGCGATAATTAACAATTCAATACGCACATAACTCCGAAAAGTCATTGGTGCGCGCCGTGGATTCGAACCCGATACCCTCTGCATGGCAGTCTGTTGGTATACCCACTCGGCTATCGCCGCCATTCTTAACTTGTACATGAACAGCCTAATTGAGAGGCTCAGCAGCACCGGTCTTGGATGCTCAATAGATGGTACTTGCATAAATAATATAAGTTACGCTGATGACATGGTGCCCTTGAGTCCCTCAGTCAGAGCTTTAAGGTGTCTCTTAAATATCTGTGAGGAGTATTCAGGGGCTCATGGGCTGAATATAACGCGTGACGAGTGAATTTATGATATTTAAAGCCGGATCAAAAAAATATCAAGCGCCCGTATTCACTATTTGCGGTACAGCACTAGAACAAGTGAGTAAATTTAAGTATCTGGGTCACTGGGTCACCGACGACTTATCCGATGACTTGGACATCGAGAGGGCACGAAGAGCGTTGTTCGTTCGGTGCAATATGCTTGCACAACGAACCTATCGTTGTACAAAAAATGTAAAAATTACTTTATTTAAGTCGTACTGTCCGACACTGTACACGTGCGGGCTATGGGCGAAGTACACGCGCCGAGCGTACAGCGCGCTTCGCGTCCAATATAACAACGCCTTCAGGGGAATGGTGGGGCTGCGGCGGTGGTGTAGCGCGTCTGCTATGTTCGCAGAAGCGCGCACATCTGATTTCTTCGCGGTAATGCGCACGCGTTGTGCATCTTTATTAAGACGGTTGCGGCTCAGCTCCAACGTTCTCCTGAGGACCTTGTCTGAACGGTGGGACTCACCTATGTTGCAAGCATGGATAGGGCTACACTGCCTTTGTAACAGAAAATGAGTGTGTCTCATGCCCTACCTTTGTCATTACTTTTTATTATCACTAAAATTATTTATAAGCCTGTGTTACTAACAAAATTGAATGAATGGAACTTGTTTTCTGAGTTATAAACGAATTATTATTACTATTATTATTATTAGACAATATATTTACAAAAAAAGAATATTATGCTAAATAATTTACAAATTGATTATTTTTTTACACATGTTAGTTGGCAAAACAACGTAAAGCATAAATAACATTTTGACAAAATGCATTGCTTGATAAATATTTTATTTACCAAAATCTACGTTAATACAACAATCTTTCTGTAGGGTAAACTGAAATAATGGCTGGTTAGGTTAGAACTGCGACCACAACGAACGAGCGAAGCGAGCGTGCCGCGGCAGCGTCCGGCGAGTGCCAGAACCGAATTTTACTTATTTTGTTTAATTCAGGCAGTTTGTATTTTTTTAAAAGACTTAAGTTTCTATGAAAAAACGTATTGATATATCAAATATAACGACTTATCATTTGATTAATGGACGATAGAAACGCTAAGAATTGATCGACGTGTCGGCCAGTCAATGGTTGCAAGATAAATAGCTCGGCACGACCAGCATTGAATACCTAACAAATGGCTATATCGTTTGGCCCTATCCTTGATGCGGAACAACCGTTTTATGGTGACCTGTATCACCAGCACAATGCCTTTAGATATCGGCCTTTCAAGTATAGTGCTATTTTTATTGATGAGATGACGGGGTTCCTCTTTGAAGGAATATTGATTATATAAATTTCAATTGAATTCCATTAAATGGGATGGTAGGTAAATGGTATTGGCTTTGTGGGCACATTATAATTCCCTAAAATGTTGGTCTCAATTTATTATTAATGTATACCTACCTTGTTAGAGCTCCCTGTAGATTGGGACCGGCATGCAAAATGTCATTAATCGACTGACCCGAGGTAGTCTTACAACTAGCATCTAAAACCACACGAAGTTTAGTAGAGGTTTTATCTTCGCGAACTACGCCGTGATGCGGGATATAATATGAGGGTAGAGAGTTGCCCTCGTTGTTTACAACTACACTCAAAAAACCTTTATCTATGTAGTCACGAATGACGTCATTATAGGCGCTGCGTAACTTAAGTGATGCATCAAGTTTACGTTCCAAACAATGGAAACGTCTGAGCGCAGCAGCGTACGAGTCGCCTAACGAATAAGGGTCACCACAGAATGGCAACGCCACAACGTATCTGCCACTGTCGTCACGAACAGTGGTAGCGCGGAAATGTTCTTCACACTCGAGATCTTTACAGCTCATCGAGGGCGGTGCGGTAACCTCTTCAAGCTCCCAAAATCACTTGAGAAGAGAATCAACATTATTTTCTTGAAGAACAGAACAACAGCAAGACGTAACGTTTTGAGAAGTATGTAATGTAGGTACGGTACCCATAATCACATACCCAAATACCGTCTCAATAGCGGGCGGTAAGTTATTTTGCTCACTACGTAACACTTTAGTTAGTAACAAGTGCGGGAATATTGCGGCTCCGATCAAAACATCAATGTCTGCCGGATTCGCAAACTCCGAGTCTGCCAGCGGCAATGACTCGAGGTGTGTGAGAAGCGATACGTCCACATTAACGTTTGGCAATGTGTCCGTAATACGCTCCACGATAAGCGAAGAAATGTTAAAATTAATGTCCCTATCAAAACGCGAATGTATTTTAATATCTATGGAACTCTTGCAATGTTTTTCTGAACCGCCGATCCCTCTGACTATTGAATTCGTATTTTTAAAGTTATTCCACAATCCGAGGCGTTTGAACAACTCAAACGTTATTAAATTGGTCTGAGACGCGCTATCTAGTAGACAACGTACCATGTGCGGCGACCCATTAACATCATAAACGATAACTTGCGCTGTCGCTAACAGAACAGTCTTAGACGCCATACATGGACGCCTAGCACTGCACTGATCACTACAAGCGCGCGAAGGCCGTCCGCGCGTGCGTGCCGCCCGCGCAATGGATGTCGTACACAACGATATTTCATTCTGAATCGTGGCAGGCGCAGTTATCGTAGCCTGCACCTGCGACGTAAGTGTGTCAAGGTTGGCGGCTTGGCTTGACAACGGCTTACCTTTATCGAAGTGTAGCAGGGAATGATGTCTTTGATTACATGAGCGGCATCTCGTTCTACTAGAATAATCACTCGTTTTATGCTTTATACTTAAGCAATTAATGCATGCTTTGATATCTTTTACGCATTTGAAACGAGCGGTCGGATTTAAATTATTAAAAGCGGGATATTTATAGAAATGGTCGTGCACTATATTACTGCACAGACACTTCTGTGAATTAATGTTATTAGATTCCGAGCATGTTACGTAAGATTGTGGATTAGGGACCGAGTTATTATTACTATTTCGCGCTTTATTCAACCTTTGTTTGCTGCTGTTAGTGTTAGATGGGCTAGGTGAACTAGACTGTGTATTATGAAATATTCGATACTGATCTTTGATGAACGAAATAAAACTATCTAGTGTAGGTATTTTATTATTGCGTTCCGTCATCTCAAAAGCACGAATTGTATCAGTGTCAAACTTTTTTAAAGCGAGTTGAAGCAACATAAAGTCGGAAAGATCTTCTAATTTTAAGTTCCTAAGAGAATTAACCGCGGTTACGAAGTTATCTATAAACAGCTGGAAATTCGAGACGGATGCGGCACCGGACATTTTAAGATTTAAAGCTTGATCAAAGACGCTAGAACACGAGTATCTTGATATCTATCAAGTAGTGACTGAAATATGACCTGATAATTCTCAGCACTAGGTGTGACACCTGCAAATACGGACTGGGCCTTCGGTGACAATTTACCTATTAAATAGTACAACCTGTCAGCATCTGTCAGAGAACCATTATCGTGCACTGTAGACTTAAAACTCGCATAGAATAACGGCCAATTTCGTATATCTCCGTCAAACGACATAATCTCGATCAGCGGTAATTTCGGCTTGCGAGCCGCGGAAACGGGCTGTGCCGAATATTTACCCTCCAATTGCGATTGTATACGCTTAATAATACAATAAAGATCTTCGAATGAGGTGTACGCCTGATAATTCGGTTGTTCATCAGGATTGATAGAAAGTAATCTCGTGTTATAATCGTCTAACAACTTATGAAAATCTGTTCGAATATTATCTACTGTCATACAATAGCTAAGGAATGATTCCCTATTACTATCAGAAATAGCGGCGGTTTTTGAACGCTCGTAAATGTTTTGAATGCGCTCAAATAAAATATTACGTTTTGCTTCTAAGATTGTCATCTCTTTGTCTTCCGACACGCGTGACTTCTTTTGTTGTGACATGCTTACGTAAGTATAAGCTAATGAGACCGAAACAAAATAAGAATATCTAATGTACCTATTATTTTACCTAAGTAGGCTAAGTAGGCAACACTTTAGAGCTGTGGAATTAAAAGTTGCTGGAAATATGAGATTTACAAGACAACTATGATAGTTCCAGAAATAATAATTGAGTAAGTAGGTAGCTACATAAAAGTATATTACCTACTGAAGCGTGCGAAAACAACCATGTGACGGTTATATGAATGGACTAGGAGTATAGGTAGGTGCTATAATTGCCTAGGTATATAGATATAACGAGGTTTTACGTATAAAACGTAAATGAATCCGACTCGTATGGACCAAAAAAAATGGTTCGGCGTTACACCGAAACCGAAGGAAGGTTCCTAGGCGATTTGGGGAAAAAATGGACTGTATCTAAAGGATGGCGAGTTCTGCTCGCCTAGGATTGGAATGGGAGAGAAAGTATGGTGTAGAAAGGAACCTCTTACCTTGCACGGCAATCTTCTTCTTCTCAGAAGGGGAGTCTCCTGGTGTTTTCGAAATGAAGCTGCTTGATTCACTCCACTACACAAATCACTTTCACTCACGAGTGGTTTTGTATAAGCGGTAATAATTATATATGGCGGATGCGGTGCGGTGCGGTATAGTATGGCGGACACGTTCTCAGCGACTCGAATGTTCTGCTTCGCCGTTGAGCAAGGCGGCCAATAGCGAGGTGTTTCGGGAAACTAAGTAAGATAAATTTGTCGAAAATTGGTTCTTTAGACAACTAAATTGCACTGCCCGAGTTTAACTTAAATGAATAAAGCTTTATCAATAGATAACATGAAATTTATAACCCATATTCTTCAGTATTTATTTCCAACTAGAGGACGCCAGCAGCTACGCTTGCACATTTTTTTTATTTTATCTGTTTTGAGCGATCCCGTGGGTATTTCGGGAAATCCCTTCTTCCCCAAGGAAAATACATGACAAATTTCAGCTTCCTACGCCTAATAGTTGGCTGTAGCTTGTCTGTCAGTCAGTCAGTAACGCAAGGATTTTATATATTAAGATAATAATGTGAATTGTATTGTATTATAATTGTGGAGTTATAGTCATTACAAACTCAAACTACAAAACAGAAGGCCAATAATTCTCGTATTTTATATAACATTGAAATTACATTTTGAACGAAATAATATCATATTTTAAATTGAGAAATCAAAATGATTCAGAATCGATATTCTGCTAATTTAATGTCATCATCGTCTAATTCGATTCGATAGAATCTAGAATTCGAATATTTCTTAGAATTATATAATTCGACGTTGATTCATTGTTCAATTTACGATTTATAATTTATTTATCTAGCCGCAATAACATTAAAAAATCAGTTAATTTAGGAGAATACCATTTGTGACATGAGAATAACACTGATTGCAAATGATAAAATATAATTAGGAGATTTGGGCTTCAGTTTTAAGCTAGATTCCTATTGAGATTTTATCGCACTATTAAGGATGTAATAATTAATTGTCAATTTTGGTAACCAATTAAAAGTACCAGGTTTCCATTAGTTTAACATCTTTATGTCCAATATACCGTATCTAATTAATATTTTAAAACACGGCATCGCAATTGCTTCCACGTTTTCAACACATAAATGTATTAAAGTTGGACTCTTAGTTGGACATAAAGTGGAGCTAGTTCTTTCTTTTAATATTATATAAGTAAACTCCGCCATGTAAGCTACCTGGAAGCTAGAGAAAGTTCAACATGTTAAGCAAATAGTTAGTCAGTTTTGTAATTGTTTCTCGAGTTTCTCGAGAGCTGTACTGGCAACTTTGTATGAGGCTCCTTGAACGGGATGTTTCCACACGCAGATAAGGGAAAAGTAATACTGCGCTTTTGATTTTAATTAAACGAGCGTGCCACCAAGGTACACTCTTCTTCCCATCTTCTTTTTTTTTTACTACATGAAAAGGATGGAACCAAAATGAGAGATGGTCATGATTAAACGAATAAATGGTGAATTTTTTTTCCTGTTTTCTTGGGTTTTGTACGGTTGACAATCTGCATGACGCCTGGTTGACATCACTAGCATCTTACAGCTTTGGTGACCAACAGAGCCTCCACTATGTGTTTAGTGGTTGCATCTCCGAATTTATGGCAATATCTTTCCACTCTAGAACACGACTATTCCAATGCTTGTCGGTTTTCCGACAAATTTGATTGCCATCGCCACATCAGCTTGTTATTTCTACATCCAGTAGTAGAATATGGCAGGTTGATGATGATGACGATAAATAATATCTTTACATTCAGTGCCCATTATAATCATTGCGTCTATGGTAGCATTATAGACAGTGTATAACTTTCAATCAATGTGGTCTAGTTTTCCTTATAATTTGCATATGGGAGTGAAAGAGAATCTTCTGCATCGGTATTTTTAAACTAATCTGATGCGTAAACGGGTTCTTGACTCGTAGATCAAAATAAGATTAATATGTTCTTTGGCGCCTGTTCAAGCTTCAGCCATTACTAACTTAATTAATACACTGCTATTCCAGTTGGTCGCTTAATAATGTGCCTGATAGATGGCAATAGGCTCGTCCCCTATAACATTGGGACCGAAACATAACTGGTGCAATGTGGGTGTGTAATACACCTCTGGCGACCGCTTCGAGGATAAAGGCGTGAAGTTATGTTATGCTATGTGTTATGTTATTCCAGTTGGATATCCGACCGAAACACAACAAAGGTAAAGCAACAGATAATCAAAGATTATTTTCACATTACCCTACGTGTTAAATGTTTATATATAAATAGATAATACATAATTCATAAGTACTTACCTCTTGTTCGTTCCTGTAAGAAATAGGGCAAGATTAAAACACAAAATAGGATTTATCTTGAGTCACATGTATTTAAAAACTGTTTTTCACATCGCGATACTTTCGAGTCACCGAAAATTTAACATATTTCATGATGCCGTAATTATTAAATTCATTATATTTCTTATAATGAGCAAATTTTTATTGTTATTTATACATCCTTACAGCCAGTCCGAATTTTATCATTATATCTAAAGATGTGCCTTAAAACATTTAGTCATCGTGTGTTTTTTCCTTTTGATATGTACATATTCGTTTTGCATGATATAAAAAGCTAAGGCGAAAATAATCAAGTAAAATCATTTCATGCTTTAGTCACTCAACGTTTTAATTGACATTACAAAACATAATTTGTCACAATTTTCTATTTTCCTTTTATAAAAAAATTGCACAAATATTACTTGACCATTTAAATATAATTTAAACAGAAATATCTAGTATTGAAGTTATTTTATTCAAATATCTACAAAAGGCTGGTCAATTAAATATATTGCACGGAATAAAATTATTCTTGAAACTTAATTCGTTTTTCTTAAATATTTAATTGTGGTAATCTATAATTATAGTATAAAAACAAATGTCACATGTGAATATTAAAACCATACATTTAAAATAAAATGTATTTGGACACCTTTATTAATCTTACGAGACGACAAGTAGGAAAAGTGCATTAAATTGGTCGTGACAGAGAAATAAGAGTCAATATATCCATAACTCTGTTGAGAATGAGAATCCAGCTAAGGTCTGGAAATTTCTAAGAACTCTGGGGGTAGGGAAGTCTACACATGACCTCACTACTGATAAAATTGATATTGATTTATTAAATCGACATTTCACTGCTTCGTCCCAATTTGATAGGACTACTAAAGCTAATACCTTACACGATCTTTCATCGCTTCCAACCCCAGTTTACCCATCCTTCGCTTTTAATCAATTATCTGAGTATGATGTTAAAAAGAGCGTACTATCTATTTCTTCTAATGCCGTCGGTAATGATTGTGTCAGTCGAAAGATGACCCTTCCCATCTTAGATGAAATCCTTCCTATCCTATCTCATATTCTAAATTATTCCTTATCCCGGGGCTTATTTCCATCTGCATGAAAAGACGCTCAAATTATTCCTTTACCTAAAAAATTTAAACCCTCGTCCTTTTCCGAGTTTCGTCCTATCTCCGTGCTACCTTTCCTCTCCAAAGTGCTTGAGCAACTTGTCCATATACAACTTAGCACATTCCTCAACAAGAACCTACTCCTCAATCCTCTACAATCCGGATTCCGACCTGGTCACAGCACCGTTACGGCACTGATCAACATTACCGACGATATAAGGTTTGGTATTGAGAATGGAAATCTGGCTGTACTTACCTTACTTGATTTTAGTAACGCCTTCAACACCGTGGATTTCCATATTCTGCTTGGCATACTACGCTCTATTAACATATCTCCACAAGTGATTGATTGGTTTCACAGTTACCTGTTTGGCCGCCGACAACGTATACGAGTCGAAGACTCTTTCTCTTCGTGGTGCAATACTACAGTCGGCGTTCCACAGGGTGGCGTTCTATTTCCCTTACTTTTCTCAATTTTTACAAATTCTTTCTCTTATCAGCTTCAGTCATCCGACCACCTTTATGCAGATGATCTTCAAATTTACACTCAAGCACCTGTACACGAGTTGTTTGAAGCATTCCGCATCATTAATACAGATTTAGACCGGATAGCTGCATGGAGTCTCAGATTTGGTCTACAAATCAACCCTGCAAAAACGCAGGTTATTGTTGTTGGCATTCCCAAGACGATCTCACGTGTAGACTGGACTCATCTACCTCAAATTAACTTTAATGGTATCCCCATACCCATTAGTGACTACGTGACGAACCTGGGTGTCTAAATAGATAAAACGTTATCCTGGGGCCCACAAATTAGTCAAGTCACTCGCAAATTATTCGGTGCGTCTGGGACGTTGCGAAGATTGCGGAACATTCTGCCGACTGCCACGAAGATTGCGCTTGCAAATTCTCTTCTCTTACCTTTCCTTGACTATGTCAGCTATCTAGATCTCACTGAGGAGCAACTTGATAAGCTTGAGCGCCTTCAAAACTTTTGTATTAGATTTATATTTGGACTAGGCATATACGATCACGTTTCTGATTTCCGCAAATTGCTCAAGTGGCTCCCAATTCGCCTTCGACGGAATACTCACATTCTTTCTTTACTTTATAACATTCTTTTTAATCCTTCATCTCCGCCTTATTTAAAGGAACGTTTCAATTTTCTATGTGACACACATTCCAGATCGCTGAGGTCATCTGTGAATTTAATATTGGCAAGTCCAATGCATTCCACTTCTTTTTACAAGTCATTCACGGTACAAGCCGTTCGCTTGTGGAATGCTTTGCCTATATCCATAAAGCAGGCTCAAACGATAACTACTTTTAAAAAGTTATTAAAAGACTACTATTTATCTATTTAATCTTTTTTATCTATTGTCAAACTCATACTTTGTTCTATCTTTTATTTCCTACAATTTTATGTATGTATTATATATTCTATAATTATTTATGTATGTTTATTGTAACGGGTTCTGGTAGTAAAACGCAGAAAAGGTTCTATGCGTTTATTTGCCGAGTATTGTCTCACTTCCCTTGCCACGAGTATGACCGACCAACAACACGACACTGGCCTGAACACTAAGGGCTGCAGTCTCCCACGCTGTTCCCTCCGGTAGTGTGTAGGCAGGCTGCTCGAAGGCTGCGCGTAGCGGTAGATCCTCGCAGGCCGTTGGTTCAGCTGACAGACGCCGGCGGTGCGAGTACGATGAGCAGGGAAGGCCAGGCTCTTCGGCAGAGGTGACGCCGAAGGCGATGCAGGAAGTGTAGCGGTCTAGGAGCGTAGCCGGAGTCTTAAGGTGAACCTGCAACCTGAAGGAAAGCAGCATAAGGAGAGCCACAACCAATAGAGTCAGGCAGGCGGCGTTAGCCGGCCTCAGCTAGCAGATAGAGAGATGGGCAGTACGCTAACGCAGTAAATGTAGTAACTTACCCACAGCTGGGACCAGGATACACGTATGAAGTAGTATCATTATAGATATAGCGGTATAGAATTTAGTAGCGGTAGTAGGTTAGTGTAGAGTAGCGGTGCCGGCCTCTCTGTCGGCCCCTTTATATACCGGGCCCTCCATCAGTTCGTGTCGGCGCATTACCAAATATAGGCAAAACTTACGAGCGCGGACGATGGCCTTCTCTGATTGGCCGAGCGTATGGACGGTATTATGACGTACACTCGGTAGGTACCGGTCATACGCCACAATACCGCCCGCCTTAGGAGAGGATTTTACGTAGCTAACAAGGAAAATCCGACTAACTGCGTTAGGTCTATGAGTCCGCTACTGTCCAAGCTAAGACGGCATATAGAGAGAAAGAAGGGAAAGTTTTCTACGGTTTGTAACAAATAGTTAGGCACCATAGTGTATAAGTTGTAGGTCCTTAATGTGCCAAAACCCAATAGAATTTCCAGACGCGTCCGACAACTCGTAAACGAGAGGCGACTTTTTATTAATCACTGTGCACTTCACGAATTTAGGGGCTAGTTTCTTACAGAAGGACTTATCCTTGTCGCTCTGATAAAAAGTCTTTTTCCACACAGTGTCTCCCGCATTAAACTCAGCTGGTTTACGGCGTAAATTATACGTTTGGGAATTCCTAGCATGAGCTTGAATGAGGAGTGCCTGAACTTTGTCAAATATGCCTGATAAGTGACCTATGTTTTCTGCGTAATCGTCCCTAGGTATGTATACTATATCATCAGCGTCCGTGTCGACATAGTGTGAGCCGCATGGAACTAGTTCACGTCCATAGACTAAAAAACTAGGTGTATAGCCCGTGACTTCATTAACTGCAGTATTTAATGCAAACTGCACCTTAGGTAGGAGAGTGTCCCATAATCTCTGGTCATTTCCTACAAACGCCGCTAAGGTAGAACCAATGGTTTTATTATAGCGTTCGACCGTATTGACATGTGGGGAATATTTAGGAGTATAATGAAGATTAGGGATTTTGTACTTGCGCAACATAGCTTTTAAAGTAGCACTTACAAACTGTTTACCATTGTCCAATATAATTGTAGATGGTATACCATGAACCAAAAATATTTTTTCTTCTAAAATATTAGTTATTATTTCAGCAGTTGCGCGCTTGAAAGGAAAAAGTAGACAGTATTTACTAAAACAGCAAGTTACTACAAAGATGTAGGCGTTTTGTTTTGTGACGGGTATTGGCCCCACCAAATCTACACTAATGGTTTGGAAGGGTCGTGAACACACTTTGGGTCGTCCCATGGTTCCCAATGGTGCATGGTTCTGATGTTTGTGCGCGATACAAGTGTCGCAAGAATTTATGAACTTAACTACGTCATCGCACATTTTGGGCCAATAGTAACGCAGTGCTAAGCGCTTGTAAGTTTTAAATATACCGAAATGCCCCGAAGTGGGTTCGGCATGGTTCTCTAATATGGCATTATTTCGATCAGAAGAAGGTAGTACTTCTTTCCATTCGAACTCCTTACGTATCATACACCTAGATTTAATCAAACGATACAATTTATTATTTTTAATAGAATAGCCTGGATAGTCATTAGGCGAAGATAAACAACCATTGTAGGTGGCTGAATACCATTGGTCAGTGTCAACATTAGGGTCATTCACGTTATTATTATTCGCGTTAATTATATTTACAGGTTGGGATCGTGATAACGCATCGGCTATAATATTATCCGCGCCGCGCCGATGCTTTATTTCGAAGTTAAATGCTGACAGACGAACCGACCACCGAGCTAATCTACTAGTGGGGTTGCTCAAGTTTAGGAACCATTTCAGTGCAGAATGGTCAGTATACACAACGAACTTTAACCCGTTATCTAAATAACAGCGCCAATATTCGAGGGCCGTTAGAACTGCTAATGTGTCCTGTTCTGTTATACTGTAGTTTTGTTCCTGTGCATTTAGTGACCTACTCATGTAAGCGATAGGTAGTTCCACGCCATCTATTTCTTGTGTAAGTAACCCACCGATGCCGCTCGCACTCGCATCTGTGTGAACTTGAAAAGGTTTCTCGTAATCGGGACACGATAATATTGGTGCGGAACTTAACAATTGTTTTAGTTAACAAAACGAGTCATCAGCTTCCACCGACCACTGAAATGGTGCGGCTTTCTTACCGGTAGAGGTAAGTTTGTTCAAAGGACCGGCAATAGTACTAAAATTAGGTATAAATCGCCGATACCATGATGCAATGCCTAAGAACCTTTTGACTTCTTTTTTATTCTTAGGCATAGCATATTGAAGAATGGCTTCCACCTTACATGGGTCTACTTGTAATCCTTTAGAGTTTACTACGTAGCCCAAGTACTTCAATTCATCACGAAAGAATTTAGATTTTTCTAAGTTTATTGTAAGGTTGGCCGATTTTAATTTTTCGTAAACTTTATTTAATAGTGACACATGAGCATTAAAAGATGGCGATATAAGCACGATATCATCTAAAAAAACGAATACAGAGTTTTCGAACTCAGGACTGTTCGTAAACAAGTGATCCACCAAACGCTGTTGTGTCGCAGGCGCATTCGTTAAACCAAACGGCATAGTCACAAATCAAAATGTTCCTCTAGTAGGCACATAGAACGCAGTCTTATCACGATCACATTCGCGAAGAGGCGTCTGCCAAAAGGACTTAGATAAGTCTATACTACTTAGATATCTAGCGTTCCTAAGGTTGTCTAAAATTTCAGATACGTAAGGTAGTTTGTACGCGTCTTTTTTAGTAATAGAATTAAGTTTCCGACTATCTAAACAAAACCTTAGTTTACCGTCCTTCTTAGGCGTTAGTAAAATTGGTGACGACCACGGACTTTCGCATTTTTCTATCACTCCCAATGCAAGCATTTCGTCTAATTCGTCAATAATTATTTTTAATTTCGCCGGCGGTAACCTATAATATCTTTGGCGTATCGGCGCAGAATCGCCAGTGTCTATTGCATGTTCTATTAAGTGAGTTCGTCCTAAACCGGTTTTTTCAGTAGAAATCGACTCGTATTGCTTTATAATTAACTTAGCCGTTCTTTGTTGTGACTCACTCAATTCACTAAAAGATTGCAATACGTTCGCGTTACTCGGCTTATTTTCACTTAACACACTACACGGCAATGTTTTAGACATGCATACGGATGCGATATGCTTAGGCAGTAATTTGAATAGTTTCCAGAAATCGATGCCTAAAATTAAATTACTTGTAACTTCTGGAATAATATAAGCTTTCAATAAGTGGGTTTGATTATTAAAAGTAGTGGGTAAGTTGATAAGACCGCGCGGCAACAATATATTTCCATTCGCGGTCCGAATGGAATTAGTGTTGTGATACTGCTGTATTTCTAACCCGGTTTTAGTAATTACCTCCAGATGGGAGTTGTTACCTTAAATTGTAATGGCTGAACCGGAATCGAGCAATCCACAAATAGGTAAACTGTTAATCGTTACGTTAACATAGGGCCGTAGGTCATTTTTAGGTTTATTATCCAGGATCGAGGCGACGGAATAACTAGAGAAATACACTTTTAGAGTGTTTAGCCAATTTCTCCAATCATCTTTGTCAAAATTGGTTGAATAGGTTGTAGAACCTAATTTAGATTTTGACACGCCCCGACCCTGACCAACTAGTTTTTTGGTTTCGTCGATTTACAGTTCGGGCAGTTAGGGAATGTCACATCCCTACGGCCGCACTTGAAGCAAATTGCGAAGCGATCGCGTTTGCATTCATTCAAACTGTGATCATTGATACGGCAGCGGCGTGACTAGAGCGACAGAGCTAGGTTTAGACTTAGGTTTGCTAGGTTCGTTGTTCTCAGTGTATTCGGACGTACCCTCTATAGTAGCAACGGGATAATTATTGCAGGAATTATTACGCGCTCGGTTATTAGGTTTTTGACTGTAAGCTAGGTCTGGTGCCGTTATTATAATACGGTTCGCGGAATTGAGAGTTCAAACATTTCATCCGTTCGTAGTTTAAACATAACATCTGCAGTGTTGCTATACTGTCTATTGAAGATATTGACGGAGCTAGCACTAGTGAGTAGCATGGACGTATGTTATGCAATAGGATGTCTAACTTTTCGCGTTCGGACAATCGCTTTGACGGAGACAGCCTAGCGAACAGCTGATTCATTATCGAGAGATAAATAATTATAGTTTCGGTAGCACCTTGAGTACGTCGGCGGATTTCATTTAATAACCGGTAGTCATAATCGTACGGTGTGAAATCGTCTATTAATTTAGTGGTGAGTTCTTCCCATGTAGTGAAATATTCTTTTAGGCCGCGGTACCAGTGAAGTGCGTTACCGGTGAAAATTTCGGAGGCATATGATAAAATTTTAGTGGAAGGTAGATTACGCGTGGTTTGGAATTCGGTCACGCGTTGTAGGAACGCTCGGACGCATCCCGTACCGTCGTATTCTAGCTTAGACAGTTCGTTAACTCTCAAATGCTCGCAGTGCAATACTGGGGCTAACCCTGCCTGCGTCGAGGTAGACGGCGCAGGTTGGACCTCTGCCACAGCATCAGCTGAGCGAACAGCTGATTACTCAATGGCGGACAGCTCCGCCGAGAGCTTGTCGAACCGGCTGCACAATTCGGTTATTCGTTTTGAATACGCCGTAGGACGTTCCATCCTACGGAGTCTGTGGTATAAGTGGTTGTGCAGTGCGGTAGACCTCCTAGCTAGGTTCGCGTCGTAAGAATTGGTTAATAAATTCACTCGCTTGGCCAGCTCAGAGACGGCCTCGCTAGCGCCCTCGAAGTCCACCGCTATGGCTAGACCCGACTCCAGGATGTCATCATTTGGAATGGCTTCCAGTAATTTAGGGAGCTGCTTCAGCAGACCTGGGACAGAGGTAGCCGGCTCCTCACCTCTTATCGCAACCTTGTAAGCTAGCTCGTTCTTATTTAAAAGAAAGTATTTAATGGGGTGTGAGCCCATTGTGTATGAAGGAGTACCGCGTAAGTATAACACTACACACTACACTTAGTGCGCAAGCGTTCCGCCCTTACAAATGGCCTACTTTACGATTAGGCGTAAAAGTTCGACCGTTAGGACTAGTTATAAAGAAAAGATAGATTCAAATTTGCGAACTATTACGTAGTAGGTAGTTACACTAAAAGGTAGACAATTAGTACAACAATATGTACCGGTTCGCTATAGCCGCACCTCCTCGCTTACAATGATGGAGACCTGCTAGAAGAGAACTCGAGCACGGAAAGCGAGACAATAACCCACGTAGGCGCCACTGTAACCGGTTACGGTAGTAAAACGCAGAAAAGGTTCTATGCGTTTATTTGCCGAGTATTGTCTCACTTCCCTTGCCACGAGTATGACCGACCAACAACACGACACTGGCCTGAACACTAAGGGCTGCAGTCTCCCACGCTGTTCCCTCCGGTAGTGTGTAGGCAGGCTGCTCGAAGGCTGCGCGTAGCGGTAGATCCTCGCAGGCCGTTGGTTCAGCTGACAGACGCCGGCAGTGCGAGTACGATGAGCAGGGAAGGCCAGGCTCTTCGGCAGAGGTGACGCCGAAGGCGATGCAGGAAGTGTAGCGGTCTAGGAGCGTAGCCGGAGTCTTAAGGTGAACCTGGAACCTGAAGGAAAGCAGCATTAGGAGAGCCACAACCAATAGAGTCAGGCAGGCGGCGTCAGCCGGCCTCAGCTAGCAGGTAGAGAGATGGGCAGTACGCTAACGCAGTAAATGTAGTAACTTACCCACAGCTGGGACCAGGATACACGTATGAAGTAGTATCATTATAGATATAGCGGTATAGAATTTAGTAGCGGTAGTAGGTTAGTGTAGAGTAGCGGTGCCGGCCTCTCTGTCGGCCCCTTTATATACCGGGCCCTCCATCAGTTCGTGTCGGCGCATTACCAAATATAGGCAAAACTTACGAGCGCGGACGATGGCCTTCTCTGATTGGCCGAGCGTATGGACGGTATTATGACGTACACTCGGTAGGTACCGGTCATACGCCACATTATGTAGTATATTTTCCAGTATTTTATGTGTGTATTTTTAACACTATGTATGTGTCTAGAATTACCGTAGCCTGGCAGGAAGGTGTATCAGAAGTGCGCAGTGGAAGATGTAATACATCTACCTGACCACGATACACAATGATCCAGACACAACGCACTGCGTTGCACAGTGATGAATTGAAATCAATCAATATCAATATTATATTTCACTTACCCGCTATCCTTGCTGATGTCAGGCTTGAGCTAAATTAGACACATTCATACAAGTATATTGGCCAAAATAAATGAATGAAGTATCATATACTTAGCTATTAAGCTTCAAACGCGACGTTTTCAGGACACGTTGGCACGTGGACTCGATACCGGATTCACAATTTTCACAAATGTCAATCAATAGTTCACAATCAATTTACCGTTGCCAGCACTAGATCAGGCGGCATTCAAGACGGTTTACTCAATTTAATTCAATTCGCGTTAATTCAAAAGGCGATATTTTACGTACGAGATGACACCCGGCGAGTTAATTTTTCAAGGGAAGGGACGGAAGTGACAGTTCAGTGTGACCATTGTCAGAAATTTTCAATAGACTAAACAAAATGTTACTCCATCAATCTAATCGATTTGACTTATAATAAAAACTAATTCTATTTCAAACATCCACCCGCCCCGGACCGGCCTACCGGTCCGCTAATCGGTTGGTAGACGTGACAATGTTGCAACCGCTCTCCTCAGAATCGAACCGTCCACCAAGACCTCAGCAAATCGGGGAACTCCGTCAGCCCCAGTTACCAAACGAAGGATGCGCCCCCTGCGCCATCTGAGTGGCGGAAGGTTAGCCTCCATGATCAAAACGAGGTCACCAATCTTGGGTGGATCGGTCTTGTCGGTCCACTTAACGCGTTGCTGGAGTATGTGCAAATATTCCAAATTCCAGCGTTTCCAAAAGCTCTGAGTAATCTGGCGTACCAATTCAAAGCGCAAGAGACGACCAGGTCTCGTATCAATGTAGGGGTACTCAGGCAAGGCGACAAGTGGGCGACCAATCAAAAAATGGCCCGGCGTAAGGGCCTCCAAATCATTCGGATCTGAGGAGATCGGGCACAATGGCCGAGAGTTCAAAACGGCCTCAATCTTACAAAACACAGTTGCGAGTTCCTCAAATGTAAGGACAGACTCACCGATTGTCCTGCACAAGTGTGTTTTGGCCGATTTTACGGCGGCCTCAAATATGCCACCCCAGTGTGGACAATTTGGTGGGGAAAACAACCAATTTATCCCACGTTGGGCTAGCCTATCACCTATATCAGCCTTGTTGGTTTCAAGGAAATTAACAACGTCATTCAAATAATTATAAGTGCCCTTGAAGTTAGTGCCGCAATCAGAACGGATCAAGGAAGGCAGCCCTCTGCGGGATACAAATCTGTCAAATGTGGCTACAAACGCCTCGGTCGTAAGCGAGGAGACCAGTTCCAAATGTACGGCCTTTGTGGAAAGACAAACAAAAACACACAAGTAGGCCTTGACAGTCTTGCTGTTTCGAAGTGTCGACGTTTTTACCAAAAAGGGACCAGCGAAGTCCGTGCCAACACCGTCAAATATCCTGCTCTCAGTTACGCGATCTGCCGGTAAGTCCCCCATCAACGGCTGCATGTTAGAAGCCTTGCGCTTATAGCAAGGGATGCAGCGAAAGACTACACTCCGAATAATTCTTCGGGCAGACAAGATCCAAAATTCGCGTTGCAAAATGGCCAACAAAGCATTGCAACCAGCATGCGAATTTTTAAGGTGACGGTCAGTTACCAACAAGCGTACCAAATGACCGTCCTTAGGTAACAAAAGGGGGTGACGTGCTCCGTAAGGGAGGTTGGCGTTCTTGAGACGCCCTCCAACGCGCAAGAGACCCGTATCGTCCAAAAAGGGGTTCAATTTAGAGACAGCTCCCGACAATTTCGATCTCCCTGATTTAAGGATAGCAATCTCCCTTTCAAAATGCGCCAGTTGCACAGAACGAACCCAAAAGGTGAGGGACACCTGTCGTTCCTGTGGTGAGAGAAACGGTGTCAGTCGTTTCTGTTGTGGGTGCCTAAAATTAAAAACAAAACGCTTTATCCAAGCAGTGACACCTAACAACTTGTCGAGGGAGCTGTAACGATTCAACAAAAAATCGGGGTCGAAGGCGCATTCTACCTTCTCAAGAGCGATTGTTCGTAGACCCGGCAAATTAGAAGTATTCAAAACTGGCGTTCGAGGCCAATCAATTTCTGGTCGACTTAACCATTCCGGACCCCACCACAGCGAATGACCTATCAAACTAGGCGTCAAGCATCCGCGCGAAGCACAATCAGCGGGGTTGAGCTCACCTGGCACGTGTCTCCAAACAAGTTTGACTTCGGATTTCTGGATTTGGGAAACGCGATAAGCGACAAATACCTCCAAGGTGTGGACAGAAGCCTTCAACCAACAAAGAACAATTTGGCTGTCTGTCCAGGCGTAGGTCCCACTAATACAAATGCTTTTACCCAAAGTACTAGACACGTGGTTCAATAAGCGTACAAGTAGGGCTGCTCCCGAGAGCTCCAATTTTGGGATGGTCAGAGATATTCGAAGGGGTGCTACCTTGCTCTTTGCCATGATCAGGGAAACTCTTACCTGACCTGAGGCACTGACTGTGCGCAAGTACACCACGGCCGCTTGACCACGTTCCGAGGCATCACAAAACCCGTGAAGGGTGGCCTTGTACTTCCCGGGAGGAAGGATGGGACGAGGCAAGGAGATCTCGTTGACGGCAGGAAGTGAGGATACAAAAGAGGTCCATTCCTCAACAAGAGTACCGCGTAGAGGTTCGTCCCAAGTCAATCCTGCTGTCCAAAGCTTCTGCAAGAAGCATTTGGCCCAAAATATGATAGGACAACTCCAACCGTTCGGATCAAAGGTTCTGGCGACAGTAGACAACACGAGACGTTTAGTCCAAGAACAAGGCAATTTCAAGTCTACGTTATACGTAAAGATGTCTTGGACTTGTCTGTACTGAACGCCGAGAACAGCCATCATGGCGGGGTTGTCAACAATCTCAAACAAATGTGGATCCTGCTGATGATCCTCTGGCAAGCCTTCCAAAGGCGGTGGTGAGTTGGAAATCCATTTGCGCAACTCATAACCAGCGGAGGCCAAAATACCTATCAATTCGTCCCGCAGGAGGATCGCCTCGTCCGCTGTGGAGGCGCCTGAGCAAATGTCATCGACGTAAATATCGTCCTTCAAGATGGCAGAGGCTCGTGGGAAACGTAGGCCTTCGCGGTCTGCGAGCTCCCAAAGAGAACGTATTGCCAAGTAGGGGCTTGACCTTAACCCGTACGTATTAGTATTGAGCTCGTAGACGACCATGGGATCACGAGGAGACTCTCTCCAAAGGATCAGCTGGAAGCGATGGTCATCAGGGTGGATAATAGTCTGCCTGAACATCATTTTTATGTCGGCTACAAAGACAACCTGATGTCGTCGGAAGCTGGTGATGACGTCACAAAGGTCCTTGACCAACTTGGGACCAGAATGCAAGTAGGGAAGGATACGCCTGTTGAAGTCTGCGCAGAACCATCAAACACTGTGCGCAGCTTGCCAGTTGATGGCTTCAATACCGCATGATGCGGGAGAAAGTAATGCTCCACCGAACGCCAATCCAAATTTGACACAGACATGTGTCCCAATTGTTCATATTCCCTCATGAACTCAATGTACTTCTGTCTGAGCTCCGGATCACGACCCATGCGGAGCTCCATGGCCAACAACCTCTTTTCGGCTAAAGGTCGTGACTCACCAAGCGGAGGCCGAACAGACAGGAAGGGTAGCCTCGTAATGATCCGACCAGAACGGAGTCGACCAGTGTTGCTCTGGAAAAACAGCTCGCACTCCTCATGTTCTGGATTCAAACGGGCAACTTGAGGGTGCTCCTCTACCTCCCAAAACCTCTGAACTGCATCAGAGAGAGCAGAGCCTACAGCCAACAAATTATCAAGTTCAGGTGGAGGGGGGTCCCTAGGTACAGGTCCCATCAAAGCAAATCCAAATATGATCGGGATGGCAGTCAAACCATTTGGCACCAAGACCCGTTTCCCACCAATCAAAATTCCACCGAGGACATTAGAGCCAATCAACAAGTCGATTAGTCCCGGTGTGTCAAATTTGGGATCTGCCAGTTCCAATCCCGATGTCAAATTCACCACAGCAGTAGGTAGCTGCTTCTGTGGGTGCATACCCAAAATATTCTTCAACAAAATAGCCGAGGTTTTAATCCTCGGGTGTGAAGATTCAACAGGGCCAAAAAAACCCTTAACTTGCCCTTCAACATTAGAGGCTACGTCACCTATGCCCCGTATACAATTTGGAAATAAACCCATATTTAATTTAACCTGCCCTACCAAGTAAGTGGAAACAAACAGAGGTCCCCGTGGGTCCCCAGACCCTAACAGCAACCGTTGGTAGGATAACGGTCTCAATGGGGGAGGTTGGCGTTATAGGGCAGGGGTCAATGACCTATTGTTGCCTGGGCGGCGACCGTTGGCCAGGACCAGGCAAGTCAAAACGAGGGTGCGGCTTGAAGTCCTCAAAGGCGCAGTATGTAAATATTAGTTTAATTTTTTTATTGTGTTTACTGTAAACACATTTGTATAAATCATCAGTATCGCCAAACTGCCCTTTTTCCAGGCTCCTTGCTTTTCTAGTCCATCCAAAGGTTGCCTGTAAGATATTTCTTATAAGTGATAAGGACGCCATTTGTACCTTAACTTTTATTTTACAAATAAGTATAGTGAAATGTATTACTTTGGTGTACAATAAAAATGATTTGTATTGTATTGTAAGAGAAAGATGGAACTAATGGACAACTATTACTCATGAATGTGCTCGTTAGCAATAAAAGTAAGGTACCCTGTATACATCATAATAATTATAAGGTGAGAACTCAGGTTCCAAAGTGATTATTTGCATAACGATCTAAAATGAAATAATAATATGTTGGTCCAACTTACACATGGTCATCTAATTCCGAAATAAACAGAATTAGTACAAAGGTAACCAGATAACCAATAATCATTCTCAAAATAATAATGATATTCGCATTTATTTACATGTTATGCAAAGGCACATTATCACATTCAGTTTTCCTGTAGGTGTGAATTGAACCCATCACTTTCAACAGTCTGCTTCTCTATAACCCAAAAAAGTTCTCAAAATTGCAAGATCTTGAGAAAAATAGCATAGGTATTTAAGGATATTCAACTTATATCACATTTTATCGGTGTTAGTTCGTCGTGTTGGTTTAAATCTAAATAATTATGTTAATCACTTTCGTGGCATATTTTAAAATATGAAGATTTTCTGACTGAAAAAGGGTGTCACTAATGATGGGTTTTGGACGGATAAATTAAGTTGGAAACTTTGAATATGTATGAGTAGGTATATTCCAACATTATATATTTAACTATTATAAATATAAAAAAATATTCGGGCAAGTGCGAGTTTGACCCGCGCACCGAGGGTTCCGTACGCATTTTACCTTATTTGAGGTTGAATTACGCTAAACCTCTAAATCTGTATGAGCGCCCATACAACTTAGAGGACTATCTTAAATAGAGTCTACTATGTAGTATACTACTATAACTATAGATAAGAAACTGGACTGGAAATTACACATAGAAACACTTTGCAAAAAATTAGGTAGTTCTGCATATGCTTTACATACTTTAAGATCTGTCGTCAATATAGAAACCGTAATTACCGCTTACTACGGTTTAGTTGCCTCAAATTTACGCTACGGCATAATTTTCTGGGGTAACTCAACAAATACCTCAATGGCTTTTAAGTGTCAGAAAAGATGCATACGGTCAATTTTTAAACTAAAAACCACTGACAGCTGTAAAACATACTTTCAGAAATATAAAATAT
This sequence comes from Euclidia mi, assembly GCA_944739405.2. Taxonomy (NCBI): domain Eukaryota; kingdom Metazoa; phylum Arthropoda; class Insecta; order Lepidoptera; family Erebidae; genus Euclidia; species Euclidia mi. The sequence continues at coordinate 32,801,101 of OX123185.2, read as the reverse complement.
TAACATTACCAAGCATTTATATTTTGGAAATTGCAATATTTGTCAAAACAAATACTAGTTTATTTCCTAGATTAGAAGATACAGTTGTACGAAACAGACGTGATAATAGTAGACTGCGCCTACACCAAGCAAAAACCTAACTTATGCGTAGAAGTGTATTTTGTATGGCTCCAGTAATCTACAATCATTTACCGCAACAGTGGAAAAACTTGAGCATGAATAGTTTTAAAAGCAAATTAAAAGCTTTTTTGGAAAATAAAGCATACTATTCTGTACCAGATTTTTTAAATGACATGATAAAATTGAATGTGTCGTTTAATATATAGTATTATTGACATAATTATGATTGCTTTGTGATACTTTATTTACTTTTGACATTAAATTATTGAATGTATAAATTTATTACTAATTTAAAATATTTTATTATATAATTGAAAATAGAATGCTGACTTAATATGTATCAATTAAGACCGAAATAATACTTTTTGTTAACATTTTAATAAATTGCATGCCTACTGGTAGAATATGGCAGAACTTCTATAAAATGTAACACCATAACTGTAAACCCATGTTCGCAATAAATAAATGATTGATTTATTGATATGTATGTATGGGGACACCCTTAAATATTCCATTTTTTTATTTTTTGTAATTTTTCCTTTATTTGTGCTGTACGACCCTGCTTTTGGCCAAATTTCGTGATTCTAGTTCAACGGGACTTACGGTTGACCTAGAATTGTCAATTTTGGTCAAAACCAAGGTCTTACAGCACAAGTAAAGGAAAAATTCCGAAAATTAAAAAAAGTTGAAAATTAAGGTTAATTTTGGTACTTACAAGTTTTCGCAAAAATCTAATTTTGACCATATCTTTTTATTGGGTTGACCCAGGACCCTGATTTTCATACACAATAGCAACCATAGACCTCAGTATCTGGTATAAATTTCAATTTGCTAGGTCCACCCGTTCCTGAGAAAATCGGTGGTGACACACGGACAGACAGACAGACAGACGGACAAGAAAGTGATCTTATAAGGGTTCCTTTTTTACCTTGAGGTACGGAACCCTAAAAAACAGTAATTTCGATAATTATAATTATTATATTCATTCAAAAAACTCGCCAAACCCTTTTTATAACCGTTACAGTAATTTCAGACATTGTCACCACCAGACCTATGAACCCCCAAATACTTCAATACACCAGCAAGATGAGCCTGCGATCTTATTGGGATCGCGGAAAGCGGATGGAGGCAGGCGGCTCAAGATCAGTATATGTATAGAGCCCTGGGTGTAGTGGCTGAGAGATCATACACTAGTTTCTGTCAGACCTAGTCCATTAAACCGACGTATCACATAATTAGCATGCAGTTACATATATACTTCTCGCATTATTTTTCCCTGTTTCAGATCATAAGGGACGCAACGTGATGTAACATTTTTGATGAATGTGGCAAAAATCTATTTTATATTGCCAACAAACAATTTAGTTACAAACTGGTAACTATATCTCGCAAGTGACACTTTATTTACCCATATATGCCCATTCCATCGTATACGTGATGCTAAAATGTTATGGAGGCTTGCCAGATGTTTGACATTCACTGCAGCGACTATAAGTATGGCACCATGATACGAATCTACATTTTAAAATCTTCCTCGATATACAGGCTATCACAAGGAAAAAATTAAATTAATGTAGAATATTCTGATCGGCCTCTTTTGGTTGGTTCTTGTTCAAACTGTTAAAAAACGTCTTCATAATTGAATATATTGCATATATTTTACTCATTTGTTTTGCATGGCAATTCTTTCATAATTTCATAATCCCGGTTGCTTCCAAGACTTACACACACTGGAGCCCGAGGTCCGCTTACTGGTCTAACCAGATATGACAGAATATCAACTTTTCCTCAGAGCGACTGCTGCCTGACCTCCGCAACCACCAAGGGATAGCGATATTCCATGGTTTAAACCAGTATCAGTTTATTTAAGGGTACTGATTCCTCATAACGGCTGTCATGAAGTTCTTTGACCGCCGTTACTTTATTTTATACCATATTGATTCATAATAATGAATAAAGCATATAATTAAAGTGAAACGTGGAAAAGCTTTCGAATACTCATATTAGAATGTGGTCAATTTGGTATAATTATGATTTGGTCAAATTCAAAGCAAACACATGCAACTAAACAATAGTTCGAATCCCTTCGCTTACGTTATCATAAACTCGCATTACTTCAAACCCGTTTATATTTAAGGACTATCTATTCATAGCTGGCGAATAAATATTTGTATCTGCGAAAGTAATAATTATGTTGCTAGCTAACAGCTGTTACGATAGTTGTTAATTCGCAATATTGCTACAAGTGCTTCGGGTAATTTCGTGACAAACTTCGCCGTGGGCCTTCTTTATACGCAATAAACCACAATATTATGCCGTCAAGCGGATTCGAGTGAAAATACTTATATAATCCATATATATATATATATATGGATTATTACATTTTATTTATCGGCAAATAGAGACCTAGGTATATTCTCGTTATCGTTCTAGTCTATCGATTAGTTATGCTTCTCATAATTGAAGTTTTCACGCCTGTTTCAAAACCTTTTCACGCTATTAAATAAATATATTTTTGGTCTCATATAATTATGTTTATTCAAAATCCATAATTGAATAATATTCAGGGTGCATTTTCCGTGTAATATAACGTGAAAACAGTATAAAAAATTCAGGCCTATTTCAATTGTGTCCAACTTAAAGTAAGGAAGTAGTTAATAAAATATACACCACTATTTTTTAATTAGTACAAAAAATTTAACAGAGCACTAAGTATCTTTAACTGATCATATTTACGTAGTTAAAAAATAAAAACACTAAGTCCCAAAACTGTCTCAAAACTGTCCACAAAAATACGTGATAATTGGCAAATGCATAACTAATACTATGACCGACCCGCGTACTATCATAGTAAAATTACCCATTGATTAATTTCCGCCCCCCCCGCCCCCTGCGCCTGCGCCACGATCCGACGATGCGACAAACAGTGCTAAATTGCTAGCGAAAGTGAGCGTATCTAATTTCGTTGCAAAAGTTAATTGTTTGTCTACTTTTGCCCGACGCGATGGCCTATCGACGGGTGGTGGACATTTCGAAGGACCATGGAAATATTTATAAGTTTAGTAAATAATACGTACTTAAGTAAATAATAATTTGATGCGGGCGGCTCAAAATCGGGCTGTGTTCTCCACACACCTTGAGGAAGGCCTATGTCCAGCAGTGGACGTCTCTAGGCTGACATGATGATGCTAAAATAATATTTGTAAATAGCAGATGATTCTAACTTCATAAATACGCCAAAATTACTCTATTCTTTTAGTCAAGAACACCTTCTTTTATTTTGATATTTGTTTGCTTTATAATTACATACCTCCGTATTTAATTACTTGTTAAACGATAAATTTTACCGATCCTAAGCCCGAATGAAGTATGAAGGAGAAGGAGGAGGTAGAATTAACAAAATTAAAAAATAACTACCTACATTTATTATTTTTCTTCGTTTTATTTTCTGTGGCTACCTACATCATAAGTGTGACATAGAGAATGCGAATGAACAGGATGGAATATTATCAGTGAATTAGTGAATGGATTGTAAAATATGACTATGATTTAAGTGAGATTTTCTAAAATAAACAAATGATAATAACTTTGCGCTTTATTGATATTATCCTCTCGAGCGCCAGGCCACCGTTTTACGGTGGACACTTTTACCCCCGATAAGCGCCCGCCGACCGTTATACGGTGGTCTCGTACTTGTTCCATTCAATGTTCAAATGAAACGCCAAAACAATGTTTGTCTCTGTTCAATGTATACCATTTTGAAGCGTATGAAACGATTGACAAATCTATGCAATAAAAATGCTTATTTTCAACGTCAGTAAAAAGTAACAGTCAGCTAAACTCATCAGCGGTTAGTACACTTCGAGGCGTGCTTACACTATTTCGCTTGCAAATCAATTTTTTTCCATCTACGTATTTCAATTAATATAATAGCTCATAAATAATATTATTAGAATTTTCCTACCGCAATGAATGCCTCTAATTGGTCAATACCATTCTATAGTATTATCATTTTTCTACAATAACATGTATTTTACACATTTGTTTGATAAAACCGTTTGAATTACTTACGCTTGTTCACAAAGTTAGTTAATTCTATATACACAATAAAGCAAATTTAATGTAGATTCTAAATATATATGTAATATTAGTGTTCTGAAGTAAATAAACGTCGAAATCAGCATTTAAACGCTGCCCGCCAACTTTCATACATACGCTAAATTTGACGTGGGCGCTTATCGATTATATGACATTTGACGTTTGGGCGCTCGAGAGGATAAGATATTCTTACGTCACATATATGATACTAATATCTTCGCTAATATGTCCTTAAAGTTTTTGTTCTAATTAAAAAATAGTGGTGTATAGTCTAAGGTGTCCAATTCAACATTACCTATTGAATTTAATAGAGTTGAACTCACAGAACTATTTACACTTCACTAAGGCCTATTGATAGTGAGATTAGACAGCGACTTATCATTTGATTAATGGACGATAGAAACGCTTAGAATTGATCGACGTCTCGCCCAATGGTTGCAAGATAAATAGCTCGGCACGACCAGCATTGAATACCTAACAAATGGCTATATCGTTTGGCCCTATCCTTGATGCCGGACAACCGTTTTGTGCCGACCTGTATCACCAGCACAATGCCTTTAGATATCGGCCTTTCCTCCGTAAAAATATAAATAGCACAATACGGTGCTATTTTTATTGATGAGATGATGAGGATCCTTTTTGAAAGAATATTGATAATTTCAATTTGAATTGAATTACAATAAATGGGATGGTAGGTAAATGGTATTGCCTTTGTGGGCACATTATAATTCCCTAAAATGTTGGTCTGAATTCATTATTAATGTATACCTACCTTGTTAGAGCTTTTTTGCTGGTGAGTGACTTCCAGCTACGAAACTAACCAAGATAAATTTGCCGAAAATTGGTTCTGTGGACAACTAAATTACACTGCCCCAGTTTAACTTAAATGAATTAAGCTTTATCAATAAAAAACACGAAATTGATAACCCATATTCTTTAATATTTATTTCCAATAATAATGTGAATTTTATTGTATTATAATTGTGGAGTTATGAACCTATTGTCATTGCAAACTCAAAGTTCAAAACAGAAGGCCAATTCTCGTATTTTATATCACATTGAAATTCAATTTTGAACTAAATAAGATTATATTTTGAATTGAGAGTTCAGAATGACTCAGAATCGATATTCTGCTGATTTAATGTCATGTTTTTTTATGCACAGACGTCGTGTACAAAGGTGAACATAATGCCATAAGGCATTCTCTACATGTCAACCTTAAGGTGGTGCAGAGATAACAGTGGTAGGTGCATATTACTAAGTGCATAAATTTAAAAAGTAGTTATAAGGTATAACATGAAAAATATTATATATAATAGGGATATAATACATACAAAATATATAGTTCTATAAATACATACATAAACATAAATCTATATACACCTAAATATACATACATACAATATACATAGATACTTATAATAATGGATGAGATTGATGTGCTGATTCCTTCAATCTCTCAAAAAGAAGCTCTCGAACTTTCATTTTGAATGCATAATAGTTGGTGGATAATCTGATTTCAGGAGGGAGTGTATTCCATAAAATAATAGACTGCACAACAAAGTAAGAGGTAATGAACCCGGTAGTGTGACTGGGGCAAGAAAGAAGAAGATTATGAGAAGAACGAAGATCTCTCTCATGGATAGAAGATAGATACTGAAAGTATGAGTTTAGATAAGTTGGTGGGGAAGGGAACTTGAGAATAGAGAAGAGTGTAGTAAGACCACGCAAACACCGGCGTTGACGAATTGGTAACAATCTAAGTTCGGAACGATAAGTAGAGACGTGGTCATACTTACGAACATTGTAAATGAATCGAATGCATTTATTGAAGAATCGGTCGTACTTATTGAGATGTTCTGCATACAGGTCATAATAGCACATATCACTATAGTTGATTATGGGAAAAATAAAGCCTGCACAAGCATTATCTTGGTCTTGGAAGGAAGGAAATTCTTGGGGCGGTATAGTTCTCGAAGAGTTCCGGTGACCCTCTGACTAACATTAATCACCTGCGCTTGCCAATCGAGAGTGGAATCGATGTACAGGTTTAGGTCTTTTACATATGCGCTGTACGGAATTACCAAGCTATTAAACATTACACGAGGTAGAGTTTTCATGTCTAATCTATTTAATAAGTGGCGACTGCCTACAATAATGGCCTGGCACTTCGCTGGGTTAATTTCTAAGCCAAATTTGTGATACCAGTCCATCATTGACTCTAGGTCTCTGTTTATGTCAGCAATAGCAACTGTCCCATCTTTCACCCTCGCTTGGGAGTACAACTGCAAGTCGTCAGCATAAAGATGATACGAACATCGAAGATTTGGAGTTAAAAAGTTAATAAAAATAGAGAATAGTAAAGGAGAGAGAATGCCACCCTGAGGAACACCAGAGCTAATTTTACGCCAACTCGATGTAGTATCATCACAGCGAACAGACTGCTGGCGTTCCTGAAGATAACTTGAGAACCACTCCAATGCATTGGACGAGATCATGAGATGGGAGAGGATCGATAGAAGGATATCGTGACTGTCAGTGTTGAAAGCGTTAGAGAAGTCTACTAAGGTCAGAACAGTGACCTTAGTGTCCTCCATACCTGCCTCAACATCGCCAGTCACTTTAAGGAGAGCAAAAGTCGTGCTATGACCTAGCTTGAAGCCGGATTGCAGTGGACTGATCAAGTTGTTTTGGTACACAAATTGAGACAACTGTTTATGTACACAGGCTTCAAGCACTTTGGATAGAAAGGGCAGGATAGAGATTGGACGGAAATGGCTAGGGAGGTAAGGTTTGATGATCAAGTTGAGAAGTAGTTGTGAAATGGTTATTTAAATCATCCAAACCAATTGTGATATGAGGAGTTGCGTATTGCTGTTTTCCAATATCTAGGGTCCCGTGAAACTTCCAGATACTAGCAGACGAAGAAGAATTAATACTGTCAAAAATATGGCGGCGTTTAGCGTTGCGTATCATCTGATTACACCGATTCCTTGCAGTTTTGTATAGACTCCAGTTCTCGTCAGACCGCTCCTTTTTGAACCTCCGAAAAGCACGATCTTGACGCCTAATGGCCATTTGAATGCAGGGGCATTCAAATGGCCATGAGGCGCCATAGCTTACCAGGGGGTAAGCCAAAGAGCGGGAGGACGTTTTAATTTAACTCTCCTGATAGGAGCATGTTGAAAAAAAAAGAACTAGCGTTTTGTTGAATATTGAGACTTTTTCGTCTACGGTGTTGGCTGCTAACAGAGATGACCAATTAAGCTCGCAGCTTCTCGCTATCCATACGCCCAAAACAACGCATGTGCAGAACCTTAGGACGGGGTTTAGGAGGTTTAAGGTGATAGGATAAGAGGATGAGATCGTGATGGGAAAAGCCAGGAGCAAGGTACCTATTGGCCCATGGGAATGTACCAAGGATTGGGTTGAGGTAATAATCAAGTCTAACCAGGTGTCTACACCTTCGGTGTTGTGGTGAGTAGGTTCGAGAGGAAGAGTGTGTGGACCGGCAGACTCAATTAATTTAAGAAGGTTATGAGAGCGAGAGGAATTGATGCCTAGGAGGTCTGTGTTGAAAATATATATACGGATTCCAGAATCGATTCGAGACTGGAGAAGTATTTTTTTTAGACAACTCCCGCACTAGGAAGGAATTCCTGTGTCGCGGGGGACTTTACAAACATCAATCAACGGACACACAGAACACCCAGGCTCGAGACGACAATTTGTGGATCACACAAAGTGTTGACTAGTGTGGAAATTGAACCTACGACACGCGGCGCAGTACCAAGCGGCGAGGTGACCGCTTAAACCACGACGCCAACCACGCAGTCAAAAAATTAATGGAGGAGAGACAATAAACAACTTCTAGAACGGTTTTCGCTCCACTGACTGAAACCTCAAGGAAGAGATACTCAAAAGAAGCAGAATTATTAGGCGGTGAAGATAAGAGAATTTTGTACGACAGAGTACAACGGATATAAATGGCTAGACCACCTCCTCTCCTATATAATCTATCATTGCATATAAAAATGAAACCAGGGAGGGGGTAGGAGGTAGATAGTAAATGAGGTTTCAGACAGCTCTCTGAAATCAGAATGGCATGAACATTAGTATCACTGAAACTTGCATACAGGTCATTGTAATGGCTTGGAATGCTTTGCGCATTAATTTGACAAACATTATTTGAAGTTATATTAAATGTACGCTTGACAAAGTCACGAAGCGACTCAGTAGCAGAACAAAAGCTGTCATTGTTAGAAGAATTGACGGAATCGTCAGCAGAATGAAACGAATCATCATCAAAATCCGACAACATAAACACATAAAATATAATTTATAACACAAATATATAAACTTAAATATAAATGTAATAAATAGCATAAACCATAAATATATAAATTGTTTTGGTGCTGCCGGTTGGTTCTGGAAGACTGGTGTTCGCAGCTCTACTTGCAGCCCCTGAGGTGTTGCTCGACGCTTCGGGGAACTTCTTAATGAGCTCGCAGAGCTCATCATCAGCAACAAACCTGTGACGGCTGCCGTCCGGCGCCTTAACTACAATGTAGCCGTCTTGAGTCCAGCAGGATCTGATACCAAAGTGTAGACGTGCCTTCCCGAATACAGCCAGTCAGCCAGAGGTGGTGAAACCCTTTAGGGAGGTATTGGCACGCCAAACAGCGGACCTGGCATCCACTCCGGTGAATCATACTAGTATTAGCCGTATACTGTTCTTTTTCGGTACTCGAATTTATAATAATAATTTGACTTCTATAATTCGACGTTGACACATATTTCAATGTACGATCTAGTAGTCCAGTCTCTTTAGGGATTCACCTCGGAATTTGAGATAATAAGCTGGAAACTCGTATACAGCTTCATTTAGCCGTTCTCAAAGTTGTCTCAAAATTCTCATATTATCTCGTGTCTGCGTCGTAAGTTATTCGAGGTCAAAGGTCACGAATATCGGTTTTTTGCAATTATCGCCGTTTCTATGGTTCCAATCACTTCAACACCTATTATCCCCTCGTCTGTCAAGCCACTTTTCGCGCGATTTAAACGCATCTGTCACGCTACTTTTCAGTACCCTGCGCGTTATCGGCTCGTATGATTCAAATGACCATATCTCTAAAGTTTTGTATGGAAACTATATATAAAACTTATTTCGTTGAAATTGCTATGAAAGAAGCTAACAAGTTATGCATGATTTAGTAAAGTTTTGTCTTTCAATATATTGTTAAATTTAATTTCAAAAGGGGGTAGTATCAATATTGGGGTAATTAGATAAATGTCGAGATAATTATAAAATAAAACCATTATATCAATATATTTATATTTTTTTTAACAAAAAGATACTTTGTTATTTAATAAAAAACCTTCCAAAAGTCAAGAAAATAAAGCAAATTAATTTTACGGACGAAATAATATACTTCGAGCCCGGTCTGTCAACGTGCCGTCTGGCGGCAATGAAGAATTCCTCGCGTATAATTTAGTTTTGGCTATGGAACGATGCGTGAAGCTTTTATGAAACGTCAGATATACTCTTCACGATTATTTTGAACCTTGCACCAAGTTAATAAAGTCCAACATATTTATAAAAACTTGAGTCAAGTGTACAACGATCGATTTGTTGTGTTCTGCCGCCTGGCGGCGACTTGACAGACGAGAGGTTATAAAAATTATTAAAAATTATTATTTATATTAATTAAAAATTGAAGATAAAAAAAATTGCCACAACTTTTGTCTCAACTCTTTTTCTGTACGCTCAACCCTTTTCAAGATAGAGAGCGGAGAGCACCTAGCGCTCAGGCATATATACTCTTATACAAGGTCACGCTGCGGATGCAGAAAATCGGGCTTGCAATGCACTTTAGCTTGCGGACAATGCAATGGGCAAGCTTGTCTCAATGCTGTTGTATTGCAAGACGATCCTGAGGAAAAAACTGCATTTGATCCAGAAATTTTAGAAGGTTTGGAGAAAATCATGCAGGTAAACGAAGATGAAATTGAAATTTTCAATTTCCCAGGAGATGAAGAAGAAGAAGAAGAAAATTCATATTTTTGAACTTCAAGTTATTGAAGAATTTAAATGTACATTTAATTTTAATTGTAACAAAAGTACAGCTACTAAATAAAAATTAACTTAAATTATATTTACTTCACTTATTTCTATATACAAGGTATTATTCACCGAGATTCACGGTTGACCTTGTATAACAGTATATATGCCTGAGCGCTGGGTGCTCTCCACTCTCTATCACGAAAAGGATTGAGCGAACAGAAAAAGAGTTGAGACAAAAGTTGTGGCAAATTTTTTTATCTTCAATTTTCATAATAGGTGTTGAAGTGATTGGAACCATAGAAACGGAGCTAATTGCAAAAAACCGATTTTCGTGACCTTTGACCTCGAATAACTTACGACGCAGACACGAGATAATATGAGACTTTTGAGACAACTTTAAGAACGCCAAAATGAAGCTGTATACAAGTTTCCAGCTTATTATCTCAAATTCCGAGATTGACCCCGTTTTTTGCCGAAAGTGACTGGACTATAGCAACAATAACATTCAAATATCATTTAATTTAGGAGAATACCATTTGTAACGAGAATGACACTGATTGCAACTGCATTTTAAACAAATATAATTAGGAGATTTAAGCTTCAGTTTTAAGCTAGATTCCTATTGAGATTTTATCGCACTATTAATGATGTTATTATTTGTTAATTTTGGTAACAAATCAAAAGTAATATACCCAATATATGTACCCTATCTAATTAATATTTTAAATCACGGCATCGTAATTGCTTCCACGTTTTCAATCCATGAATACATTTACGGATTGGAGTTGGACTATTCGGACGTAAATTGGAGCTAGTTCTATCTTTAAATTTTATAAGGAAACTCCGCTATAAACTCCGCTATTAAGCTACCTGGAAGCCAGTGAAAGTTAAACATGTAAAGCGAAAAGTTAGTCAGTCTTGTAATTGTTTCTCGAGTAGAGCTGTACCGCCTAGTTTGTATGGGCCGTCTTGAACGGGATGTTTCCACACGCAGATTAGGGAAAAGTAGTACTGCGCTTTTGATTTTATTTTAAGGAGCAAGCCACCTACTTTTTTCTTTCCATCTTCTTTTTTTACTACATGAAAAGGACGGAACCAAAATAAGAGGTGGTCGTGGTTTAAGGAATAAATGGTGAAAAGTTTTAGCCTGTTTTCTTGGGTTTTGTATGGTTGGCAATCTGCATGTGACGCCTGGTTAAAATCACTAGCATCTTACAGCTTTAGTAACCAATAGAGCCACTACTGTGTGTTTTAGTGGTTTTGCATCTCCGAATTTATGGAAAATAGTAATATCTTTCCACTCTAGAACACGAATACTCCAACGGTTATCGGTTCTGAAAAAAATGTAATCAGCCCACTGCCACTTCAGCTGGCTAATTCTATATCCAGCAGTAGACTATGACAGGCTGATGATGATGACGATAAATAATATATTTTCATTCAGTGCCCATTATAATTTTTGCGTCTATGTGAGCAATATCGACAGTGTATAACTTTCAATCAACATGGCCTAGTTTTTCTTATACTTTGCATTTGAGAGTATATGAAACTCTTCTGCAGCGGTATTTTTAAATTATTCTGATGCCTAAACGGGTACTTGACTCGCAGATCAAAATAAGATTAATATGTTCTTTGGCGCCTGTTTAATCTTCAGCCATTACTAACTTAATTAATACACTGCTATTCCAGTGGGTCGCTTAATAATGTGCCCGGGAGATGGCAATAGGCTCGTCCCTTATTACATTGGTACCGAAACATAACTGGTGAAGTGTGGGTGTGTAATACACCTCTGCCTACCGCTTCGAGGATAAAGGGGTGAAGTTATGTTATGCTATGTGTTATGTAATTCTAGTTGGATATCCAACCGAAACTGAATAAAGGTAAAGCAACAGATAATCAGAGATGATTTGCACATTGCCTTACGTGTAAAATGTTTATAAATAAATAAAAAATACATAATTCATAAGTACTTACCTCTTGATCGTTCCTGTATGAAATAGGGCAAGAAAATTAAAACACAAAGTAGTATTTATCTTGAGTCACATGTATTAAAAAACTGTTGTTCACATCGCGATACTTTCGAGTCACCGAAAACTTAACATATTTCATGATGCCGTAATTATTAAATTCATTATATTTCTTATAATGAGCAAATTTTTATTGTTATTTATACATACATACAACCAGTCCGAATTTTATCATTTTATCTAAAGATGTGCTTTAAAACATTTAGTCATCGTATGTTTTTTTCCTTTTGATATGTACATATTCGTTTTGCATGATTTATAAAACTAAGGCGAAAATAATTAAGTAAAATCATTTCATGCTTTAGTCACTCAACGTTTTAATTGACATTACAAACATTATTAACAATTTGCACAAATATTACTTGACCATTTTATAATTATGTAAACAGAAATAGTATTGAAGTTTTTTTATTCTAATATCTACAAAAGGCTGGTCAATTTAATATATTGTACGGAATAAAATTATTCTTGAAACTTAATTCGTTTTTTTAAATATTTAATTGTGGTAATCTATTACTATACTTTAAAAAACAAAAGTCACATGTGAATATTAAAACCATAGATTTAGAATAAAATGTATATTTTTGTTTAGTCTTACGAGACGAGAAGTCCGAAAAGTGCATTAAATTGGACGTGAAAGAGAAATAAGAGAAAAATGGAACTAATAGACAACTTAGTTATCCATTTAATATATTTATACAAAATGCCACAATTGCACATTTCCACATGAATATGCTTGTTAGCAATGAAAATAAGGTACCCTGTATACGTCATAATATTTGTAAGGTGAGAACTCAGGTTCCAAAGTGATTATTTGCATAACGATATAAAATAAAATAATAATATGTTGGGCCAACTAATGCATGGTCATCTGATTCCAAAGTAAACGAATTTGTACAAAGGTAACCAGTTAACCAATAATCATTCTCACAATAATAATAATATTTGCATTTATTTACATGTTATGCAGAGGCACATGATCACATTAAGTTTTCCTGTAAGTAGGAATTGAACCCATCAGTTTCAACAGTCTGCTTCTCTATAACTTAAAAAAGTTCTCAAAATTGCAAGATCTTGAGAAAAATTGCATGGGAATTTAAGAATAATCTACTTATATAACATTTTATCCGTGTTAGTTCGTCGTGTTGGTTTAAATCTAAATAATTATGTTAATCATGACTTTCGTGGCATTTTTAAAACATGAAGTTTTTCTGACTGAAAATGGACTGAAATTTTTTTTTTTTATTTATTAACTTTATATACACACATAGCGTATAAAGGTGGACTTAATGCCTTAGGCATTTTCTGCCAGTCTACCTTAGAGTGGTGCAGAGATTGATGGTAGATGTATTTTAAAAAGCGGAGTTTTACTTAAACATATAATTAATAGATATGATGGACGCGCATACATTAATCAAAATTAAATCATAATAATAATACAGACATACATAGAAATGCATAAGTACATATACTTACATACCCATACTTACATATACACATACACATACTTATACTTAAATACACATACATAATATGTATACATATATAAATAAATATGTACCTAAAATATATTTAGATGTTATGATACTTCTGCTAACTTAGCCAATAAAAGCTGCTTTACCTTTGTCTTAAAGCGATACCTAGTAGTAGACGTCCTGATTTCGAGAGGAAGGTCATTCCAAAGAAGAATAGTTTGAGTAGGAAAAGAAGAATGGATGAAAGAAGATCTATGTGAAGGACAGAGAAGGAGAAGGTTATTAGATGAACGAAGGTTACGATTGTGGTTGGTGCATAAGTACTGAAAGTAAGAATTTAAATAGTTGGGAGTATTGGGAGACATAAGGATGGAATATAGAGTAGTGAGAGCACGCAGACTGCGTCTTTGACGAATAGGAAGCCACTTCAACTGGGAACGATAAGTAGACACGTGGTCATACTTGCAAAGATTGAAAATAAATCGAATGCAGTTATTGAGAAGACGGTCAAGTTTGTTAAGAAGATCTGCATTCAGGTCATAGTAGCATACATCACCATAGTCGATCAAGGAAAATACCAGAGTTTGCACAAGCATAGTCTTAGTTTTAGGTGGTAGGAAGTTCTTTAGGCGATTGATAGCACGTAGAGTACCGGTAATCTTTTTGCTGGTTTGAGTGACGTGGTTTCGCCAGCTTAACGTAGAGTCCATATGTAGGCCAAGGTTTTTGACAACTGGGCACATGTCTATGACGTTACCATCATAAACTAGTGGTGGCAAAGTTGAGATGTCTAATCTTTTAATTACCCATTGGCTACCAATGACAATTGCTTGGCATTTGCTAGGGCTTACATACAAACCAAACTTGTTTGACCAGCTCTGAATGGCGCTTAGATCTCGGTCAACTTCAAGAATTGCGGAGGAGACGTCTTCATCGGATGCCTGAGAGTATATCTGCAAGTCATCGGCATACAGGTGATAAGCGCATTGAAGATCTTGAGTTAGGAAATTGATAAAGATAGAAAATAATAAAGGAGAGAGAACACCGCCTTGAGGAACACCAGAGTTATTGTCACGCCACTCCGACGATATTTCGTCGAGGCGGGCAGACTGCTGGCGTCCTCGAAGATAACTTGAGAACCAATCCAGAGCTTCGGATGAGATCTTAAGATGGGTAAGGAGGGACAACAGAACATCGTGACTGACGGTATCAAAGGCATTCGAGAAATCAACCAAGGCCAACACAGTGACCTTGGTGTTCTCCATGCCCTCCTTGCCCTTAATATCGCCAGTCACTTTGAGAAGGGCCGTTGTAGTACTGTGTCCAGGCCTGAACCCAGATTGGTAGGGGCTTAATAAGTTATTGTTGTAAACAAATCCATATAATTGCCTTTGGACACAGGACTCTAGAACTTTGGACAAAAAAGGAAAAATGGAGATAGGACGAAAGTGATTCGGATGAGAAGGGTTTTGGACTTAAGGCAGAGGAATGATAAAAGCTTTACGCCACAGGGCTGGAAAGCTGCCAGAAGTAAGGGAAAAGTTTATGATGTGGGAGATGGCGGGAAGTAGTTGGTCTAGGATAGCAGTGATCATGCGCCGGCTGATGCCGTCGCATCCCACCACATTAGACTTTATAGAAAAGATTATCTTCTTGATCTCATCCTGGGCTAGTGGAGAAAAGTGAAATGATTCTATGTTGGGTCGGGTTAAAGAAGCTAAGTAGCACACTGTGAGACACTCAGTCTGGTGATCCAATGTGGTGGTGGTTGTGAAATGTGTATTGATGTCATCCAGACTGAGTGTCCCAGGACAGCTAACACGTCGCTGTTTGCCGATACCTAAAGTTCCAAGGAACTTCCAGATATCGGCAGGGGAACAGGAAGAAATATTATTCAGAATGTGTTGGCGTTTAGCGTTGCATACCATCTGATTACACCGATTCCTTGCAGAATTGAACAGGTTCCAGTTATCATCGCTGCGGTCCTTTTTATAGATACGGAAGGAAAATTGGTGTCGCCACTGGTGGGTTTAACACGGATAAATTAAATTGAAAACTTTGAATATGTACGAGGAGGTATATTCCAACATAACATAAAATAAAATAGTTTATTGCACATATAAATATCACAAATATTTGAAACTCCTGACTCCCAAACTAAGTAAAACTTGTATTATGGGGTCAGGGTGTCTCTCTTGCTTTACAGTTATAATTATATTGTACAATACAACGGCTAGGGTACAAGCAACATTCCAACATAACATATTTAACTTTTATAAGTATTTTAAAAAGACAGTAAATTCGATAATTATATATTCATTCAAAAAACTCGGCAAACCCTTTTTATAACCGTTACAGTAATTTCAGACATTGTCACCACCAGACCTATGAACCCCCAAATACTTCAATACACTAGAGCAAGATGAGCCTGCGATCTTATTGGGATCGCGGAAAGCGGATGGATGCAGGCGGCTCAAGATCAGTATATGTATAGAGTCCTGGGCGAAACCTATGTTCAGCAGTGTGCAAGTGTAGTGGCTGAGAGATCATACGCTAGTTTCCGTCAGACCTAGTCCATTAAACCGACGTATCACATAATTAGCCCGCAGTTACATACCTTATTTTCGCATTATTTTTCCCTGTTACAGATCATAAGGGGCGCAGCGTGATGTAACATTTTTCATGATTGTGGCAAAAATCTGTTTCATATTGCCAACAAACCATTTGGTTACAAACTAGTTTTTATATGACGCAGCGGGAGTGTAAGCCACTGCAACGCTGAAGGTTGCGGGTTCGATTCCCGCTCAAGTCAAACATTTGTGTGCGTGAACATGGATGTTTGTCTTGGTCTGGGTGTTTCTATGTATAATATGTATGTATTTACAAAAAAATATATATACGTATGTTTATCCATTATCTAGTACCCATAATACAAGCTCTGCTTAGTTTGGGACTAGACGGTGTTGTGTGAATGTAGTCGAATAGTATTATTTATTGTTATATTTCGCAAGTGACACTTTATTTACCCATCTATCGTACACATGATGCTATAATTGTATGGTGGCTTACCAGATTTTTGATATTCACTGCAGAGACTGTAAGTATGGTAGCATGATATTAATCTACATTTTATAATCTTCCTCGATAAACAGGCTATCAAACGTGTAACATAAAATTTATGTATAATATTCTGATCGGCCTCTCTTGTTTGATTCTCTTTCAAACTGACAAAAAAACGTCTTCATCATTGGATATACAACATGTATTTTACTTCAATTATTTTAGAGTAATCTTTCAAAATTCGTAATATTATAATAAATTAACCTCTTATGTTCAATTTCCTTGTATGCAACACACACAAAGAAACATCTGAAAGCTTTAGTCAGAAAAACAATACATTATTATTGTCGTCCTATTTTTGGTGTACTGTGTCGTCCTATATTGGGTGTATGTATGTATTAACTTAATTCTATAATCAACAGATTATAGAATTAAGTTAATACATACATACATAGACTCACGCCTGTTTCCCGGAGGGGTAGGCAGAGACTACGGAACGCCATTTGCAACGATCCTGACATACCTCACTTGCTTCACTCACTCCCATCAAGTTTCTCATGCATGCTCTTCTGTTAAGGGTACTTCTGACTTGTCCTTTTTTCAGGATGTCTCCAATCTGGTCAGAGAACGTTCGCCTAGGTCTTCCCCTTTGTCCTGTCCCATTCACACTTGCCTTATATATCTTCTTTGTCAGTCTATCGTCATCCATCCTCTCCATGTGCCCAAACCATCTTAACATGCCTTTCTCAATGCTTGTCACTACATCTTCTTTTACCCCACACCAATCTCGTATCACACAATTCTTTACTCTGTCGGTCAAAGACACACCACACATACTTCTCAGTGCTCTCATTTCTACAGCATTTATTCTACTTTCAAATCTCTTCTGCCATACCCAACTTTCACTACCATACATAAGGACAGGCACTAACACACCTCTATGTACAGCCAAACGTGCCTTTTTGGACACGTTTTGACTGTTCATAAACGCCTTCAGAGCTCCATTCACACTATTACCTGCATAGAATTAAGTTAATAAAGCCATAAAATTTAGTACGTTAGAGGTTCGTGGCTTGGACACCCGCAGTGAAGCTAAGAGAGATCACGGGAGTGGACGCTTCGCGTGGGCTTGGAGGGGCCTGCGCAGGATGCGGCGGTGCGGGGGACAGTTCTGTCTGTCTGTTCCTCGCAGTCGGGCGCGGTCGCGGGAGGAGAGGCGTGTCGGTGTTGCGTTGCCGCGCGCCCTATCGCCCGCGACCAAATGGGGGCGCACCATTGTTGCGTCGCGTTGGGGCCGCAGAGGAAGAGGAGATGCGGTGTTGCCAGATTGCCATCCTCCCTATCCTCTGCGGCCGTTGGATGCTTTGGCGGCGAAGCCCAACACCTTCATCCGCCGCCAAGGAGGTTTTGTTCGGGGCCCGCTTGACCATCTGGTGGGCCAATACCCGTCGGGGGGGTAGCGACGAATGTTTCGGCGATACCCGACCCTCCGACACACGGGTACATGAGGAACACGGGTTGGTTTTTAGTCAGTAAGAGTCTGACAGTCTGACTCCATGAGGATTTTCCAACCCGACACCAAAAAAAAAAGAGGTTCTGATTTTTACAGAAAAAAAATTATAAGTAGCTTCGCTAATAGAGAATGATTCAAAACTGTTTTGGTAATTACATATTTTATTACCCATCTTACGCACTTATCGTCCTTTATAGCCTCACCGTGCTGTATGAAAACATTTTAAATCTATGGTTTTAATACATTCCTCTTCTTATGTTTATTTATTAACACAGATAACTTATTATCTATATTTATGCTAGAATAGCTTAGAGCCTTCCATCATTCTTTTAAAGAGTATCTAACTAGTTATTAGAACAATTTACTTTTATTTTCCTAATAATTTTACTTAATAATTGTTCGTCAGTCATTTTCTTAATTTTAAAAACTGCTAGAACGCATTTTCATTACTATTCTATACAAAATTATTAAAATAGTTAACAGAATATGTAACGAATATACAAGATATTTAGAGTCCAACACAAAAATAAAGAAAATACTGGAAATAATCTTCGAAACAGTATTCTTTCTCTTTCATAAATCATGCTTTTTCAATGAGACTATAAGCAAAAAATTGTCTATCTTTTGTAAAAAAAGTAAAATATAAAATATGTAATAGGTATTATTATACATGCTTATATTACACGCGGCTTTCCTGCTGTGCTGCTAACAACGGCGTTCTCGTCGTGACGATTTCTCGATGTGTTCTCGTTGCACCGTAGATTGTATTTCGACCAGCATCATTCTGAGAAATCAATACAATAAATGAAATTCTTATTGAATAAATCAATACAAAATTTGGATGTTTCGTAACCCTAGAAACAAACCTTAACTAAACTTAGTAATGGCAACAAAATATGACAGTGAATTTTCTTCGGTGAGACATAATTACTCGTATATGGACATGATTTTATGGTTTGACGACGTGTAGTAGACGGTAGTTAAATCGGTCACATTAATTAATTATTATTTATATATATATATGATACTGAAGGTAACTGATATCACTTGGAGGTATGGCTTTCTCCTACATATTAGAAATATTATAGTGCTATAGCATGAAAATATAGCTCAGTATGAAAGTAATTTCTATGCTGTTTGCTACCCGCTTTAGCTTTTACTTTATTTTATTATATTGTCATAATCATCGTTGGTAATGAAGAACACTTAATAAGGTAGCTTTGTTTAGTTGCTAGAAGAGTAATGTCAATATATTTTTATGTCGACGCAAATAAGCAATAGTCTGGCAACTTAAAAAAGCTGAAAAATTAATGTATTTTTCTATATTATTTCTTTTTTGTCATAACGAAGAAAGCAAAATCTTAGCATTCTATTTTTTGCATAATATGTCCTACATAGGTATTTCTTAGAGCAAGGATGGACGCAGTTCTTATAGATGATACGTGAGTTTGTCTCGAGACCCAAATCCAGTTAAAATTAGTTGACAAAATTTTTCATACTCAAACTGTTGTGTTTTACCAAAATACCCAAGGCAAACGCCGTTTCATTTTGTGTTCCCATTTTTATAAACGGGTGACATACCTAATATATCGCAAACCCAAATAAAACACTCACTGTCTAGAAGTATGCGTTTCAAGTTAGTGGTGTTACTCTACATAAAAATATGAAAATGAGCCACATTTAGGTGACTCCCAGACCGATACCAGAATAGTGTAAGCTTAAAATATGACTACTAATTTTACATAATTATGGTTTTAATTAAGTTTCCTTACTTCAAAAAATCTGTTTACATACTTTGTGTACAATTAGTTTCTTTTTGAGTTAGCTGAGTCTTCATCTAGGGATGCGATGTATTCGTGAGGATTAGTATTACATACAGTGTGTCCTTAAATTAAGTTAACCTTACGGGTAGCTAAATGTTAAAATATTACTAGCCAACCTGCAGGTCTGTATAGAGCGCGTGCGAAGATATCGGCATCATCGGCATTTGCGCGCGTTGAAAGCTATGCGCACTGCTAGAATTCTTTGGTGCAGCTATTGCGGAGTACAGTGGAGGGTTCGGCGGGGCCTCTGTTACCTCTATTGGAATGAATTAGTCTGTTAGTACATGCGTGACAAAATATTATGTGTAGGCATAGGACATTTTATATACACGGTGTCAAAAGACCCATCACCAAGCTGAAGTCTGCTGCTTTTCCAGATCAGGCCAAGTCATACTAAGCAAAACTAATACCTGGGACACGATTTCTTTTTAAGGAGGCTCATTTTATAAGCTGCAAGAAAATGTATGGTTTGTTTTGTTTCTCGTATGAGTGTGTGGCCAACTCTAGTGTCGGCGTTTTTCAGACCGCCCGAAGGCCTCCGACGTGGCCTACCGACTTTTATCCTAAGACAAGAACTGGGACCGAAAGCTTTACGTGCCCGCCGAAGCACGGTAGCGCTCAGATGTAAATGCCTCACTTGGTCACCCATCCAAGTGGCGACCTATGCAAGCGTTGCTTTACTTTGCCGATCTGATACGAACGACAAGCTAAGTCTCGTTATGAGCGCTACTGACTTTGAGCCTCAATTGATTGGTACAATATGGGATTTAAATTTTTGTTAAGGATCTTTTTACACCCCGTATGGAATGAATCGAAACTTAATCCAGAACGTTCTATTTTTGTATTATTTATTATGACTAATTTTGGACATGTTATATTTTTAGTCACATACGTGTTATGCTACTGTTACACCTGCGTTAGCGTTAACGCTAATGGCAATGGCCAACTACGCGTTAATTAACACGTTGACCAGTAGTTATTTAACACGACAAAACGTTGGGCACATCTACGTAGCGCCTAAATTGACGCATAAAGACGCAGGTGTAGCAGGAGCATCATAAAGAACTCACAATTTGACTTGTTAAATGCCTATAGCCAGAAGTAAACAATATTTTTTGAAAAGGGATGCGGATAGTTTACGATGAAATTTTTAACGGGCAATATTTATAGAACGTTCAATACACTTGTATTATACCTATAATATGGTTTAATTCATTACCACCCTCACATTGAATAATATACTATTGCAAGTGTTAGGATGCCTTAAAATAGTCATACTATTCTTTTCAGGGCTACATATTGTACAAAAAACATAGATGTAGAAAAATGTACAGTTATTTTTAGACCCAAATAATACTTACTATTGTCAAATTAGTCTGTTTAATTATACACCACTATTTTTTAATTAGTACAAAAAATTTAACGGGGCACTAATTATCTTTAACTGATCATATGTATGTAGTTAAAAAATAAAAACACTAAGTCCCAAAACTATCTCAAAACTGTCCACAAAAATACGTAATAATTGGTTAATGCATAACTATTAACAGTTGTAATTCTGTCCCTCTGCGCGCGCGCCGCGCTTTGATGCTACAAACAGTACTAAATTGCTAGCGGAGGTGAGCGTATCGACTGTTTTCGCTGCAACAGTTAATTGTTTGTCTACGTTTTCCCGACGCGATGGCTTATCAGTTCATAATATCACGGGAGTATGTAGCTATTCTTCGTGCGTACTTTTTGAGTGGAGGAATCGCGAGTGCAGCTGTGTACCCATGGACATCATTTTGTGAGTGTACAAAAGTAAGCCGGATAGTGTCGAACAATTAAAACAGCGCATATTGGACGCTTTTGACGAAGTGAAAAGACTGTGATCTGTGTATTGACAATGGTGGCAGACATTTGAAGGACAATGGAAATACTTGTAAGTTTAGTAAATAATACCTACTTAACTAAATAATAATTTGAGGCGGGCGGCTCAAAATCGGTCTGTGTGGAGAACCTTGATGACCTATGTCCAGCAGTGGCCGTCTCTAGGCTGACATGATGATGATAAAATAATTTGTAAATAGCAGATGATTCTAACTTCATAAATACGCCAAAATTACTCTTTTCTTTTATTACAGAATACCTTCTTTTAGTTTGATATGTGTTTGCTTTCTAATTACATAGTTACCTTCGTATTTAATTACTTGTAAAACGGTAAATTTTGCCGGTCCTAAGCCCGGATAAACTATGAAGGAGAGGGTCGAATTAAGAAAATTATAAAGTAACTACCTACACTGATTATTTTATTGTCTAAGGCTACCTACATTAATAAGTGTGACGGAAAGAATGCGTAAGACTAGGACGGCAAGTAAGTACTATCAATGAAGTAGTGAATGGATTGTAAAATATGTCTATGATTTAGGTGAGACTTCTACAAAAAACAAATTATTACAACTTGGCTATTTATAGATATTATGAAATTCTTATGTCACATATATGATAATTATGTCTTCGCTAATATGTCCTTAAAGTTTTTGTACTAATTAAAAAATAGTGGTGTATATATTGTGTTACAACATTATTCTGATGGGGCAAAAACCATCATATTGTATCAAAGGTTTTCTAAAGCTTACGTTGGCAAAGTCCAATACGTATACACAGAACAATAAAAATAACACGCTATTTTCGATTAACTAAAGTGAATTTGAGTTCAGTTGATGGTAGGAAAACAGTTATGGCGATGGGAAAAGTTCGAAATATGTATTATAGTAGGCATGGCATAAAAACGGTAATTACTGGCTCCCGACATTTAAGCGTCGACTGCATGTCAAACATTTGTGTGCATGAACATGGATGTTTGTCTTGGTCTGGGTGTTTCTATGTATAAGATATAAAAAGTATATATGTATGTTTATCCATTATCTAGTACCCATAGTACGAGCTTCGGCTTAGTTTGGGATTAGATGGTGATGAGTGTATGTGGTAGAATATTATATTATTATTGCTATATTATGTAGTCGTGTTACGTTATTTGTAACAAACCCACATCAAATTTTATCCTATCATTGAAATAAATAAAAATGTTTTTTTGGGGGAAATAACGATAATTTATATTATCTTTTTACATTAGGTAATACTTTAGCTAGTAAATAGATCTACGCGTATTATACATACACACCACTATTTTCACTCACTACGGTTTTAGAAACAGACATTTTATAAAATAACAACTAACACGGCGCACACAAACGACAACGTAAAAATAACAGAGGCCGCCATAACAAAAAATCTTAAAAAACACGATTTATGCTGTAAAACAAAACTGTTAGCATACAAACTCCGGCGTCGAAAATTGAACGGAAAATACTTTTACTAACTGAACACGTTACTCTAATCATTGTCAAATACTGAGTTGAACTTAAAACTAGTTTAAAGCTTACAAACAACGTGTAATGAGTGTGTAGTTAAGTTAGTTTGGTTATTCTTCAACACGTATTAACACGTCTCAGGTTGGCTCCTTCGCGACGTGAGCACATGTTATCTTCTGTCATAAAAAATTAAAGTCAAGAGTAGACCAAAATAAGTACCAAGGTATGACGCAAGAAAATAAATAAAGCGTAGTAAAGTAGGACTAACATAATAAATATATTCCAACATTTTCATAATTACGCCTTTAATTTATTTACGATGGCAGTACAAAGGTGAGGATGATAAATTAGAGATATTTACATCAAAATGTTTTCATAATCGGGCTGAAAATATTCTTGGCCTTTCTTATAAAAATCAACAGTTCTGTATTCCGAAAGGACATTGACAAAAATAGGGAATGTTTCAAAGAGACTTTGCACCTCGGTAAAACCTCCCTTGCTAATATTCTAAGTAACAATAATTGACGAAGCCAAAACATAAAGGAAAGACATTAACAATATTAAGAACTCCATCTGAGTACAACAAACATTGACATTCTTTTGCCATCTGTATTTGCTAGCGTTACAAACATATACATTTTATTCTATATCTAGAAGCCACGGTGATTGAAGCCAGACAAAAGGGATAAATGGCACAGATGGTGAAATAAATGTAGTCTTATGGTTCTAAAAACGTCGACGTGCTAGAAAGACTATACTTAGATTTCTGCATTAAATTATTTTAAGTATACATTTTAACAGCGTGTGGTTTTTACTTATTTTGTAACAAAATATATTAATTTATGTATATAGTATACTACTTCTATTACCTTTACTTAGAGGTATGAGGTCTGGATTTTTATCATCAAAACTTTGCGGTGAATTGCGTTTCTGCACCACTTTTTGATTTTTGACTGGTGACAACGCCACTGTAACAAAAAGGTACATTAGGAACCTTATAAAATCTGATTACTTTTCATAAGTGTCATTAGTAAGGCTTTTTATACATACCTTCATAGTCCCTAGTTCTGTGTCGTATCTTCGTTGCAATTAATGCTAGAAGTAATATAAGTCCTACTGTCAAAGCTGCACCGAGGAATATGCCTACTGCCCAGTTCATATCCCATGCTTCTTGCGGTTCTGCAAATAAAGGCGTCCAGTTACATTTGCTATTCATTTAACAAACACAAATGTAAACGATTTTAAACAAAAGTTAAATATAAATATTCCAAGTATCCAACCTACAGTTAAAAGTTATGTTAAAATAATGATGATGATGGTTAACAATTTTTATATCTAAACATGTAGAAGATTTCGTATTAAGGTTCCTCCTACATTTTTGCTCCTCCATAGGCCTATAATTAGGACGCTATGCCTCTCTTTTTTTCCGTTTCCCAACCACATTGATATTTTATGAAAAATATTTTATTTGCTAGGGTAATATTACAATACTTTTGGCTAAAAGTACAAGCTGTGGGGAGTTGGGAGCAGTGCCAGTAACTAATTTTGGTGGAAATCTTTTTTTAATTTTTTCTTATTTGGACCTTTAGTTTTGAACAATCTTCTTAAAACTAATTAATTTAAGTTAAGTACATATTTATACACTTTCGTTTACAACTAACCTGTTCTAGGAGACAACTTCAACGATGTTTCAACCGATAGCGTAATATGTGTCGATCTCCCTCTCGCATTGGTTGCGTAAACCTTCATAGTCAGTTGTCTGTTAGAGCCCAGTCTTCTTAGATTCCACAACGCAACACCATTCGTTGCATTGACTACTAGATCGTTGCCTGACCATACTTCGACCACGTATATGCATTGGAGGCCTCCCTCGTAACCTGTTAAAAGAAATTGCATTTACATAATAATATTTTTAATGTGATTTCAGCGACATTGTTACTAACTTTAAGATTGACATAAAAGTTATACTGCGACATCAGTTTTAGTCGAGTAGGCATCTAATAGAATCGTAATAACTATGAAATAGGTACGTAGGTTAACCAGACTTCGACCGCGGCTCCACCTGCGTGGGAGACGATACGATATGTAAATTTCCAGCAGCCAAATTATCGCAAACGTTGCAAACGGGATATATGATTTATGTAGGTGGAATCACACAGAAATTATATACAGTATAACCAACTCACGTTTTTGAAGTGAAAGAAAGACAAACAAACAAACATTCGCAATCATCATAATACATATACCTAATGGATGTACCTAGGTACGAATAGGTAAACAGTATGATATTATTATAAACAGTTTAAGGTCACGTAGATCGACTAGAACTATAAAGCTAATAAACTTCAAATGTGGCCTAGGTAACCGATGCATAAATATAACTATGAAATAACTACTTTTCCATCTGAACTTTTCAGGCTTTATTTTTTTTTCTTTATTTATTTTGGGAAAAACAAACAGTTATACACATATATTTAAAAAAAAAACTAATATTTAACATATTATGTGAAGCCCACAGCGTTTTCCACATATTTAACATACATTTTTTTACGCCGAGAACTGAGCCCGAGGGAGATATGACATAAAACTGTTGTCTATTTAAAATTAGAGTATTAACTATATAAAACTAAATACTGACACAGATAAAGCAACAGAAATAAACAAGTTAACTGTATCGCTGCATAAATTATATACATGCACACTGCATATGACCAATTTTTTCGATTAACGCCCTTTTAAACTGACCAGCTGACATCATAAACAAATCCAAATCTGTAAAATGGTCGTTGTAATTTTTTGAGCTTCTATGCAGTGGTGCGCGGACTCATGCATTTGTACGACAGGATGATACATCAAAAAGAGTATGTCCACGCACTTCGCGTCTCATTCTTGTGCTCGGAATAATATAAAATAACTTATTCGTCAAATCTGAGCAATCCTAACGGTTATTACACAAATCATATAGGAACATGGTTTCTAGAAAAAGGCGTCTGGACTTTAACTCAGGTAATTTGATGCTAGCTTTTGTATCGGTTATAAAACTGTGACGGCAACGGTAGTGCATTGCTTTGATGAACTTACGCTGTACCTTTTCCAAGTTATCTATGTATTTCTTGTAGAGAGGATTCCATATTATAACGGCATATTCTAGTTGGGACCTAATGAGCGCTTTGTACAAATGTGTATAGGTACTAGATCTTTTAAAATCTTTGCTGGATCGCATTACAAAGGCATACATGCAGTAAGCATTGCTGAGAATTTTATTAGATCATTTATAAAAGTTATAAATAAAAGAGGGCCCAAAATTGACGCCTAAGGCACGCCAGACGTAACAATCACAGAATCAGATGCCAAAAATGGCTTTATATTTTCTAACCATGCAACCGTTTGATTTTTTGAAGCAAGGTAAAACAAAAAAAGGAAAACTTCAGATACATAAATAGGAAAGATTTATTGGTTCGAGGAAAGATTTATTGGTTCGCGTGGCTGTGCTAAAATTGATTGTACGGGGAAGTTTAAAGCAGCTGAGATAAAATTGCCTTTATTTATAAATAACGTAGATAAAAACACATGTGCAAAGGATATTCAAACATATATACTGGCAAAGACAAATATACATGTTGACATAGAAAAAATTAATATGAAGAAAAAGAAAGAATATGACGCATATAAAATATATGTGCCGAAGCATAAATTAGCTGTTTTTGTGGATGGTAATTTATGGCCAGAAGGAATTGTTTTTCGTAGATTTATTGAGTTTAAGAAACATGAAAATAAGGACGATAATACTCATAATGGATCACAAAATTAATACAGAAACCACAAAAACAAATAACTTGGTAACTTATAATTGTAAGTCTATTACTAGGTCAATGGATTGTGTCAGATCATTGTGTAAAACTGCAAACATCATCGCGCTGCAGGAAACCTGGCTTTTGCCCACTGACATTCCTTTTCTCGGTAGCATCGACCCTGAGTTTGACTTTGTGGGTAAATCGGCTGTGGATACGACGTCTGGAGTCTTACGCGGTAGACCGTACGGCGGAGTCGCGATACTGTGGCGTAAAAGTGCGTATGAAAATGTGTCTATAGTGAAAAGTGAAAGTACGCGTATTGTTGCTATAAGGGTTACGGTAGGCGGTAGAATATTTCTAGTGTTTTCGGTTTATATGCCCACTGAATCAACAGATAATTTGAGTGATTTCGTTGACTGTCTCAGTGAGATTCATGCGATTATTGAAAGCAGTGGAGTGGACTCCGCGTTTATTCTTGGGGACTATAACGCAGAACCGTGTAGTCTTTTTGGAAACGAACTTTTGAATTTCTCATCTGAGCTAAAGTGGAAGTGTGCGGACATTATTTTACTGGGCTGCGACTCGGACACATACACGTACGTAAGTGATGCTCACGGTACTACTAGTTGGTTAGATCATTGTGTAGTAACTGATGCCGCTTGGAACTCTATTTTAGATATAAGAGTCATGTATGATATCTCCTGGTCTGATCATTATCCACTGCTTGTAATGTGTGATATAGATGTAATTACAGCTAAAACTATGTCCTCTTCACCGAGACATAACAAAGTATTGTGGGGGAAAAGGGACTCAACTCAGATAGAAATGTATACAAGCTATTGTGATGACAAATTTAAAAATATTGACTATCCTTTAGATCTCAAACGTTGCTGTGATATACAATGTGACAATGTGTCTCACCGAATAATTATAGATACATTGTATAAAAATATTATTATGATTCTTAGTAAGGCTGCCATTACTAGTCATAATAAATGTAATCGCAATAAAAGGTTTCATAAAACTGGTTGGAATATGTACATCAAAAATGCTCACCGGCAAGCTCGCCTTGATTTTCAAATTTGGGCATCTCATGGTAAGCCTCGAAGCGGTCTACTGTATGAAAATATGGTGAACAGCAGAAAGTTATTTAAAAATAAATTAAGGCAGTGCCAAAATAATGTAACTCAAATTAAGATGGACATTATAGCTAGCCATCATGATGCTAAAGACTTTGGCAGTTTTTGGAAAGCTACCAGGAACCTTAATTGTAAATCGAGTCTGCCGGTGAGCGTAGGCGGTGTGAGTGATCCTAAACAGATTGCGGACTTGTTTAAGGAATCTTTCAAGATTGAATCTCCCATAAGCTCTTTTAACAGTCAGTCGGCGACCCTGGAGAGGTCCTGTAACCCACCGCTTAGGTTTACGGAGGAGGAAATAGCAGTTGTACTAATAAACTCTAAGCGAGGTAAATCGTCGGGACATGACAACTTAAGTATAGAACACCTTAAATACGCTGGTATGCATATTGCGAGAGTTCTAGCAATGTTATTTAATCTCTGTCTATGCCACTCGTATCTCCCGTCGGAGTTAATGCGTACTATTGTGGTACCTATTAGAAAAAACAAAACGGGCGACACGAGTGATAAAAGTAATTATAGGCCTATTTCCTTGGCAACTGTCGTGGCAAAGGTGTTGGACGGTTTGATTGATCAACAGCTGGATAAGCACGTCAACTTACACGACGCTCAATTCGGTTTCAGACCGCATTTATCAACAGAAACAGCTATCCTATGTCTCAAACAAACCGTCCAATACTACGCAAAAAGAAAAACACCTGTGTACGCTTGTTTCTTGAACCTCTCCAGGGCCTTCGATTTGGTTTCTTATAAATGCCTTTGGGAAAAACTATACCAGGAAACCAGCCTTGAGAGTGAGTTTATTGATTTACTGAAGTATTGGTATAGTAATCAAAATAACTATGTGAGATGGGGTAGCGCTGTGTCAGAGGCATATAGGTTGAAATGCGGTGTGAGGCAAGGTGGGATAAGCTCACCCAAGCTTTTCAATCTATACATTAACGGGCTGATGGGTGAACTCAGCAGTACCAGAATAGGATGCTCGATTGATGGACAAATGGTCAATAATATAAGCTACGCGGATGACATGGTACTGCTGAGTCCATCTATAAGCTCTCTTAGGCGTTTGCTCAAAATATGTGAAGACTATGCGGCCGCCCACGGACTCAAGTATAATGCAAACAAAAGCGAGATGTTAGTTTTTAAGACGGGTACTAAAACTTACACAGAAGTGCCACCAATTAAACTAGGAGGTATACCCCTAAACAAGGTTACGCGTTTCAAGTACTTGGGTCACTGGGTGACCGACAATCTGTCAGACAATACTGACATGGAGAGGGAACGCAGGGCGCTGTCCGTTCGGTGTAATATGCTGGCCCGTAGGTTTGCGCGCTGTACAAGGGATGTTAAAATAACATTATTTAGGGCTTACTGCCAGTCCTTGTACACGTGTCCTCTATGGGTCCGCTATACGCAGAACGCGTACAGCGCTCTGCGTATCCAATACAATAACGCCTTTAGGGTGATGTTGGGGTTGCCGCGCTTTTGCAGCGCGTCGGGGATGTTTGCTGAGGCAGGCGTGCCTGATTTTTATGCAATTATGCGCAATCGGATGGCATCCCTGATGCGGCGAGTGCGCGACAGCTCCAATAGCCTGGTTAGCACTGCAGCAAACAGGCTAGATAGCCCCATTATGTGGCATTGGATGACGAGTCATCGACCGTCATATAATTATATAAAATAAAATAACTTTAAGTAGGATCTGAAAATAAAGATTTTATTATTATTATTATTATTGCACTACTATGTATACACACAATATAGACTAATCACTAACGTATTATTAATATTAAATATCATCGTTAGTCGATGATTTTCAGCATGGAGATCGAGATCAGTTTTTTAAAGGAGGTAGAGAAACAACACTCAGGTAATTATATTTAATTAAAACGTGGTAAACTTAAGTATCTAGTGGTAGTGCATATACAACCAGCAACTAGATGAGGGAACGCATAAAAATCGTATTTTGATTTAAAAAAATCTGGGACTGGAAAATGCACTGTACAGCAATTATTGTTATAGTAAGTGTAAATTTGTTATATATTATACAGAATAGCACACGGGCCTCTTTTTGTTTCGCTAACATCCCAAATGGGCGAAGCTACCAACGGACTTAAAATACATAAAGCTTTCTTAAAAATTTACATAAGTTCAAAATTGCTTATTTAGTCAGTGACGTTTACTTTGACTTAATAGAGCCAGCGTGGAATATTCCCAAAATATAAGGAGTAGCAGTATTTGATTTATTAAATACAATAAGACTATTACACTCGGTTGATGTGGGTTCTCCGCTGGGCTCTCATAATTAATGTCCCTAGTAAATTCGTGGCGGTAATAATAACTTGAAAATATGCAGTAAATTCGTAAGTTTATAGTTTTAACAAACTATTTAATAAAGCGAGAGATCGTAATTTTCTAAGTTTCTCATACCTACGTACATAATTATCAATATAACTTAGCTAAAATAGGTACCTACTTTGTGAACTTTATTGAACTGTTGAATACTTAAGTTTTCTTTAATTATGTTTATTCTAGCAACTTTATTCATAATATTCCTGTACCGTAACTATAGCATATAACATAAATATATAAATAGCATTTTCATAGGCAAAAATTACAATATTTTTACTCTGAATTTTGGAATACTACTAAAATTTAAAGAAAGTATTTTGGTAGATATTTCTTACTTAAACTAGAAACTACCCAGGATCATAAATATTATGGTTACCTTTCTCAAAATACTGTTTTGTTTACAGACTGTAGTTCCTTGGTTTAAACATACAAATAAACTAACCCCTCTTTCTTCTACTACGAGTAAAACTATACATACAAGTATATCTATAGAAACACTTATATCTAAATGTATAGAAAGGAATCAACTTTACGATATCGATCTATTATGTACTTACAATTAGTATGTAGCCACCTCGTTAGGCTATTGACCCGAGTACTTTACTGATATCGAATACGGGAAACAGCCGACTGAGCTGTTTCGAAAGATTACTTGCAATTAATCTGGATAACGAAAAGATACTTTAGTAAGAAGAGAGTTGTTATGAGAAGCAATAACTTATGGGATATAAAGTTATAAAATGTTCACACTTGTAAGCAACGGACCTATTGAAGGCTTCAGTTTGTTATGCTATTAAAAAGTAATTTAATAACAGTCATATTTGAACGATGAGGAAGACCCCGTGCCGGAGGCCTCATCCCCTTTTCCTTCTCCCTCATCCCGGTCCTCCTCTTATTTATTTTCCCACTCAAGTCGGCAACGCATTATTTGCCTCATATGCCATAAAAAGAACCCGAAAATCATGGATAGCCACCGTCAATAGGTATAAACAAGCATGATAAAGACACAAACATTAGCCGAGACGGCCCGGGACAGCCAGTCCTGGCAACGAGTTACTAGAAGAGCCGACCACAAATAATGGGATAAGGCGAGGAAGACAGCAAGAGTCATATTTAAATCAGCTTGAAAATACATCAAAATTAAATTAATAAAATAAAACCTTGATAAAATATTGTACGTATTTTAATTGCATGCAATTTGACACTGGTAACTTTTATAAAAACTAAACATCGTCATCATCACCCTAACGTTATTACGGTTGCATCCACGACTTTCGCTTCGGAGCCCGGCATCAAAAGCAATTTGACAACATATTAGTTTTTCCGCAAAACGACTGCCTTCTGATCACTGCAAACCACTAGCAATATTTCGTGGCTTAGGTCTATGACAGTACATTTAAGGAACTGCCTGAAAATACATTTAAAAAAATCAAAAGCCGACAAATTTTGAACCAAACCAAAGCATTTTCCGATGGGCACGGATTTAATTAAATTTGAGGACGTCATTGATGAGACTGTACGGACTGGACGTCATTGATGAGAAAATAAAAATATATAGAGTTTACTAGCTTTTGCCCGCGGCTTCGCTCGCGTAAATTCGGGGTTCTCTATCTATGTTCGGGATAACACAAATCTCCTTTATTATATAATATGTTGTTTTAACTGTTCAAGAAATATAACTGCAAAAAGTATTTACGCATACAAACTACATAGTAATAAGACTTAGTAGTAGGTACCTACTCAAAATGTTATCCGGTATCTGTGACGTTTAGATAGAGTCAAATAGAGTGGCCAATATGGCGACTGTGATTTGTCTGTCAGGACCATTAGAATTTAACAAAATACTCGAGAATCCGAATTTTGCGGATATATGTTGTCGACTCGAAATCTTTATTTTTTAATGTTTTATTATTCAGGTAAGGTTTCGATGTACTCCTTGACGAAATTATTAATATAAGATTTGACATTGCGATAGCAGCGCAGTCCGTCGGTTTCAATGTGAAACATTCCAACATCCACAACTACTTACAAATTAAAAATTAAGTAAAAAACATTTTCCAGTGGCCTAAATTGTGAATCTAAACCATTCTCAAGTCCCCTTGAACACACACAAAAAATTTCATCAAGATCGGTCCAGTCGTTTAGGAGGAGTTCAGTGACATACACACGCACACAAGAAATATATATATTAAGATTTATTTGTCATAATGAAATGCGTTTTATTGGTGATGCTAAGATTCTAACTAGCGACTCTAGCGGCGAATTTGGAAGTTGTCCGGGTACGACAATTTAGAACAACAAGACTCGAAGCAAAGTTGTATTGAAAGCTGTCAAAAGTGTCGTAACCGGACAACTGCCAAATTCGCCGCTAGAGGCGCGCGGATAATCTTTGCATCGCTAATTAAAAACGACTTTTTTCGGAATTTTGGTAAAAATAGGTACCTACCTAATTACCTATACAATTTGTTAAACCTTTGTGAAATATTTTATAAAATCGATTCATTGTTTAAGCCTTAGAAGCAACACATACTCTCTCCCAATTATGATAATTATTAGTCGTGGAATATTGGTATATAAACATTTCGCAATAATACTTTGCGTTATGTCCAGTTGCGAAATGAAATAGCTATAAATTTTATCAATATTTAAAGATTGTATTACAATTTAAAAAAGCACTACTGTTGGATTTCTTTTGTCATTTTATTATAAAAATTAATCACATAAAATTGTGAAATAAATGTCTTATGTTGGCGTTTGTAACTCCATACTCATTGTAAGTGAAGCAGTATTATAGCATGACTAGAGGACGCCAGCAGCTACGCCTGCATTTTTTTTAATTTACCCGTTTTGGCCGATCCCGTGGGAATTTCGGGAAATCCCTTCTTAGTGCACCCCTACGGTCCCCAAGGAACATACATGCCAAATTTCAGCTTCCTGCGCCCAATAGTTTCGGCTGTAGCGTGTCTGTCAGTCAGTCAGTAACGCAAGGATTTTATATATTAAGATGAGATAATTAATATGAAATTGACCATTAAAATTAATTCAAACATAAGACAGAAATAATTGTTACATTGTATTGTATCTATATTAATACTAGTTTAGAACGCTGAGGAGTTTGTCTGTTTCATTTGACCATAAGCCGAATTTGGAAATTATTATACACTAGCTTTTGCCCGCGGCCTCGCACGCGTTATTTTCGGGGTTACACAATTATCTTTTATTGTACGAATACTTTTTAAAAAATTACTTTAATATGACTTACATGAATATGACAACACATTTGACGCGATAGTACTGACAGATACCATAGCACATGCGCAGCACTCAATTAATCAGCACAAGCGTTCTTACTTCCAACCTTCCTTCCGTTAGTTTTGTGCCCTATAAACTTTGACCCTCCCTACAATCCCTCCCAGTTCAGTTTTTGCAACTCATGGTAGCCTATGTCCGTCTCCATGGTCCAATATATGTATATCTATATTAAATTTCAACAAAATCGATTCAGCCGTTAAAGCGTGAAAATGGAACATACATACAAACACACTTTCGAATTTATAATGTTAGTAGGGATATGAGGAAGGGTGTATGCATATAAAATTAAGAGAGCGTAAGAAATCCAATGTTTATCAGACAATAAGTGAAATAGAAAGACAGTTTATTATTCAAGTGAAAACATTAACTTTGTGTATACCCTGCTGCATAAATAAATAGAACGGAATAATAAAAAAATAAAGTGCGGTAACGAAAAACTTTAACAAGCCGGTTGCCGGAGAGGATTTGCTACAACGGACCATATCCTAGCCTTGAATCAAATAATAGAAAAGTACAACGAATACAATAAACCGTTAAGCAGGGTGATCCCCTCTCTCCTAAACTATTCACGTACGTTTTAGAAGCGCTTTTCAACAACTTAGCAGAACCGTGGACAAGCGCGGGCGTCGTTATTGGCGATAAGAGGCTTACTTACCTCAGGTTGGCTAACGACATCGTCTTATTTGCACCAACAGCAATAGACCTTCAACAAATACTCGTAGATCTGAGAAAGGCGAGCCGAACGATTCACGGCAAGTCCAACCTCAAGGACTTGCGATGAATCGTTCAAAGACGCAGGTTACGACCAACAGCAATAAATGTAGTGTCGAAGTAGATGGGCAGGAAATACAGTATGTCGACGAGTATACCTACTTGGGCCAGATAGTGTCTTTCGAAAACAGGCAAGATCGAGAAATCGATTGAGAATGCCTGGAAAGCCTACTGGTCCATGAAAGAGTTCATGAAGGGCAACCTTCCAATAGTACTAAAACGCAAACTCGTCGATATGTGCATTCTGCCTATCTTTACCTACGGTGCTCAGACCTGGTCCTTGACCGAACTTCAAAAGTCCAGCCTCAAGGTTTGTCAAAGAGCCATGGAGCGCAGTATTCTCGGATATAAGAGAGTTGATCGAGTGCAAAATGCCGTTCTGCGTTCACTGACAGGTATTGCTGATGTGGGACGGAAGACTGCCGACCTAAAGTGGGATTGGGCGGGCCATGTATCCGGATGCATCCTAGCCGATGGGCGAAGATCGTCACGCAATGGGTGCCACAAGACGGGTGGCGGAAAAGAGGCAGACCCCGAAAACGATGGCGTGATGATTTAAAAAATTTTGACAGAATCTGGCCCAATTTGGCAGAAGATAGGGATGCTTGGAAGAGTGTAAAATAAAAAATGAAACGAAAAACTTAAGTAATTAAAAAAATATTGTGTAAAATTGTCTTTAACCCATGAATTCTTTTCATTTATTATATTCAATTCTCATTAGTATCCTCAGGTTTATATTTATTAAGCTGAGCATACTAAGAAATTACTATAATTATATAGACAACTACGATAAACATAATAATAGCTGTAGATCACTCCTATCATCGAACAAAATACTGCCATAAATTCCGCCACATTAATGTAACCTCAAACGTATTTCATCCAGACATTTATTTTTAAAACTATATTAAGCTTATTTATTGTTTCTGATTATGTTTCAGGCTTGTTTCAGGCGGTATACGCACCACTTTTGGCCTTATTTCTGTGTACATTTTAAGGCGTAAGTAGATATTTTCGGTTTGGGAGTATTTAGGTGGCTGTATTTATCAGCCACCTAAATCATCATCAGCCTTTAACAGTCCACTGCTATACTAGGCCTCTCCTATGAAAGGAGGAATTGGCCTACTATACCACGCTGGCCAAACGGGTTGGTATAGGTTTTGTATCAAGTTTTCCTTCTCTTACAGTGCTGTTCGCTGCATAATATACTCCCTCTGTCGGTTCTTACGACACCCATGGGATGATATGGGGTGGTGACAT
The DNA here is from genome assembly GCA_944739405.2 of Euclidia mi. Taxonomy (NCBI): domain Eukaryota; kingdom Metazoa; phylum Arthropoda; class Insecta; order Lepidoptera; family Erebidae; genus Euclidia; species Euclidia mi. Next base: position 32,764,940 of record OX123185.2, on the reverse strand, counting down.
TCCGTATTCTTAATCCGTCACCACACGGACAACCTAAGTACTTTTACCCAAACCGAAACCATAAACATAAATTAGAGCTTTTGAAATATATATCAAATTGTTTATACTGATTAGAACTAAAAAGAGAAACATGGAGTTTTTATTCTGGATTTATATGAGCTGACCGAGTTTAGTACAGTTGCATAGAAATCCGTTGCGTTGCAAACAAATATTATAAGGGATATACAGCGTTTTTTTCCCTACTGTATTCTACGCCTTAGTCTTGCCATCGAACACTATTAGTAGGCCAGGTAGGTTAACCTAATGGAAGGAAAGAGGAACCCACCACGCACCCTCGGATTGACCACAACAATTTACAAATTACAATGGAGTTCCGCCAAGTAACGCCTGATTCAATCAACTATACCAGGTAGGTTAGTAAAGCATAATAGTATAGGAGATTTTCCTTTTACCAAATATACAGCCGATGTCCACAAACAGTTTGATGGTGATCAATCGCATGATTGGTGACCGAATTAAGACACAATTTAATTAACATGACCTAAAAAGGACTACGTTTTTAATCCGGTAAGTAAACTTATAATGGCCAATAATTGTAGGTTTGCTAGCCATCACTGGATATTACATTCTTCAAATTATATTTCACGGCGGTGTATTATTAAGTGTAGGTCCTACATTATCAATTGATACAACATTTTATTTCGTGAGTTATTTTGAACAAGCGGTTCAATAATACCTATTTATATTTTACTTCACTACTTTTGGATGGCAATATTTTTATCAAAAAAGTGAGCAATAGAATTTGTTAAATTGGTTTTATTTATCTATATTTATGTTATGTACTAACGTACTTTATTATATTATCATGAAGTATTACGCACGCTAATTAAGGTGAAAATCAATATTCTCGCCAAGTTGAGTAGACGTCATGGCAGAACCGATAACCGTTGCAGTAGTCCGTTACGTAGTGTAGGACTAGGCTAGGTGGGGTGACGATATACGCAATGTGGCTGCAAGGAGCTGGACACGAAAAGCCATTGTTTAAATGCCTCTAAAATTCCGCGGCCGTGAGATATAGACCCGTTCATTGCGACTGCTTGAGACCTGTGTTCTATGTATGAGCAGAACCACCTGAACAGGTTACCATGAATGCCAACACTTAAAAGCTTCTGAAAGAGTATTTTATGGTCTATTTTATCGAATGCTTTACTATAATCCGTATATATAGCATCTACTTGACCACCTGCCACCATCTTGGACGTTGTAAAGTCAATAAACGTTAATAAATTAGTTGTAGTTGATTTATTTCTAATAAATCCGTGTTGATCGGAAATAAAGAAGCTCTTTAAGGTGTTGTACACCTGGTTATACACAATTCGTTCTAATAATTTGGCGAATATACACAATTTAGATATGGGTCTATAGTTTTTTACTTCAGCCCGATGTCCGCTTTTGTGTATCGGTGTAATAAACGCACGCTTCCAGATGTTAGGTACGAGGCTTTCTTTAATTGAGCGTTGATATAAAATAGTAAGCGGTTTGGTCAACTGTTCTGCACAGTTATCAATAAATAATGGTGCTATGTTGTCGGGCCCTGTTCCTTTAGTTAGGTCAACAGATTTAAGTAATTTACATACAGTGTCCGGAAGTTTTTCTATGTCTCCTATAGTGTTAGCGCAATCAGGGTAAACATAATCACTGACTGGCATATAAGAGTTGTGTTGGAGACAGAGTGGAGAGAGAAAAGTGGATTGAAAGTAAGAGGCAAAGATATTACATATACCCTCACTAGAGTCGGCTGTCGTGTCTTCATATGTCAGAGTGGGGTCGGGAGGCTGTTAGAACCTTTCTTATTCGACTTCACAAATCGCCAGAACGACTTGGGATTTTCAGTTATCGACTCTTCTATGTTTCCTATGAATGCCTGATAGCATTCTTCTTCAACATGCTTCGCTCGTTTGCGAAGTAAGCTAAATGTCAAGTAATCACTTGTGTTGCCGTATGTGCGATATTTCTTAAAGAATTTTTGTTTTTCCCTAAGGATCTTTTTCAAGCTAGTACTATACCAGCGCGAAAATGATGAGGGGTAGATGGTCTTCTGGGGTATAAACTGGTCTCTTAATTTATATAAGTTATTATAAAAGTATTCTGACGCGTTTTCTATAGAGTTACCTATCATACAGTCATCCCAATTTATCATAGTATTTCTAGTATGTTCGTGATTAGTGAAATTGATAAAGCATGTAGATATTTAGCATTTGCCTATTTATTGTAGACGAATGAGACAAAATTATTGTTGTTTGGTGTAAATTTTATGTTCCAGGCCGTATTTACGTCGAACTCTAGAATATTTCCATTCTATTTCCACTCACACATGTGACTCAATTTGCATGTTGACTAAGTGTACAAGTTTCTTGTTGGTTTGTTTATCTAGGTACATAATCAATTTTAGGATCAAGTTTATCGCTTTCAGTACCAATGTAGAAACAAGTTGTTCTTGATTAAATTCAATATGAAAGATAAGACATATCCTTCCTGTTTAAAGTTTAGCAAGCCTGTTTGTTAATAAAGTGTCTCTTGTATTATATTATCTAACAAACTTGTTCCAGTCTTTTAGTATGAAGGATTTTTAAAGTCTTATGGTGCTAATACGCCATCCTGACCAATTCACTTGTAACAGAACATCCAGCATTCACCGTTTTTTGTTTTGCTGAACTAAACGACGAGCAGAGCCAAACATTGCTATGAACATTTTCGCGATCTTTCTAGCGAACATTCTAATCAGCGAAAACGTCTAAGCAAAACTGTCGATTTGCAAGAATGCTCGTCAGAACGTTCGAAAGAACGCTCGTTAAAACACATTCGCTTGTTTTTCTTTTTTGTATCATTCGTAAGAATGCTCATTGCAGGTAAATGCTCAAATGTTCAGCACCATTAGATAAAATTTTATTTAAACTTCCTTAAAGTTTAATGCCTTTTTATTTTTTAGAGTCCCGGAGTACAGATTTAAAGAGTTCTTGTTGTTTAGTTCCACCTATCCGTCCATCCACATTAAAAAAGGTGATAATTATAAAAAGACTAATATTTGGCATTGATATAAATCTTGACTTCGTTTACAAGTTATTATAATATATTTAGTAGATTATATAAAAGTAGCATTAACAATTAGTAATAATGTTGTCAGTATCTCCGGAATATACTCACACATCCATGCCTCGGCCATGTCACATTCACTATAATTTTGAGTCACTCTGTGGAAAAGCAAATATTTTGTCAAATACGGTTGAACCAGAAAGCGGATCCCGGGTTTCAAGGTGTTGCAGTCTTGGATGCAACCGGGACAACACCATCACGACGATGATAAAACGTATGATGTTCATCTACAAGCAACTACGGCACAGATATTATGCGTGGCAAGACTCGCACTTGACCGGCTTTTTACCAAAGTATTACTCATACCCAACACGTGATTTACATTCCGACAATAATATGGAAACCATAATAAAATAAAAGTACATCCACAAAATAACATTGTTTTATTTCCCATGGGCGTCGTAAGTATAATACAGTGAAATATTTCGAAAGTATGGGCAATACGCCTACTTAAAATGAATAAAAAACAAGTTCGAATGTATAAAGATTGCCGGCAGGTTGGAAAATGATGAGCCGAATACTTCGTGTGGTTTTTAATAAAGTTAATTTATAATGCGTATGTCACTGTATTTTCTGTTCCGTTTGAGCAATTACTAGTATATTAAATTACTGTTCTGTTTTATTCAACACTTTATGTCACAAAAAATGCATGATTGTTTTAAAAATAATTAATCAGATTCGACGCAATCGTTTATTATAACTGTAAATTTTTGAACATACACCATGATATTTGCCATGAATTAGATATTAGTCTGTAAGCCATGTTTAAAACAGGACCAAAAGAACACAGTTCGATTCGACCTCACCATAAAGGCATTTAGTTGGACTTTGAGAAATCGAAACGAAGAGGTATTTATTAACGTTGGTAAGATTCAGTCAAATAGCTCGCTGCGAAGCTATCCTTTGTGTAACTCTTTTGATCTCTTTGACAATGACACACCATCTGAGAGCTAATGCTGGAATGAAGATCTTTGGTAATCTTAAATCAGACCAACGGTTTTACGTGTTTTCTGGGGTATGGGTGGGTATGTATTTTTGTGACTGGTCACCCAACAAAACGAGATGGTGACGAACTCGTTTAGTCTGGAGAATATAGTTTCACCGGGTTAAACAACTTCATATCAACGACAAGTTTCTTGCAGGCACCACTATGGCACGGGCTTCACATCCCACGCCCTCTAAGAAAAGGTATATAAAAACTTAGGTTGCGATAACTTGCCAACTGAAAATACTTTTTATTTTTAGTGCTGACGATTCTGAATAATAATGAGACGTAGGTATTATATATTGATAAACGTTTTAAAAATATATTTAATCTTGAGGACCAAAACATACCTGGCATACAAAGCAGATCCAAAGAGTCGTCCGTCAGATTGTACACAGTACAGTTCGTAGGTGGGTCCGGCCTCGTAGCTGGTAGTAGAGTGTAAACACATGGTGATACTTGCTGCCCCGCCAAGTTTGTCGCTCGACATGACAGAGTGCCGTAGTCTACGTCAGAGACGGGTGAATAGGTAAGAACAGACTTGCCATTCTTTGCTTCTACTGTGAAGCGGTCCTGTTGAGAAAAAGAAGGATTAATGTAAAATGTACTTTGAAATAAACGTACGTTTTATGTTCTCTTCTCGTAGAATACAATTTTTTTTTAAATGACATATTGTCTTTGTCCGTCCAGTCAAATTTATGAGCGCTATTTTTTTAATTTTCTTTCGCTTTTACCTAATTCAGTTACCAAATATCAAAATAGAGCAAATTAAAAATGTATGTCTCGTTAACTACAGTTAATAATACGTATTTCTTAAAAAACGATTTTCGCAAAGATCTGTCTCTGACAGCTACTGTTATTTATATTTTATTTTTAGACTAGAAGACGCCAGCAGCTACGCCTGCATTTTTTTTTAATTTACCCGTTTTGGCCGATCCCGTGGGAATTTTGGGAAATCCCTTCTTAGTGCACCCTTACGGTCCCCAAGGAACACCCATGCCAAATTTCAGCTTCCTGCGCCCAATAGTTTCGGCTGTAGCGTGTCTGTCAGTCAGTCAGTAACGCAAGGATTTTATATATTAAGATTTTAGGTTTCACTTTCTAATGAGCCGCTTTTATACAAAGAGCCCTTTGCTACAAAGCGTTCTTCTTCTATTTTTTGATCAACAAATAAAAATAAAAAATCCAAAAGTTTAGTGCCTTAAATATATACTTAAGAAGGTAAATCAAAATATGAAATTAAATGAGTTTTTAGTGTCATTAATATCTAAGATTATAAATAATGATATAAATATTATTTATTAGGTATTTTCAGGATTAATCTATGTAATTTTCTTAGATAACTAGATTTAGCCCGCAGCTCCGCTCGCGTGAATTATACACCTTACCTCAGGAATCACACAATCAATTGGTTAAATTTACAAAAATTTATTCAATACTTTATGAGTTTATTCCGTTCATTCAATTAGACAGAACTTGGCGGGAACCTCATTACATAATATGCATTGATGTCTTATCATTTAAAAGTATATATTATAATTCTACAAGGTTGAAATTAAAATAATGTTGACAGTTTTGTTTCATAACGTTTAGTAAATTGACTGAATACGAACAGATTAATATAGTTTTGATATTTAATATTCTTGGCGAAGCAATGTCAAACGAATCGTTTTAAGCCTGTCCATCGTACCTAAACTAGCTTTTTTATTTATTTATTCCTTTTTAATAGTTAAAATATATAATGACATTTCCCTCGCCAAGCTACAACAGCTTGTTGGCGAGATACGCTCGTTGACATATAAATTTAAATAAAACTAAATTAAAATATAAAAAAGTACAACGCCTTAAAATTACATACATACATACATATCGTCACGCCTTTTATCCCCGAAGGGGTAGGCAGAGGTGTATTTCTACACCCACTTTTCGCCAGATATACTTTAGTCCCACGTGATAAGGGGCTAGCCTATTGCCGTACCGGGCACATTTCCAGACTCCGTGCTGCTACTGAGAATTTCGTGACAGAAAAACCCAATAACACTGCCCGACCCAGGAATCAAACCCGGGACCTCCCGATCCCACGCGCACATTTATGCCGCGAGACCAACGAGGCAGTCGTATAGGGTTTGATGTCGAGTTTTCCGTCTCTACGCAAAGATGGTATTAGCATCGTGTTATCCCTTAGTCGCCTCTTACGACACCCATGGGAAGATAGGGGGTGGTGACACTTGTATTCTATGCCGTCAACCACACGGCATATGGCCTTAAAATTAATTAACTAAAATAACATACTTGGTGTTTAGTTAGTTATTATACTAAACACCACTGACAAAATCTACTGTATCTCGGGAATGGACTTCACTAATAGTATTGTCACATTCACCGAGCATTATAGCCTTCAGCTTTAGTTTTAATCGGGTTTTACATAAGTTAGTAGTTGTGACCTCTGCGGGTTACTCTGTAGCTAAACTATAGTTGGCTAAATCAGTTCAAATAAAGGGTTTTGAAGTAGGTACTTTGACTATACAGCTAATAATATACGAGATATAGGCAAAAAAATCTTGAGAAATATTTTTTAGCGTATATTATATAATTTAATAGTTCGACAACACGAAGTAACACTTTGCCACAGATTACTAAATAGTTACTTCGTAACAGAGACATCACTCCCTTACAAAAGCGAAAATACCTACGCTATAATCACCTACAAAATCTTAATAATAATATCCGTTGTTCGCAGTGAAGAGAATTGTACCCTAAGTACTCATGCAAAGAGTTGCAGATTGTGTACGATTGTGTGATACGTACAACGCGTCATCGAACGAAGGCGCTAGGGTTGTTCTTATGATGATTTTGGTAATAAAACGAATGTTGCGGCATAACCATATTTTTATTTGCTAAATACCTATATATATACCATTCAGTTAGTAATAACATATTGTTAACTTATTTAATAAAATTAACAATAAGTAATATGTTATAAAAGAAATAAAATGTATAATAATCGTACGTAGTAGGGGGCCTATTACCAATTTCCCTTTATCGGGCACAATACCAGACAATACAGTAAGTACGTACATAAGATTCTGACATTAAGTAGATTTTATTTGATAAAAACAACATTTATATTTATTTCTAATAACCTAAAGTTATCAATTTACAAAAATGTACATACCTAGCATTTCCTTTCTTACCTTTGCTCTAAATAAAATAAATGGTGTCAATTTGTAGATGAAATTTTATGTAAGTACCTACTTATATCAAATCTTATACCATTACTTACTACATTAATCATTATTTGTCCTTCTGTAATGAAAAAACAACAAGTTTTAATTTGTTTTGTGCCTTTACACTGCACAATAACTTCGTGGTTTCGGCATTTCTATAAGAAAGCGCGGGAAACGTGCCGTGCGTACACGCTGCCGGGCGTGCGGCGGCCTTCTATCGTTTGTACCTACGGCGGTACACGAAATGGTATGTATTTATTGCCCGAATTTGAGCCAGTGACGGCGGCCTGACTTTGCCGCACACTGGCGAAGTACGAGCGATCGACACACACACTAACACATATTAGGCATTGGTCATAGTCATTGAACTGTGATACCCGCCAGGGTGGGGCCAGCAGGGGGCGGGAGCGCGGTGCGGGCGGTGGGGGCGTGGCGCGGGTGCAAGCGCATGATGACCCTGAATCAGTCTTAAGAAATTAGGTTAATGGGACAGTCTTAATAACACGCTCGCGGTACTGTGTCCGTGTTACGTAATAAAACTACAATCGTGGATCTTTACAATACTGATGTGTTCGTGTGTGGATTGATAGGCCGCAACCTGACCTAACTTCATAGGGTTTTATTAGTGGATCAGCGTTATAAGATTTGTGTACAAATCTCAATCGAAGAAACGGTGTCGCGAGAACAATAAAACGTGTGATGACAAGATTACACATAACACTTTTGGTTTGCTAAAATAGGTGTTAATATGGTAACAGAAATACATAAGCGAAACTAAAAGACAATTTAATAAAACGTGCGATTTACTCCGAGTGCGAAATGTGTAAATTGATTGTGATGTAAACAGAAGACTGCATAGGTAAATGATTTGATTTATTGATTGTTGTGAATACCTACGTGATAACATGTTTGAAACACGCCAGAAAAAAGTAAAAATACCTAAATTCGGCTTTTTTGGTTATTGAAAATGATTATGTAAGTAGTAGTTTATTATAATAATAATAATAATCCTTTATTTCAGACTAAGCATCCATATGGTGCTGATGTATTATGATTGCGTAAACCCACAGCTTATTTCTGTCGTTTTTTAGGACTGTGTTAAAGTACGAAGGAATAGAAAGGAATAGATACAGCTATTTAGTTACATGTGTTTATTATAATTATTATGCACTTAAAATCATCGAATTTGTCATCGTAATTAATTTGTGTTTTGTAAGTACGTAAGTTAGGTATCACTATCCATTTGTACTTGTTAGTGCTGTGCAAACTAATACGTGTTTTAGTGTCATCGCACACGGGCCACTGGACACAACCACAAACGCCGCCACAAGAAGCTAGACGCAGCTACAAAAGTAGCTGAAGCGCGCAGCAGCCACTTGTGGCCGGTGGTCGCCACTTGCGGTCGGTGGCTGCTACTTTTGTTAATCCGTGCATTCAGTATCATGGATTCGGACGAAGAAAGTTTAATTGCAATTTTAAAAAAATCTATAAACAATGCATAGATTTCTTCCCTGGCCTTCACTTTTTCGCCTCTATTACTATATCTATCACTTTTTGAATCCCAAATCGCAGGACGATATTGAATCTCTGATATAAATAATTCTATATCCATATTTTCAACAACAGACTACGTGCGTGCGTACCCTCCGACTTTAACAGTTTTACTGAGGAAGGAAGAGAGGGGTGGGGAATCACGCAAGTGGCGTGTAGAGACGTTTCGTGTCGGCGTTTAGTGGCCGGTGCGGGTCACAAGAAGCGCGCAATGACGATTGTGGCGTGTGCTCGCGCCGACGCGCTCGATCTCAACCCGTGAAGAGTCGTGCGTTACTACGTATTTTCTAGAATTATTGACTTTTATAACTTTTTTATTTTACGTGGTAGGTGAATTTTTATTTTGAATATGGATAGCAAATATTTTTTCAACGTGAGGGTTTTTTCCTAAACCAATAAAAAATCAGCGTGTATACTGGATAGACAGTGAGTTCGAACGGAAAAATGTTAAAAGTATAAGTGCGAACTGTTAGCCTTCAACCTCGTTCTGCACTGTCAGTAGCGATTCTGTCATTGTGGTGTGACTACGAGATCTGTATTATAAAAATTATGACGAGTTTTGCTATTACCGTGTGTAGGAATTATTGAAAATAAATTAATTAATTACCTATCATCAGTAAGTACATTTTAAATAACTATAAACTAAATAAATAATTACATTGTTTAAATATGACGCAACTTGACACAATGTTACCGGTTGTGGGCGCTAATATGAAGGATAGGCTTGGATAGTACTTATTGATGGAGCGGATTAATGGAGCTTGAGTAGGGTGTTTTCTTCGATAGCTTGAAGCGAAGCAGTGTTGTCTTCCAAGGTCTTAGAAGCTGGTAAGCCCCCACAAGATCAGTTCACACACACTATACTTTTGCGTACTTGAGTTTTTTTAAACTTTGGTTTGCGAAGCGGCGGACGCGCACACGAGTTACGAGAAGCGGTTTTCATAGGACACTAAATTGAAGTAGGGAGGGTATGCGGACAGGAATGAGTAGGAGAGAAAGGATTTGATTGGTTCTCGCGTGTTAGAAAAGAATTAATTTGAGTGAATTATTAAGTGAGGTGATTATGAATGTTACTAGATAATAATAATACTTGTTATTATTTGTGCGTGTTTGAGTAAATGGCTTTCTATCCAATAAATATATTAAATTTAATTACAGGCTAATTTGATTGTGGCGCAGACATCTCCCCCAGCCTAGAAGTTTCCTCTAAACTAATAATTTTAACCTAAAAATTAAGACATTAAATGAGTAATACAAAGTTAGAGAGCAGATAATTATGAATGAGAGTTAGAGAATTTATTGAGAAGGCAACGGACAAACCCGTACTACTGGCCTTATATAAGAACCAGTCGCGGTCTTTACTTTAACTGTTCGAATAATTTTGTCCTTTCCAGGATAAAGGGCATCTACTATACCCAGAGGCCAACAGAATGAGTCAGAGGATGAGAATTATTATCTTTAATTACGACAATAGTAACTACGTCAATAGGTTTTGAGCGCGAATTCCATTTTTCTCTTACTTGTAAAGAGGATAGATATTCTTTGTTCCAATGTTGCCAATATGAGTGCGCGATTTTATTAATTAATTGATAGCATGAATAACGATTATCAGCGACGTCAGTAACATCTTCAGCGGGCAAGAATTTGAGCGTAGTTATATTTAAAAAGTGTTTAAGTGTTAATGCGGTGATCGGAAGGGTCTGAGCTTAAAACACATAGAGGTCGACTATTTAAAAAAAAATCTATTTGAACAAGCACAGTATAAAATTCCTCGTAAGTGAGTATTTGAGAACCTATAACTTTATAGAGGTGAGTCTTGACACAACAAACACTTATTTCGCTGAGTCCGTTAAAGTGCGGGGCATAAGGCGGACTATGTTTAAATTGTAAGCGATGTTCAGACAGTAACTGATGACTAATATAATTTATATGCGATTTGGACTGTATAAGAGAATAGATTTCGTTAAGTTTATGGTTTGCGCCTATAAAATTGGTACCTCCGTCATTGTATATCAAAACAGGACCTTTGCGAGATATAAAACGTTTAAAAACTGCGAGAAATAAATCGGAACTAAGATCGGAAACAAGTTCCAAGTGTAATGCCTTTGTTGTTAAACATACAAAGATAATCGCGGACAAACATACATACATACATACATACATACTTACATACATACATACAGGTCAAACTGAGAACCTCCTTTTTTTTGAAGTCGGTTAAAAAGACATAATATAAGCCTTTTGGCTTTTGATTCCGGCATCTGCGAATATGCGTTATGAAGAAAGGACCAGCATAGTCAACAGCTGTGTGAACAAATGGTTTCACTTCTGACACTCTAAAGGCACATGTCGCCCATAGGTTGGAAGGTATTTTTAGGGTTGAGTCTTAAAATTTTATTACATTTATGAACTACTTGGCGAACTAAATTTCTAGCGGAAATTATCGAAAATTTCTGTCTTATCATAGATAATAAGAAAGCGGGACCTGTGTGAAGATTAACGATATGATAATAATTAATTATAAGCTTAGTTACGCGATCTTTTTGTGGAAGTAATATAGGATGCTTTTGTCCATAATCAAGTTGAGAGTGAGTTAACCTTCCTCCTACTCGTAAGATATTGTATGAATCGATGAAGGGGTTAAGCTTTAAAAATTTTTTATTTACTTGTTTATTAGATTTTAAGTTTATCATAAATCTTCAGAAAAGTGTAAATTTTGAATTAAGATGTTTACAAAAGCGTAGAATGTATACTAAGATGCGGAGTAATTTTGAATAACTTGAAACGCGATCAATTAAATTTTGAATAGGGTGAGTAATTTTGGGTTCAATGACCTTGGCGGATAGAGTAGTAGTTTTCATTTCCATGACTTCCGAGTTATTACTACTAATCTCAAATGGTTTAATAGGCCATGACCTATGGGAGATGCGAACCAATAAGGAGCGTGAAACCAAAGTCCAAAAATTAAGATTAATTTAGGCGTTATAGGGCGATAAACAATATCAACAGGGTTTTCTTGATCGTTGATATGAAACCAATGTTTAGCGGGCAATTTAGAGTATATTTCAGTGATACTATTCGCGACAAATGTGTGAAATTTATAAGCGGGTGAGTGTATCCACGTGAGTGTTACAGTTGAGTCAGAGAATGCGTAAATATTGTCAATTTGACAGCGTTTGCATAGTGTATTTTTTACAGCGTTGAGAAGATTTGCTTATAAGAGTGCACCGCAATCAGCTTGACCTCCTTCTTATTGAAAACGCTGGAGAGACTTACGAACCGATACCTCCGTGAGGGCGCATTACTGCGCAATCCACTACACTCACATCAACACGCCTACAGAAGTGGCAGGTCAACTGAATCGGCGCTGCATTCTGTTGTGGGAACCATTGAAACAGCGCTTACCAACAAGTTAATGACACTGGGGGCCTTCATTGACATAGAAGGTGCCTTCGACAAAACTAAGTTCAACAGTATCAGCCGGGCCCTCGAAAAGTTCGGAGTTGAGCAAACCCTTAGTGGCTGGATTGATCAACTGCTGAAACAGAGTGCAATACAATTCACGGTAAACTCCACCACAAGGGGCATAGTTGCAAAAGGCTGCCCTCAGGGAGGTGTACTCTCACTCCTGTTGTGGAACATTGTGGTGGACGATCTGTTACGGAACTTAAACGACAGACGATTCTTCACGGTCGGCTATGCAGATGACAGTACCATCCTGATCAAAGGTGACTCAGAAGACACGATCCGCAATCGGATGCAAGCAGCCATCAGGATCATGGAGGAATGGTGCAACCAACATGAACTGACGGTTAACCCCAACAAAACGGAGCTAGTACTTTTCACCAACAAAAGGAAAACCCATATGTGCAAAACACCAAAACTCTTTGGAACGGAGCTTACCCTATCGAATGAAGTCAAGTACTTGGGCGTAATACATGACCATAAGCTAAACTGGGGCAAGCACATCAGCACAAAAACAACAAAAGCATGCACAATCTTCTGGCAATGTCGGAGAATCATAGGCAAAAAATGGGGTCTCAAACCATCAATTACCCTGTGGATCTACACTGCCATTATACGCCCCATGCTTACATATGGTGCAGTAGTATGGTGGCCACGCACGCAACTAAGCACAATCACAAAAAACCTACAGAGCCTTCAACGCCTAGCCTGCTTGGCCACAACAGGCTGCATGAAGAGCACCCCAACAGCCGCCTTAGAGATACTACTGGACCTAAGACCGCTGCACCTAATGATCCAGCAGGAAGCTGGCGCTGCAGCAATCCATCTAGACAAGCTCGGGCTATGGAGAACGGATGATCGAATTACCCACGCACGCCTAAAAGGGACCTTAACCAAAGAGATCCCGATGCTAGAGGCCGCTTGCGATCTCATCCCTAAAACTTTTGTCTTTGACAAAAAATATCGCATCCAATTGCAGGAGGAACACAAAGACAGCTCTGGTATACACGAAGTCAGAGTATACACAGACGGCTCAATAACGAAGTATGGGACAGGTGCGGGCGTATTCTCCCATGACTTAAATATCAACATCTCAACATCCCTTGGCACCCTTAACACCATATTCCAAGCCGAGTGTGTTGGGATAACAAGAGCCGCAACAGCAATCGCGTCTAGGAACGTAAGTGACCTGGCTATACGCATTATCACGGACAGTGCCTCTGTACTACAAGCTCTCGGCAGCAACTGCTTTAACAGCGGCCTCATCATGGAATGCCACCTAGAGCTGCAAAAGATTGCAGAGAAGAATCGGGTTACGCTGCAATGGATTAAAGGCCACAGCAACTCCGCAAGCAATGACGCCGCAGACCAACTGGCACGGCAAGGATCGGACACAATGATAATGGGACCCGAGCCGATTGTACCGATACCAGCAAGCCAACTCAAAACGTGGCTACGCGAGAGAACCGCACATGAACACGAAAAACAGTGGGCAAACATAAAAGAATGCAGACAAACAAAAGATGCTATCCCCTGCTTGAACAAGCGACTCTCACACAAGCTGCTGCATTCCAATAGTGCAGCATAAACGGCGGTATCTTTTGATTGCGTTGGCTTAGAAGTTTGAATTTTTCACAGCTTCAAGGGACATTAGACTTAACTATTTATATTAATTTCAGTTTGATACCTCCACGCGTTTCTGAGAAAAAAGGTCTTGACAGACGGATGGACAACAAACTGATCCTATAAGGGCTCCGTTTTTTCATTTCCAGGAACGGAACCCTAAAAATAACTACTTAAAGCTTCTACATTTACATTTACCACCGTGTACATGATATGAGGCCCTTGACAATCGAATTTTTCGGACAAATCAAAGAAGTAATCAATTTTTCAACCAGCAATATACAAAACAAACTATTAAACCTAGGACTTCGTTAGCACAGCAGAATTATTGCGTTATTAGTAATCACCTATATAATACTATTAAAAAACAATGTGATATTTATCCCCTATCGAAACATCAGTGTAGGATAATCATACGTACATGGTTACAAAAGCTCAATTACGAAGAAACAGAAAACCTACTAAAATTGTCCATACTATAATATTATAACATTAACATTTTACTTATTTATTTTTTATAATATATATCAACACACACACACACACGCACACACACACATACTTATACACTCACACACACTTACACACACAAACAAAATCTAAATTGGGCTTATCACAAAAATACACGTCAATCACAAAATACTTACATGCAAGAATCATCATCTGTACCAACTCCTGTGATTATTAACCGTGTAATTTTCTACAATTAACTTCTCTGTAAGATCCCTGGTACCCATAACTGAAGTTTAATCTTATCTTGGGTACCAGAGTTCAATCTACATTTATATAGACGGAAACATTATTTTGTAATATTGCTACGGTAATACTTTTGTAAATGTATGTAAGTTTAACAATATGAGAATAAAGAATTATTATTAAAAAAAAAAAATAAGAACACGCAAACTAGCAATATTGGCTGTTGCGGCCCTACAACGGTGGGTGGCAGCGGCTGGCGCGCTTACTCTGCGGCCACATAGCTGGCACATACCAGACGGGTATGCATGTTTAATACTTAGAATTTTATAATACAATCAGAGCATCAGTTACTGTTTTATTACATTTTATGGAAAAAATGCAAAGAAAATCGGAAAATGTACGTATCATGTATGAGTATCATGTACTAAATCACTGGTATCGGTTTTCGGTACACCGTTCTTTACACCCAGTAGATGAGGTACTTCTAGAAGGTATGGTATACTATAATTAAATTATAAGATTTTACTCAAAGATATTTGATTTTAAATATAAAGGCCCAACTTAATTCCCATTTCATCTAGCCTGAAACAAAAATAAGTACCTATATCTGTACGAACTATTGACAAAAAGCAGTATTAAATTAGATTATTGAAACAAGTAGACCCTGCTTTATATAGGTGTAACAAGACCCATCACCAAGCCGAAGTCTACTCGTTTAAGACATCATGCCAAGTCATACTAAGCAAAAATTATAACTGGGAAACGATTTTTTTTTCGTCATTCGTCAGTTGACGCAGCCCTGCGCTATACCTACTGACACAGGAATTTCGCTACTGTTCAATCCCGCTAATCCCGTGCGGGATCCCGTTTAATTTACGAACGGGATTAATCCTGCGCAAGGCATGCGGAATCCCGGTATTTCGGGATCCTGGTATCCTGGTATTGCATTCCCTAGTCCCAAGTGTACACTTGTAAAAATACGCGGCTTTGGAGTCGCGTATTTTCCTTATGTCTGAAAAATGCGTGTAATGAAGAACCATAATAATATAATTGTTGTATGTGCATACTTACAGGGTCAACTTTGATAGATCCCAGAGAGTTGTTGAGAGTCCACTGGAACGTGTCAGGCGGTGGAAACGCATCGACTTCACAGACCACTGACGTTGACTCTTGTAATGCAGCGCCAATGATCTTCATCCCCTTGTTCTGGCATAGTGGCCTATCTGTATGAAAATAAATTAGTAAAACTTTTTGAAATACATGTATCCTATAGCGGATGGATGCGGGTAGCTGAGAATTGGTCCATCTAGAGAGCCTTGGGGGAACCCCTATATCCAGCAGTGGACGTCTTTCGGCTGATATGATGATGATAGAAAATACGTGCTGAGAAAACCAACTAAAAATATTTTTAAACTGTAATTTATTGAATATGAAGTCATTATTGATTGCAAGATAGAAAACTTGCTCTTTTTATTTAACGCTTTTAATTTTAAACATCCTAATTTTGGACGCTAATAATTCGTAACCTTATAGACTACCTACTTAAAATATCTTGTTATTTACAGACTATATACTATTTGAGTACGTATTTTCAACACAGCGTTGAAAAATGTTACTGCTAGCCAAAAATAAATGTATTTCTACTAAACTGTAATGTAAATAGATGTACCAAATCAGCCAATTTCAATATGAAAATTTTATGTAGCCAATTGTGTTATAAATGTTCGGTAATAAAGTAAAACGAAATCAGTGGCAAAAATAGATTGTTTTTCGACTTCGAAGAGCTTCAATAAAAGCAAGATTAAATCAACGCTTTTGAGCACTGCTATACATTCTCTTTTTATTGCTATAACAATAGATAGACTACAGGCCCATGTCCAAAAATGGATGGGTCATATGAACCACCAGGTGACGTATATAGGACGATATAAGAGCATAAAATAATAAGATTCAGCACTATGCCGTCACTTGTAAGCTGTCCAACTGAGTGCAGCTGAGAATTCAAAAGTGCAGGTACAGTGAGTACATTTTGGTTATATATTTTTGTACGGCATTTTTACCATCGATAGATCCATGAAAAATAATAAGAAAGCGCGCAGTGCCGTACAAAAATGATTTGCCACAAAGTCGGTTTTTTTTTCTGACAATTTCCAGGGCAAATTTTGTCATTTCATTCTGTACGGCATCAGTTTCATACTGTTTTAATACAGCTTCTAATGCATTATTCCGCAACACAGTACAAAAATCATGCGATAAAGGGAAAAAATCGAGGATGAGAAAAAATCGAGATGAGATGAGAGAGAGGGGATCTCTCTTTCCGTGGTCCGGGGGGTGATGTGAAACAACATAAAATCAATTTATTTTGAAAGTATTTTATGCATAGAGAATTTTTTTTTTCATGCCGTACATTTTCGTTGGTCCAAAGATTTAGGTTAGGAAATAAATAACATATACCCATTGACACAAAGGACTTAAAATGTCTGTGTTGTAGTTTATACTTGATGTCACCATTATTGCACAAAGTTGATTAATAATATTGTCTAGAAGATATCTTTAGATGTATATTATAATAAGATTTTGGCGATAAATCCACCTTTTGTAAATTTTCTTCGTAATTATCTTACATTTATTTTTATTATTCTCTTGTCTTGGTCTCAATTTATTATGGGTAAGCGAAATCCTTCACTTGCTAAATATTCCCTTCCCTTCTTTTTTGTGAAAATAGAAATTTTGCACTAAAATAAGTCCTTTATCGGGAAGAATTTGAAAACATTCAGTCAACGAAGACACAGAACAACAGTTCACAGATCACATAGAGTGTTGTTTCAAGCGGGGATCGAACTTAAGCAATCGGCGTTTGAACAGCGAGAAATCGTGCAGTCAAGGAACCTATATATAATACGTTTTCGATTTATTTATACCTAAAGGCTTGCGAAAATAAATCCTATTTTAATCTCAGCATTTAAAGCAAAGAAAATAAATACTTTAAGTAAGCACCGCAACGTTAAAAGACAAACAACGTGTTTTACATTTCTTCTCCAGATGTTTTACACGCTTCTTTAATTACTTTGTTACAGTTTATTTTTAGCTTTCTCTAAGAATCTGATGTAGCTTTAGAGATAAGGATTCTTGTTATCAAAATGTGTTTTAATTGTAAAACACTACTGTTTTACTACTGTTTTAGGCCACGGAATAAAGTACAACAATATTTCAGGGGGGACACCCATTTATCTGACCCCAAATAATATACACTAACTACAATATTTTATTTATAATGCCAATATATATAAACTACGCCTAGGTACAGAACAAATAATTGTGTTCATCATACATAGATTTGTCCTGGATGGGAATCGAACCTACGTACTTCGACTTAGCAATCAGAGTCCCCAACGACTCTATGAGTCGACGATCCTATAGATGAATCTTCATAAAAGATTTGACTAGTGTTACGACCTATGAATTTACAAATTAATTCTCATATATAAATGAAATAAATGCCGATATCCTTTCGTAAATGTAATTAATTTCTGTTTAATACAATAAATGGTGACACTTGTTTGACAATTTAAATGTAGAGTACATATTTATTACTGTACTTTAAAAATTAATGATGAATTTTACCATATTTTGAGAACCTTTATTATATCGAAAATAACTGACGCTACGAATATTCATTATTGTCGTTTTGTAATAACTCGTACAGTCAACAGCAAAAGTAGATGATCAAAATCAGAAATTTAATACTAATGAACGGAGTTCACGCCAGAACTGTGTGGCGTCGAAGTGATTCAATAGCAAGTGATTTTAAATTATACCAATAATTTACTACTCGTACAGCTGCCATATATTCGTGATCAGTTTTGACTCCAAAAGTTATAAACTCAATTCACATCAGAACTAAGAAGTGAAAAAAAAATTCAAAACTAGTCAACAGTTAAAATAAAATATAAATGATGAAACTGAGGCCACGTCATCATGAGGCAAATAATTTGTGAATACTTATTTTTTAATTACCCCAGTAATTTAATTTGTTATGTTTTAAAAGCTGAGTTGGATAAAAAATGCATATTTAATATATTTTTTTTATACACTCACGCCTTTATCCTCGAAGGGGTAGGCAGAGGTGTAATATTACACGCACATTTCGACATGAATTTTTAGGTCCTACGTAATAGGGGGCGAGCCTATTACCGCTACCGGGCACATCACCAGACTCCGTGCTGCTACTGAGAATTTGGAAAAACGCAGTAACAGTTTTACCCGACCCGGGAATCGAACCGGAGACTTCCGATCAGCAGACGCATACGCTATCCACTGGACCACAGAGGCAGTCACTGGACCACAGAGGCAGTCAATAACGCTCTCTCTAAAGTAGTTCAATGGTTTACTGCTAACAATTTACTGTTAAATGAAAGAAAAACAAAATGTATACGATTTTCAAGGCCGAATGTAAAACAAGTTAAACCTAACATATGTTTGAATGGAGAAGAGTTGGATCTTATAGATAACACCGTATTCTTAGGCATAACCTTAGATTCTAAGCTACAGTGGGGCCCACATATAGGTCAGTTGTCGAATAGACTTAGCTCTGCAGCGTACGCGGTTTATAAAATTCGTCAGTTAACTGATATAGATACGGCCAGATTAGTATATTTTAGTTATTTCCACAGCATAATGTCATATGGCATTTTATTATGGGGCAACGCAGCTGACATTCAAACTGTGTTTGTACTGCAGAAGCGGGCTATTCGTGCAATCTACAGTCTTGGTTCAAGGCATTCACTGAGGGAAAAATTTAAAGAAATTAAGATAATGACTGTCGCATCTCAATACATTTATGAGAACTTGTTATATGTCAGGAAAAATATAAATATGTTTTCTAAATTCAGCGATATTCATAAATTAAATACACGAAACAAAAACAAACTTGTTCTACCCTCAACTAGACTACAAAAAATTAGTAACTCATACAAGTGTCAAAGCATACGTTTTTACAACAAAATTCCAGGCAATATTCAGGAACTAAGTATTAATAAATTCAAAGTAATTATTAAACAGAGCTTGTGTTCAAAAGCTTATTACACAGTTAAAGATTATTTAGCAGACAAAAATGCCTGGAATTGAGTTTAAAAATTATAAATTGACATTAAATTATTAATTGACATTATGAATTTTGACATTTTGAAATTAGTGACATAATATTTTTATTTACATTTGTAGTACTTATATCTTTACATTCTGACATTTTTGATTTGACATTTGTAATTTTATTTATTTTTTTTGACATTGTTTGATTTGACATTGTTATTTTCTTTTGACATTTAAAATTACTTAAGTAATATATTATAATTTAATTTTTTAGACATTCTTAAATTGACATTCAATAATATTTTCTGACATTTAAATATATGTCAATTTATTGTTTAAATTTTTATAATTTTACATATTGTTTACAACATGTATTTTACTATTTATTAGCATGTAAAGTTGTGAGTACGATGTGGGCATTATTAAACATATAAACAAATAGTTGTGGCAACCTGTCTGATGGCTTAGGCTGACATGCTTATGCATACACCTTCTGATGGCGTGGAGGCATAGTGATACAGGTCGTGCTCAATCAAGGTTGAGACGTACGATTGCTGTTGAATGCGGGCCATCAGTGGGCCGAGTCAGTCAAAAGCGTCAGATGATTTCCTGCATTGTACTTGCATACTAAACCCTTTTTTTGTCTGGACATTAAAAGATCAAGAAAAGACTAAAGAAATTGAAGTGACAAAAAAAACAATGACTCTAAGTTTGTTTCGGCTTTTCTTCTCAAGAAGTCATTTAGCTAGGAAAAGCCGGTATCATCTAGAATAGGGTTTTGACATGTATAAGTGTTGTAAACAACCAAAATGCAGAAATAAATATGTCTTTATGTCTTTAGTCTTTGTATATTTAATATAATTATGCTAAATTTCATCTTTCATGTATTTTGTTTTTTGTAACTTCTGTCAAATGTTTAAAAGTAACTGATGTGATACAATATGATAATTCAATAAATATAGCATCATCTTTGCATGTTTGTGCACTTATGTCAATGTTCAAAAGTAGTTGATGCGATACAAAATTATAACTCAATGATTGCTTTATCCTAGTCGGCTACAATATATCTGTCACAGTACACAGTGTACCTATCTGTCACAGACTAATCCTATGCCTTGCGATTTGTATTTTTTTTATGTTGTACTTTTTCTGTCTGTGACAAATTTAAAACTTTTTTTATATGTTTAAAAACCGGAATGTAAATTGATAATTTTATCTTTAGGACATTATTTATATTGACTTTGCGCTTCTATCACACTGTTAGAAAGAGTTCTGTTGGAATAGTGCTAAAATCCAAGTATCGAAACTCTTTAATGTCAATCCGAAATTCGGCTGTCACGTACAATATATAAATTTGAATTTAGAATACAATATTGATGAATTTTACTGATCACGAATATATGGCAGCTGTACTAGTAGTAAATGATTGGCATAATTTACAATCACATACTTTTGAATTACTTCGACGTCACATAGTTCTGACGCGAACTCCGTTCATTAGTATTGTATTTCTGATTTTGATCATCTATTTTTGCTGTTGACTGTACTATGGAAATCTTTGGGTATACTAAAAGTGGAATATTTTTACATTCTAAGTCGTTTTTAGTATACGTTTCTAATACAACAATGGCGGTTAAATGTATATGGCGGATAATGTTTTTTTATAGTGGTGATTGCATATATCACTACTACAAAAAAGGTGTTAAAATAAAATAGAGCAAGCACCTATCTCAATTTAAATCATTAAATCATTTGTGAGAAAATAAAAATCTTCAGGTGGTGTTATTTCAAAATATCTATCTATTTGATCTCACTTTTTACTTCAAAAATATAAATACTTGTTTCTTTGTAGATGCCTGGACAAATTAACTTTACCTAAACATAAAAAGTGTTGAAAACTTAATTACAAGATAAATTTAAGCTTGTCAGTACCTATTACCGCGAATTCTCGCAGCAATTACTTTTTCTCGGTAATTCGTAGACTGTGTAATATAATGCACTTAATCCAATTTTCCTCACACCCTAAGTTTAATATTTGCTGAACAAATAGTACGGCAGTCAACTGGAATTATCAAAAGCTAATCAGTTACCTCTCTCCACAAAAGAGTTGTAGCAATATTGATGTAAGAATCAAGCATTTTATGTGGGTCTAGTTTAAGAACATTAGAAAAATCGTTATAATGCAGCAAAATAGTATGTTTGACATTGCTCTGCTAGTGAACGATCTTCTTAAACTTAAGAAAACGTGACGTGTTACCAAAAACGTGACGTGTTACCAAAAAACTACCATTAATGCAATAAAATTGCTTAAATTTTCTAGCAAAGTAAGTGATAAAATGAATCCTAAATTAAAGCATACAATATCAGAACTGCTTTTGTACACTAAGTACCAATACTCGACGCAAAGTGTAATGTAAATGGTCTTAAAGTATATAAAAAGTCAAACATGTAAGTTAGCAGGCTTACAAATTGCACTTTAATCGTGACCTACTTTTAGAAGTGCATTGCAGACGTAGCTGAGTCGATGTTTTTCATACGTTCGCCTTTTCAAATGTAATTAATGTTCAATTAGAAGGGATTTCAATCGGAAATCATACCTTTGTACTAAATTCTCAAATCCAACATTCAATGACTTGAATTAGAGTTCAATTGAGTTTTTATTACACATTTTCTGCCAACATTTAAAGCTTATCTACATGACTGTGTGCCAAGATGCTAACAGATTGAGAGACGAACAATATTGATGTTGATACTTATATCACCTTATTAAATTTCTGTAATGTATTTGAACCACTTGCCAAGATCCATCATTTGACTAGAATAATTATGTTCTACCGAATGGTACAGTCCAAGTAAGCTTCCAAATAGTTTTTGCAGTTCTTTACCAAATTGAACGTAGGAAAAAATATACCTCTTTGTAAGAATTGCTGAGTCTTGTAGATTGATAGAAATAATTAGATGCATTTTGAAATGGACTCACAAATCAGACTACTGAATTCTCATATTAATTCTGTCTACACAATTGTTAGCTTTTTGTCTCTATCTTTTCTAAGGAGGAAAATAGAATACACAGTATTTTATTCTACTTACAGACAACTTGCATATGCAAAGGCGGTGACTTGCCGTCGCCCTCGACGTTTGACGCAGTACACGAATACTGTCCTGCTTGGTGTCTTGACACGTTCCGGAGAGCCAAGTTTGTATGCCCCGTCACTATTATACCGTTCGCTGGATTGTTTTGCAGTTGTATGCCCTGTGGATTATTTAAAAGCTTATTTACAAGTACAATGAAAATTAGATAGAAGATAAGTTGAAGATACATATTTAAAGGTGACAATATTTTCCTGATGACCCGGCATGTGATTTGCAAACGTTTTATGTATTTTTCAGTGATAGAAAAATATCTTCTCTACATATAAAATTATAAAAATACTTATCCTGACTAACATATCGTCATAGACCCTTAACTACTGAGCCTAGAAAGTAAAATTTGGACAGTGGGCTGTTTATATGACGTAAGCACCCAACTAGGGTTCTTTCATATTTCACCCTTAGAAGGTATTTTAAAGCAAGCCCAATAATTTATTGAAATTCTTTACAGCTATGATAGCACGTCGCTATAAGCTAAAAGTGTGATGTTAGCTGAGTTGCTATATTATAAATTTTGGAAAATAAATAAATAAATGTTGACTTTATTTTTAAGTAAAAAAGAATCATTATGATAATTATTGATAGATGAACAGAAAATTTGTTTTTTGATATTCTATACTCAAGCAAATAATAGTTGAAGTTAAGTTTTTTTGTAAGTAATTTGGCAGGGCTCAAAAACATTAAATCACTTATTTAAGATAAAACGATTTTGTTGTTAAGAAATTATTTTACTCTTTTAGAACGGCATGATTTTATTAAAAAGAGTAAACATTTAATTTTATTATTTTCAAACAAAAACATTATCACACTCGCATCACACAAGTACTCTTGGCTGTTATTCCTTCCATTCAGAATATACGAAAAACTATTCGGCACAAAAAATATCGAATACTCAGCAACCTCTTGAGGCATATATACATAATATAGTCGTAGTACATCGACAGGCCCACAACATTACAAGTGGCATTATTGTGTGCGAACAACGATATCATAAAGATAAATCATTCAACCCAGAGACTCACGGTCGACCGCAAGCGTAAGCAAACTTATGCCTTGAGAGCGTCGAGGTATTCCGTGAGATTCTATTCAGCTAACGTAAATCAAAATAGAGTTGTATTTACGTCAACGTAATTGTTATACGTACATTGTACAGTGTACACTATGTCGGGTTTGTAACGGTACGCTGAACGCTGGGTGTGTACACCCAAAATAGATGCTGAAGTGTACTTCAGCATCTATTTTGATTCCTAAGGACATTTGTTTCTGTGTTCAACAAGATAATTATATTGTTGTGACTCTATGCAAGAGGTATTCTTTTGGAACCAGTAATAATGGTTATTCAAATGGGTCAAGCATTGGTCACCCAATAAATCCCAAGTTCTTACACAATAGAAATAAAGTTACTGTCATAGATTTTCTTCAATTACTTCACGTGTCGGTGACATGGTCTACCCATGACCACGGTACCGGGAAAAGCAATTTCGGTTAAATAGTTAGTAAAAAAAATGTTTCTCAGTTTTGATGTAATAACTATAAAGTCAGAAACCTCGATAATAGCTGCAAGTGATAAAATTTTGCTTAGCTAGCGGAAAACACAAAAATATATAAAGAAATAAAGATTCCTTTCTGAAAAATGTTTATAAATAGTACTACTTCTAATTTTCATTCACTTATTACAAGACATAAGGTCATGTATAGCGTCATAAGTAGCACGTATCGCTAGCCTAAAAAATATTTCCGTGTGAAAACTTCGCTAAAGCTGAAAAAAAAACTGAATAAAACTTATCATGAAAGCTACAAGAGGACTGGTATCTACGTTTGGTGACTTGCAACATACAAAACGGCGTGTCATAAACTGGCCGCCCATTATCATAAGCGTACAAAAGATTTTTTCAAATAAGCTTTAGAAGAAACACGGTATTGCTGACACGATAGTATTATATGCAGCTCTTAAAGAATGCCTTATGTTAGTAACCTAGTCGAGATACCAATAGATTGATAAAAAAAATGAGAGAGACTAGTCTGGGCAGATTATAAAACAAGGTAGACTAGTATTCACAATTTGCAAAAAATAATACCCGATAAGTATCAACATAAATCTTATGATACTCGTATATTGTAATTTTTCTTTTCAGTCTTATTTGAAGGCAATAATTTCTGGTAATAAAATGCTCATTAAAAAGAAAGCTTAATAAAATTGGTATTTTCGTAATTTCTTCTAGTGTTGAAGCACTTGGCCGTGAACAAAGAGGAAGGCAATTAATTCTAAGTGGTAATTAATCTTTAGTAGTTACAGTTTACTTAATTATTATAACTTGTTCAGTTCAAACGGCTCTGTTACTGAATAGTCCTTTTCGAATAAGTGACTGCTTGAGTTCATCAATTGACCTTGTGACATGAACTACATTTATTGTTCACTATTTTTGTACTATAGGCACTGCACTTTTTCTTTTTATAACCTACCAGTGGATTAGAACAACTATTTTTTCAATTAAGTAGCGCAAAGATTTTTTATCTTAATAAGAGTTATGTTACTAATTATGATAAAAACACGAGGCCTGTGCAAACCACGTTTTTTAAACGCACCATCGACGCGCGTTTGTAGTGATACAGACGCGATACGCACGCAAGTCAGACGCAGCCTGTAGACCTTTGCACACCTGTATAAATTCAAACGCTCTCAGATTATAGAATAAGAATCAGATGAAGCGCGCGGAACAGTTGCGTGAGGCCACTGAAGCAAATACAAATTGAAAAGAGAATACAAATCCGGCTCAGTGCGATACGAAGCGTCGTACAGTTCACGCGCCCCGATCAACTCTACTTTTAAATTCATAAAATGCCGTCATGCGTTTTTAAACATTGTAAAAGTTGTTTCCAAAAGCAAAAACAGAAAGATAGAATATCTTTTCACAGTTATCTATGGATTATTTCACTGTTTCATAATTTAATTTCGATAAAATTCGTATTTCTGCAAAAAATGTGTAAGTATTGCCAGTTTACGTCGACGCCGTTTTCCCTATATTATGGAAAATGCACTTGTCAATTGATTTATTTAATATGTAATAAGAATTGTCATGTTAATGAAAAATATATTACCATATTATAAAAGTATATTTAAGATATATATTTATTAGCAAATATTGTTATAGGCTTTCCAATATGTATACATTGTTTTGGGCTCGATCCCTATACGATCGAAATATTCATATATTCTCTATTGATACTCTTGCCCAACGAGCCCCGTACATACGGCTGACGCTGCTCGCCCAGTTCCATTTGAGACTGGCCTTTCTTTCCACGTCTTTGATGCCTGTTCTAGAACGCAGCTCGGTGTTCCGTATCCTGTCTTTAAGTTTAAGATCCAGGATGCTGCGCTCTATGGCTCTTTGGCAGACCCCTAGGCGTGACCTGTGAAGCTGGGTAGGTGACCAGGCGTAAGAACCGTACGTTGGACTGGTCAGAATAAACAATCAAATCCATGAGTTTGCGCTAATATTTATATTTTTTGAAGAGTAAAATTTGTTTTGTCAACAAATTATAATATTTATACTTTATTGTGTACTTGACAAAATTTCACCTGTTTATGAATAACACAAGGATGAGAGAATTGGTATATATTCACTTGTATAGTGTACGTGGCTTTCATTAATGTTCACTGTCTCTGGTGCATGAATATTATACGTAATGAAATTTATTACAGTTATACAGTAAATTATTCAAGATCGCAAACTAATGTCAGTATATCTAAACTTCCATAAAACATTACAAAACTATGTGCAAGAGAGTGGGAGATTGTCCGTGTAGTGACGGATTAAGAATACGGAATGTCACCACCCCATATCATCCCATGGGTGTCGTAAGAGCCGACGGAGGGAGCATATTATGCAGAGAACAGCACTGTTAGAGAAAGAAAACTTGATACAAACCCTATACCAACCCGTTTGGCCCGTGAGGTATAAGTGGCCAATTCCTCCTTTCAAAGGAGAGTCCTAGTCCAGCCGTGAACTGTTAAAGGCTGATTATGATGAGTGGGAGATTATTCATAATCTGGCAACTTTACACGCACATAGACGCTCGTGTCCGTACAGTGCAGTCGCCAAATGTCACGCACACATAGCTGTCAACGTGCCTCACTTTGATGAATGAGCTCCATCTGCCTTTTGTTCCAATAATCTGAGCAAACGCTATACTAACGCGCGTGTGTATTGATACAGACGCGCCGGTGCCGCGCGTTTGTATAACAAACAACACACAAACTGCTATGTAGGATAAAAGCGCGCCGTTGACTCGCGTTTCTAAAACGCGCGTCGACGGCGCGTTTAAAAAACGTGGTTTGCACTGGCCCTAAGTAACTCATTGTATGGCCAGCGCCTACGGTAAAGTGACCTGTACGCTAGAGTACAGATGATCAGATATCATTTCATCAACTAAATACTCTATCAAAAACGAAGATCGATATTTTGAAAATCTGTTTACTGTTCATGCTAGCACTTCGCCATGGTGCTTTAGCTTTGCAATAATGTTTTTTAGTAATTTATTATTTTTAATTGACTTTCGACAACGATATATAGTCATATAATAATATGAAAGGATCATATAAATGTTTAAAATCAATATTATTCTGTACTCGTTACAATATCTTAATATATAAAATCCTTGCGTTACTGACTGACTGACAGACACGCTGCAGTCGAAACTATTGGGCGCAGGACGCTGAAATTTGACATGTATGTTCCTTGGGGACCGTAGGGTTGCACTAAGAAGGGATTTCCCGAAATTCCCACGGGATCGGCCAAAACGGGTAAATTAAAAAAAAAATGCAGGCGTAGCTGCTGGCGTCCTCTAGTTTTCTTATAAAAAATTGTATAAGCCTTCCAAAAAGCAATCGATAAAACGCTTCGTCACATTTCCTACGTGTATCTTCGTCAGATACACGTAGCTAGTAGTTTTGTGGAGTAGTCAGTAAAATCCGGTTAGACTAGTAAGCGGACCCTGGGTTGCAACTGAGGCATTTACTGAGTGCTATGCTTTGGAGAGCACGTAAAGCTGTCGGTCCCGGTTCTTATCTCAGGGCAAGAATCGGCCAAAGGTTAAACCGTTTTGGAAGCCTTTAGTCGGTCTGAAAACTCAAACACCAGTGCTAGCGACGCACTCACACGAAAATTTTCACAGGTAGTACAGCCTTGCAGATTTCAGCATGAATGGGCCGGATCGACCGGGGAAGTACTACCCCCTCACAGAAAATCGACGTAAACTATTGCGTTTCGTTCGGTGAGTGAGAGTGCCGGAGGCTCTATCTCCTATTCCTTCTTCCTCATCCCACTCCTCATACTATGCCTTTTCCCAACCCCAAGGGACGGCAACGCACTTGTGACTCCTGTGGTGTTATTTGTGTCCATGGGTGGTGGTAATTGCTTACCATCAGGCGATCCGTCTGCTCGTTTGCCACCTATTAATGTAAAAAAAAAGAAAAAAATACGAGAGATCGAAAAATAAGGTAATCTATACTTTATTTTGTTAAATAGATTCAATAAAAGATTTAACCCACATTATTCCAAAATTGAGTTCGTGGTAAAGACAATGCTGTTCTGCTATCTATATGCCCATGGAACAAAGAGTACTAAATATCTTTGCATACACCAACTGTTGTATGGAGCTTATGTCTAAAACTAATCTAAAATGTCAAAAAAATTATAGATCGAATATTAAATGCAGCGGTTACTAAAACAGGAAAAAGAGACGCTCAAACGATCGTCACATATTTTCGTATATTTCACTGTACTAACATATGGAGTAACTGGCCACTACAATCGTCACCACTACCACAAATTGAACGATACTATCGTTAGCACTACACTTTTAGACACGGGTGATGTCTATCTAATCGTCAGTGCCAGCTTGCGACGAAAACACAAACAAAACAAGGCCAATGTTTGTTAGACTATCGAGTAATATGATCGTATTGATCATGATCACATCACCAGGACTAAAAGCATACTACTAGCTAACTCCTGCCCTTAGAAACTAAAAAAACAAATCAACAGACTGGAAATAGTCATTTGTGTTCGCACAAATATCAACTCTATGCCATAACACCGACTGTGACCGTCATATTTTAGACTTTTAATATTGAATTGTCAAACAGAAATCAATAAACGAACAAAACGCCTATCTGTTCAAACGCTCTCTTAATTTCATTAAAGCTGAAATGGCACGTTATTAGGCACATCTGGTAATAAAATGACATTATCGTTACATTAATCTGGGACAGAATCGTGTGGGATGCGGGCTATACATTGAAATGATATGTCAGACCCGCTACCTACTCTTTATTCTTTGTTTGATGAATTGTTAAAACGTTTTTGGTATTATAAGGTTTGGCTGATACCCGTAATTAAAAGGACAGTTTAATCTACCTCATCTGAAATTGAAAATTGAGACTAGGTATTATTTTATAATTCTCATATCGTGTCTGATATGATATAAAATTATCCAATGCTTGAAAATTCTACCGGTTGAAATCAAGATCGATTTTGCCTAGACATAATATTTCACTATGTTTTAGGTATTTGTAATATGTAGCCTTAAAGACCGCCCCAACCGACTCCATCTTTGAAACGACTGGATTTTTTTTCGGCAAAGTACACTTAGTCAAATTGAATTTGAGTCATAACACACAGTTCAGCCACATGGGAATAGTACGGCATAAAGGATCTGATAAGGAATATATATACATATATAGTGAAGGACACCGAATTATTAAAGAAAATATATATAATAAAAGGTACATTTTAGTTACTACAGTCTCTAGTAATATAATTTTTATTTGAAATTTAGTACAACGAACTTCTGTTGTTCAGTTTGTAAATTTTCTTTTATTTTGAAGTTCATTGCATTAAATTATACGCTGGTAAGAAAATATTGAAGTACTTGAAACTCTAACACGATGTAAGTTGACAAATTTAATGGAACAGAGGGTAATACTTCCTTGATCTAGTGAGCCTATCCAAGTGAACTTAATGCAGAGAATTAGATACTAGATAAAATAAAGAATTAAGAAGGAGGGTTTTTGTTTAAATTAAGGGAAAACAGTTTAATGCTCACATGTCTATGTAACTTTTACATAATTTTTTTCACCACTTCAATACATATTCTCATAATTGTTAGTAACTTTTATCCTGAAAAAGTTTATTTGAACTCATTCAAAATCTATAAAAACAGAGCCAGGTACAATGTGTTCAAAAGGAAAATATCACAGATTACTTACATTATGTTCCCAAACGACTTTATAAGCAGATGGATTAGCATCAACTTCACAGCCGAAGTAAACGTCATCGCCCTCTTCAATGTCGTTCGGGTTCATTTTGGCTCCAAGGTGAATCGTTGCTTCTGGCATGTCTGTACACAAACTCATTATTTACTTACATTTTAATTTAAAGTTCACATTTCATAAATGTTATAATTTTGAAGCAGTTCAGTGACGTATATTATTTTCCTTCTGTGAGTAAAACTCGTATAAAGTTTTCCAAATCGCTAGTAAGTATATAGCACGTGTACGTATCAGTAAATAATTATAAAAAATATGTTCAAAGGTAGCCTGAATCTATTTGTAGAAGCCACAATAATAATTTCTCTGTAAACTGTATTTACTACGAAACATTTGCAAGACCTCACACTCATTTTTTAAAACATGTATAAAGAAGAACTTTATACATGCTTATCATACGATAAGCGTGTATAAAGTTTATCTTCCTCTTTCTCTCTCAGTCACTCAACCGACAAATTCGAGATACTAGCATGAGAAATCTAAATTTCTATGTTTAATAATAGGTGTACGTTACACTGACGATATAAAAAAATGTGATAAAGTAAATGCATGAGAAACTTGATGGAAGTGAGTGAAGCAAGTGAGGTATGTCAGGATCGTTGCAAATGGCGTTCCGTAGTCTCTGCCTACCCCTCCGGGAAACAGGCGTGAGTCTATGTATGTATGTATGTATGTATGATAAAGTAAAAGGATTATCATTTTAAGGCAGTTGCAGAAACGATATTTAAAATTTTAAAACGAGATGAAACGCTAATCGATCATTAAGGCGAGGTTGCAGTACAGTGCGTAGCTCGACCTCACCCCCCGCAAAAACAAAAACACGGCGGTGGCGTCAGCGAGTGAGCGGGGGGAGGGGAGGGGGGCGGGGGTTTCGTGTGTGCGTGTGCCACAGCGCAGCATAAAAAAACCGTAGATGAGTTATGCGAACTTCAAAAGTGGCACATTAAAAACTGACAAATTCATGACAAACTTTTTTTTTCTAAATGTCTCATTTGGCTTTAGTCGCGTACGCGCTGCGGTCGGAAGCGCTCGCTCTTTTACTCGCGTGTGTGTACGTTATATTTGAAAATGCCGTCGTGTGTAATGAGATTTTGCTAAAGTAGTTAAACTATAGTAGGAAAATGACTAAAAGTTATGGAATCACTTCTCATTCATGAGTATTACAATATTACAACGTTTTATTTTCAATTTATAATAAATTCAGTATCACAAATAATAGAGTGAATAAAAAATTGGCATTTAGTGAAAGTAAAAGAGAAGCAGTATAGTGCGTGTTCAAAGACTAAAAAACAAAGTATCCAGATGGGACATTCGTAATAATAAAATACTGATGTGTGTTTTTGTCAAGTAATAAAAGTGATTTGAGGCTGAATCAACACAATATATTATTATTATAGAAATACAAAATCATACGTAAGTTACAAACATTGAAGGATGATCAAAGTCCATTCACTTGTTCTTGTTTTTCTCCTTTTAGTATTAAACAACTATGTAGATTGTACTGCACAGTTTTCGCTGCCGACCCACCGTACCCCTGGCAGTACCCCTGGGGGTATGGTGGGTCTTTCAAAGCTTAACCGTACTCCCAGATAATATTGTTGTGTAATTAGTTTATTAATTTCAGTTCTTTAATTTCAAGTTCTACTATTTTGTGGGATCATTCCCAATATAGTAGTAGTATTGAACAATTCTATGATAGAACTGTCCTAATTCTATTAGCACAACTTGATGAGGAGAACAGAACTAATGGGATAAGTAATAGGAAATGTCCCAGTCTAGTTCTATGTATGTTTTTACAAGGGTATTCAATAGAACTACTGGGAATGATCCGTAGTGTCACGACATCGCGCTCATATATCCGAATAAATATGTTTTGTAGACGTTCATTTGTTTAATGTGTAAAACAAATGAACGTCTACAAAACAATTGAACGCCTACAAAACAAATGAACGTCTACAAAACAAATGACTTACAGAAAGTGATCAGCTATCGATAGTGATTGCAGAAAACAGGTGCATGCGATTTTCAACCTAATTGACATTAGTCAGAATTTATAATTTTATTACCCTAATATTGCCAGAAAGCGATAAAAAACAAAAAAAAAGTTTGTCATGAATTGTCAATAAGGTCGAAAATCGCATGCACCTGTTTTTTGCAATCACTATCGATAGCTGATCACTTTCTGGTAGTCATTTGTTTTGTAGACGTTCATTTGTTTTGTAGACGTTCAATTGTTTTGTAGACGTTCATTCGTTTAACACAATTTTATAAATACATATTTATTCGGATTTGTGAGCGCGATGTTGTGACACTACCCTTGTAAAACATACATAGAACTAGTGGTAAATTTCCTATAACTGTTTCCCATTAGTTCTATTCTTCTCATCAAGTTGTGCTACTATTAGCACAACTTGATGAGAAGAATAGAACTAGTGGGAAAACAAGTATCACTAGTTCTATCATAGAACTGTTCAATAGAACTAGTGGGAATGATTCGACAGCGCAAGGATGATGATGATGACGGGTCTTCAACAGTACC
The DNA here is from genome assembly GCA_944739405.2 of Euclidia mi. Lineage (NCBI taxonomy): Eukaryota > Metazoa > Arthropoda > Insecta > Lepidoptera > Erebidae > Euclidia > Euclidia mi. The sequence goes on along the minus strand of OX123185.2, from coordinate 32,732,130 downwards.
ACAGATTATACCTATAATATACAAAGCATTATAACCATTAGCAGTAATACCTAAACGTTTTATTATCTAATTTATCTCCTTGTTGCACTATATCATCGTACTAGCGCTTGTCTTCGCTTGTCTAAAAATACAAAAACGTAAGTAGTAAGTCATTATCATACGAGAGATAACACTGTTCAGTTTAATGTCCACGTAGCACGTTGGTATAACACTTCCAGCATTTCAGCCAGGAGTACGGTTAAGCTTTAAAAGACCCACCATACCCCCAGGGGTATTGCCAGGGCTACGGTGGGTCCGCAGCGCACAGTTTTTATATTAACGTACTGTTTTAGGTTTCCATTGAATGAAATGTACTTTTTTAATAAATGTTATAAATAAATCACATCGACTTTTTATTTCCCTACCTTAAATGAATTAATCAAATTTACTTTGAGGCGAATTGAATTTACTCAAGACAGACAAAGTGATCATGTCGCATCTGAGTCAAATTATTGTTTGTGAAACGGTCAGCATGATGTCACAATGCGCTTCGGTCCAGAGAGTATATGTTTATCTCTATTTCGCGCTTGCGATTAGATGTGCTATCTCACTTACACTTCTTATCTAATTCTTAGTGCGTCGTTTTGACATATTTATATTAGTGTGCGTACGCTTTTCGCGATGCGTGCCACTCGTAAGCTCCGTCATGTTACCTAGTCAGTAACCTGTCTACGGTTTCTTACTAGTATGTCTATGGTTTGAACCATTGAGTTTGGAATACGAATTACTTTGTACTTTTGCAAAAACGTACATGCGGGGGTGGAGGGGGATTTTGCGGAGCAACGACGTACGTCCGCCCTCAATCACGCCTAGACAGGCACTGATGAACGGCCGGCGAGCGATATAATGCCAACATTTTGACTATTTTTTTTCTTGGAGAAAAATGATAACGAAATTACGAAATCTGTTTTTACCATTTATTTTAAAATAAAGAGCTGTTTCTATTGATAATACTTTCATATAAATTCATTATGGAATCTCTAAGCAGTACACGTTTAAAATTGTGATTTAGTGCCATGTTTGACATTTTTTTTTATCGAACCAATCATTCCAAATCGTGTTTCTATCTTTACGATTTACTAGAAGATATGTTCAACTTTTATACTTTCATTTTTATTTATTGAAAATATCATAGTTCATGGGACTTTCAGACGTTCAAAAATCTTAAAAAGTACTGCAACCTCGCCTTAAGACGTTGCACAAAGCCAAATTCTTGTAAAATTTAATCCTTTAATAAATTTAACTTCGAAGAGTCAAAGCCTACATTAAAGCGCGTTTTACGTTGCACGTACAGTCATTTGCGTGAATTGACAAGTGTGAATTTTAAATATGACAGTTGTGAGTTTTAAAATTTAATTTGAGCTCAGTGAGGTATTAAAGCTCTATTGTTGTTGAATTTATCTCTGTTCCATAATATCTTATTGTACATTGAAGTATTTGTTGCCAAATATAGCTCTGTCAAGTTCTCCGTCTGCATTTAAGATCTACGTTGAGTTGCAGCTAGCTTCTATGAAATTGATGGATTTCCACGTGTCGTAGGCGCTTTGGATTGTACTCATGTTAACATAATTATTAGCAGAAGAGGTCATCATCTAAGTTATACCAGTGCAAGAAGAGATACTTCTCATAAGTGTAAAAAAATTGTCTTTATTGTACCTGATTGAAGTTTGATAACAAAACACATTACAAATAAAAGATATAAAAATATTTCTTTATTGTATGCAATTTAACCAATATATATTGAATAGTGTTACAGCTATTTCCTTCTTCTCCAGTCTTGTGACTTCCACACAAGGCAAATCACTGCGTTTTGTCATGTTTAGTTTTGTATGTAATATAAATACAATAGTAGAAATTTCGTATGTACTCAAGATATAGAAAATCATAATTCATGAATGCTAACAACTGCATTATAAGGTTAGTCATAATAATGAGTTAAAGGTTCCCTCCTCTTATTCATTTTCTCAGACTTTTCTGCTCAATTTGCAACGATTTAAATTAATCTAATATTGGTTTAATAGAACAAAAACATAAGCATGTCAGTTTATGACAACCGTTTTGATTTTTAGGGTTCTGTTCCTGGAAATGAAAAAACGGAGCCCTTATAGGATCAGTTTGTTTTCCGTCCATCTGTCAAGACTTTTTTCTCAGAAACGCGTGGAGGTATCAAACTGAGATTAATATCAAATAGTCAAGTCTAATGTCCCTTGAAGCTGTGAAAAATTCAAACTTCTAAGCCAACGCAATCAAAAGATACCGCCGTTTATGCTGCAAATTGCCGCAAATTTAAAAACTCGCAAGGGAATCAAAACCTACAGGGTACTTCCCGTGAACTTAGAATCTTAAAATGTAGTACGAAGCAATGTTTTTAGCACAGATGAAGGAAAAATTCAGAAAACCGTAAATTTTTTGTTACATCATATCATAAATATGTTTTTAATAATTTTAAAGTTATTACCATTTTCTCATGAACGCGTAGAGGTATTAAATTGAAATTCATATCAAATACCTACTCAGGTCTACAATACCTTTAAGCTGTAACAAAATCAAACTTCTATGTCAACGCAATAAAAAGAAACAGCAATTTAAGCCGCATATTTTCTCGCAACTAATCGCAAGGGAATCAAAACCTACAGGATACTTACCGTGAACTCAGAATCTTGAAATTTGGTCCGAAGCAATGTCTTATAGGACAGATAAAGGAAAAATTCCGAAAACCGTAAATTTTTTGTTACATCATATAAAAAAAATATTTGTATTAATTTTAAAGTTACTTCTTTCCTAATGAACGTGGAAAGTTATTAAATTGAAATTCATATCAAATACTCGGATCTAATACGCCATAATACCTTTAAGCTGTAACAAAATCAAACTTCTATGTCAACGCAATTAAATGAAAAAGCAATTTAAGCCGCATATTTTCTCGCAACTACTCGCAAGAGAATCAAAACCTACAGGGTACTTTCCGTAAACTCAGATTTTTTAAATTTAGTACGAACCAACGTCTGACGGCATAGATAAAGGAAAAATTGCGAAAGCTATAAATTTTTAGTTACATTATTTAATAAAAAAATAATTAATAATTTTAAAGTTACTAGCCCTCTCCTTATGAAGGCGTAGAGGTATTAAGTTGAAATTCATCCAGTCTATAACACCGTTAAGCTGTAGAGCGGCGATAGCCCAGTGTTGTACGTAACGGACTGCCGAGACGATGGTCTCTTACGTGGTACCCCGGGCACACACCTCTGACTTTTCGAAGTTATGTGTGCATTATAAATTAATTATCGCTCGCTTAATGATGTGCCCGGTACATGGTAATAAGCTCGCCCCCTGTTACATTGGGAGCGAAACATAACTGGCGAAGTGTGGGTGTGTAATACACCGCTGCCTACCCCTTTGGGGATAAAAGGCATGAAGTTATGTTATGTTTTTCAAAGGTACTTACTACCCATTTCCTCATGAATCCGTAGAGGTATAAAATTGAAATTCATATCAAATGCTCAAGTCAAACCTAAAGGGTCCAGTCGATCTAGAATCTTGAAATTTGGTATAAAGCAACGTTTTATAGCTTACAGGAATAATTTCGAAAACCTTAAAATTTTAGTTACATCACATATTTTTTTAAATAATTATATATACCTACAGGTTTGTACGGAACCCTCGGTGCGCGAGTCCGACTCGCACTTGACCGGTTTATTGATAGTCTTGACCATAGATTTTACTATATACGTTTAAGTCGAATTATACCTCCTTAATATATGTAATCATTACGTTTTGTTTATTGAAATTTTTACTGATAGTGCATTTCATAGCTTATTGTGCATATAACTAAACGGAAATGTTCACTCTTTTCGTTCACTTGTCGTCATTAGTCAAATAGGGTCCATATTGGCTCACCTAAAGTTCTTTACCAAAAATTGTTTTTCCTAATGATTTGTAATCCGAATTATCACTCTTCCTAAAAATTTTCTTAGTTTTCATTCATACTATTTGTAGTGCAAACGGCGATGTTCATAACACTCATGTTTCCGAAAATTGTAATTAATAATATCATTAATGCAAATATATTTAAACTCCTATTGTTTTTTATCATAAAACTTTTATTCCTATAAGACCGGTTGGCGCAACGGGAGTGTAAGCGACTGCTACGCCGAAGGTCGTGGGTTCGATTCCAGCACAAAACATTTGTGTGCATGAACATGGATGTTTGTCTTGGTCTGGGTGTTTCTATGTATAATATGTATGTATTTACAAAAAAAAAGTATGTATGTTTATCCATTATCTAGTACCCATAACACAAGCTCTGCTTAGCTTGGGACTAGATGGTGATGTGTGTATGTGGTAGAATATGTGGTAGAATATTATATATTCCTAAACATAATTACCATAATATTTTCACTCATATTCAGAAAGAAACATTTACCAAGTGTAATAAGAAATATATGACACTTTTACCGAGACACTTTTAGCCTTATATTTAGGTGTTTTATATGACAGAATCTAGAAAATAAACGATTAGCAAAAATAACACTTTTCGGCTAAATTTTTTTAGGTCCTCGCGCCGTAGCGCCTCCAAGGCTACACTTCAAATTCATAAAACTCAACTCATTTACGGTTTTGTTTATGGCCTGGAAGTTAATACCGCAGTTTTAACCGTACCTAAACCAATAACTATAGGACCGATTCGGTTCTGGCACTTCTCCCGCTGCCGCGGCACGCTCGTTTTGCTCGCTTGAATCGTGCGTTGTGGTCACAGTTCTAACCTAACCTAAACCAATAATTATGAATAGGACCGATTCGTTTCTGGAACTTGACCAATGTACTATTGTGTATTTGTACCATGGTACTATTATTCTTATATGTTATACATGTTATGTGTAAATAAAGTTACGCAAAATTAATGTATATAATACTGATTATTATGAATCAAAAGAAATCCAAACAAAAAAGATATGACTTTGAATAATAGTGTAAAAGATGGTTATGTTGAGAAAATATAGGAAAACAAATAAAAGTATAATAGATTTTATTACTACTGACATTATCTGCTTGACCGCGCAAAGTGACTATTGTCCCTTTTTTGGAAAGACAAATGAGCGCGTAAACTGTAATTTTTCCCACGCTTTTCCGCTGCGCACCAATCTGCTTGTGGAACTCGGATAACTTAACCGATTGCGGTCTGTTGCATATCAATAGACGCGTTATTAAATGAGCTTTCCAATGATATAAATGAAAACTAAATAATATGGTTGAAGCCCACGCAAGGGCAGTATAAAGTGAAAATTAGAAAAAATTTTCCCGCCATTTTTGAGCGCGTTTTTATATTTCTGACATATTCCTTTTCTCGGCGTTTTTTATTATGGGAGGTATATAAGTATTATATACAGTTAGAAAAGGTATTTCATTTACTTTTAGAGGAAATAAATATAATGAAAAGATACATTTTAAAATTAAACATAAAAAAATAAAACAATTTTTTTTTTAATTGGCGCCAATTTTCATATTTAATTTTTTTTAAATACCGTCTTAAGTTATATATCAGATTCAAACCTAGATAACTTTCTTTCTAACTAGATTTCTAAGTATGAAAACCAATTCTGATTAGAATCTGATAAGAATTATTTTTATACAACGTTATATATCGGGTCTTACTCGCGATAAATCATATATTAATACCTCGGTTTCTATCTGTCCATTTTTTACGATAATTTTTTGTCTACAATTAAAGTAATACACAATATTTATTAATTTTTTTGATTTGATTCATGTGACTATGGAGTCATTAATTATGGAATTAATCAGTTAATTTACAATAAAAACATAAAAGTATCATATATTATTACATAATTTGTTTACAATAATGTTTTTAATCCATAATTACGCCCCGCGCACGGAATGCAAAGTCAGCGAAACTTTTTTTTTTTCAAATCCTTACGTCAAAATAATTTTCTAAGCAAGTATTGCTATAACTATTTTATAACATAGATAATATCACCAGGTATATGAAAAAATAAAAGGAAACAAGTTTCAGCTAATACTTTTATTATGATAAACAAAAGTCGAGTCAATCGTTAAGGATGACATTGTTTACGTTACGGCCACTCGCTTAAAGTAAACATTTCATTCAAACGTTATTTGTTTCATACCATTAGAATGAGTCATTCATTAGGTTGCAGAAAAATAAACACCACTCCTCTCACGTTATTAACAATCGAACAAAAACTAATTTATTGAGCGCGCGCGTCTTCAAGTGGCGGCGCGCACTTGAAATTTGTCGATGCTGAGTCAGCACTTAAAAACGTCAGAGGGCAAGCGTTTATGCACTTGAATACTTCGGAATTATGAACATTAAAGACAGAGCAGTTAGGAATTATGATTGTTAGGATGGAAAATGTTAGGAAGAACATTTTCGGATTTCTAATTATCGGAGTTGAACATTCAGTTGAATTTTTGCGCACCTAGTCATATGATGTTTAACCAAGTGTAAAATTAGTTTGTGCAACGTCATTAAATTATTAAACCTATTAGCGATAATCTCCTTATAAGTAATAAAGAGTTAATTTGAAGCTTTCTGCAACTGACTGATATCTCATTATAATAATGAAAGCGGTGATAGCCTAGTGTTGTGGGTACATAATGTCTCGGGTTCGATCCGCAGGTACCCCGGGCACACACCCCTGTCTTTTCGAAGTTATGTGTGTATTAAAAATGTTATTTATCGCTCGCTTAATAATGTGCCCGGCTTTAGACCTAAGTTGTCTACAGCAGACGCAGTTCATCAGCTAACAAATTACGTATCGGAAGAGCTTGGCAAAAAAAATCACGTCATTGGAATTTTTCTTGATTTAGCTAAGGCCTATGATACGGTGTCTATACATAAACTTCTGAACAAACTCGAAGCCATAGGCATTAGAGGCACTCAATTAAATTTCTTTGCTGATTATTTAAAGGACAGGTACCAAAGTGTTCGAATCGGTGACGTTTCTAGCACAGAAACAAAAATACCTCAATATGGCATCCCTCAAGGAAGCATCCTCGCATCAACGCTATTTCTAGTGTATATTAACGATCTTTGTGATCAAAAACTAGACCATGGCAAAATCTTAATATATAAAATCCTTGCGTTACTGACTGACTGACAGACACGATACAACCGAAACTATTTTGCACAGGAAGCTGAAATTTGGCATGTATGTTCCTTGGGGACCTTAAGGGTGCACTAAGAAGGGATTTCCCGAAATTCCCACGGGATCGGCCAAAAAAGGTAAATTTTTAAAAAATGCAGGCGTAGCTGTTGGCGTCCTCTAGTCATTACATATGCAGACGATACTGCGCTCCTATTTGCCGCTGACACTGCCGAGAAAGTACAGGATCTTGCTCAACGGGGATTTGACATCGTAAACAATTGGCTAAAATATAATCTTTTAACGCTAAATGCAGAGAAAACAAAATTCCTCAAATTATCGATGCGCAAGACACAAACTCAAACACGTCACACATAATGTGTCAATATGACACATTATATGTCCATATCTGTAATGACCTATCGCTTAACCTTTGCTCCTGCCCTGCTATCAATTACACCACTAACATTAAATACTTAAGAATAATACTTGACGATGGCTTCTCCTTTAAGCAACATATAACGACCCTAACAGCTAGGATACGTAAACTTTTCTTTGTGTTCAAGAAGCTCCGTTACATAGCAGATAATAAGCTTATCATACGTGTATATCAAGCCCTGTGTCAGTCTATAATACAGTACTGTATCACTTCATGGGGCGGAGCTCCTAAATCCATAATGCTGCCGATTGAACGGGCTCAAAGAGCACTTCTAAAAGTTGCAACGTGTAGGCCCTTTCGCTTCCCCACGCACCAACTGTATGAACTATGCAATGTACTAACTGTATGACAGCTTTTCCTACTTTATATTGTCCTAAAACAGCACACCACGCTTACTTAAAACACCAATCTGACTGTCAATAAAAGGCGCAAAGATATTGTATGCACTGCACTTTCCGAATCTAAATTCGTCTTCACGAACAGATTTTTTGCTTTCTTAGGACCCTTTATAAATAAGAAACTAAACACAATAATCTGTATATACGTCGTTAATTACTTCAAATGCAAGAAATTAGTTTATAAGTATTTGCAATCGTTGAATTCTAAACAGACCGAAGATTTGCTAGCAGTGCTAAAATAAATTGGACCTGTCTTGTCATTTTTTCTTGAAGGTATTTATCTTTCTTATGTAACTTTATAAATAGTATAAGCAGTAATAGGTATTGGTATATAATTTTAATTTGTTAGCAACATAATACAACTATGTTAGTGCTCTTACCGCCTGTGGCACTGGTTTACCCTAGTACAGGCACCCATTGTAATCTAGAACATACTTACCCTTAGAAGTACGTATACTATTATTATAGAAAGATGAATAAATAAATAATTATTATTGTTATTATAGATGGCAATAGGCTCGCCCCCTATTACATTTGGTCCAAAATACATAACTGACAAAGTGTGGGTGTGTAATATAACTCTGCTTACCACTTCGGGGATAAAGGCATGGAGTTATAATTAATAAATAGGTACGTACGATAGCACATCTTCAAAATTTTTGTATCATCAAGATATATAAATAACAAAAATAACCTGTACTTCCTTTTATCTAAATTTTTCAATTTCATCTTGATATCTGGAACGTAGCTTATTAATAGTGCCCAGTGCGAGTACACAAACCTTTAATACGGCCACACTCTTTTGTTCCTACCCCCTGTCTAATAATGTGAGTTGACAAGTACGTGACGATCCACCACCCACATAGCCCGGTTTTTCTTTAGGGATCAAAGGTCTGTATCGAATGAGCTAGTAGTTAGGTACTTGAGGGATGATAAATGCTGTGAGCACTAAATTTAACTTTGCATAATATAACTTTGTGTTTGAATTAGAGGTGTTTACATCACATAGCTTTACAAAAAACTTTTCTTGTTCTCAGCTTTAGAAATGAATGGTCACAAAAATAGTAAGAATTGTTTTTAAACAGTTATTTGATCTCATAAAATATTCATAACTATTTTTATTTTAAGCAGTACTTCTAAAATTACAATGTTAGAAATTTATTCACAGGCTTATTTATGAAACCTACATTTCCAGTATTTATGTCTCATGAATTAATAAATCTTGCGATTATTATTCAGTCCGCTCTCTACTATTCGTATAATCAGTTTTGACAGGATATTAGCTTTTCTCTGAAACAACTGTTATACCTTGAAAATAGGTATATAGATTTCGTTGATAAACACTTCACATATCATATTTTATTCACATACCTTATTAATTAGATGCGCTTGCGCGTAGGTTAGGCTAATCGATTTGACTAATTAATTACTGAATACTGCGGTTCACCTTAGCGCACACCCAGCCCGTACCCTTCAACCCCCTCTGGGATTATTGTATAGGACATTAGAAGTACTTCGGGCGCGTTTCAGAAATTCACCGAATATCATACATAATTAAACGAAGGATGCGCGATACGTATACAGGTACAAACATCAGATTACAATGGAATATCACGATATTTAATACGTTAATATAAATTATTATTATGCCAATATTGAATTTAAAATTACTATAACTAAATGTGACTGCATAATTATTATAAGATAAGATAAGATAAGATATATTTATTAGTCTCAACATGTGTACATAAGGTGTTACAGGTTTTTTGTTTCAACATGTTCTGTCTGGTTAGACATGCCAATATAAGTGTATTGTAATAATCTATTAAATATACATTAAATCTGGATCTAATATAAAAGGCAGTTACATTGTCTTTTTAATAAGCGTTTCTTAGCTAACAAAATTCTAATTGGAGAGTCAAAATTCATTCAATAAAATAGTAAAAGATATAATTAAGGTCAATAATAATAAAAAAATATAATAATAAAATATTTATGTCAATTAAATTAGATCCCGATATGTCATATTATACATCAAAACTAAATAATTATATAAAATTGTCAAATAGAAAATCATTAACAGTATAATAGCATTTATCCAATAATAAATCTTTTAATTTGCGCTTAAATATATTAACATTACAATCCTTGTATTTGTTGGGTATTTTATTGTATATTTTGGTCGCCATGCAAAAAACGCTCTTGCCCAATAGCGCCGTCTTAGCAGTGTGCATACACAATCTATGGTTATCTCGACGGTTGCGTATGGTGACATCTGATAATTTGTTAAAGAGATGTGGATTGGTTTTTACAAATACCGCTATTTCGTAGATATATAATGATGAGAGAGTTAGAATTTTATGCTTTACAAAATACGGTTTGCAGCTGTCTGTAAGTTGTAGCCCAAACATTGCTCTAATGCACCGCTTTTGGAGTTTGAATGCTATATCTTTATCTACTGAGTTTCCCCAAAATATAATCCCATATCTGAACAGAGACTCGATAAGTCCATGATACGCAGTAAGCAATGCAGCTGTATTAACTACTGGAGCAAGCTTGTACAGAGCGTAGGTTCGACTACTTATTTTTTTAGATAATTGTGATATATGAGCTTTCCAATTCAGTTTACGGTCTATTATGAGTCCAAGAAACTGAGCATTATCAACTTCATGTATTTTTGTATTATCATACTTAATGCAAGGTTGGTTTCGTTGCAAAGTAGTAGCTTTTTGGCTAAAGTGCATAATTTGCGTTTTGTTAATATTGATTTTTAGATTATTATTATTCATTCAATTCATAATTTCCAACAATGATCTATTTATGTCATGTTCGTACGTATCGAATGTTTTACATGCAACTGTAAGTGTACTGTCATCTGCGAAGAGTGTTATGGGTTGATTAGTTGATTTAGGCAAGTCATTAATGTATAGATTGAACAGTAAAGGACCCAAGACACTTCCCTGTGGGACACCATACTTTATTAGACGTTCAGTTGAGTAGGCTGTTATTTCTTTTTTAGTTGTAAGATCTATTCTTGTTATGGCCGTGCACTGGATTCGGTTGGATAAGTACGATACCAGCAGGTCAAGCACATTTCCGCGAATACCATAGCACTCGAGCTTATTCGTTAAAATACTATGATCCACGTGATCAAAAGCCTGCGACATATCACAGTAGACAGCGCAAACTGGGTTCCTCTTGTCTATATTTAACATCGTTCTGTGCAGAAATTCAAAAATAGCCAAATTAATTGACATTTTTTCTCTAAAGCCTTTCTGTTCTGTACATAGAATTTTATTGAGCTCCAGGTAGCTATTGAGTTTTTTATATATGTACCTCTCAAAAATTTTCGAAAAAATACATATAAGCGCTATAGGTCTATAGTTTGGCATAATATCTTGACTTCCTTTCTTATGTACTGGCTTTATTATAGACTTTTTCAGAGCCTCGGGGAATACACCCTGATATATACACATATTAAATATGTGGCTAAGATGTCCACAGATGAACCTTCCTACGGATTTTATTACTTTAGTAGAGATGCCGTCGTAACCTACACTATGAGTATTTCTGAGATTTCTGATTATAGCTAGTATGTCTTGAGGTGTACAAGGAGCCATGAACATGGAATGTCTTTTTTTTTCAATCAATGAGGTATTGTTTGTTACTGTTTTAGAAATTGGTACAATTTTATCTATAAAATAATCATTAAAGCTATTGGCAATATGCATGGGGTCAGTTACAGTTTTATTATTTATCGTTAGTTTTTGTATTGTCTCTTTTGGTATATTCAAATTACTATTGTTTATTATTTTCCATGTCATTTTTACTTTGTTGTCAGATGTATTAATTAGCATTATATAAACGTAGCATTTTGAATACATTTCTACTAGAGGCTTTTACTGAGTTATTAAAAGCACTTCTGCGTAGTACATATGCCATTCGCAATAGCTAAAATAGTTCAGAGTTTATTGGAAAAGCAGTTCATTCAAAGCTCATCATGCCGTCATGTGCGAGAATGTTGTAGTAATTTATTTTTCAATATACCTATGAATATAATTGACGACCGGTTGGCGTAGCGGAAGTGTAAGCGACTGCTATGTCGCTCAAGTCAAACATTTGTGTGCATGAACATGAATATTTGTCTTGGTCTGGGTGTTTCTATGTGTAATATGTATGTATTTACAAAAAATAAGTATATATGTATGTTTATCCATTGTCTAGTACCCATAGTACAAGCTCTGCTTAGTTTGGGACTAGATGGTGTTGTGTGTATGTGGTAGAATATAATAAAATATAATAATAATAATTATATTTCGATGGGCTGCGTGTATGGATATTGGATATTTTAGTATACATAGTATTTGAACGTTGATTTTCTATTAATCAACACAAGCAAAGAAAACTGTTCTGACATGGATGTCCGATGATCGATTTTAAAAATTTCTTTTCTGTGTAAAATTTTAAACCTCTGATGGCCTTCCCAACGTGACATTTTTGAGTCAGCGCAAAAGGCCATGCAATATCCAACCCATAATATCAACCCAATCCCAACCTAGATTGCACCTAATATCAAATTATTTAAGGATTTTAACCGCTTGTTATTTACATACATACGTACAGACATAGTCTCACGCCTATAACCGCGAAGAGGTAGGCAGAGGTGTATTTCTACACCCACTTTTCGCCAGATATACTTTAGTCCCACGTAATAAGGGGCGAGCCTCTTGCCGTACCGGGCACATTTCCAGACTCCGTGCTGCTACTGAGAATGTCGTGACAGAAAAACTCAATAACATTTTATTGATGGTGGTAGGGCCACGCTGTTTACAGCACGAATGGGCCGGCTCGACCGGGCCAGTACCACCCTCCCACAGAAGATAGACGTAAAGTAACATTATGTTCTATGCTGTTGCGTTTCGTTCGGTGAATGGGAGAGCCGGAGGCCCAACCATACCTTCCCCATCCTCTCTTCATTGCCCATATGGGGAAAGAGGAGAGGATGAGGAGGATTAGCTGAGGAGGCGGTTACCGCAGCATACGTGGGACCAGTAGAGTATCCGTGGAGTCATTGTGTGGGTAGTGTGGGTCGACTCGCCGGCCAGGGAGACCCGTAGAAACGGTGGTGCCGCTGGCCGCCCGCGGCATAGTATAGGGACCCAACCGGGACTAACCATCTCGGGAGGCTGCCCCACCAGGCCGCGCATAATCTCGGGGTGGCTCGTCGTGCCGGTTGGTGACCGGACGGTGGGACCCGGCGACCACTTCCGGGAGGGTACGGGGGCCCTTCCGTCCGGCGGGTCGGCCACCCCTATAACTCACAGTATAATGGCAATACAATAAATACTCTGCGCTTTGTCACGCGCTGCTGCGTTGACTGCTTCCTCTTTTCACGCCCCCTTTTCACGCTCCCTTCAAGAAATGGTTCCGGCCAAACAGTGGCGTCTTTGTTCCCCACCAACTCACTTTTTGAGGTGGAGTCCGCTAACATCTGCGGACTCCATTCGAACCTCAACGCCGTCCAACATCATCTCGAGACGGCCCGACCGGCCATGCTTTTCTTGACCGAGACTCAAATACGCCGTCCTGACGACACGACTTATTTGCATTATCCCGGTTATGCACTGGAGGATAACTTCCACGCAAAAGCCGGGGTATGTTTGTTCGTCAGAGCGGATATTTGTTGTCGACGTCTACGCTGCCTAGAGGACCCGTCCTTTTCTGTCCTAGGGGTACACGTAAGTCTGGGTTCATTGGCCCGGATTTACGTGTGCCTTTACCGTTCCCATACCGGAGATACCGAGACAACTCGACTGTTTGACTACTTAAGTCAGGCAGCAGATAATGCGCAGGAGCAGTTCCCGACCGCCGAGTTGGTCTTTTTAGGAGATTGCTGGGTTCTTCCAAAACGGACCACGCGGGACGAGCTGCTCACGCATTCGCTCTAACGCATGACCTGACTCAACTGGTACTGCAGCCCACCAGGATACCAGATATATCGGGTCAAGCGCACTCGTTGTTAGACCTTGTGCTGACGAGTAACCCGGCCCAGTACAGTGTGACGGTACAAGCCCCTTAGGGTTCCTCCGACCACTGTCTGGTTCGCACTACAGTGCCATTCGCTTCACATACACAACCAGTGAAGGCAAAGCGACGCTTGTGGCACTACTCGTTAGCGGATTGGGATGGCCTGCGAGACTATTATGCGTCCATCCCGTGGTCTCAACGCTGCTTTGGTGGGAGAGATCTGTCGGAGAGTGCGTCTGCTGTTGCTGGGGAAATCATGTTGGGTATGGAATATTATATTCCATCCATTGACGTCTCCAGCAGCAGCGGAGTACGGCCCTGGTTCGATCGCGAGTGCGCCGATGCTGTTGAACAAAAACAGTCGGCTTACCGCGCTTGCATCAGGTCTCGGTCTCGTCGCGATCCGAATGTCCATCTCATCAAGGCAGCCTATAATAGAGCCACCGGTCTGCAAGCGGGCATACAAAAGAGCGGATGCACAGCGCATTGCACGGTTTGGTCAAGAACTCTTGTCGCACCCCACGGGCAGCTGGGGATATTGGCGATTGGCCTAAGCCGTGCAATCTAATTTCTGCCAGCCTTCACTGCCGCCGTTGCGATGCCCTGATGGATCACTGGCCCATAGGCCGCAAGAGAAAGCTGACCTGCTTGTCAATCTCTTTGCGGCCAACTCTCGAATCGATGATCGTAGTGCGCAGCAGCCTTCGATTCCCTACTGCGGCCACTCCATGCCTGATATTAAAATCAGGCAATGCGATGTTCGCACGACACTGCGATCTCTCGATGTCCGGAAAGCCAGTGGACCTGACGGAATTCCAGCGGTTGTGCTTAGGAAATGCGCAGCCGAGTTGTCTCCAATGCTTACACGCCTGTATCGCCTACCGCAGGCGTGGAAAGAGGCGAACGTACAACTGATTCCCAAGAAAGGGGATCGTTCTGATCCGGGCAACTATCGACCCATTGCTATCACCCCTATCTTTTGCAAGGTGTTTGAACGTTTAATCAACAACCAACTCGTTCGCTACCTAGAAGATCACTCTCTCATCAGTGATCGTCAGTATGGTTTCAGACCGAAACGATCAACGGGTGATCTTCTAGCGTATGTCACTCCCCTTTGGGATGAGGCGATGGACAGGCATGGGGAGTCGTTGGCTATTAGTCTCGACATCTCCAAAGGCTTCGTTAGAGTCTGGCATCGTGCGCTTCTTTCCAAGCTTCCAGCCTACGGCTTGCCGCCTCGATTGTGCAACTGGGTTGCCAGCTTCCTGCATAAGCGCCGTATACGAGTCTTTTGTGACGGTGAGTCATCGAAGTTTCTCCAGATGAATGCTGGTGTGCCTCAGGGGTCCGTGTTATCGCCCACGCTTTTTCTTCTGCATATCAATGATATGCTCACTTTTGGGGGCAACCATTGCTATGCAGATGACAGTACTGTACATGGTCGATATTTTGGACACCCTGCGGTTAAGCAAGCTGATACTGAGGAGTATAGGCGAACACTTGTTGCTGAGCTTGACCAGGTTGTGAATTGCATCTTGCATTGGGGTGATGAGAAACTGGTCGAGTTCAACGCCAAGAAAACACAGGTGTGCGCATTCTCAGCCAAGATATCTCTATTCCTTCCCCATCCCTCTCTTCTGGACACTCAACTACCGATTCAAGACAGCCTCAATATCCTGGGTATGGACATACGCAGAAACCTCAACCAGAAGAACTACATCGAGGGTGTCATCAAATCCGCATCTCGGAAACTCGAAGTCCTGAACAAGGTGAGGAGGTTTTTCACGCCGGAACAGTTGTGTCTGTTATACAAGACCCAGGTTCGCTCCTGCGTGGAATACTGCTCTCACCTTTGGAATGGCTCCGCTCAGTACTTATTGGACGCCCTCGATAGGTTGCAGAGGCGTGCTGTCCGTATCATCGGAGATCCTGAGGCCACTAAGACTCTTGAGTCACTGCAATTACGTAGAGACGTGGCCTCAATGGCTGTCTTCTGCCGCATCTATCATGGTGAGTGCTCCGAAGAGCTTTTTCAAATAATCCCACCCTCTCCTTTTCTATCCCGAACGACACGTGCTGGGTTGAGGTGCCACTCTTACACGGTAAAATAGATACCGTCACGCACCAAACGGTTCGGCGCCTCTTAACTCTGCCGTACCATTAAGATGTGGAACTCTTTACCAGTCCACGTGTTTCCCTCCACTTATAATCCCGGGTCCTTTAAGCGGGGCGTGAAAAAGCTTTACTCAAGGCCGTCAACGTGAGGGCCATCATTCCATAATGCCACGCTGGCTGCTGGGATGATGGCCATCACTATGGGACTTAACTGACTGCTTAACATCAGGCAGCATGGAGTCAATTTGTTCGGCAGAAATAGAAAAAAAAAAACACTTTCCGACCCAGGAATTGAACCCGGGACCTCCCGATCCCACGCGCACATTTATGCCGCGAGACCAACGAGGCAGTCGTATAGGGTTTGATGTCGAGTTTTCCGTCTCTACGCAAAGATGGTATTTGCATCGTGTTATCCCTTAGGGTGTTTTTAGTGTCATGCGGCTTTGCTCACGCACGCGGGATTGGCCCGCAAACGTAAAATTTCACGCAGCGTGAAACCCGGTAGCCTAAGGTCTAGTTTTATGCGGGCTGCTATGCGTTGTGGTTGTGTATAATGATCGACAAACTTAAAAAGTTATTATCATTTATTTAATTCACCAAAGACGAAATAAGAAGACAATGTCACAGTATGGCCTGTTATTTGAAAGGAGGATTCTTGCTGGAACACTGGTTTTCATAGACGCGCTCACGCACGCGGGAGCCCCGCGCGTTGCCGCTGCCCAGGATCACGCCCCGCGTCCCGCGGGCATATTCCACGCATTACAATAAACACTTGTATGAAAATGACATTTGCGGGGTTTACGCAGGCGGGCCAATCCCGCGTGCGTGAGCAAATCCACATGACACTAAAAACGCCCTTAGTCGCCTCTTACGACACCCACGGGAAGATAGGGGGTGGTGACACTTGTATTATTTTATTTATTTTTAATCAAAAGAATGTGTATAAATTAAATAACGTTTATTATGCGGTGTAACACATTGCAAGATCTACGTTGAGTTTTATGTGTAAAACCTACCGTGAAAGGTAAAGACTACCGCAGTGTTGGTAGTTCTCAGTAATCGCACAATAATCGTGTCATACTGTGGTTCTTGTTAATTGCTATTGCGGGTTTAAATTAAACTATGAATACCGCGAAATAAAATACCTATGCGGAGTGGGGGATGTCTAAGAAAGTGGTTTTATTCAATGGTTTTAGAAGAATTATGACTAGTATAAGTTGCTTGATTTTCTTCTCATAAGAAAAATAGAAGAAAATCAAGAAATTTATTCTAGTAAATTAGTTGAAGAAATGGTTAAAAGGGAAAAAGAGGAAAAGAAAGATGAGTCTGATAGTAGATTATCTTACGACTTTCGGAGAAACATTAAGTTTTTCTGGCAATCCGTTCGTGCAGTTCGAGGAAAAACTCAATTCTCAGAATACACAGAAATCAGAGACAAGAATGGAAATATATTGAATGGTGAATCGTGCGTGCTGAAGAGATGGAAAGAGTATTTTGAAGGATCATTTGAAAGAACGACGACAGAGATATCAACAGGTGAAATGAATGGTTATGATAGCAATGATGAAAGCGATATTGGCGTGGATGAGATTTTGAAGGCACTGGCGAGTATGAAATTAGGTAAGGCTACAGGGTATGATAGGATTACAGTCGAAATGCTGAAGGCTGGACAGGGCATCATAGTTAGTCAGCTGCAGCGTTTATTTAACTAGGCCGAGTACCTGATGACTGGGCCACAGCAGTAGTTGTGCCTCTTTAAAAAGGAAAAGGCTCGCAACAAGACTGCAAAAACCATAGAGACATTAGCCTTCTCAGCATTGTTGGCAAATTGTATGCGAAGGTACTGATTTAAAGAGTTATGAAAGTAACCGACAAGAAAATATGGTATGTACAAGCGGGATTCTAAAAGGGTATGGGATGTACGGATCAAGTCTTTTCCTTGCGATGCAATGCCGAGAAATTTTTGGCCAAAGGCCAAAAAGTCTACTGCGCATTCGTGGATTTGGAAAAGGCTTACGATAAAGTGGTAAGGAATTAAATTTCGGTCGGTACTGTCGATGTATGGGGTGAACAGCAGCCTCATTCGAGCTCTGAAATCCCTTTATGAGGATTCTAGAGCTTGTGTGAGGATAAACGGGGCATACACTGACTGGTTTACCATCAACACAGGTGTTAGACAAGGATGGCTGTTCAACCTCTTCATGGACAGTTGTTTGCAAGATTTGAAACATAGTGATTGTGGATTAAAGATGAATGAGTTACTTGTCAAATGCCTCCTTTATGCTGATGATCAGGTTATACTTGCGTCTTCAGCGGAGGAGTTGCAGGAGATGGTAACAATCATGCATGGTGCGTTAGAGAGGAAAGGAATGAAAGAAAATGTAAGTAAAACGAAAGTTATGGTTTTTGAAAAGGAGGAATGCGTTACGGCTTGTAATATTATGATCAATGGACAACGAGTGGAGCAAGTGAATGAGTTTGTATATTTAAGTACGCTATTTACAAGAGATGGTAAGAATGTAGAAGATATTGAAAGAAGAGTTAATGCAAGTAATAGAGTGAATGGAGCTCT
Organism: Euclidia mi; assembly: GCA_944739405.2. NCBI lineage: Eukaryota > Metazoa > Arthropoda > Insecta > Lepidoptera > Erebidae > Euclidia > Euclidia mi. The sequence goes on along the minus strand of OX123185.2, from coordinate 32,713,416 downwards.
GAAGGCGTTTTCTGAAGGCACGTTTGGCTGTGCATAGAGGGGTGTTAATACCTACTCTTATGTATGGTAGTGATAGCTGGGTATGGCAGAAGAGTCATGAAAGTAGAATAAATGCTCTAGAAATGAGAGCACTGAGAAGTATGAGTGGTGTTTCTTTGACTGACAGAGTAAAGAATTGTGTGATAAGAGAGTGTTGTGGGGTAAAAGAAGATGTAGTAACAAGCATCGAGAAAGGTATGCTAAGATGGTTTGGGCACGTGAAGAGGATGGATGACGAAAGATTGACCAAGCAGATATACAAGGCAAGTGTGAATGGGACAGGGCGAAGGGGAAGACCTAAGCAACCGTTCTCTGACCAGATTGGAGACATCCTAAAAACAGGACAGGTTAGAAGTACCCTGAACAGAAGAACATGCATGAGGAATCTGATGGGAATGAATGAAGCAAGAGAGATGTGTCAGGATCGTTGCAAATGGCGTTCCGTAGTCTATGACTACCCCTCCGGGAAACAGGCGTAAGTCTATGTATGTACGTATGTTATTGTAGTAATAAGAATGTATCTACACGAGTACACTAATTAGGACAAATATCAGATCGTTGTTTCATTAAGTGGCTTGCCGTGCGTGAGTTTTCACACTCTATTGATACATTTCTCCTCATTATTTATTATTGTATACGAGTAATATGAAGACAAAGAGAGAGAGAGAGAGAGTAATGTACAACATATCATGTGCATTAGGTGGTTAGCGGAAAGAGTCGATATTGAGATGTTTTGTAGGGCTTCATTATATTTTATATTCAATCAAAAACGTCTTCATTGAATGCGACGCATTTAATTCAATTACCAGACTATCAGGCAAAAAAGAACTACCTCTTGCCTCAAATGAAAAAAATTAAGATATGTTGTCCTTTAATTTATGATATTGTTTTTATTTCCAGCTGCTAATTATTTACTACGATATGGTATACTATTCTACGTTTCAAATAGATTATGTGTTCCACTTAAACTGCCTTAGCTGCAGCTACTTTAGCATAACATACATTACAGTAAAGTTAATGAATACTTACAATATATATTTAGTGTTAATTTTCTTTCAATATTAGATCGGTTAAAATGTGGATGTTCTGCTCTGCATACGAGTACTTGGCCATTATGTTCTTTTTGAGGCATCCATTGAAATAGCGATTCTGTTTCATTGGCATCGGGCGTTCCCTGGGGAAAAGAATATTTTAGCTATGTATTCAATATGTTCTCTACTTATGAATAAGCATTTAAATAATCACGGCTTATTGACACATTATTTTCCCTTGTGACGTCCCGAATGTACTTGAGGTATCTAGGTTTCTAATCAGAACCATATTGGAAGAACTGAAAAAGGAATTTTTCAATTTCCACTTGCTTAGCAAAATAAAGAAGCATTTTAGAATCATTATGGCAAGCTAATAAAATTATTTTAACAGTGTGCTAGAATTTTAAGTCGAAACTTTAAGTGAAATAACATTTTTACGATGTCTGTAGTCATTATTTTATTATGCTGACATATTTACCTGTTCTTTTGCCATGGCCTCCATTTTCTTTCCTCCAAGCCACCACGTTATGGTGGCGGGTGGTCTTGCTCCCGTTGTTTTGCACCATAACTCTGATTTTCTTCCTACAGATAGTGGCTGATCTTTAGATAATATATCTACAGACAGTGGTTTCACTGAAATACAAATGTTACATGTTAACAATGAACTTTAGTGCCAACTATTGCTTACGGATATTTCTGTACACAAGATTTTATGTTAACATGAGATAGAATGATATGAATTTATATAAAGATATCTGCTTGATAAATATTAATTCAACACATTTGGGACACATAATTTATTATTTTGTCCATATTTCCTTAAAATATAGACAGTATTATCGAAATGACTGTATGAAATTTTGTGTGGTCCTAACAGCAAGGGTAGGAGCGTTAACAATTAACCCCACACACTAGTTTCTATGTTAAAAGCTACAAAATATGTATAAATAAACAATTACTCCTGTGGAGTAAAGGTTAATGTACCAAAGTAATATACATTTAAATGGCTTAAACAAAAACCGAGGCATTTGTATTCACAAATGAGTTCGTGTTGTTGTAATTACGATAAAATCTTTCACGACAAGGTAACTTAAACCACTAATCAAAAGTTAACTCGAACCTTCAAAACGAATGTTTTGTATTGCGTACAATACATAGCTGCAATTAAACATGTCTACCGTTTTAAATCAAATTTAAATTGGATTCTGAATATGGCGCAAACACCCGATTTTTATCGAATTGGTGGTTCACTTATTCGGAGAAACCATTTTCAAACGAGTTTTAAACAGGAAAGAAGTCAATATAAAAATTTACTGCATGACTAGAGGGTATATTTTTCATAGTTATGTAAAATAATAATAACAGCAATTAAAACAATAAAAACCCTTGCTCGATGGTAAAAACTAAAAGTTCTTGCCCGAAGAGTAATTTAGAACATGGCTCATAAATGCAATGCGGTCAATGGAATACCTTTAAAATAAAGTAAAATCAAATACATGTAGAATGATTTTAAGGCCAATACTGTACAGAAGACATGGAAAATCCACAGCCAAATCCTATCGATCGGACACGCTTGGGTCAATATTGAACAATGTGTAAAGCCACGAAACTTCGAGAGCGTCGTTCCGGGAAGTACAATAGTTTTCGAAAATTGCGTTGATAGAATTGGACAATATTCTGCCACGTTGCCTCAGAAACTTAGTTTATTACTGGTCAGACAAACTGGCATGTGTTTTGAGCTATGTATAATCTTGTGTATATCGTAAATCAGATGTGTAATACAATGTACTGTAGTCATCATAATCATAGCTTTATCCAAGTTGCATCCAAGATTTTCATTGCCGACCGGTTGGCGCAGCGGGAGTGTAAGCGACTGCCACGCCAAATGTCGCGGGTTCGATTCCCGCACGAGTCAAACATTTGTGTGCCTGAACATGGATGTTTGTGTTGGACTGGGTGTTTCTATGTATAATATGTATGTATTTACAAAAAAAAAACTATAAATGTATGTTTATCGATTGTCTAGTACCCATAGTACAAGCTCTGCTTAGTTTGGAACTAGATGGTGTTGTGTGAATGTGGTAGAATATTATTATTGCTTCCCAGCTCAGTCAGGCAGTGTGCTTTGCAGTCTAACTAAATTGGAAAGAAGTCCACTGAAAAAAATATATCTTTTGTAAACTGTCACATATCTAGAAACTAAAGGATGACCAACGCACTTTACTTTCGCCAGATTCTTACAGTCACCACTTTGTTACGGGTACTATGATTTGATAAGCTTCCCCGATAAGGCCCTATCCCCCATTCCTTCTCCATCACACCACTCCTCATCCTATACCTTTTCCCAACCCGAAGGGGCGGCAACGCACTTGTAACTCCTGAGGTGCTGCTTGTGCCCATGGGCGGCGGTAATTGCTTACCATCAGGCGATCCGTCTGCTCGTTTGCCACCTATTACCATAAAAAAAAGCTTTAATTTTAGTTACCTAATTTAGCATAATAATATTGTTAAATCTATTTTAATAGGCAAAAAATATATTGTAGTCTATTTTGTTACGCCTCGCAATCGCAAACTCTGCTTTCCAAAATTGTTATTTTGGATGGAACTGAGATAACCTTATGATGATAAAAACTATTTGGTTCATACTTACAGTAAAGATCCACTTTTACGTTAGTTTTCTGCGGTGGCACCAATAAAGTGTTATCCGCTGTGCAAGTGTATATAGCAAATAGATGCGCTCTTGTAGCGTTGTTTATCACAAGAGCTAGTGATCTTGTGGGTGATGGACTCGCCCCAGCACTTAAAGTGGCAAGCACTGTTTCACCTTGTAGCCACTGTATTCTAGGAATTGGGTAACCTAAAAATAGAATACAAGCTAAAGCAAATATAGTTCACACAGCGTCAGGTCAGGCTTAACAGTTACAGTACGATTTTAATGCTTATTTCCTACGCCATAAGAACGATACAAAGGTCAAAGTGTTTAGCTTGGCGAGTATATTAGCTTTTATATCATACGTATTTTAACGGGCCTCCTTTTGACGATTTGATTGGCAAAAGAATGGATCCCGCCTTTCGATCGTTGTTGTTTTATGTGTAGTATAACTTAAAGAAAATACTGGGATTGTAATTTTTTATTGTCTTTAGTTATTACTTATACATTAGTAACGCAGTTGGTTTGTACGTGTTATTATTACTTAATGTAACACACTATACAGCCCTATAGTTGACAACACAATGCCAACATTTTCTATGCAATTTTAAACACTGGTTACATTTCTTATAAAATGATACTTACCACCCGTTACAGAACAAATGAGTTTGAACTCGCTACCTTCACGATAAGGACCAGCGGTACCTAATATATCTTTTCCATCCTCATCAAAGATGACAGGCTTGCCCGGCAATTCTGTAAAAAAAAAGTAATTTAGTAATGTTGCGGTCTGATTACGTCTTTACAAACAAAATTCTGTGAGCGAGTAAATATGAGAACCAAAATAAAAGTAGTCATAGATAAAATAAGGTAAAAATATTAAATGAGCAAGAAATGACAACGTTTCGGCTCCATTTTAGTAAGTCACAATATATTATAATTTATATCGCAATATTCGTAATATTGCGATATAAATATGTACATAATTGATACATCGATTGAGTAATAAAATTATGGTATGTCCTGAATACTTTTTAGAGCTGAGATATTAAAACCACATTGGTTCATTTACGTTATATGTTTTTTATTTACATGACATTAATCTTCATTTTCATAAGTCGCTTATGCGCGTGAATTATAAGATGCTATCCGCAAATGCCTTCTTCATACAAGGTACGACCTAAGAGACTAGATTTTCAAACTGTTTCTGATTATAAGGAAACTCACATTTGAATATAATAAAGTGTTAGTTTTAGAACCAGCAGATAAAACGTATCCAAGGATACCTCGTCCATGGACACGTCAAGCAATCATCTCTTAATTCTTATATATTGGCACCCAGAATGCATATACGGGCCAATTTTGTAACTTTAATAATAATTTTCTCATTTTAGTTTTATTATATCTAATAATAAGTCTTAAAAGAATTAGAATACAAAAACCAAGAAAGACCTTGGTGATATTTAGGTTTTTCCTTGGATATTTTCAACCACTCAACTCAACCTTTGCAAATCTGTACAATTTGTCAAAACAATTCACCCATGTGCAAAAGGTAAATTTATTCACAATCAGTAATAAAACCAATACGGGTTGAATCACAAAAAGCATCAAACGGCACAAAATATTCTTAAATTGTGGATAAACAAACTATGAGAACGTTCGAGTGCGGACGAGAAAATGAAAATATTTTCGTTGAGTCGAAACAAAAGGTTTTGCGCAGCAAGTATTGGGAAGGTTGCCGGCAATGATGCGAAGCTTTCATATCCATACCGCGCAACGGTATCGCTTACTAAAATGAACATCTGCCACCCTTTCATTGTTTCGTATGTTACACATAAGTGCGGACAGAGTGAAATGAGAATTTCGTCAGTATTGTGACGCAAGAGTGGTGAATATCTGCTGATGATAGCATATCCACACACATACGTTGCTGTTACCAATTGATTTAGAACGCGGAAATAGATTCAAGCGTGTTCTAGATTTCTTATTGACTTACGGAGTAGACACAGTTTTTAGCTTTGTTATATGATTTTGAATTAAACTCTACTGTTACAGTTATAGGGATGAATTTGGGTTACTCGTCCATACACCAATAAACAAAATTTTCTTGCGCATACGTAATAGAAGTTTTGTTACGAAAAGGTTTAAAAAACAAAAAATGTTGAAGTAAGTCTTTCTCTTATCAATAAAAGCCACACAAAATAATTGAATGACGTTAATGGATAACAAACATTACCGAGATTATGATATAAGGACGGCTTATAAATAAAGGAAAACATAATAGGAAATATGCATATATCTGATAGATTTTGGTATTCCAGGAATACCAAAACCAAAATCGTATTTACCTTTTTATGCTTAATTCTAATTACTTCACAAATTACGTGTAACAGTAGGCAAAAGCCGTAAATGTCAACCTATATACTACACATCGATCCCAATAAAAAAGTTTTGGATCCCAATGAAAAAAAGCTTTTATCCCTCCTTTACCAAACTTTTCCTCGTTGATTCCTGGGTGGATAAAAGCAAAACGTTATTTGTTTCCATCTTTGAACCTCATTATAATATGGCATGGTATAATGTTACTAACATTGTGCATACTGAATTCTATTAAATGATAAGGTAACGAATATGTGAATACCGAACGAATCTTCTATTACATTATATCTGCATGAACGCGATGAGATCAAAAACTTAACGGTAACAGAATGTATTTTGGTACGTTGTTCACCAGTAGGTAGAGTAATTCCTGAGGAAGTATCAGGCTATAATTATTCAGGCAGATCCGCGGACGTAGTCTAGTGTTTTATACTTTGACAGAGTAACACAACAACAAAAACTGTGTGTTGAAAAAAAAAAACAGTCTTGGATAACCCATCATTAAGTGTAACTCTACGTAGCAAACCACCACAGACGCTTGCTACAAATAGATCTGCATACAGACCACATTGCAAGTATGGCTTGGTGGTTGAAGCAATAACTTTACCCTTTAGGCCGCCCTTACATTGGGCGTCAGCGTCAACGCAGCGGCACCTCGGTGTCTACGCTGAGTAGACGCCGCGTCTACGTTGCGTCAGCCGAGCGTTCTTCAAAAAACGAAAGCGTTCTCAAAGAATGCTCGGCTGACGCGAGGTAGAAGCGGCGTCTACGCGGCGTCGACGCGGTGTCAACGAGGTGCCGCTGTGTGGACGCTGAAGCCAGTGTGAGGGCGGGCTCAGAACTGCGCTGTGCGTTGTGTATACTATTACCACACAAGACAAAACTTTATGAGACACAAAATATTTAATTTTGTTAGGTAATTGACTGAATGTATTTAAGCAATGGTGGTCTACACTATTACCATCAATTTACCAATACTCTACTATTTTATTAAATTTTTTATTCAATAAAAATTCGCAAGCCATAAAAGCTACTCAATTGATAAATAAATCAGGCATGTATCCGATAATCCATATTACTCGTATATTCATTTAACCACACCTACACTGCTATTAAAACTAACTGAAGATAGTAAAACGATACTAACGTATTTCGAAATTTGCAAACGTACCAGCAAATGTTATACAAACTCATTCACTCATTTACAACTCTTTCTCTCTCTTTCTTTAGCAAACCAAGAACACAGTCGCTGACTAATCTGCATAAAGCCATACCAGCTGATACGGACTTGGAAATGAAACCGCCTTTATATGTTGACCGGGTGAGCAATATCCAACCGCTTCTAAAACTGCTTGACGAGGTAGCAGCTGATAACTATGAAGTAAAAGTCCTTCGAAATGACCAAGTAAGAATACAGCCTAAGTCTATTGAATCATATACAAAAATAGTTGCAACCTACAAAAAAAAAATCACAGAATTTCATACTTACGTCTGTAAGTATGAAATTCTGTGTTTTTTATTATTTTTGAGTACTAATTTGAAACAGCAGTCTTGTTTGGGTCTCCAAACAAGACCGCTGTTTCAAATTAGTACTCAGAAATCTTCACTCATTTACAGACACAGAAGAAAGAAAACTGAACTTGAAAAGCAAGGACATAAAGTCACTTACACATGGAATATCAAACAAAGGATTACAAAAAAATCATAACCAATGCACTTCCTAGAAATAGAAAGCAATAACAACAATAAAGATATCTACAACATCAAAAGACATTGCAGTGCCTCCTGCACTGCAATGTTATTTTCAAACCACCAAGACCTAAACGGGATATCCCACAATGTAGCAACTGTCAACAATATGGGCACACAAGAAAATATTGCCTTAGGAAGCCCAAATGTATAAAATGCGCTGGAGACCATGCATCCTAAAATTGCGAGCGTAAAGAAAGATCCGACTCAGTTAAATATATACTTTGAGATGGCAACCATCTTGCAAACTATAAGGGATGCGTAGTATATAAGGAGCTTCAGAGAATTAAGTATCCAACTCAACCAGCAAAACACCGACAGACAATGCGCCCTGTTCATCATCCAAAAAATACAGAAACTACCAATATGCAACAAGGCCAACCATCATACAAGGAAGCTCTTATGTCCAATAAATCTCCACACCCACCCCTACCTGCGAACAAGCAGAACCTAAATGAATCAACCGAAGTCCAAACAAACAACAACGATATGAAATTGATCTTAAATACTATGTCACAACTAATGCAACAATAACGGCAATGACAAATCTCCTAATGGAAATCATGACCAAACTGACAAATTCTATTCATTAAAAATAGCCCTTTGGAATGCGAATGGGCTCGCACAACATGTCCTAGAAGAAGAGACGTTTTTAAAACTAAACAAAATTGACATCCTACTAGTGTCTGAAACCCATTTCACAAATAAAACTACCTCAAGATCAACAATTACAAATTTTACCAAACCATTTAGATCTCCTAAGATACAAGCCCCAAGTGTTGTTGTTGAGGACTGGCGGGGTCACCTGACCGTCATCGCACTGTATTCTCCCCCAAAATATGTGATAAAAAAAAGAATACATTAATTTCTTCAAAACCCTAGGACCAAGGTTTATAGAAGGTGGAGATTATAACTCTAAAAACACTCAATGGGGCGGGGATCTTACCTTACAATCCCCAAAGGGCGCCAATTACAGGCCACAATAAATGACTTACACCTAATACAATATTGAACAGAGAACTCACTTTCGGCCTACCGATCCAAAAAAGGTCCCAAACTTGGTAGATTTTAGTGTTGTAAAGGGGATTCCTACTAATTGTTTCAAATGTACTTCCCTATAAGATCTCTCATGGGATCACAGATCACAGTGTGGTTCTGTTAGAGGTTTCTCAGAAATTTACATGCGTAAAACCCATAGCAAGGCTACAGGAGCGTGGGACCAATTGGGATATGTTCCGTTCCATATTAGAATCTAAGATTAATACCAATCTGTCTCTTAAAACAGAAAGGGACTTCATGATAGCCGTCGAACACTTCAACGAATGTGTCCAAAATTAACCAGAATGCTCGTAACCCAACCGTGAACTAGTAGCACAAAAAAGATAGGCTCGTAAATTATGACAAATCACCAGATACAACAGAGTCAAAACACGGCTGAACTATCTAACAGCTAAACTTAAAAAACTAATTCAAACAGAAAGCAACGGAAATGTACAAAACCATCTACGTAATCTGGATGTCACGGCTGCTAGTAACTATTCCCTTTGGAAAGCAACCAAAAGACTCAAAAAACCCACTGCTTCCAATTCGCCGATACGCAAAAAAGACGGATCCTAGGCAAGAAGTGAATTAGAGAAAGGTGAAGCCTTTGCAGCCGACGTATTTCTTCCAAATCCATCAAACACCAATAGCGATGAACTCATTGACTTCTTTGATCAACCTTACCAACTTGACCTGCCAATTGAAAAGATCAAGAAGTACGAGGTCATAGAAACAACTAAAAATCTAAAACAGAATAAGGCCCCGGGATACGATTTAATTACTGCAAAAATACTCCGCGAATTACCTGAAATAGCAATACGCTTCTTGACGCACCTATTCAACTGCATTCTGACCAGAGGCATCTTCCCAACACAATGGAAAGTAGCTGAAATTAAAATGATTCTTAAACCTGGTAAAGCGCATGAAGATACATCGTCCTACAGACCGATCAGCTTACTGCCTATGTTATCAAAAGTTATGGAAATTCTATTCTTAACCTCTGGAACGCGGGCGGGACATACGTATGTCCCAGGAAAATTTGTTCCGTCCAGTGCTTGCGGGCAACACGTATGTCCCGCAACGACAGCGCCATATTTAACTTCTTGAAATGACGTTAAAATAATTCCACCAATAAGATTATGTCCCACTATTTCAAAGTATGGATATTCTTTTTAATTCTGTATTGTAATTGGTTATCACTTTTGTAGACTCTTTTTGCAAAAATAACGACTGAAAATTGTTTGCCATAAGTTCAACTTCGCGCGCGTTAGAGTGATGACAGCTCTGCTTTGAAAAACGTGTAGCGACGCAATCTCGTAATTTCACTATATGTATTATATGTCATTATACTCGGAAACTAATTTTATTTGCTATAAAATATAGTTAAGATATCGTCATTGTATAAATTATAACGAAAAACGATTTTCAAAATATCATTATTAAAAATGGCGGCAAGTTGTAAATGCACCCGTTCGCATTTCAGTTTTTTAAGATTAGGTAGTTAAAAGTCGGTACTATTACTCATAACCTTTCTTATATATCACAAACTAATGAGTAAACAATAAAAAATAATAAACTTATGATTTTGATATTTACAAAAGTGTATCTAAATCGGCACAACTTCGCGCACGATTATGGCGGCCGTTTCGTATTCCGATGATGTGTTTAAACTTTTATTGATTTATAAAAATATAAGTGAAGTTTATATTAACTGTTGATTAAATTCAATAATTAATTAACTACGTGACTGGTGAGAGGCCGGGAATCGGCCGCGTCAAAAAAGTGCCTGACTGGCGAGAGGCCGGAAATCGGTTGATCGTTATAATCGCATTTTTTATTTCCTTCTTTATTTTCAGCAGTTTTATGATTTAAATGTAAAATTACGTAAGGATATTTATATACCAATCTGTAGGAAACTTTATGAAGAATCTAAATATATATATATATGTTAGCAGAAATTCATAAAAATCACCGAGTAATCAACAACAGAATAGAGCGCCCCCCCCCCCCCGTCGCGTGTTACCCCGCCAGACGCTGGGGGGCCAGACGCGGGGGGTGGCAGCATGCAAGTAGCTACGTGACTGGTTAAGTAAGGTATATAAAGTGCTGTGAATAATTGCTAAAATACTAAATATTTGTGAGATAGTGTGTGTTAAAAGTTTTATTGAAGAGGATTTTTTCGTGTTTTCAAGATTTATTTCAACGAACTGCAGAGTAAAGGTAATTATACATTATATATCTACAATAACTTTTCAACACATATTTCAAGGATGCTAAAACCGTCATTATTTTTGTGATACGTTTAAAACTAACTGAGATATAGGTAAAATAATGACGCCGGTCAGCTTTTGCTCGATCAAGAGGTAAAGCGGCCTGCACTACCGGCCATTTTTTATTTCTTACGCCCGGCGCGGGAGGGGTTAAAGCGACTTAACACCGTAGTAGTAGAGAATAAGATCATACCTGACCGACGATGTGGTTTTAGAAGAAATCATGGCACTATCGAGCAGGTGCACAGACTAGTGGAAGCAATACGCAAGGCTTTCGAAGGCAGGAAATATTGCTGTGCAGCATTTCTCGACATATCCCAGGCCTTTGATAGAATTTGGCACACAGGTTTATTTTTCAAAATAAAAAAACAACTCCCAATAAACTATTATATTCTTCTTAATTCGTATCTCGCTGACAGATTTTTTTGCGTTAAGCAAGGAGAAGAAGTAACTAAACTGCACAGGACCCACGCGGGAGTACCACAAAGAAGTGTACTTGGCCCGATACTCTACCTGGTCTTCACTGCAGACTTACAAACAACAGATGGCGTCGTAATTAGTACTTTTGCTGATGACACGGTGGCCTTAACTGTCCATGATGAACCAGCACAAGCAAATAACATGCTACAGCACTCTCTAAATAGGATCACGGAAGGGCTAAATACCTGGCGGATAAAAGTGAATGAAACCAAGTCAAGAGTCAAGTGCAGATAACCTTCACAACCCGACGCGAAACATGTCCCCCCCGTGAAGCTCAACGGAATATAGATACCCCAAACAAATGAAATCCGATACCTTGGGCTTTATCTTGATCGCCGTCTCACCTGGAGGAAACACATTTTCACCACGCGTACAGCACTGGGCATTCACTTGAACAAAATGTACTGGATGCTCGGGAAAAAGTCACAGCTGTCAATGGAGAACAAACTTCTATTATACAAGTGTATCCTCAAGCAAATCTGGACTTACGGCATCCAACTCTGGGGAACAGCTGGCAACTCAAACCTTGAAATACTCCAAAGGTTCCAGTCCAAAATGCTGAGGATAGTTGCAGACACTCCATGGTTTGTTCAATTCAATTCAATTCAATTCAATTCAATTCACTTTATTTGCATAATATGGGTTTGACAATAGGTATTACAGATTTTAATGGTATCACCATATTCAGCCTTTCAGCATGCAAAATTTTACAAAGTATTGAGACTACCTAATGAAAATTTAATAATAAAATTATTTCATTACAATAGATTATACATTAACAATAAAACATTACATACTCAGTCAATCTAAATTATCAATAAATAGGCAGTAATTAAAAAATGTCAACATTTAAATTAAATAGAATTCAATATTGGTATTATATAATATTGGTAAAACATAATATTAAATATTCTTATCATGGAAAAATTCTGTTAGTGAATAATAAGCTTTTGTTAGAAGTAAGTCTTTTAAATTCCTTTTAAATACAATCATATTACTTTCATTTCTTATAGCTAATGGTATTTTGTTGTATAACTTGGGTCCCATGCATAAAACACTCTTATGTACAAGAGCAGTTTTTGAGGGCCGAACACATAATTTATCGGCATTCCGTGATCTTTTGCGTTGCTCTAATGAAGAAAGGTTTGATTTAATAATGTTACAAACAAACAATTCACCACGACCTTGAAATCAGAACAGTCCTAGAAGAGATCAAGTACTCAATAAAAACCTACAGGGGGAGAATAAAAAACCATCCAAACATACTGACTATGCACTTAATGAATAACATTCCAACATTCAAAAGGCTAAAAAGAAAGTCTCCTAGAGATTTATAGGGACTGTTAAAAATACGGGACGTGTGTCACCGGACAAAATGCCCTCCAAGACCAAATACATACACTCTTAACTCTATGCTAAATGTTCACTCGAAACAGATTGCATTAATAACATAAAAAAAAACTACAACTCTAGTTCTTAGCGATAATATGCGATCATAAGTTAACACCATTTTCACTTAGTATAACAATAATATTTCTGGTGCACTCACTGGTTTAATACACCAAACTTCACTCAAAGACTTCACTCAGGCGTATCTACCATAAAACCGGGGATGGTGCTAGCTGCAATAAACTCCAGTCCTCGTTTGTACGAGATGAAGTTAGATATCTAACAACAATATTACATTTGAACTCCGAGCTTACAAATGTGACTAATGCTCGCACGCATTAATTTGATAAAATGTACATTTCGTTTTACTTTCGTTGCGAGTAGCAGTTTAGAAATAAATAATAGTTGTCCCTATTTTTCCTCTGAATTTTCATTCTTCAGAGAAAGGCTTGTGTTATATTATTTACTAAATAAAAAAGGCCTCATAGAGCGTGGGTGCGAATGAAAACGCCGCAAGGTTACTACAAATGACTGTGTACACGCAAACGGCTAATGGAATTGTTGTGCGTTCCGCGAAATGCATGTTTTACCCGACAGTATTGAATTGACTGCCAGCCAGCCTGAGATAGCGAGGGTGCGTGAGGGATGGCGACGACAGCGGTTTACAGTGAACAGCTTAATTATGTACGATCACTGCGATAGTCAGGCGTAATCTACGGCTACCGCTACTTTACGCAAGAAACCACGAAGATTCCTTGTTAAACGCAAAACACTGATAATATTTATTGGTAACGTAAATAAAATAATAATATATTATAAACAGTAGTTCTTACGTTTAGTCATTGCACTTAATTACTGATAACCCGTAAAATTAATCTTTAAATCTCTTTTACAAAATAAGCTCCTTGCGATAAACACATTAATAAATAAAAGCAGATAGAGCTCGGGTAATGCAATAAAAAGTAATAAAAACCCCGAGGCTTTTATTTTTATAAGGCATTAAATATAACCCTGTACTTAGGTACACAAGAAGTTGTAAAAGTGTTTTGTATCTTGATTATTTTATTAAATGTTAAAGTCCGATATCCCGAGCCATTTGTTTTATTGTTCACTCCCCATTTTGAAGAATGTTAATCCACAATTCATAAAACAAAATGTTGCCTTTAACGAATATCATAAAAACGAAAGGGGCTCGTAACATAAGCAGGTAATCTATTTTACCGGCGTCTGCCCATCTCGATACACCTCCAAGCTACTGTGAGTCCTCATAAAATTTTAATTTCTACTGACCCACATTTTTACTATCAGTGTACGTCCGTAAATCATCCTAGGGCGTGTTTGGACTTTCCTTAAACTTTTCGTGTTGATTCGACCAGGATAAGGGAGGGTCAAGTTTACGATTGTACTAGTTTTTATCGAGATTGCCCGACGGTACGACTCATAGCTTTTGTTGGGGCGCCGTTTCAAGGTGAATTATTTTATTAAAACACAAAAAGGGGAGAACAGATACGGACGCGAGATTACGTGAGAATTTAAGAGTTTGGCCCATCTGCACGAAGATCTCATTGAGATAAGCGAGATAGTTCCATTGTATCGTTGTAATCTATAATTAATCCATATCCGTACCCTACTCTTCGGATACTTAGTAATTAAGCATTATTTTAAGCAAACGAGTGCGATAGCTAAATCTGCAAATAATTAAGAAGATTCTTATTATATGACCGAAGAACACGCAAATTTCAATTTTAATGACAATTCAATAAATAAATAGCTAATCGATTAGTATTTAGCAAAATTATTTTTATAACTTTGCTTGCTACAAAAAATATCGTTGCTAAGCGCAAGCGGTACCTAGTGTTTTTTCATTAGTTTCGTATTTACTTCTTGACCAACGTTTTTGGTCTAATCAATGTAGTTGCTGTCAAAATAAGTAAAGTAAATACAAATTTACCGGATTTTGAAACATTATAATCATGACTTTTTATTTTTTTATTAACCTAACGTGGCGATCTAGACAATTTTAACAGCAACTGGTCTAACTTGGCAGAAGATAGGGACGCTTGGAAGATTATAAGGGAGACCTTTGCCCAGCAGTGGGATATTATAGGTTTAATAATCATGACTTTATCGTAAAAATATATATTTCCAAAAATAATATCCTGGAGAATTTCTGTAAAAATAGATAACCTTTTTTCAGCTTAATTAATAAAAAAGCATATATTTGAAATTTCTTCAACTTAACAAAATATATAAATTATACGATACTATTGCAAAACAATTCAAAAACTACTGTCAACAATATAGACACATAGGTTTCAATATAATGTTCTATTAAGGAATCCGAAACTGTAATGGATAGCTTCCATAATTATCTCATTGTCTAACCATGTAAACGCATTTCGATGTACTGGAAAATGAGAAATTTTCTACCCATTAAACCTTCACAAGTTTCGTAAATTACCCCTTTAATCAAGTTCATTCACTTGTCATATGGAATTATTTATAAAAGTTTTTAAATATGCACAGGTTTTATACAGTTAATTTAACATTAATTTAGGTAATACGGTTAAGCCCGACACAGTGACTTATTATAGCTGGCAGTCATCTTATTGATTTGACTGAATTATATTTTACCTTCATTTTATTCTGAAGACTTTTTACAATAATTCAATAGGAAATTGAGCAACAATTTTGTGTTATCAAAGCTTTTTTTTTTGAATAATTATTTATCTCATTTCATTTGTAATCTTAAAAGCTTGGATAAAATATTGCGAACAACACAAAGAACGCACATTGTCTTTTTTTTAATCTTCTTCTATGGCGAGTTTTTTATCGTCATAAAATTGTACACATTTAATCCCAACTTAGCAGAACTTATATTTTGGAAATAACAAGTTCCACCAACACACACGATATAATTAATGTTCGAAACGTCCTTTATGATACATAAATACAGGTGATTTTAAAATTCGAAATCTCTCTCTTAAACTTCCAACAAAACTATTCGTAACGAAAGTTTTATGAAATTAATTAATTCCTCAAGCGACATTATAAAACACTCAGCGCTATTCATGTTAAATGCTAATAAAAAAATAAAAACGTGCTAGAAAATAAATAACAGTTCTAAGCTAATCACTGCTGTGAATAATAACAATTAATAACGAAATAGAAGTTATACGAAGATTGCCTAATGATCCAACGTATAATTTTGGAAGATTGCCCTTTGTCCCTAAGTTTACCGAAATTAAATTAAATGAATGGGGTGGCCACAAAGTTGAAATGTCGACGGAGTCAGATTACCGAGCTCGTAATCTAGTTCCTTCAGTTCCAAACTGTTACTTCTACTTCAATTACAATGTAGTTTCACTGTGTGACAGTAATATTATCGAAAACTATTTAATATTAGACTAAAGGATTTAGTCCATCTCGATCAGTTAGAATGCAGCATCTCCATCAGTGCCTAACTTAGACGCAATACAGCTTGCAATGTTAAAGAAAATAAAAAAGCACATACATTTTGCTAAATTTATTTACATTTATTGCTATACTTTAAAATTAATATAATTCATGGGTGTGCAGCAGTAGCCCTAAATAACGTGGGTAGAACCGCGGGCTCATCCTGTAATTGAAAAAAAAAGTAGATTCGTGAAAAAAAATGCCACTCTGTGGATGCTATGCCTATTATTCAGATACAAAATAGCTACGCAGTATCTCACCATTGTCACGCTAACACATAAATAGCCAGTACCTAACTATACTCGCACTAATGACGTCAAGGTTGACAGTCGACTAATTTGCTTAGACGTAGTGACAAAATTAAGCATAGTCAAAACTGCTAGGCAAAAATATATTTCGTATAAAAAAAATATATAATTTAGTCGGTGATGTGTTCAAAACGAGTACCTAAGGTTTTGAACTTACAATGGGTTCGTCATCGTTATCTTAATTTTGTCCTGCTTGCAATCCAAGACTAAAAGATCAAATTAGATTTAATAGAGTATAATTGATCGTCATCATGATCATGTCAACTAATAGAAGTTCACTGCTGGACGTAGGCAAAGAGCTCAGATTATTTACATAGAGGCGCATTTCATATGGGCGCTTTGAAGACAAGCTTTCTGCGACTCAAATTGTCGCTTGGCGGCGTGGCATTCGCGCTGCGGCAGCTGTCTCTTTCTCCTCCAGTGTATCTTAACTACGAGAGCGAGAGAGATGGAGCAATTCTGGGTACATTATTTATGGAGAACAAGATTTACTAACGGTGAATTCAGGAACTTATTTACGTACTGATTACCTCGTGGTTATAGTTGTAAACGAGCGGCTCGTGAGCCGATAGTAACTGAAACTAGCGGCTAGAAACGAATAAGGAGCTGCTTGATACCGGGGAGATACGCAATTTGAGCATCGAAAAAAAAAAACATTTTTATTAAATTTTTTATTGTTAACTCTTATTTTTTTATACAGTAGCACTTATTATGTTCTGTTATTTTTGTTTATTTAAATAAACACCGAAGGTACTAATTAACTTAATTCAGGGACGAACAGAAAACTATGAAATAAAGTTTGTGTTTAGTTGTACTAGTAGATATTCTGTGGTTTAGGTATCTACTCATCTTTTTAAACGAAACGCGGAAATCTCGCGTCGCGCGGCAGGATAGATGCGGGAGGGGTGTGCGCTTAGGTAACTGTTCACACTTATTTTATGGATAGATACCTATTTCCAAAACTTCTCTTCAAACAGATCATTAAAATAGTCCTTTTCCACTGCTGTGTCACATTTTGTATGAGAATTTTGAGTTTTTAACACATAATACAGATGCAAATGTCATTGTTTATGTCTATTTATGTTCAATGTATCCTTTAGTAAATAAATCAAGGGAAACAAGAAAAACAACAAACTAAATCATGTGAATATATCAATGAAATGTAATGAGCCGTTTCGAGCCGCTAGTTATCGCCAGAAATGATAATGAGCCAAATAAGCCGTTTCTAGCCGCTAAGCTAG
Source organism: Euclidia mi (assembly GCA_944739405.2). Taxonomy (NCBI): domain Eukaryota; kingdom Metazoa; phylum Arthropoda; class Insecta; order Lepidoptera; family Erebidae; genus Euclidia; species Euclidia mi. Next base: position 32,695,383 of record OX123185.2, on the reverse strand, counting down.
AAATATAAGTAACCAGCTTCACATCTATAGTCGTGGCACACTGCAGGACGCCGTGGTATACCGCGGCGTCCCGCAGTATGCCGCGACATCTTGCAGTATGCCAGGACGTGCCACGGGGTTCCGCAGTATGCCACGGCGAGCCGCGGTACGATTGTATCGAAATAAAGTAATTTGAATTCTAAACTAATTGAAATAAGAATAAAAATTATTTGATCAGTAATAAAATCCTTTGCCATGCCGCGATGAGAGTGCGCGCCGGCCTGTTGTAGTATTTCGAGATCATATAAATCATATTTGATTTTTAAATTTGTATTTTTGCAGCTTGAAAACCCTGCCGGTGACCGCGCCACGCTGTAGTAGATTCACATGACACAATAATAAGGAAACGCATAATATACACATAATTATACTTGTCATTTAATTTCTAGTATGTTTAAAGTAAAAATACCTTTTCTGTATAAAAGGCAAATTTCTGATGAGATTCAGTAGGTACCTAATTCCTCATTTTCGTGCTCTTCGCTGTAGGAAAACTTGAGTATCTTATTATAATGTGTAGATGTATTAATATGTCAGTCAAATGAAGAATTAATGATGTGTGTAGGTATATTACTTTGCGCTTTTTGCAGTGATGAGATATTTAAACTATGTGCCGTTAATATTTAATAACAGACATTTCATTCAGTAATAAAATTACTGTTCGTGACGTTAATGGTAAAGCAGTATACTCCACTAAAAAGGTTCAATACAACCACCGCAACCTTTTTAAAACAACGTTCGCATCTATGTATAGATTTTTTCTTCTTGATATTAATACGTTATGACTACGAAAAACAACAAGGGCCAGCCATTTTAATAATAAATTTTAAATCGTTCCCCAGGGTTAGCACCCCTCATCCCCTTAAAATATCTAGTCGTTAACAGTAACGTATAAAGTATGTAAATGTTGCCAGAATATACATATGAATACACTGCCATGTTTTTTATGACGCCGTTTAAATTTGACGCAGATCTTATACATTCATTTTTTGGGTGTAAAATAAATATAGTTTACTGTGCAATAAACTCCGTAGTTTTGGAACTCGTAACGTGTACTGTACAGAATACAAACTATAAAATGTTTAATATCAATTTCATAATAGTGCATGCTACGATGATATAAAATATAGTCGTGTAATATTTCTGGAGTCCGTAATACGAGGATAATGGTACTGCAATGACAAATATTAATGATCTGTATGAAATGCGAATCGACGTTCAACCTTTTTTTTCAGTTATCAAAGAAACGAGTCAGCTGGTATTTTAAAATGATATATATTAATAGGTATGTGTAGTTATTATAGCGACCTGTTTGAAGCAGAGGTACTTTCTGTGTTTAATATATTTTCATAGTATTATTAATAAATTACTCATTTGAATATGTGAAAGAATTATAAAATGCTTATGAAACGCGACATTTCAATGAGCGGCAGTCATAGAACAAAACACAACCATAGGGAGGAGAAAGTCACCGGTTGGCCCAAACGAATGGAGTGTGTCATTGCCAGGTGCAGCAATTAGTCACTGCGTGCTTGAGTGTATGCCTGCGCAACTAACCTTCCCATTTTTTGCTTGCCACTCATCACTCAAGCCGCGGCTTCCACCCCATAATAATATAGTGCCCTACTAGGCCCTTTCTGAAGTATTACATATAGTACCTATATTATTCGCGTAATATAACTTTAATATATCGCGTAATTAGGGCGTTATCATACTAGCGGTTTGGGAGCGGTTGCGGGGCGGGGCGAACGCGCAGCGAATGCGTCGCGAACACGCCGCGGCTGCGCAGCGAGGACCTCGCGGACGCGTGGCAAATACGTTACGCTTTCGTCGCGTGTTTGCAGCAAAATATCGACGTACAATACATCCAGTAACAAAATGGATTCCGACGAGGAAACACTGCTGTTGGCTTTATTACTTCGAAGACGCCGGAGACGAAAACGAAACATCGACGAATTTGCGCGTCCGCAACGAATTCGTTGCGCATGCGCGGCGTGTTCGTTGTGAGCCCGTAAGTCCCGTAACGTATTTGTTGCGTGCCCGCTCCGCTTTGAGGACGTTCGCAATCCGCTAGTATGATAACGCCCTTAGCGTGATTTAACATAGTAGGTACCGTCGCTGCCCGTTAGATGTCGTCAGTGTTATTTGTCTTCGCCGTTGTACGACAGATGGCATCAGTTGTATGTAGTGAACGCTAAAATAACACAGGACATTTTAATCGGTCGAGAAAGTTTGTGTTAAAATTCGTAGGTAAAGTTTAAAACGCCTTTAAATAAATGAAGTATTTTTTAAAGTATAGTTTGTCTTGAAAGTTGAATATCCCTTTGATATTTTTGTGCTGTCAAACGATCGTGCAGTTAAAGCGTGAATACGCAACTTTAACGCGCATACTTTGGCAAGTAAAACAATGAAGCTTTCGCCCAACAACACATTTCAAGCATATTTAATACACGAATCTTATTATTCTGAACACATTTTACTTTAACCACATTTTTTCTTACATTCTTCATAATGTAAATATAAAAATAAATCTGTTAAATTTTAAAATGCGTTTGGTAAATAAAAACAGTGTTCACAGTATTTAGTAGTGACAAAACTTATTTGGATCTATATGTTTTAAAAGTCATTTCAAGGTTAAAGAAAGGTATTAAATTAATGAAAAATTATTAAAAAGAGTTATAATTCAAAACTCACCAACAACGTCCAAGGCAATGAGGTAATTTTTTGTGGGAGCTACGTTGAAATCGACTCGACACCTGTACGTAGCGCGGTCCCGCGCTTGTATGTTGTGCATGTGAAGTCTGGCCGTACTGTTGTACCATTGCGCGCGACCGAGGTACGGGTCTTCGATCCAATGCGCTGACGGGCCTGCCACCCGGTTATCGTAACTGTAAAAAACGAATATCTTAATAAAATGTATACACTGCAATCTACTAACGCGGAGCACTTTTATTCATTATGAAACGTAAAGACACAATATTTTAGAATTTCTTATATCAAGCCTATGAAAATGACTCTTTGTCGCCTGATGATAAGCAATCATGGAGCCCCATAGCAAAAGTCATCAATAAAATATCAATAATAATGGCATGATGAGCATTTCTTCGCCTTCAAAGTAGGACCCACTTTGAAGGCCAAGAAAAGCATTTTCACGCCCCGCTTAAAGGATCCGGGATCATAAGAAGAGAAGTACACATGGGCAGGCAAATAATTTATTTACATAAAAAATATTGTTGAATTGCATCTATCTTAAATATTCTGCACTAAGCATGACCACTGCCTTGCTTGATGACTTGACAATTTTATAACTACAGACGTGAAAAACAATTTTTGTTTCAAATGAAAGAATATTTATTGCCGGGCTCAATATGCGATATATCCATGGATTCGGGGATTAGAGGTACATGTTTGACATATTTTGTATGGAGCTTATGTTAAATATGTATCTCAAATCTCCGAATCCGTGGACAGATCAAATATTAAGACGTTAGATAAATGTAAGGACAGTATGTGTTCATTCTGCCGTTCCGCGCGCGCGCCGTGCCTACAATCGAGTGCCGCAAAATATTTGTCAAAATATGTGGCCTCTAAATGACAGACTGCTGTGAATAATAAAACGACGAGACATAAATTATATTTCAAATTGCACGAAATAAAACCGTAAATAAATATTACTCGTTTTATTACTGCGTTTAATTTCGTAAATGAAATAACAACTTAATTTACGAACACTTAACGCATAATTCGCAGCATAGAACGCGTTAAAGTTATTAAAATGTGAACATTAAACTACGTTTTACATTCTTTTGATGGCAGTATTTAAACTACGCTTATGATATACACATGCCAAATGTTTAATTAGCTTGCAAGTTTATACTACTATTGAGTAAAATGAAAAAAACTTGCTTTTCCTGGTACATCGATCAAATGTGTGCGTAAGCGTAGCTCTATGAAAGCATATCTATATTAATATTCTAACAGCAAATACCGTGACTAATGTAATTTGTTCTGTAGTGTCACGCAGTACTCAACCAATATTATCATAGGTTAGTACACTTAAGTAATTTTTACGTGAGCCGAACTATTATTCTACAAGTAATGTTCATGTTATAACTGAATTTACGTAGTCACTTAGATTAAAGGCTTACCAGAAGATTCTTAACTTTAACTAAATATAAAGTTTGGACGCTTTAGTCTACTTTAAATGCCGAAATCATCACTGTAGAATTACACACATTATTTTATTCACCATCTCAGAATTGAGACATCCAATGCAGGACATAGGCCTCCCTCAAGGTTCTCCACAAGACCAATCTTAAGCCGCCCAATTATAATAATTACACATATTTATATGTGCAATATTCTTAATTTGAAAGTATTCACTATAAGTCAAAGAGATCACATAAGAACCAATATCCTTAAACGACGCTAAACCAACATGGTAATGACGAATTTCAAAGACCTAAAGTAATAATTGCTTCACATAAAAACAATAATCAGCGACAATCTTCAAAGTCTTAAAATGGATTGTAAACCTTCACTCTAACGACTTCATTTATAGCCCTAATATAACGTGCAATAATTGACTTTTAACGGTTAATGGCAGAAAGTAACAAACATTACTTCTAGGAAAACCCACAGTAAAGTAATTCTTTAAATCACTTCGTTAAAGAAATTATTAAACCGACTTTTATCTGATACTTACTATTAAGAGTCATTACTCTTAATAGTAAGTATCAGTTAATAGAACATTTTATTCCTAAATAAAAATATAAAATGCGGCAAACGAGTAGACGGATCGCCAGATGGTAAATGATTACCACTGTCCGCAACTCCGCAGACACTCACAACACCAGAGAAATCACGAGTGCGTTGCCAGCCTTTGGAATGGGAAAAGGAATAGAGGGAGGAGCGAGATAACGGAGAAGAAAAAAAAGGAATAAGGCCTCCGGGACTCGCACTCGCCAACGCAACAATATATGCTAGATATTGTAATTTTACGTCGATATTCTGTGAGAGGGTAGTAGTTCCTCGGTCGAGCTGGCTCATCATAATCATCATAATCACCATAAGCCACTATTAGTCCACTGCTGGACGTAGCCCTTTCTATGGCCAATGAGCCAGCCCTTCACGCTGAAGTTATTTACAAATTTTATAAAGAAGTTTTTTTTAATGTATTTAAGTTATATTTACATTATCAAAATCTCAAAGTATTCGACCGATTTTACAGCATCGAATTAATCGAAATGAGTAATATGGCTCTTTTTATTTTAACGTAGTAAGTGTTAAGCAATCGAAGTCACGGTAAAAATCTTGTATAATGTAATATGATGTATGCTAATTTCCACTCAATAAACTAAAGAATTTGAAGCGTTGAAACATTAACGTTACCATAATACCTTGAGTAGCGGAGGACAGATGGCCATTGTGCCATAAAATAAGATATTTAGCTATAACTGCTCTGACTCCCACAAGATTGCGACTATGAAGGTTGAAAGGAAGAAGAAATAATAAAAGAGCTACTTATAAGATGTTATGATTTTTTAAATCAAAATAGCAAGTGTGTTAATCTAAAAACAAAGTCTTAAATTATGTTTTTTTTTTGTCGCTTCTGCTTTGCTTTATTCTTATAGTTTTATATTGTGCTATTGGAGAGGCCTATATCTAGCAATGGACTATGATGATGAATGATAAAAATATTGTGGTATAGTGAGAGTTGTAGCCCGCACGTTTTTTTATTTATCCATTTCTTCCTATTCCCGTGTAAATTTTTGGGAAATCCCTTCTTAGTGCACCCCTATAGTTCCCAAGGAACATACATGTCAAATTTCTGATTTTTGCATCCAATATTTTTGGCAGTGCGCGTCTCTCAATCGGTCAGTAACACAAGACTTGTATAATGTACCTATATACACAGATATTTAGCATTTGTCTATTTAGTGTTACGTAAGTTCACAATAAAGGATATACCAACGGCATGATCCCTTCAAATTCAAATTCAAATTCAAATTATATTTATTTTGTTAAACACAGGTAATAAAAAGATCTTACAAAATAAAAGTACAGTGCAACGCTGTGTCTTGCCAATACTATCGGCGTACAAAAATTCATGGATAAAAAAATAAAAAATAATTAAAAGTAATAAAATCAATCAAAAACATTTTGAGACGTGTCATTTAGAAAATCGGTAATCGAATAATAGCATCTTTCACATAAAAACATATTAAGCTTTTTCTTGAAAAGTTTTAAATTTAATTCTTTGTATGCCTCCGGTATCTTGTTATAAATCTTTGGAGCTAGACAAAACATGCTATTCCATAAGAGGGCAGTATTAGCTTTTCGAATACATAAATTATTTTTGCGCCTATTACGTATGATAACATCAGATAAACTGGGAAACCAATGAGGATTTGCTTTAACAAATAAAGCTACTTCAAAAATATACAAAGACGGAAGTGTTAGAATTTTGTGTTTGATAAAATATTATCTACAGCTGTCAGTCACTCGAAGACCAAACATAGCCCTTATACATCTTTTTTGTGCTTTGAACGCAATCACCCTATGTGCAGAGTTGCCCCAAAAAAATATTCCGTATCTAAGTACGGATGCAACAATGCCATGGTAAGCAGTTAGTAGAGCTTCTGTGTTAACTGTATGTTTGAGTTTATAAAGAGCATAGGACGAACTACTGATTTTTTTGCAAAGATTCTCTATATGTTGTTTCCAATTAAGCTGATTGTCAATCGTCAGTCCAAGGAATTTTGTATTATTTGTTTCACATATATTATTATTCTGATATTTGATATTCATTTGATAACAAGAGCGTTGTCTTTGACAGAAATGCATAATTTGAGTCTTGCCTAGATTTATCTTCAAATTATTATTATTCAACCATACAATTATTGAGCTGATTGTGGTATTAATATCCGATTCATACGAATCGGGTTTATCACAAGCTATAGTCACAGTACTGTCATCGGCAAATAGTGTTAAGGGATGTTTAATTGCTTGAGGTAAATCATTTATGTATATGATGAACAACAAAGGCCCCAATACACTGCCCTGGGGCACTCCGAATAATACTTTACGTTCCTTAGATAAGTATATATCTTGTCTTTTTGTCTTGAAATTTAACTTATTTATTGCAATTACCTGTTTTCTGTTCGTTAAATAAGATTTTATTAAATTATTTACATTGCCTCTTAAGCCATAAGCGTCAAGCTTTTCAAGTAGAATATTTAGATCGACGTAGTCAAAAGCTTGTGTCATATCACAATAAACGGCACATATAGGTATTCTTTTATCAACATTCATCATTACCACATTTAAAAACTCATATATAGCCATATTTATGGTGTTATCTTTACGAAAACCTTTTTGTTCTTTACATAATATATTGTTTTTTTCAAGGTATGAATATATTCTGTGATTTATATATTTTTCAAATATTTTTGAAAAGATTGGCAGAAGTGAGATCGGTCTATAATTATCAATAAGCTCTTTATTTTCTTTTTTGTGTAAAGGCTTTATAATCGATACTTTTAGTTGGTCAGGAAATACACCATGGCAAATACATAGGTTTAAAATGTAACTGAGGTGTTCAGATATTAAATCTCCAACAGATTTTACTATTTTGGTAGAGATTTCATCATAGCCCACACTATTTTTATTTTTCAAATCCTTAATAATATTAAGTACATCGTTAGATGTACTTGGTATCAAAAACATTCAATTTAAACATTTTTTTATGTACTTAGTAGGATTCTGTCCTGATTCTGGTAAAGGTACAATTTTATCAACAAAATAATCATTAATTTTATTTGCAATAATTTGTGGTTCAACATGAACTTTATCATTTATAACAATTTTACTTATAGAATCACTAGGTACACGCATTTTAGAGGAATTTATTATTTGCCATGTAGTTTTATTTTTATTCTTAGAATTTTTAATATTATAGATATTTTGAGATCGTTTAGTTAAGTTTATAATTCTTTTTAATAACTTCGAGTAACTACTGTATTTGAATTTATTACTAAATGTAGGCTTAAGTCTAGCCTGCCATAACAATTCTCTTTTTTTAGAACTACACAATTTGATTCCACGGGATATCCATTTAGACTTTTTATTGACTTGTATTGTAATAAATCTTAGAGGAAAGCATAAATCGTAAAATAACTTAAATGTTTCAAAGAAGCAATTATATGCTTCATTTGGGCTGTCAGTGGCAAAGACGTCAGAGAAAGATAAAGCTTTTAAACAGGATCTGAATTTTATAATATTTTCATTTGAATACTCTCTTTGAAGAGAATGCCAATAATTAAACATGCATTTTTTGACTACGGGACATTCAAGCAACTGTGCAGTATGATCAGACAAGGCTAATTCGAGCACTTCCGTCTTACAACCCTTACAGAAATTATGAGCAATGTTGTCCAAACAGGTTCGACTATTTAACCTAGTAGGCTGCTCTATAGATAAGGATAAATTAAAACTTTTCAATAGACATTTAAGTTCAAGTGTAACATTGTTATTTTTTAATACATCTATATTTATGTCTCCTGCTAAAATAATGTGTTCATATTTTCTTTTACATATTTTAATTAATAACTCCTCTAATTTACAAAAAAATATCCGAATGTTTCCATTAGGTACTCTGTATACACAAACAATAATTATTTTATAATCAGTTAATTCGATTGCGCAACATTCAAAGTTATTAACTAATGAAATCAATGAAGCATCTGGAATATCTTGCCAAACAAGGCCATTTCGTACCAGTATGCAAGCTCCACCTCTTTTGCAATGTTGTCTACTATAATACGCTGCCAAAGTATAGTTTTGTATACATAAATAGGTCTCATGGCCGGACATCATAAAATGTTCGGTTATACATAATACATCTACAGTTTGTTTTTTTTCTGATAACTCATGTAGACAAACAGAAAGCAAGTCTACTTTGTTCACAAGACCGGCAATATTTTGATGAAGTACATATAGATACTTATTTTTGACGAAAACAATATGTATCGTTATAACATTCCATAGATTTACCTGCAACACTATTATTACATATGGTCTTAATAGCTTTAGTATTGGTTAACTTATGAAAATAGTAGGGAATAGTACCAGGCTTAAATTGATTACTGCTCTTACGTTTGTTACTTTCTATTGCAATATCATTGTTATTATTATTACAAATTTCATCATTATAGAAACTGTTCAAAAAGATAATGTATTTCTGTAAGTGTTGAAAAATGTTTACTATAGCGTCATTATTTATTTTCCCAGTATTTTTTGAGAACATTTTATAAGAATATTCCAAATGTTTGTTAGTATCAAACAAGTACGCAAATTCATAGTTCTTGTTACTTTGATATAATAGTCTATTGAAAGCTTCCACTCTTTTATTAAATAAATTAGTGTAATAACCTACTTTAAAATTAGGAGAACACAGAATTACATTTGTGTGTGTGATATTTTCTAACTTACCTTTAATATGGTAAATCAAACTTTCATAATTTTTTGACACTAAAAAGTCCTTTTCACCCATAAATATAATACAAAAATCCTTAGTAGTAAAATTGACTAACTTTTTATCTAAGTTATCAATAATTTGTAACATACCCGCATTTGGTGAACAATAGTGACATATTTTTGAATGGGGAAAGAACCTTTCAGCGTGGCCAAGAATATTATTTACGTTATTATCGCTAAATATATGCATTTTATTTAATATTATCTTATCATCGGTACACCGGTTATTTGACTTCGGTTGAAATATATAATCTGAAGACGCGCCATCTTTCGTCGAAATATGGCACTTGGAAGAGTTATTATTTACCATCTCAGTACTATTTTTATCTGTTTTGTAGGATCCGTCGCAATCTAAACTTTTCAATACTGTATCTTCTGTCTGAATATTCTGTTTCTGGCTTATTGATGTGCATTGGTCATTCATAATTTTCTTTGGTGGTATTGTTTTAGACTTGTTTCGGGGCGTAGACGTTTTTAAACTTTTATTGCTGGATTCAATATCAGAAGTTAGATATTTTGTAGCCTTTTTTAGTACTTCATGTTTTGCCGATAACATCTGAACGGTTTTTTTTAGTTCTTGGTTCTCTATAGAAATGTTATTTATTTCCTCATGAGCTGCATTTAGTTGTTGAGTAAGCTGGTTAATATGTTCTTTTAACTTTTGAATCTCTGCATTATTTTCCTCAGTGGATATGTTAGGAAGACTACTAGTGGTGCCATCTAGTTTGGAGCTATTTAGACTTTTTTCATCATCACTAATAATCTCTGTATCTGTCATAGATCGAGTACGTGTCTTTCTGAACGTTATGTTATCAAAGAAATTCATATTTAAAATTTCTGAATAAACCTCAAAAAGCGTGTCCAATAACTAAGATTCGATCTTGAGCCTCACGTAGTAAGCGCAGGGGTATTATCCACTATGCCAACAGAACAGCTAGTACAACCGTGTAAATAGGGCTTCTGTATTAAATACTCTGCTGGTTGGGACACAATGCGAATGAAGTGTTTTGATTGGTCAGAACTTTGTCGGTGCACAAGTTTGAATAAAATTAACGAGCACTTTTTTTCACAGTTTTGTATTCACTGATTTTAGTTATATTTTCACAGTTTAAATACTATAATGTTTGCACTAATGTTTTAAGATTGTTATTTGAATATAATTTAAACTATTAAATTTACTTTTGTTTAGTAACTCACTGTTTTGATGTTAGTTTGGATTTCTGCTTTTTTATTTTTAAACCACTTTGTATATACTTTCACAAACGATATACGGTGCACGTTATATAGTTTTATACATATATTAAACATAAAAAGTCACGATAATCAATATTTAGTATTTTTAATAACTAAAAATCACAGAGCTGATGCAAACACGGCAACTAGCGCCACCTTTGTCCCTTAGGCTAAGAACTCACGGAGCGATTTTCACCCGCGACTGCCGCGGTGGTGGAACTGCGGTTTTATTTTCTAAACTCACGAGACCGGTTATTTATGCGGTTTTGCAGCCGCCGCGGCTGCGATCGTCGCCCGCAGACGCGGCGGGCGATGATCGCAAGACGGGCGGTTGCAAGGCGGCCAGTAAAACGATCAGTTGAGATCCAGACCGCCATAGACCCATTTTATAATGTTTGTTTAATTTTAAATATGCACAAACATTTGTCACGATGCCACAAGTCACAGGCTGGTGCAAAATGACGTTGGTTGGTTTCTGTATCCGCCCTTCGCCCGCAACCGCGGCCCGCGAATCGACCGCAGAGTGCGCGGGCGCCACCCGCCGAGGCTGCGGTTGACCGCGGCCCGCACGATTCCACTAGTTGCCCGCTGGTGCAGCGGGAACCTCAAACAACCGCGCACACCGCGGGCGTAAACTGCGTCGTGAGTTGTGCTTCAATTTTTTACAAATATATTTGCATTCTACAGAAGCTGCGGGTCCACAACCGCAGCGATCGCGGGTGAAAATCGCTCCGTGAGTTCTTAGCCTTAAGATAAACGCGTATAGCACACAGCGACAGGCAACGCCGGAATTACAAAATTATCTACGAGAGTTGCCAGGTGTTCTCATAAACACAACCTGACGAAGGTTAAACATTGAAAGTTATTTACACACAGCACGAGCAACCTTATAAATTGTCAACATAATTACGCAAATGAATTTTCTCTAGTCGCTACCAATGCCAACCCAAGAATATTTCGGTGAACTTGACACGAATATTATAATTAATTACTTCGTATATTACTGTAAAGCACGTACAATTCGAATTCTACGACGGAGTACAGGTTACATTGCGTAGCCCACGAGTTCATAACTTAATAACAAAATTTACGCTACGGTTCGTCACTTCTGAGGAAATCCAAGACTAGGGATGGCAATTATGCAAATTTGTCTGGAGAACTTGTAGCTTGCGACTAGCTGACGTACTTTACGAATTCACTAAGCGCAAAATTAATGCAGACTTATTCAATTAAACAACGTGATGAATAAAGGAATTACTGGGACTCCGTAAATAATATATGATAATCTTAATTAAATATTTTCGTAATATTGTCTACTACTTGTCAGTTACATCTCGGCAAAGTATGCTTACCGGAGTTCGGATGATACCTTCGCTACCTTCACCGAAGACACCGCAGTGGTATTAGTGTGCTGGCTACGAACGTCTATTCCATAGACGCCATGGGGAAAATCTCACGGTTTACTAATATTTGCCATAATTGAAAATGCCATAATTTCATATGCCATACTGGTATTTGCCATAATTTCATTAGAAATAACGCTTCAGTTAACCACTCAATAAACTAAAGAGAACCTAACACAACCTATTTAGTTACTTTCACATAAAACCTAAAATTACGTTCCGTTTGGCATATTTGAATGAAGAATTTTTGGAAATTGTTTAAAAATATTTAGACGCAACTCCGGCAGCCAAAATTACTTTTAGGGGATTAAAACTAACTCCCTTAAGCCCCTTACACCACTAATACCCTCAAATTCGGGCGACTCGTTTCGAAACCCAACCCCAGATTTTTTTTTCACAGTTAAACCTAAAACTAAACCTCATACGGCGTCTACTAACTAAGCTCGACGGAACCCCGCTTGGCGGGGTTCCTACTTCTGGGTGGTTAAAAAAAAAACCACGAAGACTAAGGCGGGAGCGAAGCGAAGCGGAGCTCCCGCCTTAGTCTTCTAACCTAACCTATCCCAGCTGGATTGCACTGAGTCGGGGTGTTAACGATAATTAATTTCGACCTAACAATATTATGTATTATTTTCATAATTATATTAAATTTTGATTATGTCAAGAGCCGATTATGAGATGTTTTACATATGGAAACTAATTATTTATGATATATGTTGTTACAGAAAGTCATTTAATGGCAAATAAAAGTTATCGCTGTTGAGTTCTTAAGGCAAACGTTATCAGTATGTTATCGCTGTTGAGTTGTTAAGGCAAACGCTATTATGATCAGGGATGATTATGGCAAACAATATTAGTGCAAATGAATTTATGGAAAACGAGAGGATTCCAAATCTCACACACCTCTACCAACAGTGTCAAACTTGATCAGGAATCCGCAGCGATAAAACAGACAAATACTCCCATAATATTACTTTGAGTTAGTATAGAAATTATATACAAAAAAAGGATTTTACGTCACGTAATAGCTAGCCAAGGTTTTCACCAAGAACTTAGGGTCCCAAGCCAACCTCACCTGCAAGTGGTGCACCTGCCGATCAACGAATGAGGCTCTGGCAATCAAAATATCCCGAAAAGCGGCAATAGGCTCGCCACCTATTACGTGGGATCAAAACACAGGCGAAAAGTGGGCGTTTAATATGCCTCTGCCTACCCCTTCGTGGAAACAGGCGTGAGTCTATGTATGTATGTATGTATATAATAGCTAGCCAGTTTTCGAGCACTTAGTACGGAAGAAATGAGTACCTACTCATTTTAAAGTATTCATAAATTACCTACTGTGAGAGGAATATACAAAAATGTTGCTTTGGTATTTCCTAAGATATAATTTTCATGGAAACGGTTCTTTCATGATTATACGTCGTTTAAGTATGCTAATTTTTAGGACTGAGCCGTACAATCCACGATTATTTTAGGAGAGTAGGACAAGAGATTATAATCGTTGAAAATTTAACAATGATTATTTAACTCACGTCAACATTAGGGTGAGGGTCTCAGGTTCGAATCCACGGCAAGCTTCAATGAGTTTCGAAATTAAATGCATGTTAACCCCTTGAGTGTCCTACGGGCACGGTGTGCCCGTAAGAGAAATAGGTCGGTAGTGTCCAACGGGCACGGTGTGCCCATAAGGATTTGTGTGAACTTCACTGCGGTGTTGTGTGATTGGTTACAGTAATAAAAACGTACATCGACTAGTTACAGATTACCCAACATAATACCATTAATTTTTTACCATATTTCCAAGCTTGCAACCGAGAAAAATAATAATATTGCTGATTTCTGTGCTCAGTTCTCTCCGTGCCGCCATATTGCGCTGTGGCGATCAACTAAGTTGAATTTGTGATTTTTTTTAAATATGTTCTCAACGCAAACGTTAAGTGATTGTATTAGTATTATATATTAAATTATTGACAATTTAGTGAAGTATATGTTTTAAATATTTTTTAGCCAATTATAAAAACATTTACAAAAAAAGTGTTAGTAACTTTTGTGATGCAATTTTCGGGCGTTGGCCGCTAGCCGTCATCCATATTTTAAATGATTATATGTAAGTATTTATTAATTACTTTACTAAATATATATAAGTTTCTCACAAAATTGTCTTAGAATCCATTGTTAATAAGTTATTTCGTATTGTTTTTGCTATAAATAGGTATAAATACGATTTGTGAGTGAGAAATGTTTTCCGTCGGATCGTCAAAATGGCGAAAATTTTTCGCTGCTATGAATAAATGGTTATTGTGAAGTAATATCGGTGAACTGTGCTAAATTAATGTATATAATCGTCGCGTCGCGTCGTCTACCCGTGTCAATATTAATGCAGTGAGGAAGGGAATTTTGTGAGTAATTTATGTGTATTTTGGAAAAATGTTTCACATGGTGTAAGAAAAAACAAAGTGACCTGCATTTATAATATTTTTTCGACATGAAAAGGTTAAAGGTAAGCTATTTTAATATAATTCTCATATAAAGTAACTTCTGAACTGTATACGGTTTAAAATTCACGTCATATAATTATACGACACGTCATATAATTATACGATCTTATTAACGTTACATCCTCAAAATGTAGTATCTTCTTGGGTTTACGCGAATGTTACACATTGAAATTAAACTACAGTTTACGAATTTTATCGCGATGTATTGGTTTCACTAAGTTATTACATTTGAAACGAATGATTTAGAAACTATATTTTTAATTTATTACTAGCAGACATTTCGAATTCTTTACAGAATTCATCTTCTAGGCAGACTGAGGTGATATTTGTCCTTTTCTTGAATGTATAAGTTATCTCAAAGTGCCCGAACATTTTTCAACTACTGGTGTTACTATTTACGCAGAATGAGCTCACAGTGTCCTTAGGTCTTCTGGTGAATTTGTCCTTCTTGGGTTTCATTAGCCTTATGACAGGGTCCCAAGCTGGAGGAACATTCCAACCACCTTTCCTATTGAAATTAGGGTGTTTTTTAATTTCAATAGCCTCCCTTATCAGCCTTGGAAGAAAACGGTGTTCTTTTGCGAGTATCTGTGGTTCATCAAATCGCAGGTAGTTGGGTCCTTGTCCCACATGTTCACACACAGCAGACTTTGTTGAGCGTTTATGTTTTATGTCAGCTATATGTTCTTTGAGTCGAATGCCTATGCTTCTCTTGGTTTGTCCAATGTATGAGAGCCCACATTCAGTCATTCACAGTCAATTTTGTAGACACCGGCTTCTTGCAAGGGTAACTGACACTTGACAGATGGTAATAATTGACTGATCTTCGTTGGCGGCTTGTAGTAAGTTTTGATAGAAGCTCGAGCTTCAAGATGTAGCCAATTTTGTCGGTCACGCCCTTGATGTATGGGAGGACAGCAGGTTGTCTTTCTACTGTGGCTGGTTTTTCTTTCTTCTGATATCTGTGACAGTGGTGTGGCGGTCGGAGCTTGTTGTCTTGCAGAACTTGCCTGACATGTTGAAGCTCAGCGTATTATTTGGAACCAAAACACCGGCAAAAATTGGTGTTTAATATGCCTCTTTGGGGTAACACTCGTAATTTCATTTGTAAATATGTATTCCAACATTTTGTTGATCTTACGCTTTTATTACTTAGGTATTGGCAGCAGTCTTAATAACAACAAAAATAACAACAGATACTAATGAACATTCAAGTAATATAATCTACCGATGATGATATTACTTCCTTGAATGCGACCGAGACATTCAGTGAAAGCCGTATAAATTAATTGAGATGGCAATTGTAGCAAATTCATAGGAACCAAAATTGCACGGCAGGAAGTCTAATTGAAAAAGTAATAATTTCAATTTAATTTCAGTTAACTTTTTTAATGAACCATGTTCTACTTGTAACTTACTTTTAATTCTTTTTACTTAATTACTACAACGGGTACAGATTGTTTGATTTAAGCACGTATAGGTACGTAATAAACATATGCGCTATCTGTACTTGGTTTTTTAATTGTCTAGTTGCCCGTCGACCGCGCAACGCCCAGCAGCATTAGCGCTATTGTAATGTATAAGTTGTCTAAACATTCAGTTTTATCAAATTCTGTTTAGGATTTTTTGCAGGAACGAGTAAAAGCAATCCATCCATTCTAATAAACTGTCGAGTTTGATGTTGGATTTGACTTTTATGATCATTAGAATAAACGGTAAGAATAGCTCTGACATTGAGGTTCCTACAAAAGTACTACTTACTAACTAACGCAGGCATATTCATTTTGCGATTTACGCAGCAGCGACAATCGCCGACAATTTGCTGCTATCACGCGGAACAAACTTAAAGCCTTAAGAGTGTTAGCCCTACAAAATAGCGTTAGACGATAGTAACATTAAAGCTACAGTTTTCAGTATCGATTACAAGTCTCCATCGATCAAAGCCGCAGCCGTTTGGGGTCCAAGCTTGACACAGGAAACAATGATGTGACTTGCCATTCGAATCGTCGTCTGATCTTCACCAATACGACGACCGGTTGGCGCAGCGGGAGTATAAGCGACTGCTAAGCCGAAGGTCGCGGGTTTGATTCCCGCATAAGTCAAACATTTGTGTGCATGAACATGGATGTTTGTCTTGGTCTGGGTGTTTCTATGTATGATATGTATGTATTTACAAAAAACAAAGTAAATGGATACTTTTTTTTTCAATTCATCATATTATGTTTATCCATTATCTAGTACCCATAGTACAAGGTCTGCTTAGTTTGGGACTAGATGGTGTTGTGTGAATGTAGTAGAATATTATTATTATTATTATAACGTAATGATAATCATAGTCAAAAGTGAGTGAAGTCCTGTCTAGGACTTGCGAGTTGCTTTATTGTTCACCTTTGTGATAACGAGATTGCGCCATTTGGAATTCAGGCAATCGGTCAACGGTCAATCACAATATTCCAGGAAGCTGACATATTTTTCTGAGGAGAAATAGGTTTTGCCAAGTAATCCAATAGAACGATATTATATAAAGGATGAGCTACGCGGGAACGACTTACAATATTATAACAATACCTCTTTCCACGAAATTCGGTAACAACGATACAACCATAGATCAAAAATGGGGAAGCTGATAGTAATAATATACCAATCCGACCAACACAATAAAAATGAAGATTCTACCAGATTGAAATAAGAGAAAACTATTAAAGCGAAGCAAAATACGGATAATTTTGTATTAGTTTTCTGCGAAACTTTTAACTTAGTTGACGGAATGAACGAAGGAAGCTCTTTTTGTTTGTTTGCGACTTTTTCAGCTGAGGATACGATTACTGTCAAGGATTTTATTTTATCAGTAAGCGCAAACATCTTGGAAAAGTAAAACAATGGGAGGAAAGAACGGATAGGAAGACACAAAAAGTCTTTACAAAGTATTTCTCATAAGAACTCACACCGATTTCTGTGACATGGAAATGTTCTTAAATACTATCTATATACGATTAATTTATTGGGTTCAAAGCTTCAATCCTCGAGTTACCTTGCACTTGAAGGTTGGGGTTGATGAGAAAAGAATTGGTCTTATCTCTTCAGGCAATAAACGCACAATGTTTCATGTGACATTTCTCTATAAAATAGCCTAAGTATGCAAGTATCAAACTCGTAAGTTATTTTCACTCACCATTATATCATCTTTATATTTCCAGCCAGGCTGTCACGTGTTAGCAGATCAGCAAATTTCGCCTTCACTAGTTGTCGTAGTGATTCTAACAATTACTAATAACCAGGAATCCATACAACAGCAAGATAAAAATTGCAAAAAGTTATTAATTGACTTTTTAATTAGTAATTTTCTTTTACAGAAGCACTCAACCTGTGACTTCATGCCCCAGATCATCATCGTCTTAACCTTATTCTGGTTGCATACAAGACTATTTATCTTGGAGACCGGGGTCAGCTTTGTCTTACAAGATTTGACAGAATATTAGGTTTTCCATGGGACGACTACTACCTGGCCCTCGCAACCCATAGTGATGGCCATATTGTAATAAATAGATACGAATACACTAAGTACATACCACAAAAACTCTGTATTCAAAACTTTTTACAAACGAATTGTGCTAATAGTTTTTTTTAAAAACGAACTGGCCGATTACAACATAACTTATTCCTCATTAAAAAGTACTTTACATAATATTAACATTAAAAATTCTCTGAAATCATTCGCACAACGCAAATGGAACCATAAACACCTCATTTGTCAACAGCGGTTGAAGGATTGCCGGCAAATTTCCTAGAATATGAGAAACTTTCATGAAAATGTCTTTTTAATAAATTTATGTTCATTTCTTATACGATACTATAGAAGCTGAAGTCTTTTCATTAAATCTTTTCATTAAAAGAATTATGAAATATGATTGGAATTTACTTGTTATTATTTATAAGTATTCTACGTCTCATTAGGTCAAAGTGACATATTTTTACTTAAATTAACAAGCGAATACGATTCGATGCTACAGAAAAAAAGTCTAGAAACTAGTGTTGCAACCAAGTCCCATCTATCTAAATTGGTCAATTTATAAGTAATTTAGATTTTAACTGAATATTATATTTCTATGAATTAACTTTCATTATTCATTGGCAGCGATAGCCGAGTGGAGATACCAACAGACTGCCATGCAGAGGGTATCGGGTTCGAATCCACGGCACGCACCAATGACTTGACCACGTTAAGCCGTCGGTCCCAGTTGTCATGAAGATTTTTGACAGTCGTTACAGGGCGTCAGTATCTTCTAAATAAACTGACACTAGTCTAAACCATTGAATATCGCTATCTATTCAGGTAGTAGAGCCTTGCTGATTTCAGCATGAATGGGCCGGCTCGACCGGGGAAGTACTACCCTCTCACAGAAAATCGACGTAAAGTAACAGTACCTAAACTATTGCGTTTCGTTTGGTGAGTGAGAGTGCCGGAGGCCCTAGCCCCTATTCCTTCTCCCCCATCCCGCTTCTTATCTTATCCTTTTTCCCAACCCTAAGGAGCGGCACCGCACTTGTGACTACTGTGGTGTTGCTTGTGTCCATGGGCGGCGGTAATTGCTTACCATCAGGCAATCCGTCTGCTCCTTTGCCGCCTATTAAATCTCTTCGGGTTGCGGAAGTCACACAGGCAGTCGCTCTGTGGAAAAGCTAATATTCAGCCAAATCCGGTTAGACTAGTAAGCCGCCCCCAGGTTGAAACTGGGATAACGCTAAGAGGATGATGAATTAACTTTCATTATTTGATTCTTCAAAACAGTACACGTATTTTTCCATGAATGTAAGAAAATTCAAAGTATCAATTTCAGATAACTGCCTCATTGTATTACCATACTACAATTAAGTACGACTGGTACATGTAGTCGTTTGGACCGCTAACTTAAATCAGATACCTAATAGCGGCTAAATTGCTATTACCATATCTTGGCTACGAGTTTAAAGACATTCATGCTATTTTAAATGGCTCTGATAAGTATGCTTTCAGTCATAATTCCTTTCGCTATCTATAAGGTTATTGTTCGAAGGTACAAAATGTCCCAAGTCCGATCGTTGTGACCAAAAAATGCTTCTGTACCATGATGGTGTAATAGGTAATAAAAAATAATATGCAAAGTTTGCTCTCCCCTCATCCCAAAGATGAAACTTTTATTAGAGCTCTGAATTATGTCAACACTTTTAAGGCTATTTAGTAAAAGTAAATATCAAGGTTTAACAACAAGCGGGTCGGAAATGTTTAGAAAAGTTATGCCCAACAAGTTATAATGTAGAGCCAGTAGTTGTTGATTTTATAGTTTTGTTGCTTTAACATTTTGCTGTTTTACCTACCTTTGCCTATCTATTTTTAAAACAATGCTGCTGAATGTTAACTAAGAGAAGATTTACTAGGATTTACTTTAAAACAAAACAAAATAAATATTATCTTCAAAATATAAATCAGATGAAATCTATCTACAACCAAATATCTAATACCTAATACTGATTGTTCTTTGTTCCACATAATATAGTGAAAATTAGGTGTTTTAGTGACAATACAAACCTATATAAGATGAACAAACTGATGTTGTTGAATTCTCTTTCATGACTATATTCTACGTCAGCAAGTCGTTCTTATTGATCAGCATTTGATTCACTATCTATAAGCATTTGTAAAATGATTATTTTGTTGACTCGTTTTAATCAGTGAGTCACTGCGATCAACCACATCATTCGCTTCTCAACAAAGACATCGATCAAAGTCAGTCGAAGTCGTGACACTTCAACCTTAGTAAGCTAGTTCATCGAATTCCAGTGATGTACAACTGTCTGCTAAGAGCTATTTTATATGTACACTATTTTTAATGTATTTTTTTATTTATTATAAATTGCTGAATACAGGTCCCTACATTTTTAAAAAGAAGTCATTATACTTATACTGGGTATATTTTTTTCTGAGAACATATAAAAATGCATTTGATAAAAAGAAGGAGTGTCAAATGTTTTATGTATTGGTCGATTCATTCATTCCTTCTAATCTGAAAAACTGCTGGGATGATTTTGATTGAGCTTTTACTAACAAATAGCTGATATTCAATATAGAGTAAAGTTATCTCTTTTAATATTAGTAAGGCTTTAAAATCTTTACGATGGCGAAGGGGAAATGGTCATTTCTTGTTCCATTCACTTTGATATGATATTTTTATAAATGCTCGGTGTACCCAAAACTTTTTACTTGACCGTTCTCCAAAATCAGGCACATCGGCAAATTATCCGTTTGAATGAACTAATATTTTTCATAATTATGAGTGTTGATGTTTCAATGGACTATAATTATAATATACGTCATCACAAAATAACAAGCTTCTTTATACTCAAATATAAGGTCCTTACAGCACTAATTAAAACGAAGCATCATGAAATAATGATAAAAAGAAACGTCTTTTTGTGATTTCATTATTTCAATGAAGCCATAAATTAAAATTTACTTTACAATTTAATTTCTGGTTTCATTTTCAGACATAATATCCGCCTTTAATACAAAAATTTCCTTATATTTAATCATAGTTACAGTATTTCTAATAGAAGTAGTCTAGAACAAATTACTTTCAAATTGAAAATCTTTGAATGTCTATAAGATGGTCAGCAATTATTTCATCTAAAGCACCGAATAAACTAGCTTTTAAAACTATTATATAACAAAATTCAGTGGCTAGTCCAGTTTAGTTGTGAAAATTGACACCTAATTTCGGCACTATTGTGTGCACAACAATGCTCAACAATTAGTATATTAGTATTTTCATAATTACAAAAAACATAATAATTTAATGTTTCTTCATGCAACACCATAACATGAACATGACCCGTTTTTTAAAATGGTTAAGAAATATAATTTCTTATTAAAAACGGCATGAATATTTATTATACTAGCATAGCGACCCCTTAATATTTATTCTCATTGCTGAGAAAAATGTTTCTCTACAATCTGTCCTACTAACGAAGGAGCTTCCTCTTAAAGTAGATGGGCTTCCCTATTCCATGCAGATGATTAAGTAGTATTAGAACAAATGGTAGCTGTTCAAGACACCCCTTAATTTTAATTAAAGCTAAGAAAATCACCACCGCAGCGGATCCTTTGCTACAGAGATCGATTAAATATGACGTAAATAATTTCGCTGTGGTACACCACCGTAGACATTGTCAGGTTATTGCCATAAATCACGATAAAATAAAAAGCAACTGTCGTCTGACCTCCGCAATTCAAAGAGACTTATCCAGGGTCAGGATAGTCAAGGATACTGACTCCCCATAACGTCTAATCAAAGATCTTCATGACTGTTGGGACTCATAGTCTAACATGGTCTCAAAAGTACAAGGTAAGCGATAATCAACAATTTGATGCGCAGATCTCTCGAAAAGGCAGTGGTGCGCTTCTGCAGTAGATTGCTATTACAGTTTATAACAATTATTATAATAGTGCCTTCTAGAAGGGTTTTGAACAACTTGAAAGTTTCAGTAATATCCTTGAGCTTACTGTATTCGATAATACAGTATATATTAATAATAATACAGGAATATATTAAAATAAAGTAGAAGTACGTTTAAATCTTATTTTGTTGATGGATATAGCACGAACATTGAACAATTATTCCACGCGAAACCTCAAGTACTTTTCCCTTCATTGAACGTCTGTTAAGTTACATGAACGGTGAACGACGTGGGGTGATTGACACCCAATATTTAAATTACGAAATAATACACGTACTACTTGGGAACCAATAGATAAATACTTAAGTTATTAAAATATTTAAACTCAGCTTAAATTAGTTTGAGTTTGATAAACCAACCAAGAGCATTTTTACGTTTCCAATTAATATGGTTAGTTCCACCATCACATCAGAGGCCCTAGCCAAACGGCATTCGTTCAGATATCTACTTTCGCTAACGCTTGGTTACCATGGCAACATAAGGAATTCCTTCTTCGTTGGCCACGTGATATATCGAAGGCTTATGTCAGTTCCATACATTTTTACACTTAGCGATTAGCGATATCGTTAATCGAATGCCATTTGGCTAAGGAGCCAGATACCCTAAGCACACATTTCCCATAAAGTAATGGAATCAATCTCTATTTTAATCATAAAACTACTAACAATTTTATAAAATTAAATCTATTGAAAAACTTCAAAAGCAAAGTTAGTTTTACATAAGACTATACATAATGAGCTATAATTTATTAATTAAAGTGCTCATCTGCCAACGCTGAAAGGAAGGCTTCTCGAGCGCACGTAGTATAATGAATGAGTGTAGTTTTCCAATTACTAAAGTAGGTGCTATAAATTTATACATCATTAAGAAGTATAAAATGTTCTTTTCATGGTTTTCAAATAAATAGGCATAAAAGAACAGCTATGCTCTTACAGTCGACATTCCAATATTAATAGTGCTCTTGTCGCATCTGTTCTATGTATTATCGGCAGCCAAAGTATAAAATTTCAGTTCACTAATCACCCTCTAGCTTCTTCGAACTCTTTTCTTACACAATAGCTAATGGCTTAGTACTTGCCAGTATACGTGTAAACCGAATTCTTAGAGATTATATTTAAAGATTGGACCTTGAATATTTGAAACACGTTATTCGAATTAGGTTTTTAAAATTGCGATTAAAAAGTGTACATAAGTCTTTTTAAACTTCAGGCATAAAAAATGAGTATTAATTATATACAAGAGATTTGAAAGAAATCAAATTAATTAAAACGTTTTTTCGTCGTTTTACTCTCTGGAAATTTCCAACTTTTGACTTTGACTCGTTTCAGGACTGGTTTTGGTGTCACTTAATAATATTCGTACATGAAAACATTGAAACGGGACACAAATATTTATTTCTCAACCGCAGAAATCAAAACACACAATGCAGTTTCTACGAACTACTTATTTAGTATTTTATATTTACAAATTACAATAAACCAAAAACAGTCTGGATTCAGTGTGATGTGAGCAATTGATAAATAATTGATATAATATGTATTAGGTTCAGCAATGCTACATTATTTGCAACGGTTGGCCTCAATGTTTAACATGAATCGAAACTTCCGCGCGGTGCTAACTGTAATGCTAATCATACCGTTACTCAATTATATATATTTATTTATATACCTTATACATAGGACATGTACCTACTTATATTTAAATATATAATAGAATTACCTATTTTCCACATCACTCTATACATTTTATTTTTATTTTATTTACGGAGACAAATATTTATTTAATTAAGAAGAATGGTATATTCAGGCTTTATTTCGAAGTGCCAGTCGCACCCGGGTTCACTCACAATTCATGTGTAAAGAAAGTAGATACACTGAACAAAGCATTTATATAACAAGATACATACAATTTTAAGCTTCCTTCCAAAAAAATATCTGTATTTTATGTTTGTTTTATACCAAGCGTTGGTGTATGAACTGTCATGCTTCTTAGTTCAAAAGTGACAATCTACATAAAATGTACCAATATTTATGTACAACTATCTCTAACTAAAATCAAGTGCCAAAATTTAAAGCATGAAATCCGATGAACAATCTATTACGCTATTTCAACAGAACCATCAACATTTGCTTGGTACAAGGTATAGAATAATGGTGAGATTGGTGAGTCGGATATGCGTCCTCAGCATCTCGAGATATCGACGCCGCAGGCTCTGAGGTATCGGTTTCCTATTCTCGTCTCTCTCACAAGTAGCAGGATGCTGTATTAATTTGAAGTGCCACTTAGTGTTGGCACCGGACGACAGAGAACAATTTGTGTATTTGCATTCCGATTTTACCTTCCACCGGTTGCGCAGTGTCTAAGTTTGCAGCGAAATAATTTGTACTTTTAAAGTATACCATACAAATATCCTCCAACTGATTCATAATGCTTTTGTGACGGCAATTAGGAGAGACTTCTGTCGAGCACTGGAATACAAAATACTGTATCAGGTATAAGGATGTAAACTATGAAACTGCCGAAATAGCCTCAAAGATTCCAGGTACTAGCTGCCAGTAGCCCTGTGATTTACAATAAATAATGCACGGTGTCTGTCCAAAAAAATATTAGAAGTGACGTTGAAGCTTGTATGTCTATTTTATTAAGTACATAGTAATGTGAAATGTTTCATTAATTACATTTTATTTTTGATTATAACATATTTTATATTTTACAGATAATTAAATCAGGAAGAGACATTACGTTGCTAAAGTTTATCACAGATGCTGTAGATGGATATCGAAATAATTTGGAAACAATACAATTTTTTGTGGCTTTTTAATACGTTGCTTTATATTACAAATAACTTAACTGTAGACAACACATAAAATATGATAAAGAAAAGATCCTTTTTGATAAAAGTTTTAAAACAGCTTCTTAAACGCGGTGTGATTGTCCAACAATGTTTAATGGTGCTGATACATTTGAACATTTACCTGCAATGAGCATTCTTGCGAATGATACAAAACAGAAAAACAAACGTGTGTGATACAAAGCATTCTCACGAACGTTCTAGCGAGCATTCTAGCGAATGGACAGTAAAGTTTCGAACTTTTTGCTGATTAGAGCGTTCGCCAGAAAGACCGTGAAAATGTTCGTAGCAATGTTCGGCTCTGTTTTCAGTTCGACGAAACATAAATCGGCGAATGCTCGCTGTTCTGTTACAAGTGAATGCTGAGGTGTACCATAAGATTATTATGGTGCTCCTATTGAAACAATGTCAGACTAAAATTATTTTACATGTTTATTATGTTACTTGACAATATTGGGATTCATAGACAAAATATATCAAATATCTCGTGGTCGCCAGTATAACTCCTAAAAACAAAAACAAACGTATATCAACAAAATTTATGTCTAAATCGTCTTTGATTACATTTCGACACTTAAAATTATATTCAAATCTTATTCCTGACCAAACAAAAATGTGCTTAATGAAATAGGTTAATAAATCACGGGATTTTGCAAAAACAAAAATAAAAATGAACACATCGCTGCATCCCGAATTGAGAACCTTCTCCTTTTTTGAAGTCGGTTAGTGATGGTTGCAAAATATGCAAATAAGCCATTTTATTGACATAACTCGCAATATCAATCAAATAAGCCAGTTGAAATGGCGGATGATGAAAGATAATGACGGTTCACCGTGAT
This sequence comes from Euclidia mi, assembly GCA_944739405.2. Lineage (NCBI taxonomy): Eukaryota > Metazoa > Arthropoda > Insecta > Lepidoptera > Erebidae > Euclidia > Euclidia mi. Next base: position 32,669,495 of record OX123185.2, on the reverse strand, counting down.
ATATGATCGACGCAAATGTATAGTGGTTTTTTTTTCTCTGATGGGTATTATCAAATTTTGCTAAAGTGTAAATTTTCATAAAATGGTATACTATGACCATAAAATTAATGCTTGTTTTTTAAACATATTGATGCAAATAGATATAAGATCATTTTGGCTCTTGGTAAATCTAGTTTACCTTAGCATTGGTAGATGGTACTAATTTTGTCAAAAATGCCCCAAATACAAGGTGTTGATATGAATTTGCAAAATATTTTCAGGGATGATTATACTTGTTTGAAATAGAAATATTGTCTATGATAAGTCAAATCGATTATATCAGTTTAGTAACATTTTATTTTGACTATTGTAATTTTCTGACTCTGGTTACACTATGAACTATCAAATCATTCTCATTCTTGTTTCCGGAAAATTACCTTGTGGTAATGCCGTTTTTTACTTGTCGCGTGATTTGTAGAATTGAAGTAAATTTGGTAAATTTAAAACCCTTGTAAATTGCCGCTTTTTGATTTACCACCGGCATCGGTTTAGTGAGCCCTTGTTAAATTGGTGATATATATTTAACATACTCTTTGTTCTTGTCTTGAAAAGTTAACACGTTATGTCGTCTCGTAAAATATCGCCTTTTGAAAGCACATGGTTAGACCGGCTTCGCGAATTGTTGTGTAAATACTTGTAACTGCCGCTTTTGACCACCACCGGCAAGAGTATTGTGTATAAATTTGTGAAATATTGAACATTTACAAAAATTGTGTGTCGACGTCCACGTGCCCTCGTGTCCTGAAGACATCAGTTTGGAGGAACAGCTAAGTGGATAATTCTATCAGTCTATTTTGGCTAATTTTGTCTAATTTAGCTCCAAGCCTGACATCAGTGAAGATACTAGGTAAATCTACATGTAATTTACATGTAGATTTACCCACAATTTTTTCACCGCTGAGAATCTCAGTAAAATATGTTCGACTCTTGTCTTACTTAGAACAACTGGATGAATACAATCACGCTTCCATTGCCCTCTGCAAACAATTCCCAGTCTTTCCAGACAAACTCTGAACATATTTGTTGGTAGCAGAGCGTAGTTGTGTATGCCTAACCTCAGATTAATATTGTAAACTTGTGCCTGAGCTAGGCATTGCTACATCACATTTGTTGATAGTGTTGTAGTGTTTGTTAGGTCAGTTTTGCTTAAATACATAATAGTTATGTATTGGTTGACCTACTTAATTTGCGACATATACACATTGTCACATGCATAACTTCAAACAGTAATTGTTTAACTGGAATGTTGAAATCATATTTGAATTTGTTGTTTTAGTGTTATTTAGTCAGTTTTGCTTGGATACATACCAGTTATATGTATTAATCGACTTAGTTAATTGTAAACATTGAGTTTGAAAATTTTTAATAACCACATTTGACCTTGCATAGAAGGGCGGGTCACATTGATAAATTAACTTAATAAACCTTGTTTTTTGTTGTAATATGTTGAAAATATTAATATTGTTAGGTAACATATATCTGTGTTTACCTGCGGCTGTAATACTATAATATTTGGTTTGTCTGTTGCAAATAATTAAATAATTAATTTGAAGTTTTAACTTTTAATTTGTTATAAGTTATAACTTTTGTGTTTGTTTCAATATATTGAAACTATTAATTTTGTTGGGAAGTTACCTTTGTTGTTTGCCTGCAGCTGTAGTATACAGGCTAACACCTTGCTGGTTTCAAAGAATTAACAAGTTTTAAGTTTTGTTAAGTTTTAATTTAACGCTTGTCCGAGCTCTATTGAGAATTTATTATGTTGGCTATCAAGGAATTGCGTTCGGCTGCGGGTGCCATTTTGTCACATTTGCGCTGGTTTGCCTCAGCCAGTGCTCTGGTAAACCAGCCTGACCGCCTGTTCCTGACGTCACATCGAGCCGCTCACGGCGCGCGACCTTGTACATTCACCGCGGTCGCTGCGCCGGCGCCGAGCCGGCAACCAACCACTCACTCGCCGACGTTTACGACGTGCGCACATACATATCGGCTATCTACATATGTATATATCAGTGCCTATATAGTACTAATACAGTCTTTTCTCGTGTCGAAGTTGTTTCATTCATTCAAGAACACCAGCAGCACACCTGGAGCTTGATATTCAGCCATTGGTCCTTCGAGTAAAGAAGATCGCCGTCTTTTGCTGTGCGCGCGCCTCCTTTGGACTTTGGACTGGCCGTCCGTACCGCAAGCTTAATCGCCGTAGAGGACACATCAAGGACAGTCTGCCTAAAGAGAAATGTCTCTTTAGGCAGACTGTCCTTGATGTGTCCTCTACGGCGATTAAGCTTGCGGTACGGACGGCCAGTCTAAAGTTTGAGTGAGTTTTAGTGAATTTTGAGTGAGTCCGTTCCTTTTTATCCAAAATTTCCAGTCTTTTTGCTTCTTCTTCCAGGTATTTAAAATGGTGCTATTCAGATCGGCATGTTGATCTCTTCATAATAGCTCATCATAATTAGTGAAATAAATACCTACTTTATGCAAAGTGCATTAGATAACGTAATCATTCCATTCATTTCGCACGCTAGCTTCCTTTAGTTAATAATAATATCTTGCCTTTTGTTTGCTGACCGCACACGTTGATGTATTTTAAACGTAAACAAAGTCATTAGTGTTTCTTAGAATTTTTATTCATTCATTGAATCAGTTTGCACACGGTGCTTACCTACAATATCAGCTGTTTTTACCGTTAGTTTGAACAGTTATAATCATATTATATAATAACTCGTTAACATTTTATGTAATTCTATAACTTTGTTTGCACTTCGGCCATTTTGCTTTTACTTTATACGAGCTTGCTAACGACACGTTATTATGTCTGACGCAAAAATAAAAGAACTTATTAGGAGGCGTGGTGGCTTCAAGGCAAAGCTTACGCATTTTAGTAACTTTTTAAGACTATTACCTAGTACAGAATTGGATAGTTTCCAAGCAGCGGAATTAAAAAGCCGTCTAAGTTTGTTGGAAGCTTTATATAAGGAATTCGACGTGTTACAGACGGATTTGGAGCTGTTGTCGGAGGATGCGGAAGACATGTATGCCGAAAGGGAGCAGTTCGAATCGCAGTATCATGCGCTGGTGGCCCGCGCGAGAACATGCCTCGTCCCCGTGCGTGCCGCCTCGCCTGCGCTCGTGTCTGCTACTTCCGTAGACGATCTCCCACAGAACGGCTCTGGCTGCAGACACGACTTTGTCCGGCTGCCTAAGATAGACTTGCCTCACTTCGACGGGGACTATCAGCACTGGCTTGAGTTCCGAGATACGTATATTTCTCTTATTCACAACAACAATAGTATACAACCAATAAACAAATTTCATTATTTACGTGCGGCCTTAACAGGCAGCGCGTCTTTAGTTATAAAAAGCATTGATTTCACGGCCGATAACTATGAATTGGCTTGGCAGTTATTGTCTGAGAGATACAATAATAAAAGATTGCTTATAAATAATCATGTGCAGGCAATATTTAAATTTGAACATATTCAATCTGAATCATGTAGCGCATTACGGAATATGATAGACGTCACAAATAAAAATCTTCGTGCCTTGTCAACATTAGGACAGCCTACTGAGAATGGTGGTCTAGGTGAAACACTTATCATATACATGATGTCAGAAAAGCTTGACAGGCTCACACGAAGAAAGTGGGAAGAATATAAAAATAATTTAGATGCCTTTCCATGTTTAAAAGATTATATTAAATTCTTAGGTACCAGAGCTGACTTATTGGAATCATTAAACTTTAATAAAAATACTACAACTATAAATATAAATGAAAATAATAAATCTAAAAATTATCTTACAACAACAACAACAACTAAAACTAAATCAATCAATTCAGATAATTTGAAATGTCCCGTGTGTTCTCAAAATCACTTTTTATTCAGTTGTCAGACTTTTAGAAATCTTGAGGTTGATGCACGCATTAGAAAAGCTTCAAAAAGCAATATTTGTTTAAACTGCCTTCGACCTGGTCATACAGCGAAGCGTTGCAGTCTATCACATTGCAAATATTGTAAGGTCAAACATAACACCCTCTTACATAGGGAATCAACAAATGAAAAACCTTCAGGGGAAACCATTGCATTGTCAACAAACGTTATGTTACCTTGTTCAGATAACAATCAAGGTCACATTTTGCTATCCACTGATCCATCTGATCTTTCTTATATTTCTCCTTCACATTTTCTTATCGGGCGACCACTCAAATCATTCCCTCGTCCTCATATAAGTGACGGCAACATCCAGCGACTGCAGCGCTACGAGCGTATAGAGAAGCTACGGCAGCATTTTTGGCAGCGCTTTTCCAATGAATATGTGTCTCTCCTGCAGCAAAAGACCAAATGGCAGGTAGCCGGGCAAGACCTAAAAACCGGTACTATGGTTTTAGTGAGAGACCCTAATCTTCCTCCTCTTCTATGGCTGCTGGGCAGAGTGACTGCAGTGAAGACTGGGTCTGACGGACATTGTCAGGTCGCCGACATCCTTACCAAGAAGGGCACCATTACACGTGCATATAATAACATATGCCCTCTTCCAGTTTCATTATCATCATGTTGAAGCTTTCCCTTCAACCCGGGGGAATATGTTCCTGACGTCACATCGAGCCGCTCACGGCGCGCGACCTTGTACATTCACCGCGGTCGCTGCGCCGGCGCCGAGCCGGCAACCAACCACTCACTCGCCGACGTTTACGACGTGCGCACATACATATCGGCTATCTACAAATGTATATATCAGTGCCTATATAGTGTAATACAGTCTTTTCTCGTGTCGAAGTTGTTTCATTCATTCAAGAACACCAGCAGCACACCTGGAGCTTGATATTCAGCCACCGCCAGCAGGCCTTATTACAGATATTTGAGCAGATTAATGATCGGTTGACAAGCGTGGAACAGCAATTTTGTGCCTTCAGCGCTTGCTGTCTCGAAGTGTCAGTTGTTGACTTCACGGTGGACCAGCGAAATAAAGTCAGTGAGGACTATTCCCAGATACAGGACCTACATGATGCTGTCTCCGACTGTGCAAGGCAGTTGATGGCCGAGAGGGACGCGCAACCCGTTTTGAAGCAGGAGCTTCCTAGGAAAGCACCGGGACTGTTGAGTCGGCTTTCCACGCTAGACCTCCCTCATTTTGATGACTACCTAGGAAGCTACCTGGGGTTTATCAACATGTTTGACAGCCTGGTTGATGCCAGGGCTGACCTTCGGCCGGCACAAAAATTGGCCTACATGATGTCGGTTTTGGATGGAGAGGCCAAAGGCCTCATCCAGCATCTGCCTGTGTCTGACGAGGCCTACCAGATGGCTCGGGACTTAATCACCTACAGGTACTACAACAAGCGTGGCCTCGCAGACACCCAAATCAAGCAGATTTTGAATTTGCCCACGCTCATCCGGGTCTTTGGGTTGCGCACCCAACTTTTGAACCCGCTGTTGGTGGCAATAAACGCCCTCAAGTGCTTGGATCTGCCCATGGACCAATGGTCCTACCTGCTGGTACATATAGTGATCACGAAGCTGCCTGCCGACCTAAGGTCACGGTTTGAGCAGTGCTTTGGCGGGGATAGAGCGACACATCTACCCCCTTTTGCGGACCTAGAAAAGTTTTTGGAGGACGAGTGCCGTGTCTTGGACAACTCCTGTGGTGACGCGCCGGCTAAGTCGCAGCCGCCCAAGGTCAAGGAGCAGGTTCGCGTTCACACCCGAGGAAATGTTGATCGGCGCCCTCCTCGATTTGCAGTCACGCAGAGCCCAGCGGAGTGCTCTTACTGCAAGGGGGCACAGAACGGCCAGTTGTAGGGCATTCTTGGCCCTTCATGTCGCCTCTCGTAGGCGCATCGCAAATGCCCGCCGCCTTTGCTGCTCTTGTTTGGGATCCCACTACCAGCGAGACTGCCCAAATTCTCGCTCCTGTCTTCACTGTGGAGAACAGCATTTGGACATTATCTGTATGAATGCCAGAGAGGTAGGCCGCTTGTCCAATCAGCCGACGCCGCGCATGGGCGGGTGTTTTGACGGTGGCAACCGAGGCTCACCGAGATTCGCCTCACTCACTTGATTGCCACGTACCCCGCTTGGAGAACCGTAGCGTACGCACGCGTCCTCTCTCTCGCGCACCAGAATGTGCGACAGCTCAGCGTCACCTGCATCATGACTGCTGTCCCATGTATTCCCCTCCTTTGGCGGAGCGTCCCCGCCTTGACTCGCGCCCACCTCGTTTTGGGCGGGTGCGTCTATGACCCCCCACAGATGGCGCGCGGATCGAGTCATCGCGCCTTTGAGGACTTCAAGCCGCATCCTCGTTTTGTCTTGCCTGGTCCTGGCCAACTAGCTAACTGGCTAGGGCAGGAGTCAATGACCTATTATTGCCTGGCCAACGGTCGCCGCCCTGGCAACAATAGGTCATTGACTCCTGCCCTATAACGCCAACCACCCCCATTGAGACCGTTATCCTACCAACGGTTGCTGATAGGGTCTGGAGATCCACAGGGGCCTCTGTTCTTATCCACGATATATTGGACACAGGTTCACAGGGTTGCAATGTTTCCACTTATTTGATTGATTGATTGATTGATTAACACTTTATTGTACACCAGTAAACATGAGGACATACAATATTAACTTAAATAACTTAAAACTAGTAGCACAATAGGGCGGTCTTATCGCAAAATGCGATCTCTTCCAGACAACCTAGTTTGGAATACAATGAATAAAAGTATAATAGTGTGGGTTAAGGTGTACAATGAAGAACAGTGTCATAATAGGTAAAATAATAAAACATAGTATTATGTCAAAACAATGTTATATAAGTAAAAACATAAAATACGTATAAATTGTACGTACAATACATATAATAATACTAATACTAAATTACTGAATGGCAAAACAATACTTATATACAGTAGATAAATAAACTACATATATACATACTAAACATTATAATATACATAATAAGCTATATATACAAATATATATAATTATATATATATATATATATCTAAATATATTTATTAATATATACCTACAACTGTCATGATAATTGTGACAAATAATGATGAATTTGGTAGGGCAGGTTAAATTAAATATGGGTTCCTTTCCAAATTGCATTCGGGGAATAGGTGACGTAGCCTCTACTGTTGCAGGGCAAGTTAAGGTTTTGTTTGCTCCTGTTGAATCTTCACACCCGAGGATTAAAACCTCGGCTATTGTGCTGAAGAATATTTTGGGTATGCATCCATAGAAACAGCTACCTGCTGCTGTGGTGAATTTGACATCGGGATTGGAACTGGCAGACCTCAAATTTGACACACCGGGACAAATCGATTTGTTGATTGGCTCTGATGTGCTCGGTGGAATTTTGATTGGTGGGAAACGTGTCTTGATGCCAAATGGTTTGACTGCCATCCCGACCATATTTGGATTTGCTTTGATGGGACCTGGACCTAGGGAACCCCCTCCACCCGAACTTGATAATTTGTTGGCTCTAGGCTCCGCTCTCTCTGATGCGGTTCAGAGATTTTGGGAGATAGAGGAGCCCTCTCAAGTTGCTCGTTTGAATCCAGAACATGAGGAGTGCGAGTTGTTCTTCCAGAACAATACTGGTCGACTCCGTTCTGGTCGGATTATTACGAAGTTACCTTTTCTGTCTGTTCAGCCTCCGCTTGGTAACTCACGACCTTTAGCCGAAAAGAGATTGTTGGCTATTGAGCGTCGCATGGGTCGTGATCCGTAGGTTAGACAGAAGTATATCGAGTTCATGAGAGAATATGAACAATTGGGACACATGTCCATGTCAAATTTGGATTGGCGGTCGGTGGAGCATTACTTTTTCCCACATCATGCGGTATTGAAGCCATCAACTGGCAAGCTGCACACGGTGTTTGATGGGTCTGCGCAGACTTCAACAGGCGTGTCCTTGAACCAGTGCTTGCATTCTGGTTCCATGTTGGTCAAGGACCTTTGTGACGTCATCACCAGCTTCCCACGACATCAGGTTGTCTTTGTGGCCGATATAAAAATAATGTTTAGGCAGACGATTATACACCCAGATGATCATCGTTTCCAGCTGATCCTCTGGAGAGAGAATCCACGGGATTTCATGGTCGTCTACGAGCTCAATAATAATAGTACGAATTGGTATTAGGTTGTATTACGTAGACTTGAAATCGCCCTGTTCTTGGACTAAACGTCTCGTGTTGTCTACTGTCGCCAGAACCTTTGATCCAAACGTTTGGATCAGTCCTGTCATATTTTGGGCAAAATGCTTTCTGCAGAAGCTTTGGACAGCAGGATTGACTTGGGACGAACCTCTACGCGGTAGTCTTGTTGAGGAATGGACCTCTTTTGTATCCTCACTTCCTGCCGTCAATGAGATCTCCTTGCCTCGTCCGATCCTTCCTCCCGGGAAGTACAAGGCAGCCCTTCACGGGTTTTGTGATGCTTCGGAACTTGGTGTACTTGCGGGGTTTTCCTGATCATGGCGAAGAGCAAGATTGCACCTCTTCGGACATCTCTGAACATTCCGAAATTTGAGCTCTCGGGAGCAGCACTACTCGTGCGATTGTTGAATCACGTGTCTAACACATTGGGTAAAACAATTTGGATTAATGGGACCTACGCCTGGACAGACAGTCAAATTGTTCCTTGTTGCTTGAAGGCGTCTGTCCACACCTTGGAAGTATTTGTTGCTAACCGCGATTCCCAAATACAAAAATCCGTAGTCACGCTTGTTTGGAGACACGTGCCAAGTGATCTCAACCCCACTGATTGTACCTTGCGCAGATGCTTGACGCCTAGTTTGATAGGCCATTCGCTGTGGTGGGGTCCGGAATAGTTGAGTCGACCAGAAATTGATTTGCCTCGAACGCCAGTTTTGAATACTTCCAATTTGGCGGGTCTACGAACACTCGCTCTTAAGAAGGTGGAATGCGCCTTCGACCCAGATTTCTTGTTGAATCGCTTCAGCTCCCTTGACAAATTGTTAGGTGTTACTGCTGCGATAAAGCGTTTTGTTTTTAATTTTAGGCACCCACAACAGAAACGACTGACACTGTTTCTCTCACCATAGGAACGACAGGAGTCCCTCACCTTTTCGATTCGTTCTGTGCAATTAGCGCATTTTGAGAAGGAGATTGCTATCCTTAAACCAGGGAAATCGAAATGGTAGGAAGCTGTATCTAAATTGAACACCTTTTTGGACGATACGGGTCTCTAGCGCGTTGGAGGGCGTCTCAAGAACGCCAACCTCCCTTACGGGCCACGTCACCCCCTGTTGTTATCCAAGGACGGTCATTTGGTACATCTGTTGGTAACTGACCGTCACCTCAAAAATTCGCATGCTGGTTGCAATGCTCTGTTGGCCATTTTGCTATGCGAGTTTTGGATTTTGTCTGCCCGAAGAATAATTCGGAGTGTAGTGTTTCGCTGCATCCCTTGCTACTTATAGCAAGGGTTGCAGCGAAAGACTACACTCCGCTCAAGGCTTCTACCATGCAGCCCTTGATGGGAAACTTACCAGCAGATCGCGTAACGGAGAGCAGGACGTTTGACGGTGTTGGCACGGCGACCGAGCCGTTTGTAGCCATATTTGACAGATTTGTATCCCGCAGAGTGCTGCTTTCCTTGCTCCGTTCTGATTGCGGCACTAACTCAAGGGCATTTAGAATTATTTGAATGACGTAGTTAATAATCTTGAAATCAACAAGGCTGATATAGATAATAGGCTTGCCTGACGTGGGATAAATTGGTTGTTTTCCCCACCATATTGTCCACACTGGGTGGTATATTTGAGGCCGCTGTAAAATCGGCCAAGACACACTTGCGCAGGACAATTGGTGAATCAGTCCTTACATTTGAGGAACTCACAACTGTGTTTTGTAAGATTGAGGCCGTTTTGAACTTAAGGCCATTGTGCCCGATCTCCTCAGACCCAAATGATTTGGAGGCCCTTATGGCCGGGCCATCGATCACCCTCTTGTCGCCTTGCCTGATTACCCCTATATTGATACGAAGCCTAATCGTCTCTCGCGTTTTGAATTGGTACGCCAGATTACTCAGAGCTTTTGGAAACGCTGGAATATGGAATATTTGCACATACTTCAGCAACGCGTTAAGTGGACCGACAAGACAGATCCACCCAATATTGGAGACCTCGTTTTGATTAAGGAGGCTAACCTTCCACCACTCAGATGGCGCAGGGGGCGCATTCTTCGTTTGGTAGCTGGGCCTGATGGAGTTCCCCGATTTGCTGAGGTCTTGGTGGACGGTTCGATTCCGAGGAGAGCGGTTGCAACGTTGTCACGTCTACCACCCGATTAGCGGACCGATAGGCCGGTCCGGGGCGGATGGATGTTTGAAATAGAAATATTGTCTATGATAAGTCAAATCGATTATATCAGTTTAGTAACATTTTATTTTGACTATTATAATTTTCTGACTCTGGTCACACTATGAACTGTCAAATCATTCTCATTCTTGCTTCCGGAAAATTACCTTGTGGGCACGCCATTTTTTGCTTGTCGCGTGATTTGTAGAATTGAAGTAAATTTGGTAAAACTCTTGTTAATTGCCGCTTTTTGATTTACCACCGACATCAGTTTAGTGAGCCCTTACACGACAAAATAAATCACAATAAAGTCAGTCAGTAGTCAGTTTTCGTATTCATGCATTTTAAAAATCAGCTTAGTGTATTGACCGCCGCTGTCGCTCAGCTTATCGCCGCGAGATCGCATCGCAGTTACCTTATACACACAAGCACACGTACCTATTGTGCAGTCTTATTCTGCACCTTTTAACAGTTTATTCTTATTTACTATCGAAGTAAAATTGACGAAAATAGGGTCTTATATTATCGCACACTGTTTAAAATTATTTTAGGTGAATAAGTATAATGTCAATAGTGTATTACTAAAATATTTTGCAAATGCATATCAACACCGTGTATATTAAATAAATCTTTAATACCCACGTCAAAATAAACGAACTCAAATGTTGCACCATTGTTAATTATCGCTTGCTAATCGGTGAAGGAAAACATCGTGAGGAAACCTGCATATCTGAGAGTACTCCATAATGTTCTCGAAAGACATGGGAAGTCTGCTAACCCGCACTTGGCCAGCGTGGTGGACTATGGTCTTACCCTTATCATAGTGAGAAGAGGCCCGTGCCCAGCAGTGGGACAGTATAAAGGGCTGATGATCATTATGATGAAATATTGCAGCACAGTTTCACTAGTCTCTGTTATAATTTGCGCCTCGTCTAAAACACTTAAAAACTCATACAGATAACCTTTTAATTTACCTGGATATAATAACCATAGAGGTGTGATGATACAGTAAGATCTAAAGTCTAGCTAATTGCGGACGAATTTACAAACTCTTTAGAGCACTCGTCTCAATAAATATGAAATACATATATTATATAGCTAACAAACAATAGGGTCGTACTTCGTCAAGCTGCCGAAGTCAGAAGTCACCTAATTTGAGCACAATAATACCTAAACCCTTACCACTCTGTCGAACGCAGACCCTGAATAAACACTAATAATGAAACGAAATTAAATTTAGTGAACTGTTTGTTTGTTTCATTACCCAATGTTCCCAAATTAGAGGCGTCCGAAGTAAGTTTGGCTTCACGATTTGAGATCCTCAAAATACAATTAGGGAGTAAAGAGGGGAAATATGTAAGAGATAGAAATGTTTTCCTATGTATTGTAGCTTCAGAGACAAATTCTAAATGCGTTTAAATCTACAATAATATTTGTTTATTGATAAAAGTATTTTGTAATCACTAGCAACGGATCAGGAATGACGGATTAATAAATATTTTCGCCCGTTTGCACTAAGAGATTTTTTTTAATTACCTACAGCTGTTTTAAATTGCACCCATTGCAACTCGAACACATAAAAGAAAATATGTATGTTTCGGCGAACCGAATGTTCCTAGTCGATTTGGGAAAACTATTAATATTGTGGACTGTAGGATTTCGGTTTTTATCTACTAGGAAATGAGGAAGTGAAAAGGTGAAGTGGATAGGAGCCTCTTACCTTGCTCGGCAGTCTTTTTCTTTGCAAATGGCAGCCTCCTGATGTCTTCGAGAATCCTGAAGCTGCTTGAATCACTCCATTACACAAATCACTTTCACTCGCGGGCGGTTTTATTAGGTTTTGGTATAAGCGGGAGCGGTAAAAAATATGGCGGTGCGGTTTGCGTTATACGACGGACATGAGTTCCCGAGCGTCTCGAATCTTCCATTCTTTTTTTCGTCGCCGTTGAGCAGGGCGACCAATAGCGAGGCGTTTTGGGAGGGGATTCATGAAAAGGATCGCTCGGATTGGCCGAGCAGCGACGAACCATTGACGTTGACATAATTAACTAGCAATGGAAAGGATAGATGGCGCTACCAATGTATTTATGACAAATATGCCTTTTTTATTTTTGAATGGTCTTCTATCTATACATAAAATAAACACTTTATTTTTTAATTGACTTCGAGATTTTGACAATAATTTAGGCGCTTTTCTTTAAAGAGATAATTTTCTCGTGTTTTCGTAGTAAAAATATCCAAGGCTTGTTATGTTAGCTTATACCTACTACAAGATAAGACATGAAGATTTACTCAGATACGTTTTTAACCTTTAGAAGACAGAATTTCTAATAAGGCACCTTCGTAGTCATATTAAATAAATCCGGAGTATATCTGGGTGTCTAATGAACAACGAATGTTTTTTATTTGAAATGAGGCGTCTGCCACTAAATTAATATATAATAGTTTCTGAAACGCATGATGTGCCTGAAGCGCGGCTCACTCTGCATTTGTAATTATACCCTATCTTTAAACTTTTATTCAGTAATAAGTAGTTTATAAAATATTAGCCTCACGATTCTTCTCCCTCTAAAACAAAATATAGTTGCAAAATTTAGGCGTCTACTCTAACTAACTAAAACATCATGGAAACAAGACCGTTGCTGAGCGTCGATGCATTTCGGGCCACGGGGTCACAATTTTCAACTCACCGCAAGCTACCCTGCGCTTTGTGAGCTTTACAGTAACCTCGTTACCCCATTTCTTTGTGAATTTTACAAAATGGTGGCGATCCTCGCTCGCTATTCACGTGGGGTCGTTGGAGGAATACCGCGATGATTTTAGTGCGGTCAGGACGAAATTAGGATTTCTCACAGCCTAAGTTTACACAGACTAACCCTTCAATCCAGTAATAATAAGAAAAATAGCATAGGAAATTGAGTGACTTTGAATGTCATAGTTGGCCTGTGGTTACATAGCGACTAGACGCTGAACGTAACAATGTTTGCTAAACTTGCTGGGTCATAGCACCTAAGTTTTGGCCTCTAGTGTGAATGTTACTCTTTTTTACTTACATATATACTACTAAAATAAAGATGAAATAACATAGAATTTGTATTCAAGGGCATCAAAATTAGCGACCCAATTATAAAAGGCAATTGGCCACGCCTTCCTGCTGATATATCTTATCTGGGGGCACAGCAGTGTCCCCACCAAGTCGAGCAAAAAAGCGGCACGGCCATACCATCCTTTTCTCGAAGCAATTCAGGCCATTTTCGACCCCCTATAACTTAGTTGTGGAAAAAACTAGAAGCCTGTTTTTTTTTGTAACCATGCAAGTATAGTATAAACATTGTGTATTTTAAATTTCATTCAATTCGTACTACTAGTTTAAGAATTATAACGAGTCAAAATTCTTAATTTTGTCACTCACTGACCGATCATCAAAAGTCTAAGGCACTTCTAGCAGACATAGAAGCTTCAAATTTAGAATACAATTAGTGTTTTGTATATGAATCAAGGAAAAATTAAAATATTAATGAATTTCTGTCCAGTTTTCGAGATACATTAACTGCATAGATAACTTTGTAATCCTATATAAATATATAGGATTACAAAATTGCATTTAAAGTTAGAGCTTTTATTAAGAAACTTGTTGGTGTACAAGAAGTACAAGTTACCGGAAAGGACATAATAATAATGATTAAGTATTTTTATTGAAATAAAAACATGGTAGAATTAAAAAAAAAACCCAAACTGCATAACAGTTTGTCGGTGGGAGTATGTAGCGCTCGAATATTTTTACATATTATTAAAAATGACACAGTGAAATCTGTTTCACTCTGCAATACATTTTTCAGCTTTTTCAGAGTTGTTTTCTCATTTTATTATCATTTGTTCTCAGCCAGTAATGTTTGTTATAGAATATAGGGGTCAGATATTCACTAGTTCTTTTTCCATAATAGTTTTTACTGAGGGTAAACTATGTACAAAAAGAAATGAGATCCCATAAAAACAATACTTGTCAAAAATACCAAGTCTCGCGCCCCTAAAAAGTTGTGAGATCCATGTAATACCAAGTCGGTTTATTAAAAATCTTGAATGTTTTAAATAAATATATTGACTTGGCACTCGCATAAAACAATCAAATTTATGTAACATATGTAGTACTTATGATATATATGGCGTTTTCATGCGATGGCCGAGTCAATCTTTTTATTGAAAACATTCAAGATTTTTAATTAACCGACTTGGTATTACATGGATCTCACAACTTTTTAGGGGCGCGAGACTTGGTATATTTGACAAGTATTGTTTTTATGGGATACCTATTTATTCCATAATAATATGTTTTCAGCCGAGCTTTAGTTATTCTTTTAGGTTAAATCAATCTATAAAAAAACTTTGTACGCTATTTACAGCACATTAAAAATCTTAGAAACAGAGCAAAAACAAAAAGAGCGCTAACACTCCGGGGAGAGCGTGCAAATCTGGCCTTAGTCTAATCACCAAACTACTAAAACGATTCTTATAGTTCTTTCACCATTAGTTAGCGACATTAATCTTAGTATTAACCAGTTTGCATCCCATCCACTTGACTGACTTTTTTTCCAGAAGGACGGACTACCACAATCTGTCTTGTGCAACAAAGAAATATGACAATCATGGCATTTATTTTTAAATTACGACTACCAAAGATGTTTATCACAGTGTAACCACAAGTGGATCAACGAGCTTGACAAACTTCGAGTGTGAAACATCGTCAACTTCCTAATTGCAGATGAATTATTATCAAATAACTGTATTATATACAGAAGTCCGTGTAAGTACATATAGGATTAATAATTCAAAGTATCACTACTCCATTTCATTCCGTGGGTATCAAAAGACGCGAATAAGAAAAATACACGAAGAAAATAGTACCTTACGGAATACAGAAACCGCGATATAAACCCCAATCCAACCCGTCTGGCCAGCTTGGTATATTAAGTAAAATCCTCCTACTTCCACACAATGCCATGGTGACGCAAATAAGGAGAGGCCTATGTCCAGCAGTGGACTACTAAAGGCTGTATGATGATATACACAGGTGATGAATTCTTTAATAAGAGTATTAGAAATGACTGCCTCCGTGGTCCAGTGGATAGCGTATGCGACTGCTGAGCGGAGGTCCCGGGTTTGATTCCCGGGTCGGGCAAAAGTTTTACTGCGTTTTTCCGATTTCTCAGTAGCAGCACGGAGTCTGGTGTTGTACCCGGTAACGGCAATAGACTCGCCCCCTATTACGTGGGACCCAAAAAATTTATGGCAAAATGTGGGTGTAATATTACACCTCTGCCTACCCCTTCGGGGATACAGGCGTGAGTCTCTCTTTATATGAATTCTATAATATGAGTATTCCAAACTAGGCAACTGAGAATCATACTTGTAAAATATGAAATACATACATATCACAGATACACATAAACGCAGATGCAGAACGAATCATCGTATTTATTACATAAATAGTTGGCGTAAACAAAAGGTAACTGATGAACTGATAAAATTTGGACAGCAACGATTAAAAATACTTTAATCTGTGCCCGTGTCGAGTATCGAGTAAAACACAATATTCATTTTAAAATACAACAATTTTCAATTCAGATCTGTTGTAAGAATTTCATTTTGGCGCCAAATGAAAGCTAGCAACGACATTCGAGTGTCAATAAGTCACAAACAACTTTAATATATATTTGGGCTCAGTCTTTGCTTTCAATTCTATCAAAAAATAAAATTAAACATACATTTTATCTCTACGATTTTGTTTTACTGCGTGTTTATTCAAAATGCTTTCTTAACCTTACAATAGCAGACTAAGACGTGAATCAATTGCAAAAACGCCGCCACACTTTGTCAACTTGTCAACTACATGTCTGCAACAGAAAAGTTTTTCAATAACTACACGACAATACTGAAAATATGAAAAGCTCATTGATTTTCAAAGCCTTGAAGTATAGAAATATTATTTGGTTTATTTTTTACTAGCGAAACATAAGATTACCATAGACTGCAAACTCCATTACCATGGCGTTATATTATAATATCAGCCTAGTATGATAATAGAAGCTAAGAAAAGATCCACTGCGCACAGAGCACGTCTGCAAGGGGCTTCTTCTCACTATGAGAAGAATTAGGCCACTAATAAAATAAAACAATATGGAGAACTCTCATACAAGCGAGTTTTCTCAAGATGTTTGTTCTCCTTTACCGTCTAACGAGCAATACGCAACTATCCAATTCACCTAAATAACGCTTCAATTTGAAATATTATTAGAACAATTTCATTATTACACTTTTTGATGTTCTCGAAAGTTGTTGCGAGGTATATCAACGAATGTATACTACACAACAACTTTCGAGAACATCAAAAAGTATGATACTGAAATAATTCTAATAATATTTCCAATATGTATAAAATATATTTCGTAGTTCAACCCGATTGCAAGCAATTCTTTCGTTCATTTTCAAATTGTAAATAAATAATCCCAATCCAATGTTTGTTGCTGCACTCAATATTGTGGCAACATCGCTCAATTTACCCAGCCAACTAGGTATGGTATCATTTAACGTAAAACGCTGCTTCATTGCAAAAATTGTATGTATAAATATCCGAGATAAAACTTCTGACTGGGGTAAACTTATTAACTTTTTGAGTTTTATATCGGAAAATTGAGTGTACCTATGTAAAGATATTGCGTTAAAACAATATCAAATTTAAGGGCCGGCGTACATAAGAGCAGCGCAGCGCGTTTTTTCAAACTATTATTGACATTGTTATCATTTAAAATAATGGCCAAAATCAATTAACACAATAATGTTTACAAGACGCTCGCAAACACACAAATGACTTTTATCTGAAAATGAGAACAATGACCGTGAAAATGCTCTCCACTGCGCAACGCTATAGGGGCGCCGTGCCTAAGACTAAGTGCCGGTTTCTCGGATCTGCCTGTATTGAATTACTACTATGTTGACTATCACAGCAGAATTAGCATTGCTGACCTCAATATTCGCGGTTCAAATGTAAATGTGAGTGTAGGAATTTTAGTACTGGCAACTGTTCATGCAGTTTACATATTCTTAGAGTTAGCAACACCAAATATACTTATTTTTTGATCAGCAGTAAAAATATTAATAACTTAGTGATTCTTATGATTAATTGTTTCGGACTATGTCAATACGGCCCGGATAGCTCAGTCGGGAAGAGCATTGGGCTTTTAATCCAAGGGTCCAGGGTTCAAGTCCCTGTTCAGGCGACTAACATTTTGTAATACAAAAAGGTTCGTAATAAGTCTATGTAGTCCTTTAATGTTAAATATAAACATAAAAGTAATAATTATACTATAAACTGCCTTTTTAACATATTTTTTTAGCATAACCAAAAAACTTGACTACAAAAGTTTTGTTTAAAAAAATGTGTTATTTAAGTGCTTATTTAAGTTACTTTGACTATAGTGTGTGACTTGACTGTAAAAGAGTAAGTCGTATAAAATTCTGGAAGTTGAAGATCCTGTCCCTATTTCACTTTCTTCTCGTCATTTTCTAGTTTCGTAGGTTTGAAAACTAAGCCAAGTTTGTCTACTATAACGTTTCTAGCGATGAGTCAAAGTGCAGGAGCACAAAAAAATGTCTACTGTCTTTTTTCCTTTTCTATAATAAAAGGAAAGATAAATTGTGGGGAGTGAAATGGATTTGGGACATGATAATTTTGTCTTCTCCCATTCGGTGGTTAGAATTAGTAAGACGCGAGTGATACATGGTCACCGACGGTGTCGTCAAAGGTTCGCCGTTCGTAGCCGTGCTTTAATAGTAGAATTATAAAATAAATTTTAAGTAGTATAATATAAAGAAAATTCATACCTACTGTTATCAGACAAGTTCAAAAGTAGCTTCAAAATGTACCTTAAACGATTTATGGCTTAAAGAAAACGTTACTCTGTTGATATTAAGATGATGACGTGGGAACGAGATATGTAACTCTATTCCACCACATTGCACTTAAAGCTTAGTGACAAGGCGGCAAGTCAGCAAATGCACTGGAATATCACAATATAATGCCGTCGCAATGCAATCATAATTATTGTTCCTTTATGCAAATAATATATTATATTTCATCGTCAACAATATGTTAAATAATAGGTAGTATTATATTATAGTAAATTTTATTATTTTAAAGGGTCTCAGTTTTTTTAGCGTTACATTATGATTGACATATAAAAATCAAATCCTATGACATCCGATACCATTTTTAAAATATTCCGTCCTATGCCACAATTTAAAGCAGCTTTTTATGCTTACGATGAAAGCGAACCAAAACAAACTGAAAAGAAAGTTGGAGTTTTGGCTTCTGCTCTGAAAAATAAACAATTGTTCATTCTTCAGAGCAGAAGCCAAAACTCCAACTTTCAATAAATAATTTTCATTTGGTCTTGATAAAATTGAGCCTTATTATAAAACATTATTTTTATGCAGACAGTAATAGTCACAATGTGGGTATAATATTACACCTCTGCCTACCCCTTCGGGGATACAGGCGTGAGTCTATAAATAAATAAAATAATAGTCACAGTGAATTTCACGATGAACCATACTTTCGGAATGCCTATGAAAATATGCCGGGAGTACCCCTTTAAGGTATCAGATCCATGGATATAAACAGTTATGATAGCCTAGACCAAATGAAATAACAACATATTTAATAATGTTTTGAATAAAATGCGCAGAAAAGATTTCTGGGTTAGTTTTAGGTTTAGTTTTAATTTAAAATGTTTAATTATAACTTTAATTTACTCCCATGTCTAATAAGCAACATTTTAAAGGACACTGATCACAATGTATGGGATTTTGGCCTGGGCGTGAACAATTTAACATTGGAATTACAGTATTAATTTTCAATAGCCTAAACTTAATAGAAAACATTATTCTTCGAAGTTTAGTACCATGTCTTTATAATACCAATTTAATATTTGGATTAATTAACATAATTATGTAAGTAAGTTGTTGAAATGCCAAATACATACCACTTGCGGTGCAATCCATTGAAGTATTACTTGTCGTACTTCCACGAGATTGAGAATATGTCTTCTCAGCTATGTAATATTGGTACCACAATTGATGCAATGCATTGATTCATGATCATGAAGCGGGATTGGGTAATCCATATTCAAGCGCAAGTCATCGTTTGAAGCGGGTCCTGGGTCCGCAGGAAAGCCATGATCGTCGTAAGGAAATTCCGTGTTCCGGCGCAAGTTATCGTATGAAGCGGGTACTGTGTCCGTAAGTAAGCCATGGTCATCATGAGGATAATATTCGAGTCCATTTTAGAAAGCACAAGTAGAAAAAGAACAGCTAACACAAAATCAAATCCACAATACGATCAAACGAAACGAACGCAAAGCGAATGACGGAAACAGAATTGACAAGTTAGTCAAGTGTTGCTAGAGTATGAAAATAAATACCCAACATACTTTACCATTTTGATATTATTAAAAATAATATAATTATTTTACGTTAATTTTGACTGTCGTCTGAAAAATCTATCTACGTACTTTCAGGTTTCGGAAATCGCTTTAAAATGTGATTTTGTTAAACATTTTTCAACGATATTTTTCCACCGATTATTATTTACAAGGCAACACAAACCAACCATTCAAATATTCAAATAGTCCATTGAAGTACCTACACGTTTATAATCAAATGAAAATATTTTAAAATCCTTTATTATTATGTGTTTATTTCGTACTACTAGATAGCGATCAATATTAATAATATATTATAACAAAAACTTTTAGTAATTTACTTTTTTTTATAACGATTGTTCACGTTCAAGCCAACTTTGGCCGATCTCCTTTCTAAACCAAGATATGATGTTTCTTTAGAGAAAGCATTTAGCCTACATGTTACATAATGATTGACTTATAAAAATCAAATCCTATGACATCCGATACCATATTTAAAATATTCCGTCCTATGCCACAATTTAAAGCAGCTTTTTATGCTTACGATGAAAGCGAACCAAAACAAACTGAAAAGAAAGTTGGGGTTTTGGCTTCTGCTCTGAAGAATAAACAATTGTTCATTCTTCAGAGCAGAAGCCATAACTCCAACTTTCAATAAATAATTTTCATTTGGTCTTGATAAAATTGAGCCTTATTATACTATACTATCATCATGTTATCCGGAGATTTTCAGTAGTTGTAAATAATTATGTGCGGGTTACAACAGAAATAATATAAATGTAAGGACCAGACATAAAAAAGCAGCGACAGCCTAGTGGAAAGACCTACGGACTACTACGCAGAGGGTCTCGGGTTCGAATTCACGGCGCGCACCAATAACTTTTCGAAGCTATGTTCGTATTAAATTGTTAATTATTTATCGCCGACTTTACGGTGAAGGAAAACATCGTGAGGAAACCTGCATGTCTGACAGTTCTCCTTAATGTTCTCGAAAGAAATGTGAAGTCTGCCAACCCGCACTTGGCCAGCGTGGTGGACTATGGCCTAACCCTTCTCATAGTGAAAAGAGGCCCGTACCCAGCAGTGGGATAGTGAACAAGTGAGGACATGTTTGTATTTATCATAAGAACAACGATGACATTTTCGAATTGTTGTGTCAATTTACGAATATCCAGTACGGCACCTAGCGAAATGTGTAATGCGAAAGGCATGCAAAAATCCTGTTAAGAGTTTAAAACATTCGTCATGCCAAACAAACTGAAGTTAACTTTTATACAACAATGTGCCAGTTCCCACAATCCGGTTCCGAAAAATGTTCCATATTCGTTCCTTTGACCTACTTTGCACATGCGCGGCATATCTAAATTTTACATAAAGCTTCGAAAAATTTCCGTGTGACGCGCGGCGCATTGCGGCACAACAAGCAAATATTGTGACAACACCGCACCGTTGAGCATTCGAAATTGAGCACCGTACATAAGTTTCCATCGCACGAAAATGCAAACTTGAACAATTTCCGAACTTATCTACATGGAAATTCCTAAATGAACTTTGTAAGATTTTGAAGATCGTATTTCTCAACTAAAAGCGCTCGCGATGCCGTCAAAATATTTGAGAAGCACTTGTAAATTGAAATGGTTCATATTCGACAAATAGTATATAACAAAATTATTTTCTATAGTTAAAAATATAGATGTCCTGTCACACTTTATTTTTCCCAAAAATATTGCTATTTTGCCGTTCATATTTAACAAATTACCGAGCCCGAGCAATAAGGGGTGGTATTTAAACGCAAATCAAATAAAATACTTTTTTTATGAAATAATAATCCAAATTTCCATCAAAATTACTGATTGCACAGCAGAATACACAACTCAAAGTATTAGAAAACACACTACAATTTATTTACGTAACGTACGGCTGTTTATCTTAATGCAAAGCAATTTTATTAATGCACTGCTTATAATGACTAATATCCCAAGGGTTGTATTTAACTGTTAGTCAAAAATACTAATTTTCCATCAAAAATACTAATTGCACCGCTAAGCTAAGTTGACGGAGCCCTGCTTCGCAGGGCTCCTATTTTTGAGAGAAGGGTCACAAGAGAACCTAACATAACCTATTAAGTTTTCTGAGTGGATAAGTTTACTCGGATAGATATTTTGCTTTTACAGTGAGTATCTTCTACATGCGCACTAGTTAATTTGCTGTGCAGTTAGTATTTTTGATAAACATTTAGATGTTTTTGTACTTAAATAAATTTATTTGTATCGCATTATGAGGATAAAAGTAATGTAATGCTGATGTATTTTTTATTTTTTCTGCAGTAATAGTTTTGTTAAACATTCAGTTTATTTGTAGTAGGTAAAGTAATTTATTTGATTTAATAAAGCATATAAATGATGAAAATATATTGATATGTGATTATTTATTTGATGTGCAATTAATAATATTCCAGCAATAAGTAGTATTATGAAGCAATTTCTGTACCTAAAATTGTACCTACCTATTATGTATTAAATAACTTGTTGTGCTCATTTTCGTCTGATTAACAACATTAAAACGCTTGTTACTAACACAATATGAAAGATATTAATATGTTTTTTTCCGGCACCTATTCGATATAGTCATACTCTATTTTATAATATGAACAATGTAAAAATAAATCAGACTACTCTATCGGATTCACCATGCAAGTCCTAGCCTTGTAATGAAGGACGATCCTATTACCATTTTATGAGTACATTTTGAGAAAGGCCGCCTTTAATCAATATCAGTTTTGCCACGTATCAACAAGAATCTGGCTTTTGGAACTCTAAAGGATTACAACCTTCTGTTAGACATGTCTATATCTTGAATATTTGAGAGCACTGTCTCCGGAAATTGACTGTCATAGATGTTCACAACAGGTTGTACCGACAACTGAACGTGCTCACGTTCGATTTGAATTTCACCAGTATATTGTCTATGTGTGAGTGTTGGAATTGACTTAACCTTTGTGTAATAACTTATACCTAAATATAGATAGTTACGTATCTGTTGTCAATCGATTTATGATGTTGTATTCCGTTAACTATATAATTGAGAAAATCGTTGTGATAATCGTTCACTTTTAAGGTTAAAATTAAAATTGAAAAAAAAAGTGCAATAACAATTTAACTAAAACACAATTTTATCTCTTCGGAGACATAGGCTTGAATCTATTAAAAAAATGTAGTAATCGTATTTCGTAGCATAAACTCTTTAATTTAATCCATATGCATAATTAATGACGAAAACTGAACAACTCCTATTGGTACATTTTTAATTACTCAGATGACACATTCACACCACAAATCTTGATCGTACACGGCACTAAAATATGTGTGAATGATGTGTGACTGTGTTCCTTTGGTATCAACCAATTTAATGTTAGCCTGTAACCACGGCGTATAAACCGACCGTAAAACTTGGTTCGCCCGATACAATCAAAATGTTTAATATCAACGGGCGTGATTTAAAAAGTTTCTTTGTTTTTGTTTGAACTGATTGTAAGTGAAAAGTAGCTGGTTATGAGAATATGACTTGTGAATTGATTTTGATTGATAAATTGTGTGTAAATAAACATTATTCAATATGTATGAGTACAGTTTAATGTAGTAATTAACGCAATTGTCTATACAATTAAAAGGATTAAGGCTGAAATTACATTTATCTCTGTTATGTACTGTTAATTTAACCAGCAGCAATAGCCTACTGGAGAGACAAAAATCTGTTACGCAGAACTTCATACGTTCATACCCTCCCTGCGTTTAAACCCAAGAAATTTTGCGTTTGATTTGATATTCAGGAAACAGCTCAAGTCTACCAATCCGCACTTCGTCAGACTTACCCTTCTTGGCTTATATGAGATGGTTGAAACAGCAGAAACCCGTGTCCAACAGTGGGACAAAATACCAAATACTAGAACAACAGGTTAGGTATGAAGTGCAAAAGATATTTTCCATATGAGCTCTTCATTGCACGATAAAACTTCTTTATTTTTTTGAGCAGCTCATTCATAACGAAACCACCTGAGCACTGATAACTTCGATACATCTAATGTGAAAAGATTCCACAGATATTGTTGATGAATTTCAAATAGCTTTTTTGGTATAACACCATAGACATAGTATTATTACCTACTTCTCTAATCTGTCACTCGGTATATTAAAAGAATGTCACTGAAAAGTTCAGCTACTACTTAAAAGCATATTCAAAATGTACAAAGTACAAAAACTGATTTTCTTTTATCTCGTGAGGATTCAAGTAGAAGCCTCACTTATCCCGTATTTAAACCCTAAAAAGTATTTCGTGGTAACGAATGTCTAAGATCACAAATGGCGACGTTCTTTTGAATTCTAAAAGTTTTATTTTCATTAGAACAACTTTATTTGGATAACTTGGGATTAAGAATTTTGCCAGATAATTCTTTTTTTTTCTGTTTTAGATGGCCTTTTTGAAGATTGGGCCATTTTTTAAAAAATAAGTATATATACGTAACATTTTTATTACAATTTCTGTTTTGAGTACTTATCACAGATAGGTAAATCTAAGATATTATTTGCTGTCTTATCCTTAATATTCAGTTTATATAAGACCATATGATAGTGACTACATTTAGCAGCAATCGGTTCGGCAGTAAGTTAACCTGCTCCAAAATTATCTTAACGACCAACTTGAATCTTAAGTTTTTTTAAATATTGACCAACTTAGGTCATTAAAACCTGCGAGTGGCTTAAAAATCTCAAAGACTGAGATACCTGCAAACTTTGCTGCTAAAAAGCTGTTTATGTCTTAAGGATTATAGTCCGATTCTTTGAAAGAAAAACAAATTGAAGGCGAACAATAGAAGTTTTGTTGGCGCCAGTCGAAACCACGCCAGCAACTATAAAGTTTAGAGCTTAAATATTGCAGCTGCAGAAAATGTCTAGCGTTTCTTTGTTTTATTTCCACATTCTCAGCGTATACCTATCTGATGTTGTTTACTGACTAGAAACAATCTTAAAGTTCAATATTTTCATCGACCTCTGCGACTAGATTTGTAAAATATTACTATCAAGTTAATCTTGAGAGTAATCTTTTAAAGTCTAATGGCTTTAAAATATTACTCTCAGTGAATTTTGCATTATATGTAGATGAAGAAATATTTATTTTTGAATACCGTTTGGCGCAATTTCATATTTCTCTGAATAATAAAATGCAGATGCAGTATTTCGGTTTCAAATTGCATAAAAATATTATATTGTTATTATCGGGACGTTGAAGTTGAAGTACGACCTAAAAGTATCGGGCTTCACCTTGTTTACAATGTAAGTAATAATTATAATTATGATATTATTAATATAGAACTGTTTAAGACTGAAATAATCAAACTGAGTCAAAGAAATTAATTTAGTAAAATGTTTTTAATCTTTTAATGCAGTAAAATGTATAATTTTATATCTGTCGCCCACATGATAGGCAAGCTTCAAAGTTCATAAATTATCGACATGAGTTAACAGACGTATATCGGAATACAATAAATGTAATAAAAAAATATTTGATGATTTCTAGTTGTGAAAATATGAGATAAACATGAAGAAACATTATAATTTTAAGAAAACATTATAATCGTACCTAAAGTAATAATAACATCTACTGAAAAATAAAGTGAAATATGCTGAAACTATTGATGTGCGTCAGTACGTGTTTTTACAATTTACTCGTAATACTTTTGACCAATATATTATTTGATCATACAAAATAAATTTGATTTAGTTTTGTTTACTGTCAATTAGCTTGTATACAAACCATGCTTATTGTTAATTATTTGACTGAATTGATTAAACATCTATTACATAAAATAATACTATCTTTGTTCGCTTTCATCAACAAATTCTTATGTTAAACATTATTTTAAACATTATTTTATAATAAATTTAAATATACAGTGACAACATTGCTATCCTTTGCACGACATTAAAAAGTTAACACATCTTCTTTCTCTTTCTCTTAGCGTTATCCCAGTTTCAATCTGGGTTCCGCTTAATAGTCTAACCGGATTTGGCTGAATATTAGCTTTTCCACAGAGCGACTGCCTGTCTGACCTCTGCAACCCGAAGGGATAGCAATATTCCATTATAGGCTTCTACAATTTAATGTGTTACATTCACGTAAACCCAAAAAATGACTAGGCTTCTTTAATTACTACTAAGATAAAATATTTTACTAGTAATTTAGTTACAATTATATGTATTTAGACTGGTCTCAGTTTATTAAGAAGGTACTGACGCCCTGTAACGACTGTCAAAGATCTTCATGAGAACCGAGACCGACGGCTTAACGTGCTCTCCGAGGCACGGGACAAGCGATAATTAACAATTCAATACGCACATAACTCCAAAAAGTCATTGTTGCGCGCCGTGGATTCGAACCCTCGATACCCTCTGCAATGCAGTCTGTTGGTATATCCACTCAGCTATCGCTGCCTTGCCTGCTGTCTCGAACAGATGAGACATCATTGAATTGAATACTATAAAAATAATCTAAAAAGTAACTGTGGGTTTTACAATGTATCAATCGTGCTCGCTGCCCGTATCTGCGATATTATTATATTTGCCAACAAATAATGTAACAGTTCACTCAGAAAGTATTGCGAAAAAAAGTTTTTATGTATGTGAGACTGGCCAGTTATAATTTATTTAAAAATATGATTACTTATAAGTAAAAATAGGTAAGTTTTAAATTCAAAACTTCCCTCCACATTTCTTGCGAGTTAATTAAAATTACCGTGTCTCATTGAAATAAATTAATAGTTTAAAAAACACTAGAAAAACACCCTTTTATAAATGCACGTAAAACAAAAAATAAATTATGGATCGTTCAAGTTGTCTCTATTTCTGGGCTGAAGTGTAAACTATGTGCTTTTAATTATAATGTTTGATTGTAAAAGCGTGGGGCGCTGGAACAGGAAAGACGTTCTTGTTAAAAAATCAAGTGAACAAATGTTACGAGCAGCAAGTTAAGCAGATTGGCGCTCTAACTGCAGTTGCAGCACGACTAGTAGGTGGCTCTACATAAACAGTCTGTTCAAAGTACCAGTTTGTGTAACTCAGACAAAACATGTGCCATCAGCGAGGAGAGACGACATTCACCTACATTTTTAACGCCTCTTCTTTCAGGAAATTAAGTACATAAGGGTAATGCGTCAACAGTGGCAAAATGTAGAGTTCTTGTTCGTGGACGAGATATCTTTGGTTGCCTTTGGTAACCCTTTGGCGGCATAAAAGTTATGCTCTTGTGCGACCTCATGCAGTTTCCGCCAGGTAGTTAGGATTAGTATTTGTTTACAATAAAGTCTTTCCTGTTCCAGCGCCCCACGCTTTTACAATCAAACATTATAGTTAAAAGTACATAGTTTACACTTCAGCCCAGAAATAGAGACAACTTGAACGATCCATAATTATTGTTTTGTTTTTATGTGCATTTATAAAAGCGTGTTTTTCTAGTGTTTCTTAAACTATTAATTTATTTCATACTTGTTGGTCTTTGATAGTGAAATATTTTTAACATTTATACATTTATTTTAAGTAGGCGAATGAGCCCGCATTCTCTCCATCTCCGCTAGTGCCTCTGTATTGTATGGTGTTTTATCTGTCAGCTTAGAGCAATCTAGCTCTTCAATCTGCAGACCACTAACTATTTTACTACACAAACTATCCTTAGTTTCACGCTGGGTGCTGCTAAACCTCACCGATGTTCAGAAGCAGGCAAGGGTGAAATGGATTGGCGCAATGTTATGATACACAAATTTGAAGCAGGGTCGTCTCTGTGTGTTTACGACATCGTTACAGATGATGAATCCTGGATTTATCAATACGATCCAGAAAGAAAGCGCCAGTCGACGGTTTGGGTGTTTCAAAACGAATAATCGCCTACCAAATTAAAGCGAGCTAGAAGCGGGGAGAAGATTTTGATCGCAAGCTTTTTCAATTTGACTGGCTACTTGGTGCCAATTCCTTTACGAAACCAAAGAAGCATTAACGCTGAATGGTATACTACCAAATAATTGGTAGAAGTTTTCTCTGTTGTGAGCAACAAGCGACCAAACACAGGGCTCCGCGGGCTACTGCTCCACCAAGATAATGCGCCCGCCCACACCGCAATAAAAACGACGGACTTCCTAGACAGCACACCGGTCAAACTCCTGGGTTACAGCCCTCCTAGACCAGACCAGACCTAGCACATATAGATATAACTAACCCTCGGGGATTACAATACAATTTCAATTCTAATAAATTACAAAGCTGTTATGTAATTTGCCCAAATGTCACAAATAAATTGTAACAGCCTCTCCATTTTTTGTTGTCATTGAAAAAGTTTATAGAATTTTTGTTACGTAACTGCCCTCTTAAGAATACGCTCGGCATTTTCCACTCTGTTTGTGACTTACAAAATTGATTCACTGAAACGGCACGAACTACGGGTAGCTCGCAATGCAGCAGATAATTGTACTTTGCATTTAGTTTATCGTGTCGGTAGGTTATTGCATTTGTATTGATCCTGGGAAGTTTGGCTCAAAGAAGACAGAACAACAGTTTATTTGTCTGTAATGAAAAGATCTTCGCTGAGAATGGCGCTGAAATAATGAAGACATGGGTTTACCATTATCGATGTTTATGTAACTATGATGTTTTATCGTTCTGAAAGGAGAAAAACAGCCAACATTGTGACCTGATTGCAGCGCTATACAGCTGAGATATACACATTTACATATATTTATATAGATATTATTTGTTTGAACAATAAAGATGCAATTATTTTTATAGGTTCTTCGATTACTTATATGATGACTGAATCATTCTGTGGCTACGGCTGGTGAAAACCAACCAACGCCGGAACAAACAGAACATAATTATTATGTAATTATTTCATATTTCTTATGAATTGACTACGCGTTTGAGACAAATTACATCAATATTAGTATAATAATGTAAATGTAAATGCCACACACGGTCACCCATCCAAGTGGTAATCTGTGCAAGCGTTGCTTAACTTTGCAGATCTGTTACGAACGGAAAACCAAGTCTCGCTATGAGCGCTACCGTGCTTCGAAGGGCACGTTAAGCTGTCGGTCCTGGTTATTGTCTAAGGATAAAGATCGTCAGGCCATGTCGGAGGCCTTAGGGCGGTCTGAAAACTCCGACACCAGAGTTGGCCACACACTCACACGAAAAACGAACAAAGTATAATAATGTACAAATCACGAAAGCTTGAAAGTATTTTATATTCAAACTAGAGGACGCCAGCAGCTACGCCTGCACATTTTTTTTAATTTACCCGTTTTGGCCGATCCCGTGGGAATTTCGGGAAATCCCTTCTTAGTGCACCCCTACGGTCCCCAAGGAACATACATGCCAAATTTCAGCTTCCTGCGCCCAATAGTTTCAGCTGTAGCGTGTCTGTCAGTCAGTCAGTAACGCAAGGATTTTATATATTAAGATTTTACGATACTAAACAGAATCATTACAAGTATTCAAAACGTACTGTTCCAAGATTTGAAAATAGCTTTTATTAAGTACTAGCCGTTTCCCGCGGTTTCACCCGCGTCCTGACGGAACCCTATTTTTTCTAAAATAAAATATAGCCTATGTTACCCGCAGATAATATAGCTTTCTAATGGTGAAAGAATTTTTAAAATCGGTCCAGTAGTTTTTGAGTTTATCCATTACAAACAAAAATACAAATTTTTCCTCTTTATAATATTAGTGTAGATTTAGAAAAGGGTATTCAGCGACCATACAATGTGAGCCTCACATACCTAAGTTTTTTCATATTAGATTAGGAAGACAATATTATATTGTAACGGTATTCCGTTTCGGGTCAGTAAACATGCCGTTGACATGACTGGTATTTAGGATTTTTGGCAAAAATTACTTTAAGAATTTTAATTAATTCTAGGTTATAATTAAACAAGCTTATAACGTAGGTATAAAAAGGCCTTTGCCTTACATAATAAGAGGAAAATAAAATAACGACGTTCGTTTTGTCTCATAAATTTATATAGAAAAATAAGTCAATTAGTTGGATAACAAAATCAGATTAAAGGGATATGAACACTGATTTTACGTTGCCTTTCGTTACATATAACACGTAACTTTATTTCGAGTAACCAATATTATGTCACTGTTGCAAGCACCATGTTCATAGAGGGCAATACATTCTCTATTACTTTTAGAAAAAAATTAAAGTATACCCTACAAACAAACTTAAAGTCTTTTAAAATTAGCCTGAATTTCCGCAAAACAAAATTACTATCCGCAAATATAAAATCTCCATGCAATCATTTAATCTTAATTACGTCCTTACAACGTAACAAGACCGTAACATGCAACTCTTTGTCTACGCCCGCTAATTTCGAGAATTGGTAAGTGAATTTCATTGGGCTCCTGCAATTCAAATGTTATCAGCGTTTATATCGGTAGCTTTCACGCTACATTATTCCATGGCCAAGAAAATAATCCCGTTGTTATTCCTGTTAAATACTTCTGTTTTCGTATACCTGTTTATACATATATCAACAAAAGTGTTTTAAAAAATTTAGTAAAGAATCTAAAATGGGGCGTGGTTTCTGAGTCCGACCGATCTATTTAAATATTGGTTCTAGTCAGCCTCGTGGATTACAAGACCAAGGATTGCATGTCGATATTCACTATCGGCTAGAAGATAGGGTCAGAATCACATTTGAGTTTAAATGAAATTGGTAAAAAGGGATTTTCCCATGAAGTTATACATTATGATATTAACACGGACCAGTATCAATTGGAATTCATATTCAATTAATTTTGAACCTCAAACAAATGTTATGAATACTAGTGGATATTGACAACTATTTTCAAAAAAAAAGAAAAAATAACCTGTTAGAGTCTTGGCTTAGGCATAATTCTATGAATATGGGCCAGTTTTTAAGTAAGACAAAGCAAATTTGTGAATAGTATAAAATAAATAAAATAAATAAATAGGAATATGAGTATAATTATTTAAACCATAAGTGGAGAAGAATGTCTTTGTCATTCACTTGTCCCTATATCTTCAATATATCATTGAATATGTAGGTATACGCTATACAGTCTATAAATACAAAGAATACTTGCCTTTAAGGCTATATGATGTCAAAGGAAATTAATTAAGCCACAGAAACCGCAGTCATACTAGTATCTAATGTATTTTTGCGGTGACGAAGTTTACGGAAGAAGTGGCATTGATATAAATATGGTACCTATAGTTATTTATATTGAGGTTAGTTATTTTTAGAACCTTATAACATGCGAATCCTTCTGATTATTTCGCATCGTTATATAATAATTATAAATACACCTATCGCTACTAGATGTCTTCACAATAAAATTTACTGCTAGTTCGTGACCTTCCTCAATTAATAGAATATTAAGTTTAGAAATATGTATTTTTAATTCAGGCTGGTTGTTACTGTGATTAAAGATTCAAGCATATTAACTCGACACCATAGCAATACTGGCTTAGATTTCTACACTACAACATCGAAAACAATGTCGTGTATATTATTTTCATAGATATGTGAGGTGCTACGAGGCTTGCGTGCTACGCCAAGCCTACATCGTTTCAAGTGCCTACGCGATCGAATGGATCTGTACAAAGCTCCACTTACTATGTCCTTTGCCGACTACGAATCTCGCGGTTACGGATAATAATATTGCAATAATCTGCTTTGCCTGCATAATCTCATATTGCATATGAATGGTAGCAATAGTAAGCAGCAGTGGTAGGTGATTTATATTCATGGAATGTTCTCAGCGATCATTGAGTTACATTATAATATGTTACGTGAAAGTCAACGACAACCCAAGGCTGTGTTGTCATTGGTGAAAGCATATCATTTACTGGAAGAGTACATATCTGAAGATAAGATTATTCACTTTTTTTTGTTATGATATTACTAGTTCATCCCGCAGCTTTTATCACGTTGAACAAGGTTGGTTCGGTTAACACACCAGGGAGAATTGAAAACTCAGTCTCTTAAGGACATTCAACTTGCGCGATTAAAGTTTACATACATACATCGTCTCACGCCTATATCCCCGAAGAGGTAGGCAGATGTATATTGCTACACCCACTTTTCGACAGATTTATTTTAGTCCCACGTAATAGGGCCTATGGCGAGAATTTCCTAACAGAAAAACCCAATAACACTTTGCAAGACCGGGGATCGAACCCGAGACCTCGCAATCCCACGCGAATATTTATGCCGCGAGACCAACGAGACAGTCAAAAGTTTAAATAAACATTAATTTTAAAATTGAAAAAATGTTACCACGTACCAGTTTCAGCGCTGATATACTTGTGGTAACGCCAAACTGATATTCGTAATAAACCTAGCTTCTTTTCAATAAGGCAGTTTAAATTTCCCGCTCCCCTTTCCCAATGATATCAGCCATGCAGCGCTGAGTGCCTAAGCGTCAGAGGCGATATGGGCGAATAAATGAAATGTGACTGGCAACACTGAGAAGATCTGCCAGTTCGAATAAACCTTGCCGGCGACCAACACGTGCTTGCGCAAGCGTGTTTGCTCTCGAGCCGCAAGAAACCCGCGATTGATCCCCCGCTAACGCACCGCGAACAGAGTGTCTGTCGTGTCGCTTAAATATATTCCCGCATCGCTACCACGTAGTGAGAAAAACTTCAATCAAGAGTGGTCGTTGCCAAATCCGCGAAGTGAGACCACGTGCAAGTTTTACGGAGGCCGAAGGATCTTGGAGGTGAACGCTGCATATCCTATTTCATTTCCCCGCATCGACCTTCATATACTGCCATAAAGTCACACTGTACTGTAAATTTGTCCATATTATCGAAGAACTTTAATCGTGTTATTTGGCGCGACCAACTTGATATACTAAAGTAATGCGGGCGGATGAATGTAATGAGAAATAAAATCAGACTACCGTCTTTCTCACTCGTTTATTATGTACAATACCACTAACGATGTTTACTCTGCAGAAAGAGAAAATATGTGGCATAGCCAGGATTATTCATAGGCTTTGTCTTTTTTTGTGACTTAGAAATACTTTATACCTATATCAATATCTTGGTCGTGTTCTAGCCAAGATTCAATGTTTAAGTCGAGCAAATCCAATAAATAGACACACATTAATATATTCGTAGTAATAAATTCTTATTAATCATTCATAAATTATCAAAATAATTAGATTTGGCTATCCCATGATTTTCTGACTACTATTTATTAGATGGCTACGCTTGATATTTGATAATATTCTCTTACATAATAATACACCCAAATAATAAAACTGACATTTATGTAAGTACCTATCGCAAGACAACACAATAAAGAAGTAAAATACGGTTTGTTAGTAAGTTACGGTCTATATAAGTGATTTACGTATAAAATTATTCATGGTCTTTATTAAACCACCAGCCGTAAATTGTTTGGTTGGTATGCGGTATATAAACACTGTAAATCTTAACCCAAAATGAGGATATGTTGCACAGGAACACACGAAACGATGCAATATATCCCATTTTGAATTCGTATTGGATAAGGTGTGATATAGTGACTTAATAAGTAAGGGTTATGAAAAGGCAATGGATTTGTGAAGTTTACAAGTATTGTCATGTTGTTTTTACAGGTTTATTTCGACACGAAGAGAGCCGTAAGAAGACATAGGAGTTCATTACGCATTAAGTAAATTACAATATCTAATTTAGAAAATACCTTTGGCACGTAAAAGTAATGTCCATGATATGCTTATTTTCAAAAAACAGTTCATTATATTATAGCATTCCGAAGTCAACTGCTGGACTAGATGGTGTTTTCTGTATATGATGGAATATTATACAAAAGCATTATTCTCCCTTGGTGGCAGATGAGCCCGACAATGTAAGGTAACTACCGGTCATGGGCATATGTCTATTCCTCTAAGGAATGAGGAATACGTACATTCTTAGCCGCCGACATATTTCGGTTTATGTTTGACCCAGATTCATTGCTCCCAAGTGTATATACTGGGGAGCTTTTAACTGCGAGAATATAATACTAAATAATCTGTATACAATGTCTTATTATTTTAAGATAAAATTCCCTATGCGCATCGTGAGAGTTTTAACTGTGTATATTGCCAAACATTTTGTAGTCTAGACAAATAAATAAACTTTCTAATACATAGAGTCAAAATAGAAAGCTAGGTAAAATCTGTGTAAAAATAATTATTCGTAGAATGTTAACTTTTCTTGAAGAATCTAAGAAGAAATATTTCTATTTTTCTTTTAACTTATTCATTAGAACAAATGTTGAACTCCAATAAATAACAGACTTTTTTATGGACGGTCTAAATTATATGAATCTAAGCTATATTTTGTCCTTATTTTGTAAAAACTATTTTTGTGCATAGAACTAGATTCACTTCATAGAAGCATATTTTTTTTTTATAAATAAAGTATGCACTGTCCATAATGTCAAGCTAAATGTTCAAACGCTTTGTTGTTAGGCTTGCATGGAATAAAATAGCCCAATGCCCTTGTATTTAAACAATAAAATATCTTATATCTAAGTATTGAATATGCGACAGTATAAGATAAAACACGAGCGGTATGTTAGAGCAGTATGGCAAATAAATGCTTCGGTTTCTCGCGTGACAAGTCACTGCTGATTTCGCTTGTAAATGCTTCGATGAAAACTGCCTTCTGACAGATCAAACATGCGACAGTGACATCGCCCTCGATACAAAGCATCGTCTCTACCTATTTAAAAAATGCCTCCGGCATGGCGCGTGATTTGTATGTGATATTCGTGACTCGGAAAAATGTGCCTTTTTAAGAGGATTTTAAATGGATCGCCAGCAAAAGCGTTTTTCACAGGCCGATATTGACGTCAATTATATCATTACAAGTGTGGAGTTGTGGACGTATCATTTATCATCATAATTTCTGCCGTTTGACTTCCACTACTGAAGATTGGCCTTCGGCCATCGAAGTTTGTTATACGTATAGATATCGATTTATATACAAACTAGATATATTTTTTTCGTTGAACTTTGTGTTAAAGGAGCTTCTAAGTATAATCCTTTCCGGTGCGTGTTTGTTAGCCTTAGAGTAGCCACATAAGGTATATTACATACACATTGGCAGCTTATTTCTTCGGTTTGTGTATTGTAATTTGGTGTATTGTCTTCTCATCTAGATTCTCAGCTAGTTTGACTCCAGATATGGCGGACAATTTTACTAAAAAAACATAACTAGTTAAGAGCTAGCATTAATATTAAGCTAGTTTTGTTATTATAAGTATTTTGGGTAATGCCATTTCATGGCAAGTTTTTTTTTATAGTAATAGGCGGCAAACGAGCCGACGGATCGCCGGATGGTAAGCATTTCCCGTCGCCCATGGACACAAGCAACACCACAGGAGTCACAATTAAGTGCGTTGCCGTCCCTTAGGGTGGGGAAAAGGGAAATGATGAGGAGTGGGGTGAGGGAGAAGGAATAGGGGATAGGGCCTAAATAATTAATTTTAATGCACGTCTGATTCTATAGCTGATATAAAGCGATATACTATATCAGTTATTATAGTCCGTACATACAATTATTAAACGTCACTCAAATGCTACGTTGTGTTAATTCCATTACGAACGAATTCCATCGTGTTCATCACCTAATAACTTAATGTACGTATCCACGAAATGTTTAATTTGAAACCAGTCCGTATTTTACTAAAACAGAACCAAAACTTCGATTCATTTCCTTTCTTCGGCAGCCATGTAAAGTTAACAGTCACGAACAGAAGTTACTTCATTGATTCGCGAATTTATGGTAACTTTCTTACCGTACCGATATCAGTTTTCACAACTTGAAACTTTGTGCCGAAACCTTGTTTTATGTACTTTACTTATTTTACCTGCTGTTACAAAATGCTTTCTCTCTCTCTCTCTGTTTCACTGTGTCTTTTAGTGTAAAATGGCTCTAATGGTTGTTAAAGCGCCAAGTATGTTCAACTTCTGTGAGACGTCAATCGTCATTACGAAAATAACAACATTATTTATGGAAGAAATCTTACATGAACTGCGTATATTTTTAATGGGTATACCTATTTTTATTTTTACTTTATCAGTAGGCTTTACATAAAACAAATTATTTTCTCTTCGTGATGGTAAAAAATACTAGAATAGACTGCCGCATTATAAATGCCGTCACGACGAAATGACCTTTTTTATCGTTAGCGAGGTCGTGTAAAATATCTTTCCATTGTAAGGTTTTAATGTAACTGAGGGTCCACCTTAAATGATAATAACCTCGAAGGTTGCGAAATATATAAAGAGTAATGGAGAGACTGACAGCTGGTCGAAAAGAAAGATGGGGTGTTTCTCATTGGAGTAAATTTATTTACTGATTGTAACTTTGAACTCGGATTCTCATATTGTTTAAGCCTTTGGTCGGTTTGGTTCTCTTCGTTCTTTTCTCGCACCAGGATTAATGATTATCAATATATTTTATTTGATGCCACTTTTTGAGTAGGTATAAACCAAAATAATATCTATGTAGTGATTATTACGTTCAACAAAGAACTTGAAAGTAGAATAAATGCTGTAGAAATGAGAGCACTGAGAAGTATGTGTGGTGTATCTTTGACCGACAGAGTAAAGAACTGTGTGATAAGAGAGTAGTGTGGGGTAAAAGAAAATGTAGTGACAAGCATCGAGCAAGGCATGTTAAGATGGTTTGGGCTCATTGAGAGGATGGCTGATGAATGACTAACGAATAAGATATATAAGGCAAGTGTGAATAGGTCAGGACGAAGGGGAACACATAGGCGGACGTTCTCAGATTAGAGACATCCTTAAAAAAGGATAGGTCAGAAGTACCCTAAACGGAAGAGCATGCATGAGAAATTTGATGGGAGTGAATGAAGCAAGAGAGGTATGTCAGGATCGTTGCAAATGGCGTTCCGTAGTCTCTGCCTACCTCTCCGGGAAACAGGCGTGAGTCTATGTTTATATGTTACAAAGAACTATGAAGTATATAATTGTTATGTGTTATAAGAAGTAAAAAGGCTAGACCTTTTTACTTGTTAATAAATTGTTTTAGAAATCAACACTAGGTTTGAAATATCTTACCCA
This sequence comes from Euclidia mi, assembly GCA_944739405.2. NCBI lineage: Eukaryota > Metazoa > Arthropoda > Insecta > Lepidoptera > Erebidae > Euclidia > Euclidia mi. The sequence goes on along the minus strand of OX123185.2, from coordinate 32,632,495 downwards.
CATTCATGAAAACTCGGCAATTTTTTGTTTTTTTACTACCACATACACATATCACCATCTAGTCCCAAACTAAGCAGAGCTTGTACTATGGGTACTAGATAATGGATAAACATACATATAATTTTTTTTTGTAAATACATACATATTATACATAGAAAAACCCAGACCAAGACAAACATCCATGTTCATGCACACAAATGTTTGACTTGAGCGGGAATCGATCGACCATCGGCGTAGCAGTCGCTTACACTCCCGTTGCGCCAACCGGTGGTCAACTTTTCAATTAGAATCCAGACAAAAAAAATCCAAGACTCGTGGCTACCAAATACAATAAAGACAAAATGATAATGATATGAAAGTTCTAAGCATAATGTTATCAAAGATTATCATTTATTCGTATATTATCAAATTTCATTATTTTAAAGAAAAATATACTATATTCAATTTATTTTCTAACAACCTAATGAAAGGAAAGAGGAACCCACCACGCACCTTCGGATTGCACACCCCAACTTTTGCAATAGAAAAAGGTTGACAATACCGAACTCCTCTAATGACAAAGTATAAGGGATATATGGAATAATGCGGAAATGGGTCCCGGGAAAATACCTGTTATGCAATATCCTGCTCTATGCGCCGATTATGCGTCAACACGTGTTTTGCCTCTGCACGAGGCATCCTCAGGACCGATGGGCAACGACTGAGCCATTAATTTGGCTCAGTCGTTACCCATCGGTCCGAGGGTGCGTGGTGGGTTCCTCCTACAGGTTACAGTACTACAGAGTGCCGCCAAGTAACGCCTGATTCCGTCAACTATATTTTCTAACATTTTAATAATAACAGTGGCTTCTTTCTTTTTACTCTTCTCTACACGGTCGAGATATACGGTCGGTACAACATGTAATACATATGGAGAGTAATAAAGCATTTTAATTTTAATATAAAAAATACTAACCTATATACAGGTTCATCATCCCTATACCATACTACTAGTAGTAGGGTATCGTTGCGTACTGTTGACTCAGTGCCGCAAGGCAGATCCGCCTCGCCGCCGACAATCGCAGGAACCCGCGTCACTGTTTTAGCTACTGGATATGATATGCGTTGTCTGCCTGTGGAAGAAGAGAAATGTGGTTAAAAATCGTTTTAAAATATAGAGAGAGTAAATCAGTAAATATATTAAAATAGTTTTAAAAAGCTGAAAGTTAATTTGCCATAGTTTTGTGTCTTGCCCTTGAGCTCTATCTTGAGTCCAGCTCAGTGGTACCGTATGTATTGACGTCCTACCATTAGAAACGTAAAATTTCTTGATCGTGGATGTATGAATGGTCGTTTGCAGCTCTTTAACCCAAAAACGACTGCGACGGATTTTGACAAATCTGTGTTGTAATATAGATTATACATCAAAATAACGCGTGTGCCAACTTTTGTACCTTTTGTCCCGATAATCGACCCCTACGCGGGCGAAGCATACATAAAATTGCCATATATAAAGGTGATACAAAAACTAGAAGTGGGCAAATACAGCTCTTTGGTTTATTAACATAGTTGCAAGTCAACCTAGTAAAAGCATATGAAAAATACTCAGGCAGTTAAACTAGATTGACACTCAAACTCGACCATGTTAAGCGATATTAATATTATAAACGTATCTGTCCGTTACGCTTGCCCGGATTAAAGTTGAGCCCCGAGAGAGATATAGGCTACTTTTAAAAGCATCCCCCGAGAGGTAAACCAAATTCAAAACGAACGACATACAGTGCGGGTTCGGATAGATATTTTATTACTTCACACAGACATAGTCAAACCTCCTTTAAAATAAGGCTTTAGTCGAATATTAGCACGTTATTTTAAGCAGCCAGTTCGCCTGATGGTAAGCGATTATCTCAACCCGTGAACATAAGCAACACCAGAGGAGAGACAAGTGCATTGCAGTGCAGATAAGTGCTTTGGGTTGGAAAAAGCGATAAGAGGAGAGGTGGGATGAGAGAGAAGGAATACTCTCAAATTGCACATCAAGGAGTGATGACACTTCAACCTATCCTTATGATAATAATCAGCGTAATACAAATAATAGTTTTAAGAGAAAGTTAGCACAGGATTTTTTTACTAATTTGATGCCAGTAACTTTTATCGTGTATTTTTATGTGATTGACTCGTTGTTGCATTAGTTAGCTAATCTTCCAACTAATAATATACTATAGGAATTTAAACTTTCGTGGTCACAAAAAAGGTACGTGGTATATATCCCGTAGGAACAGTTAAAAGTTATAATAATATCATCATCATCAGCCTTTAACAGTCCACTGCTGGACTAGGCCTCTCCTTTGAAAGGAGGAATTGGCCTACTATACCACGCTGGCCAAACGGGTTGGTATAGGGTTTGTATCAAGTTTTCCTTCTCTTACAGTGTTGTTCTCTGCATAATACTCTCCCTCTGTCGGCTCTTACGACACCCATGGAATGATATGGGGTGGTGACAATCCGTATTCTTAATCCGTCACCACACGGACAATAATAATAATATACTACTATATAAATAAGACATCATTCATTATTTGCATAGCAGCCAATCTCACTTATAGTATCAAGCTACATACAATACGTAATACCTACGAGCGCGATATTAAAATACAAGTTTGAAAGTTTCACGAATAAGTGACCGGATGTTCGTTCAATATACAAATACCGTACGAAATAGTTTTTTCCATCTGCCCGTCATTGAATGCACGCACACTAGGTCAATAACCTATATCCAGCTGACAAAACGCGTTACGTACTTACCTATTCTAGCACCGCAGCGCATTTAAAATGCTTGGTTAAATTATTTTTCACAGATAGGGCATCGATGCTCTCTATTTGTAAAAAAGGCTTCACTCTAGAAATTTTCCTGAAGTTTGAAGTTCGGTATTACAGTATGGGACACTACAAACTTATTCGATTTAAAAAATAAATACATTTGTCCAGTAAAATTAATTACAGATTATTTATTTTATTATTTCAACGACATAAGTATTACCAGCGAACAGTCAAGTAACGTAAAAAAATGTCAGTAAATAATTTTCAGTGGCACCGTACCCTTTGTTTATCTGCTTAAAACCTTGTATGATACAGTGTAACAATGTAAGCGGACAACATCCCTGTTCTTGAATATAATTATCTACGGTTGTCAAGGTACCAGCTTATTGTTAATATATTCCTACTTAGCTTGATTTGCCACAGAGCATGCTAAAACTCTGTAAATAGTCTCATTCACATGTCTTTATAAACATGTTGTTTTCGCGCTTAGCACCGAGGAATCTTAAAATAAAATGTTAAATCAAATACAAAAAGAAGCATATTTGTATGCCCTATTTCTACGCCTTAGACTTACATTTTCATATAAGGTAACCTATATCCGACTTCTATGTCCAATCTACCTGTAAAATTCATCATCTCAGTTCTCAAATTTTGATGCCTAAACGAAAGATTCACACTTTGGCATTTATGACATTAACAGCGATTATCATGTTCTATTCATTTCGCAAAAGATTTTATACTGATATTTATCATGGCCTATTTTTGCTTGAAATATATTTTCGTATCGAATAAAATATATCATAACATCTGATCCGTTCCATTTGAAGCTGGCAATTACTTAAACGTGATGATTTTTAAAATGACCTAATAAATTGAACATGTCAATTGACTGTTAACTTATGTGGGTTTTTGTGCTTGACTGTTATTCATAAGTATATTTGTTATACTGTACCAATATAATTCTTTGCCATGGCAAAATTAGAACCTGACCTACTAAAACGTTAAAAGAATTTCAACGATTATACTTTTCATAGACTAATAGCCTTATAAATTACCTAAAATTATTGTCCAACTGCCAGTTAGTTACAAAAACTAAAGGACTTATATAACCGCTTTCTCATGCCAAATTGCGGCACAATGGTTAAAAAACAAGGCAGCGATATTCAGCGGTATGTAAGACTGAACCAAACCGAACAATGATGTGGCGAACACGCACACCTGCTTAGCTAAAAACCCTTTTTAGTATGCGGTGTGGAGTAAAGAAGTGGCCTGTTGGACCGCCGTGTAACAAAAAACACAGAACCTTCGCCTTAATATAACCTGTTTCACGTAATAACGAACCCTCGTAGTTATGTTAGATACTTCCAGATAAAAGAAAATACGCGTGTGAGGTCCAGGATAATACCTTAAATCTACTTTAATGAATGCTTGATTAATTTTCTTGCTTTCACTTTATTTACTACCGTCAGTTTTGACGACTTTAACTGTTTGAACATAGGTAATAAAATCGATCGCGACATAGACTGACAGGGGGAAACACCGTGAAGGAGGTTGGATCTAGCGGACGAAACACGACCTTGACTAATTAGGTGAACGACTTTTTGCGGCATTCAATATTCGAATTTTTGATAGATCTGTAGATTTTAGATTCCTTTTTGACAGTTTTTGACATAAGTTCCATACAAAATATGTCAAACACGTATCTAAAATCTACAGATTTATCTATAGTTCGAATATTGAAAATGGCCGTTAGTAAGACGAAAAAAATACTACATCACAAAAAAATATGACATTTTATCTTTTAGACTGCCTCTGTGGTCCAGTGGATAGCGTATGCGACTGCTACATAAAGTTCAGAACTCATTTGCGGGGATTAGTATACGATTTTTCAACAAATTGCCTCTTGAAATAATGAATTTACCCATGCACAAATACAAACGGACAATTAGGAACTTTCTTTTACAAAGGTATTATTACACTATTAAGGACTTTTTAAATGATAAGACACCGTGGGGATAGGCTTAAGCTTGTTTAACTCACGATTATTTTATTTACATGTTAAGTGGCGGTGCCTCGTGAACACATGATTTTTGCAGGATTTGGATATTTTTATGATTTGTTGAATGTAGTTTAACATTATTTATCCCTGATCATATATATCATTGTTCACTTGTCACCTTCACAAAATTCTTTCTACATTTGCATTCCTTCACGCGTTCCACTAACTTATGTTAATAATAACGATCTGGAAAATGGAGGTAATTGGCGGTTATGGTCAGTATACCAATAGATTGTTTCTTACTGCTGGTTCGTATACCGTTGTCGTCATGCTCACTAAAATGTCATTTCTAGTGGTGGCGTCGTGTGTCGGGTCATCCCTGTCCCTCTAATATGGCGAGAGGGATGATGGCTGGCACATGCGTCATACTCGTGAACGGGTGCTTCTTGCGATGACTGGTCGATGATGGTCTTGCGGGCTGGTATTAGATTTTAATATTTAACTGCATCATTTCCATCATGGTTCTGATCACTTTCGCGGATTGCCTGCATTATTAGGTATATATAATGTAAGTGGATGCTCCTGTTTCACCATGTCTATTCTGAGGAGGCTAACCAAAACTATTATGCTTGAGTATTATTATGTACAGTAAATATATACAAGTGATATAGAAGGTGTAACAGTTGCAGCACCTTACAAAATGTAAATTGTGTATTATGCAAAACCTGGCGATGAAAAAGAGTGACCGTGAGTTTTATTGCCCGTTCTTTCTCATGGTTCTACCTATTGCTTTGCGAACGTGGCAGTAAATGTAAATGTAGAAGCATACAGTAATAATGTTTTAAATAAGAGTATAAGTAATTATTTTATAAGTTTATTATTTTGAAGTTCATAAGCGTCACATTGTGACCCAAATGAATAAAGGATTTTGAATTTGAATTTGAATTTGCTGATCGGAGGTCCCGGGTGCGATTCCCAGGTCGAGCAAAAGTGTTACTGGGTTTCCCGAATTCTCAGTGGTAGCACGGAGTCTGGTGATGTGCCCAGTAACGGCAATAGGCTCGCCCCCTATTAGGTGGGACCTAATACTTCATGGCGAAATGTGAGTGTAATCTTACACCTCTGCCTACCCCTTCGGGGATACAGGCGTGTATCTATAAATACATTTTAAAAAATCTTTTATATTATTATCAGGCTACGTGGAATGCAATGCAAGATTTTGTCTCGGGGTTTAAGATCCAATTTCTTATGTCTCGATGTAACAAAATACTATATATCCCATTCAGCGACTGCCGTCTGAACTCCACGAGCTGTCTTCTATTGCTTAGACCAGTGTCAGGATATTACAAAGTACTTGATTCCCGTAACGACCGACTGTCAAACATAATAATAATAGATTATCGTGTTCTTTGAGGCACATAGCGACGAATAATTTTAAAGGGTTATTTTAGCCATTTCCTTAAGAGTTAATTAAGATAATGTTTAAGATCTTTATTCAATTCCAGAGTTGCAAATACACCGATTTATATGAAAAAATGCACCTACAGCTCATTATGTTCCTTGAACGTATATTTATGCACCAGTTTTTGAAATAACACACATCTTGCCTGAGGCTATCGAATTGATAGGCTTGTAATATCACCAATATAGTACATTACATTACTGTAAATTATTTTATACAAACAGACCGCGTTTGCAAATATAATACACAAACCAATAAATCTTGACCTATAATATAGCATTCAGTATACAAATAATAATATAGCTATTCTTCAATGGTGGAATAATACAGTCATAGTCAATAGCTTCCTGTAGTAATTTTTAAATTGATATTTTGCGAGCCTGGGAATTGGCATTCAAAAGCGGATAAATATAATGAAACCTTGCCCCAATCACTATAAAAAAAACATCAGTATTACAATTCAAATTAAAATATTTCCTCATTTATTAAACCTGTATTATGGTATAACAAGCAAAGTGTAGCCAACAGCGATAAATTCACTACAAAGTCAGAATCAACAAAAATGCTACATAGAACTTTAAATGAAAATACTTGCAGCATTTTTTATGAGTGAGAGACGATTCAAATGCAGTTTCATGAACTACAGTCCAGTTCAAATTGTTTTAAACAGTGTCAGCTATTCTGATACTGATGGAACTTTGTGAGTAGTTTCCTTTATTTTCTTGTACAATATTCGCAACGTATTCAGCTTAGTACGCCTGCGTACCTCATCAAAAATCTCAGATTTTTTGTTGTTATTCATTGCAATTTAGCTACTTTTCGACAAAAACATTTCATTCAACGACGCCTTGGAGACAACCTTATCGCATGCACAGGTCTGTGATGAACATGTCTCGCTAGTGCAGGTGAATGGTTCACATGAGGAACAGCGCGTGGTGACCTTGAATGCAACTATGGTTTCAACCAAAGAAACCCTAACCGCGCCTGTGCAGAACGAGTGTCTTACTGTTGTCGACGCCGAGTATATGAGCGATAAAAATATTGTCGCATCCACTCCAACAGCAAATAAAAATAAAACTTTTGCGAACATTGTGGGAACAGAAGGACAATGGAAGGATAAAAACCAGAACGAAGAATGGACATTGATGCAGCGTAAAAGATATTCAAATAAGTTAAGTTTTATAGAGGGTAAGGCTCATAATAAACCCAACGAAAAAGTATCTAATATAAGTATACCAATGGGATGTAAAGGAAGAGCCACCATGGAGCCAAGCAACAAATTTCGGGCGGCGGACACAAAAATCCCACTCTTTATAACCAATGTTGACAAAGAAACGCAAGAAAGTGATATCACTGCATATATTATGTCTAAAACCCAAACAGAAGTAATATTGAAGAAAATCCATATGAAAAAAGACAGAGATTACAATGCCTTTAAAATTCTTGTACCACAACAGAAGCTGGACTTGTTTTTAAACGATGGTCTATGGCCGCAGGGTATATCTTTTCGCCGCTTTATCTACTTTAAGAAAAACAAGGGACATTATGAAAGTGTAAACATGAATGGTGAAAGCAAACAACACGCTAAATAATGGATGCACAAATAAATAATAAAACTATATTAATTACTTTTAACTGTAAGTCGCTTAAGAGATCAGTTGACTGTGTGCGAAGTTTATGTAAAGTGGCGGATATCATAGCTTTGCAGGAGACTTGGTTGCTTCCCCACGATATACCTTTCCTTGGAACTATTGATCAGGATTTTGCATACACCGGAACATCAGCAGTGGACACCTCTGAGGGTATACTTAGAGGCCGACCCTATGGAGGAGTGGCAATATTGTGGCGCAAGAGTATGTTTACGGAAGTGTCAGTAGTTGAGTGTACAAACCCGCGAATCAGTGCAATTAAAGTGTCAATCGATGGTCGTTCTTTCCTTGTGTTTAGTGTGTATATGCCAACAAATTCATTGGATAATTTACCGGACTTTACGGCGTGTTTTGGTGAGGTATGTGCTATTGTTGAAAGTTATTCAATAGAAACTATGTATATGTTAGGAGATTTCAATGCACATCCGGGGGGGCTTTTTGGGGATGAATTAAATTCCTTGTGTGCGGAGAATCAATGGGTTTGCGCGGATTTAGAAATATTAGGCTGCGCATCTAATAATTATACGTTTATCAGTGACGCGCACGGATGCATGCGATGGCTCGATCACTGCGTGGTGAGTCAATCTGCCCGACAAACATTAACACGTATCTCGGTGAAATATGATTCATTTTGGTCCGATCACTTACCGCTTGTTATTGAGTGTGAATTAAATAGTATTATACCCAAAACTAGTTCGGACTCGAGTTGTTTTATTAAGAATAATGTGATATGGGGATTGAGAACAGATGATCAGATAAATGAATATACTAAACTTTGTAATACAAAACTTAAATTATTAGATTTTCCGAATGAGTTTAGACTATGTTGTAATTATGTTTGCGAATCTCCTGAGCACAAATGTAGGATAGATAAATTATACAATGATATAATTAATATACTATGTGAATCAGCTAAAGAAAGTAATAAAAATAATACAGATTCATTTAGACGGAAACGTCGTAAAACGGGATGGAACACACATGTTCGTCAGGCGCACATTAAGGCTAGACGTAAATTCTTGTATTGGGTGACTAGTGGTAGACCGCGACAGGGTGTAATATATAGTGAAATGTGTGAAAGCAGGAGAGTTTTTAAACGGAATTTGAAATGGTGTCAAGATAATAAAGAGCAGATTACCATGGATGTTATTGCCGAGCATCAGGCCTCTAAAAACTTTAGTAATTTTTGGAAGGCGACAAATAAATTGTCTCCTAAGCCTGGCCTTCCTGTGAGTGTGGAAGGTGTGAGTGATAGTATGGGTATAGCGGAATTATTTAGGAAACATTTCACTGTAAAGTCATCGCTGGGCCCGTCCACGTCGCACACCGATGCTGGGTCCGTCGGGGCTGACGATTTATTTATTGTGACAGCGAAACAAATTCGTTGTATTGTGAGTAAAATGTCAAGGGGTAAGTCGCCTGGGCACGACGGACTCAGCATCGAGCACTTGAAGTTTGCAGGTGTTCATCTACCTCGCGTACTGTCGATGCTTTTTAATGTTTGTTTTAGTCACTCGTATCTTCCCCCCGATCTTATGCGAACAGTTGTCATCCCTATTGTGAAAAATAAAACTGGTGACCTCTCACAAAAGAATAACTACAGGCCTATTTCTCTAGCCACAGTGGTGGCTAAAGTATTGGACAGTGTGCTTGACTCTGAACTTGGAAAACACCTAAATTTTCACGATGCGCAGTTTGGTTTTCGACCCGGACTTTCTACTGAAACCGCCATATTAAGCCTTAAGCACACTGTGCAATATTACACAAAGAGAAGTACACCTGTGTATGCATGCTTTCTAGACCTGTCAAAGGCTTTTGACATGGTGTCTTACGATTCACTATGGCAAAAGCTCAAGAAGACGGGCGTGCATGCGCAGGTGCAAAGACTTTTTCATTTCTGGTATGCTAACCAAATTAATAGTGTTAAGTGGGCTAATAGTCTCTCTACTGCATATAGAATGGAATGTGGGGTGAGGCAGGGTGGACTAAGTTCGCCAAAGTTATTCAATCTGTACATCAATGAGCTAATGGTTGAACTCAGCAGCACACAAATCGGGTGTTCTATTGATAATGTCTGTATGAATAATCTCAGCTACGCGGACGACATGGTGTTGCTGAGTCCATCTATTGGCGCATTGAGGAGGCTGTTAGCAATCTGCGAAAATTATAGCAATAGTCATGGATTAAAATATAACTGCCTAAAAAGCGAGTACCTGATTTTCAAGGCTCTCGGTAAATGTCCATTAAGTGTACCACAAATTAAACTAAATGGAGTTGAATTGAAAAGGGTTCAACAATTTAAATATCTTGGACACTATGTTACTGAGAGTCTTGATGATCAGATGGATATAGAGAGGGAGCGCAGGGCTATGGCTGTAAGAACTAATATGCTGGCCCGTAGATTTGCTGGCTGTAGTAATGAAGCTAAAGTAACTCTGTTTAAGGCGTATTGTCAAACATTCTACACGAGTAGTCTATGGGTCGCCTTTACTCAAAGGTCGCTAAATACTCTGAGAGTGCAGTTTAACAATGGATACAGGATGTTATTAGGATTGCCTCGCTTCTGTAGTGCTTCTGGCATGTTCACGGAAGCGAGAGTGGATGGTTTCCACGCTATTATGCGTAAACGCATTGCATCTCTTCTAAAAAGAGTACGCGGTAGTACTAATGGCATCCTGAATGTCATTGCCGATAAGTATGACTCCGATATATCGAGGAGATGGTTGCGAGTCCTTCTAGATTAGTAAGTTTATTGTGTTCACTAACATAAGTTAAGTTTTATGTATGTAATTGTAACTATATGGACCTTGTCTGAAATAAAAATTTATTATTATTATTATTATTATTCAGAGATTTGGGGTTTGATGTTGTTAAGTGGTGAACGCACTAGTATGTCCATCCATGAGGTTACGCGTTCGACACCGTCTACTTTTTAGATGGGTGACCTATCAGAAAAATCACGGAGAAATTTGTGCCTCATCTCAAATGTTAGTATCGACATAAACTAATTATGCATGTCGGGATATTTGAGGGTACTGATTGGGTAGTTGTTCGTAATGGATTTACATTCATTACGAATAACTACCCAATCAGTACCCTCAAAAAACTAACTAAAACTCTACATTCATTGCGGGGGACTCAGTACCCACAAATATGTAACACTAGTTGCTCTAAACCATAGAATATCTAACCCATTGGATTGCGGTAGTCTGCAGCGGCGCTTTGTGGATGCTATGACATCCTGTGTCTGTCTTTTCTAAATTAGTTTTTATTCCAATAGTAGGTACATATAATTATTATTATTTAAATATTTCTAGACAGCTTGAGAAGATGATTCGTACCCGTGGGTGACAATGCAGTTGTTGTGTCACCATATTTTATTTGCAAGTCAGATACGTTTGCCGGTGCCGGTAGTATATTGATAAAATTTGTTATTACACACTTGAAATCCATATCTAATACAAGGTTTCGAAGAATGTTAATAAAATATAATTCGTCACTCATAACGATATACAGGTATCATATACAAGTATATGACAGACAATAAATTCATATTGATAGTTAGGAGCTATTAATGGGAATATAATAATACTAGCTAATATATTACATGCCATTATAATAAATTTCATTATGCTACAGTTGATTGTGCTATTTATTAACAACCTATTTGCAAAGTAATATACTAAGGGTGCGTCCATATCTACGCCACGCGGTGAATGTACATTTTTGCAAAAGGTTCGTGAGCTGCTTGCGCGCATTATGCAATAAAATCTGCTCGCATACCATTCGTTGCTACGCGTTCACAGCCCCTTGTATCGCTACTTTTTCAAGCCAATAGGGTGTATCCACAACGATTGAATTCACCGTACGCACGCCGATCGCTCGCAACGCGCAGCTAAAATATTAAAGTAGATTAACAAATCTGCCTCATTATTGATACTTATGTTTATTGCTCTGCATATTTTTACTTATCTTCTACCCACACGCCGGATTAATGGTTGAGTTGTAAGACATTAAGGGCACCTACATAAAAGTATAGCGCAATAAGTACAAATAAATATTTGTAACAGCGTGAGGAATTTCGATTCGTCTATAATTCGCCTCTAAAGGTTTTATGACATCTTAATTCTTTAAACAACCTACACAGTCAGTCATGTTCGTTTGTTTATTACACATAACGTACTACCGTAACACTTTTTATGGCTTGTGTATGTTTATGTTGCTAAATTACTCCGAGAACCGGCGCCGCAGTCAACCTTGTTTCCTTTTATTACTTAATATTATGCTGACTAAAGGCATGAATAGTTTTACTTGTTTTACTATACAATTTAACATTATGTATGGGTACGGACAGTAAACTTATTTATAGTGACTATTTTGTTATTCTCACACATTAATTTAAATTTCTACTATAGTAAAGTTTTCAAGGTAGTAGAGCCTCGCTGATTTCAGCATGAATGGGCCGGCTCGACCGGGGAAGTACTACTCTCTCACAGAAAATCGACTTAAAGTAACAGAATCTAAACTGTTGCCTATCGTTCGGTGAGTGAGAGTGCCGGAGGCCCTATCCCCTATTCCTACTCCTCATCCCACTCCTTATCCTATCCCTTTTCCCAACCCCAAGGGGCGGCAACGCACTTGTGTCCAGTGGTGTTGCTTGTGTCCATGGGCGGCGGTAATTGCTTACCATGAGGCTATCCATCTGCTCGTTTGCCGCCTTATACTATAAAAAAAAAAGTAAAACTGTAGAGATGAAAATGTCTGTACATTAGATATTTCACCAAAATTAGCTAAAAAATGGACTAAGATTGATTTCTTTGTATGGGTTTTACAGCACAAGTAACTCGAAAGCTTACTTAAAGCCCATACTGTCACCAGCCTCGGGATGGCTTCTCGTGATCCAATTATAAATGATAATCTCGTGCTAGTACATGATGCAAATGGGGTTTGATCGAGCTTCATTTTTCTTTACAATTCACTTATACAGACCATCATTACTACCACCTTATTCCCAGCGTAAAGTATATCTAGTGTAGTACGCCAGGAATCAGACGAGTGCGGTGGTAGGTATATCTTGACCAGTATGGTTTACACACTCAGGACGTGTAACCAGCCCTAGACATCTCAGACATTGTTTCCGGATTCCTTAGCAATAAAAACACAACGTAGTATCTTGGATTGTTTATTAACAAGCTGCTTTAAATATACTGTTGTCAATTCAGAGGCAGTGTAATATATGTGCTCGACCCAGTTTCCGAAAATCCACGCGCTTGTACTAGGACCGATCTATCATTGTGACAACGTAGTGATGATAGACCGATTGGCACGACTTGCATTGATTGTTGCAATCACCATCACACATGACTCTTAGCTTGTCTAAGCTAAAAACTATAAGCTAATTAATTATTGGACATGCCAACGAGTTTGTTGACATGTGGGATGATTCGGTGATCATTGGCGTGAGATGACGGTAACCTATAACCCAGAGCCACGACCAACATCTAATGATATAGCTTCGATTCCGCAGGCGGCACTTGTACTAGGCACTTAAAAAAAGGAGGTTCCTATATCTGACATCTAATAACCTTACCTAACCCACGCCGATGATAAATGATATGATGAGAAATATATGATGAGATGATGAACCTACATAACCCAATACAGGTGGGTCTCCGTGGACACATTTAAACATATTAGCTTTAATGTATTGTAATTTTAATGCTTTTAAGTTTTAAGCATAAATAAATAATTGAAAGAAAATGATACCGAGTACGTTGTATAAATAAACTAAGGAAATCTCATTCATCATCAAAATAATGTATTTTAATTGACGTAGTCGAAAATAATATTTTCAGGTAATTGTCGTAAAATAAAAATATATTCGTATGACACGACCAGTAAGTACTATATGGCATTAAAGATTGACTATGGCTTAGTCTGTGTATATATATTAATAGATTTTATATATTATCGCATCTCCCAGAGATTGATAGGCAGTAGGTAATCAGCATGAATAGCTTTCCTCAACATTATTTTACAAAATTAGAAAAAGATAACCGTACCACGTAAGATGTAATTTTTTTGCAACAGCTATACGGGCACAAGGCTTCGGCACTTGATCGGTAAGCTATTTATAAAGCTGTAAGGTGATTGGATCTCCGATTCTCTCAGTTATCGAGCGAAATGCAACAATGCGGATACTGGTAGCTTACGTCGACATTCTGTCAGAGTATTGTACCTCCGAGTTGAACTGGGACATTCTTGTTGTGGTCGCGCTAAATGGGAAATGCAGTTCTACTGAGCTGCAATCTGTAATTGAGACATTAATATATAAAGTTAATTTTTCACGTTGAAAACATACAACATTATTAAAGTTTACATAACATCGTATTAATCAACTATCATTCAGCGACAAATTTTGAGATGTTTTACAGCTTTTACATATTCGTTCGGTAGTAGAGCCTTGCTGATTTCTCTCACAGAAAATCGACTTAAAGTAACAGTACCTAAACTGTTGCGTTTCGTTCGGTGAGTGAGAGTGCCGGAGGCCTTATCCCCTATTCCTTCTCCCTCATCCCACTCCTTATCCTATCCCTTTTCCCAACCCCAATGGGGGGGAACGCACTTGTGACTCCTGTGGTGCTGTGGGTGTCCATGGGCGTCGGCAATTGCTTACCATCAGGCAATCTGTTTGCTCGTTTGCCGCCTATTATTACAAAAAAAAAAGTTACTATGTCGGTGTTCCTACGCTAAAATATTTATGTTAAGGTTTGACTACGATTTTGTAATTGACCGCAACCGCAAGCATCATGTAACGGCAATACGTCGTCGCGACGTGTCGCTGTAGTCATGATTTCGAACTCAACGGCAGATGGCAGCAACACACGGCAGCGCCGTACTCCCATTGGTTTTGAGTGTTCTATGGTACAAGGTGGCTGACGTCTGAGGTTGCTAATAGAAAAATTGACAAAGAAAAGGTCGTACATTTCAACTAATAAAATCAACTAACTAAATAGTAGGAACATGAGAAACTTGATGGGAGTGAATGAAGCAAGAGAGGTATGTTAGGGTCGTTGCAAATGGCGTTCCGTAGTCTCTGCCTACCCCTCCGGGAAACAGGCCTGAGTCTATGTATGTATGTATGTAAATAGTAGGATACCGATCACATCAGAATGATTATGAACATGCCATCACGAATGATATTTTTTTTTTAATCAAAGTATGGAATTTAGTCTTTCGATAGCTGAGTAACCGCAATATTCAATATTATTCGATCTATCAATTTTTTGGAGTTTTGGGATACATTTATGACACAAGTTCCATATAAAATATGTCAAACATGTATCTCAAATCTCGAAATCCACGGATAGATCGAATATTGAAACCGACCGTAACTTGAAGTCTGCGGTGTTTCTTATTACTTAAACCAAACAGAAGGAATTTACATAATTATTTGTGTATGTCCAGTATTTATGCGATTGATACCATACCACTATGAATACAAATCATAAAATGTTGAAAAGTTTGACAATTTAATAGGCTCATTACAGTATTGAACTTATTGAACCTTACCTAACCAGTTGTAACTGTTTTTAGAAAATTGAAATTTAATTAATTACTAATAGAGCAAAACATCTTCCATAAAATGCCCACACAAATAAATCTGTATCGTTTTGTATAAAAATGAACTTAAAAAACAGTCAAACGAAATAGCCTAAAGCACATTATTTTTATTAATCCAGCATTTAATGTAAAAACACAGAATTATTCGCCACATAAATAAATTATAGAACTCAAGTTATAAACGGACATAAAGCAATTCCAAGATTCCAATTTATATTTCATATCAAAGACATACTTCATGTGTTTTTAATAGATTGTGCGTGGTTTATTCAATGTGGAATCCGCCGTCAGCACCGAATAAACCACACTGGGATTTTTGCTATACCATCGGCAATCTACAGATTTTACGCCTACAATCCTGCCCCTATAATATTATAAATGTATGGATGTTTGTCTTTGACGTAGAAACTGTGGAATGAATAACGCTTATAAGTCATAATATCAAACAGACCTTTACGGAAATAACCGACACACTGCCCACACCAAGGGTGTGGGCAGAAGCTAGTATCAAATAGGTTTTCAGATTATTGTTTGGTATTGCTTTAACATAAAAGCATTAAGCTTAACCTATAATCTCACATCGCATGCCGCAAAGAAATTAATGAGGATTACTTTATACATAAGCAACCTAGGATACCATTCACAACTATTATTGATGATTTTAGGCGTGGCCAAGGCAAATTTGGCCTCGAATCACGGACAAAAATTGTTCAATAATATGATAATGTATGTAGGAATGTTACGTTTATAGTATATATGAATATAAACGTAGATATTTCCTATTAATGCGTTGTATAAAATTGCGTTACTGCCAACATTTCATACAGCACAATGTAATGCCAAAACGCAACTGCATTTTGCGGTTTATTTAAGGTTTATTTCTGGGCTACACCCCAATACCGTGAATAGTTAGTAGAACATTGAACTGTAAGTCACTTTTTAAAGCGAGCTTAAAAAGCATTTTCAAAAGGCTCAACCATTTTTCAAAAGAAAAGTATGCCTATTTTGTTGGATCAGAGTCATGGAGATTATTAAAATCACACTGGCCGCGAGCCGGTAAGGCCATTAATATTTCAATAAATAAATCCTGGCCGAAGAAATGTAAAAGAAAAATATTTATTTGTGATCGGTCTTAATCCATGGCAAGTTAAACTAAAACGGTTTTTGATTTGACATGACAATCTCATGCTGATCCTGGGTAATATATTGGTAATATCTTAAATTTAAAAAAATCTGGTTTTTACTGTTATTATCCGTGTACCTATGTAATGCTATAATTATATCATGTTACATGATGAAATGCTAAGAACCCATATTTTAAATAATGTTATACTTATGTTTATTTGAAGAGTCTATGTCGTGTAGTTTATTGAAAATAAAGGTAAAATACTTCTTATTTGCGCCGACGTTTCGTAAAAGTTTGAAACAAAACGTGAAAGTTTGAAAGTATTTGAATTTCAAAAAAGCATATTGTAATCATAAATTCATCGCTTTCTTTTTTACAGAGAGGGATTAAAACATATTTACATTATTATATAATATAATAATAATAATGTACATATGTTTTAATCCCTAGAGAGAGAGAAACATAATATAAAAATAGTTTTCTTCTTTATTTAATATCAATCCTAAGGGCTAGATCTATATAGTAGTGGGCGTTTAAACGAAAAGCTGTAAACACAATCTGCTTATCAACATAAGCATAAGCGTTCGTTTATAAGTACAGGCCGATTTCGTTTAAACGGAAAGCAACATCACAAACTGTAACGCTGCTGGCGGCTGGCGCGTTGAACGACAACGATTCGCGAACGTTAGGTTGGCCGCACTGCTCACTGCTTTTTTAAAGTAATATTGAAAATGAACTCAATGCATGTGAACATAGAGACTAATATACAAACAAACACGTCAACATTAGGATTAAGCTACTAAATTACGAGTTGTTTGTTTACGTAATAATATTTAAAGAAAATAGTATTTTGTTTTTAGTTGCATAAACTTTCGTTTAAACGATTTGTTTATTCTTCAATGTATTGTTAGTATGCTTTTCGCGACCATTACGTAAGTGCATACTTACGTAAATTATATAAATTGGAACTTTTACGTGTGAAAATTAAACCTGTGACTGTCAATAGTTAAATTTTTTATATATTAAATTAATTTAGTTCACAAGCGGGAAGCGGCAGCGGCATGTCCGTTTCACAGCGAATTGCAAAAAGCGTTTTAAGTGAAAAGCGTTTTCAAAAGCGCGCTTTTCAATATAAGTACAACGTTGTAAGCGTTGTTGAAATTAAGCCGTTTATCACACTCCTAGATCTATATACTCTCGTCAAATACGTTTAGCCCTGATTCTACTGTATTTATAAATTATTCATCCTGTCTTCATTAGCATATGCTAAAGAGACAGGATAATATACTGGATAAATTCTATCTGTTATAGACCTCTACAACGACACTTGTCAAGCATATTGAACAATAGTTTAGTTGAATTTTAAATCTTAGCTCCTCAACATAAAGTTTATTTTAGCACGGAGGATTTACCGTATGTGAAGCGGTAGCCTCGCAAACATCATTTGGTTTTCTCGGTGGCGTCAAAATTCATTACCTGCTAAGCGTGTTGAATAGCTTTATTACGCTTTCTCTCTAATCTTGCGAAAGGAAGTCAGTTACTTTGTCAAGGGTAGTAATGAATTATACTATGGCAAAGCTTTAATGACTTGTTTGGAAAAACAAACACAATTACAAAGTGTACACTACTACGACAACGGTAATTATACTTGTATGTTATTCTTTTGTGTGTGTATGTGTAGAGTGTACTGCTGTAGTTAGCACGAATACTATGCTGATTCAATATCACCCTATTACAGAATATTTATTATCATATCGGGTAACAATATGGGTTTATGGCAGAGCGCAAGAAGCTGAAAGTTAGCAAGTATTTCTTGAGGAGTGTTGTTTGGACTATGAGAGCATTTTGGTTATTCCCATCATAATGGCGTAAAATAGTTTCACGCGAGCAGAGCTGTTGACGAAGTCTAGTCCAACCTTTATAAGTACAATCAAACAAGTCGGCGCTGGACAAGTTAAAAAAAAAATCCCTTGGCTCGCTCATAGAGTCGAGGCACACTAGAAACTGGTTTTGTATACAAGTGTCAATGTGCTTGTAAAGTAGCACTGGGAGCGACGATGTGTTGCTGAGCGATTCTCGCCCTTATGGTGGTCGAGCGGGAATTTGTTCGACTGTACATAACATTACATTCTATATATAATATGTATGTATTTACAAAAAAAAAGTATATAAGTATGTTTATTCATTATCTAGAACCCATAGTACAAGCTCGTTTAGTTTGGGACTAGATGGTGTTGTGTGAATGTGGTAGAATATTATTATTATTATTCTTACATGTCCTTACGGATATAAGTACCTACCATTGCAGAGCGTACTCTACTAAGCTATACACAAGAAAGACAGTGGATTCCCTCTTTGACATGATCATGCATTTAGGGAAAAATTATATACCCTAGGGGATCAAATTGCGATTGACGTTTTGTTTGCAAATGGCCTTATTTAGAGCTCGGTCATTGAAAATGAGGAAAGAAACTACTCATTATATTATAAATCTTTTTCATAGACACTAGCCGTAAACTTTAATTAAGGTTTTCTTGCCTTAATTAATATTGTGGCTCTAGGGTCCGGACTATCGTCCAGATGATTTTAGACTTGGGACTTAAATTAGTGCATAACGCTGATTAGATATAAAGTAGTATGCATTTCTGTAAGATTTAGTATACACCCATTAATTTAAACCTTGTTTAAATTTTTTATAACATCACTCTATGAGCCAAGGATGCGTAGTAATCTAAATAACACGGGTCTAATCTTGTAATAATAATATTTAATAATAAAAATATTCAATAAAATACATATAAAGTAGAGAGCCACATGTAGATTTCGAGTCCATTTAAGTTCTGGATAATTTCTAGCACCTTGCATTTAAAATATCGCACACATAAATTCATCAGCAGTGATAGCACAGTGGAAATACGAACGGACTGTTATTGTTTGTTGTTGTTTGTTACTGTTGTATTAGGTTCGAATCCACGGCGCGCACTACTGACCTTTCGAAGTTATGTGCGTATTGCCTCGGAGAGCACCGTTAAACATTCGTTCCCGGCTGTCATGTAGGTTTTTGGCAGTCGTTACGGAGAGTCAGTACGCTCAAATAAACTGATACTGGTCTCAACCATGGAATATAGCTATCCCTTTGGGTCGCGGAGGTCAGACGACAGTCACTGTGTAAAAAAGATGACATTCTGTCAATTCTGGTTTTTACTAATTGCAATGTAGGTTACTTATTAGATTTATTGTAGATTATACTTCAGCGCTCAAAGAACAATGGCCACTTCTCATACATTGAATGACCTGATAATGAATTATTGCGTATATAGATAAAATGGACGAAAACAAGTAGCTCTATGATCAAGAAATTATACTGTGAAGACAGTTTTTCTTATAAAGGTCCAGGAGTTACATAATACACCAAAATTAGTTCGTATTAATTTGACAGATTCTCCCATGTCCGATGTCACCGGCTTCGTCTTTACGTCAAAAACGTTCCGTTGCATCCTTATCTAATGTTTTCAACGGCAGAAAGAAATACATTTATATTTATCTTTTTATATCTTTTATCATAAAAATATACATTAATTTATGATCAGATGATAACAACTTGATTCAATTTATATATAAAATTAAGTTTTCTCGAGGTTTTGACAAAACCAGTTGCTAAAGATGTGGTATAAGTGAAATGGAACGTAGCTAACAAGGAAGTAGTATCGGGCACAGATAATATGACAATGCAGCGAATAAAAAATATTTTGATAAGGATGCGTTCACGAGTTCTAGAACATCTTTACAACCCAAAACTTTTCTTTTTACCTAGACTTCTATAAAATATAATTGTTAGTGAAATCATTACACTAAAAAATAACATTAATATTAAAATAAGTTTTATCTCTATACATGTTTAGGTCAAAAATGGCCATTCTTCTTTTCTATCGGTATCCATTACAGCTCTATGTATGCTGGTTTTTAGTAGACAAATATAAATAAGTTACTCATTAAACATTACATAATAGTAGTAAAATCGTGACTTCTTTTCATTTAAAGACTTCAAAGTTGTATCAAAACCTTTCACAGCTATGTATTACATTTCGCGTGACTCTGATTAAACATGATTCCAAAGTGTCCTTCAACATTTAACTTAATAAACGTGATCTAAACTCAAAGATATTTCGATTCAAAGGTGTTGACTTCAAAACTACTAATTCGTTATCATCCCAAACTTGGTTGAAATGAGGCTAAGTTGGAGGTAAATTTGGTCCTGTTAAATGTTATTCTGGAGCGTAACTCGAGTAGGCAGTATTAGAGGTAGTACGTTCCAATTAAATAAAACACGGTTTTACTATACGCCAGTTTTATAGTGGGATTAAACTGTTTTTAGACTTAAGCCATTTTATCCAAAGCTGACTTAATGTAGGCACTTACCTTACGTGATAATATATTTAGGCTAGTTTGCTATTACAATACTTTGGCTAAATAAAATTTAGATATCTTTGAATCTTATCTGAATTCCAGTTTGGTAGAAGTTTGAAAGTCAATGTGAATTAATGGGAATGAAGATCGGCATCTTGAGCGGTGTTGTGGTCTGATCAAAGACCGAAATGTTGTCTTATGAAATACGTTTGGAGTACTACCCACTTTTAGGAGGCCTTTGGGCACATTTTTTTAAATCTACTGCTTTAAGACGACCAGTAGATCCTAAGTCCAAAATCAGAAATATTGTTATTGAAGATTCCTAACTAGAATCATTACCATCCAGTTTGGATTATTGTGAAAGGTAACAATATTAATAAAATTGTACCCAGTTCCAGGAGCAAAATAATCAAAATATAATTTAGAAAACGAATCAAACGTCTGTATAAAGACTCATCGCAATATATTAAAAGGACACTGATAAATCAAATTCAATGCATGTTCTAGCATGTCAGTAAAATCTAGTATACGTAGTTGAAATATAAACATCTACGCTTAAACGCTTTGAACTAGCTAAATGTTCCATTTCAAATGTCGTTTGATAGGAAGTCTGTACTGTATTATTATGACCCGAATGAAAATTATTTAACCTAGTTTTACTTGGCGACATAGAATTTATTTATACAGTGCCAAGTTAGTATTAATACGAAATGTAAAACTTTGAGTTCCGAACTATTAATTACTAGCATTTGCCTGTGGTTATCGAGGCATATTCTGATATAAGCTTTGTACATTATTGAAAAGTTTCAGAAAAAAAGATTTTTTGCGTTAAAAAGTAACAAAAATAGACTCATCAATCCGTCCTCACAAATTTTCACGTTTTTATAATATAGATATAGACTCACGCCTGTATCCTCGAAGGGGTAGGCAGAGGTGTAATATTACACCCACATTTCGCCGTGAATTTTTAAGTCCCACGTAATAGGGGGCGAGCCTATTGCCGTATTTTTATAATAGTTAAACTTAGCATAAGTTTATTTAACGTTATGATAAAACTTGTACATAAAAATGAATATGTAATATAAAGCCATTACAAAGGTAAAAAAAGCGAGCCATTACACTTTCTATAATATTCAGCTGCATGGATGATGTATCAATTCACGCTGGCCCCTTCACTGTTGTTTTACGAGTTTGGGTGTACTTTGTGTTCGATCATTGAATGTTTCAAATTCCTCTAAAGTACCTCGCGATTGAAGATTTTCCCTCGTGGGGGTGTATTTCTTCGACTAATACAAAAAATATCGTTATAAGAAGATTATTTCGATTAATGAAGTTCAATTACGATTTTTACTTAATAACTGATAATTTGCATTGATAATTAACGTTTCTTGTACATTCTACGTCGGTAATAGTTCAAAAAATATGTTCATACTTTGCCGACGAGGTTAAAATTTTAACATAAGAATACTAAAATACAAAATAAGCGTGCATTTCATGATTTTCAATACATCGTAAGAATATATTTATGAAGCCTAAGAAATAAAAGCTTGAGACCAAAGACAGTGTCACTGGAATTTAAATGTAACAATAAAATTGTTTGTTAAGTTAGTGTTCACGACGCCAATTTTAGTTCATCTTGTTCAACGCCCTGAATTCAATCAGATGGATTTAAAATATTAAGGCACTGTAACTGACTTAATGACGCCGATGACTGTGTCGAGTATGAATTTGTACCATCTTGTGGTAATTTCGTGTTCTATTGGCAAATCTTTGAACTTTAGAAATAGTTTCGCCAAAGGAAATACCTGCATTGGCCTGAAATAAATTCTGTATTTAAAAAATAACAATAGCAATATCGTACCACTCTAATTGAATTCCAGCAAAATAAAATGAAAGTCAAAATAATATCCAATTAATATTAATAACAGGAGGCCTAAATATATTGTTCTTAGACAAAATAAGGCTGTTATATTCATTTGCTTACTATAAATAGACCTAAGCTAATGTGAGCTTGAAATAAAAATACCTATTAGCCTCAAGATAATAACGTAATCCTATCTGAATATTGTAAACGAAATTGCTTCAGAACTGCTGGCAATTCTTCTTCAGTTTTAGGTATAGGAAGGCATTAAGCTATACCGTATAATCGGTTAAAAAAATGTTTGGTTATCACATTTCAGAAAAAACATTGAAAACATTTGTAGAATACGAAGCCTTCGGGTGCATACATGGTCTAATTATACTTTCCAAAATTATTATTGAATGGGAAACCAATTTCTCCGTATTTACAAAATTAAAACTTCTAAATAGAACTTCTAAACATTCATACAAAACACTCTAAAGCGTATCGTTGTTATTTCAAGACTTTTGAAATATTCTAATACAATTTTAATGTATTCATAATTTAAAACAATCCTTAGCATTGAACCCTCGTCTGTTTTTCATTAAAGGTCATCCTAAAATAAACCTTGAAAGTCAAAGTCACAGATGCACGTAATTTTTCGTGTACACACGTTGTACACGAAAAAGTAAAATTGCAACAAAATAAAAGGTAAAGTTCGTTTAAATTTCCGTTTTTATATCGAAGGATAAGAGTTTGGGCGACATAACCATTTATGTTATGTTGTCCTAAGTGAACGATAAAGTTTTGTCATGACAATTACATGTGAAGCGAAACGTTAAGACGGCGCGACATTCAGCCTGAGAGACTTTCATTAATGTTGAATTATTTATTTATGAAAAACTAAGGGAAGAACCCCAAGTTAAATTCTAAGGCAAAATTGAATTTCTAGAAAGTTTAACGGCTCGAGTTTGCGGTGTGCTAGTGGAGGACTAAATGGGTGTATTCAGTATCTCCGTTCCCGCGGTTAGTTGTCTCGAAATTTGGTCGGCATTTAATATTAAACCCATGAATTATTTTCTTATTAATATCCATTTAGATCGTTACCACAACACTAAACTACTTATTTCCCTCGGTAACTAGTAACAATGCTGACCCTACTAAATATAAGGATAGAAAGAAATTACGTGTATCTATCCCTACGTAATCCAGGTTACGCAATATCTTTTGCCTTTGTCAAAAAAGCCTCTCTCGAGTTGTCACTGTTATTTTCTCTTTCATATTGGCTTTTTCCTGTGACGTCACCAATTTAGTCAGGGAAAATTGTACGTGGCACTACTCGGAAGTAGAACGGAACTGGTAGACTTTATTTTATATTTTCTCCTCTATTATAAATGCGAAGTCTGAACATTATTTATATTTAAAGAAAAACAATTTACCTCAATTTAGCGTGGAATTCCTAACCTAACTATTGACGTCTTCTTCTTTCTCTTAGCGTTATCCCAGTTTCAGTCTGGGGTCCGCTTGCTAGTCTAACCGGATTTGGCTTTTCCACGGAGCGACTGCCTGTCTGACCTCCGCAACCCGAAGGGATAGCGATATTCCATGGTTTAGACTAGTGTCAGTTTATTTAGAAGGTACTGACGCCCTGTAACGACTGTCAAAGATCTTCATGACAACCGGGACCGACGGCTTAACGTGCTCTCCGAGGCACGGGACAAGCGATAATTAACAATTCAATACGCACATAACTCCGAAAAGTCATTGGTGCGCGCCGTGGATTCGAACCTGATACCCTCTGCATGGCAGTCTGTTGGTATATCCACTCGGCTATCGCTGCCTTACCCTAACTTAACCTAACTATTGACGTATCCTTCATAATTATTTATTTACTTGTTAATAAGAAAAAAATTGTGAAAATAACCTGAGTCATATCAATACCTAAATTGTAAAACAGAGGAAAATTTTTTTGTAGGCTACAAAAGCATATTATAATTTATAAACTGGTATACGTTTAATTCAAGACGGATTACATTAACGAATTAGCCATACAAGAGGTTCAATTCAAATCAACTTAAAGATCTCACAACATAACTCAAGGATAAACTTTTCAAAATTTCACCTCAAAGTATATATCCGAATATTACGAACTTAAAATAGACTAGCTGTTAGTCAAGTGGTTCTACTAAGCTGGAAGGCGTGGATATTATACACATAATATTATTTTTCCTCAAACAGTACTTATTGATTTTCCGTGTAGTGACAGATTAAGAATACAAAGTCACTACCTCATTTCATTACGTGAATGTCGTAGGAGGCGTCTAAAGAAGATATACAAAGCAAATCTTTGGAAAGAGAAAGAAATCTCGGGATCGAACCCTACTATCAAGCCGTTCGGCCAGAGTAGTATAGTATGCCAAATCTTCTTATAGAGTTACAAAGCTATTGTTGTTCAATTTGAGCAGCAAGCAGTGGACTGCGGACAGCTGCATGATCATACATGACCTTTTCAAAAAAATAAACGCCGAAATTTTAATAGTGAATCAATAGTCATTAAAATGCTAAAAGAGATCTGATGGTGCCAATTGCATGAAAAAACGTTCAGTACTTTATGAGTTCAATGGGGACAGACAGACAGACAAATACCACGAGGACGGAACTTTGTTTTAAAATATGTAGTGAAATCCACATTAACAGAAACACTATCCTCCTCTGATGCTAAATGGTTATCGAAGCCGTTACGGCCACTTGTAAAACCAGCAGCCACGGTTAGCGAAATAATTAAATAAAAACAAGGGTAGTTTATCAAACTTCTAAAATTGAATAACAACAATATGCTCTTAACATGTCTTTCTCTAATTAAAATTACAATACATAATTATGTAGGTATGTATAATATTCAGTTTTAATTGTCACTAATGAAAGTTCCAACAATATAACATCAAGTAATACGTCTAATTAGACTTCGATCACCGATTAATTACTATGATAACATAAGTTATATACCTATCCGTGTTATTAAAGAAATAAATCAGGGCTGTTTCGTGTCGTAGCCCGCTCATTGTTTTCACTCTACAACAGATTTATCTCGCTAGGTGAACCAGAAATTATTGCTTAGATAACCGTAAAAAGGACACCTAATGTGTCTCATTTAAAGGCTTTTTTCAGCAAGCATCGATTTTATAAATTTGAATCAACGAGCTTCATATATTTTTAGTATACCGTTTAATATAAGATTTAAAATATCACAATTATGTTCTATACAACTTAATATAGCATAAATTTCAACATTTCATTCAACCAAAAATAAATCCACTTATTTAAATAATTATTGATTAAAACGAAATTATGAAAATAGCGTTAACTTCTTGTGAAAATGATAAATAAAAACAAAAGTCTTAACGTTTGATAGAGTTTGATATTAATCATTTCTTTTCATGATATTATTACGATGAAATTAGTAAAATAAAAGGCGAGCAAATAAATTTATAATTTAGACTATTTACTAGCGTATATTAAGCTTTACTGCTTAAGCTTAATTATTTTGTAATAAATATCTAGTTGTGTATAATCGTACTACTACATGTGCGAATGTTTGTGAAGAAATATGTGCGTTATATCAAACAAGAATTACTGAACTGATTTTGATGCATTTGCTAGTAATATTAGGTACATGATTTTGCTAGTAATATGCCCTATACGTCAGATTAACACATACCTTTTGTAATAACCGACAGTCACACAGAAAGAGCTGCGAGCTAAATCTAGTATAATAATACTATTATCTTAAAGGAGTTTAAAATGTCTTTGACAAACATTTACAGACTTATCTGTAGAAAGCCTTAGCTTTCTCGAACATTCCAATGTTGGATTCACCAAATCGCCACGATTATAACAATATCCAAAGAAGGGTTGCAAGATAGCGGTTCCATTGATAGATATATAAAGTTTCAGCTGAGATTAAGATAAACGTGGTAACGCCTTAGTTGTAAATCTTTCAGTGGGTAGATAAAGGGACTGTTACGTGGACTGCGTGCTACTGATTATTTAAGATATCGGTTTCCAACATTTCGACGGTTAATGGACTAAAATCTTCAGCGTAAATTGTTCTAGATAATATATCAAATTCAAAAGCGAGGAATTGAAGATATATTTGTGTAACAATTATGATATTATATTGTATTATGGCTGAGGCATTAAAGGATTTGAAACATGGATAATGCAGTATCTAAATATTTTAAAAAAGCATTTTTCGTAATATAAAAATCCTATATGGTGGTCCTATATGGTGCATAGGGTTCCCACCAAGAACTTAGGGTCCCAAGCCAACCTCACCTGCAAGTGGTGCACCTGCCGATCAACGGACGAGGCTCTGGCAAACAAAATATCCCGATAAGCGACAATAGGCTCGCCACCTATTACGTGGTATCAAAACACTGGCGAAAAGTAGGCGTTTAATATGCCTCTGCCTAGCCCTTCGGGGAAACAGGCGTGAGTCTATATATGTATGTATAAAAATCATTTGTCCCTATTTGTACCATTGAAATCCCTTTTTTTCTTTTTTGACGCACAGTGGAAACCCACAGATTGCGGGGTCCCCTAGGCCGGAATTAAGGGGCTCGGCACATGGGGACTGTGAGACTCCCCGGCGAGAAGCGCCGGGACTACTAACTAAAACTACCACGGTGTTCCTTTATCCGATACCATTGAATGGTGGGGCCACGGGAACTGCGTTAGCATAACTTCCGCGACTCTTGAGCGTTTTTTCAATATTTTTTTGTGATTATTTGACAGTTTAGGTGGTTGGCTCGAAACTTTTCTTTGACTTATTTTTTTTATTGCGTGCCTATTACTTCAATAAGTGTATATGGTATAGTTATGGCAAAGCAACAATGGCTAGTAACAATTTAAAAACTTACATGGTAATAACCAACAATGAATTGATAATTTATGTTTATTCGACGGTAAATAGGTACAGTTTTATATGTGGGTTTCGCGCATTATATATAATGTATATTCAGCCACAGAGAGCTATTTAAAATGTTTCGTATTCGTGGTATAATATTCAATACACACATCGTCCGTGTGGTAACGGATTAAGAATACAGAATGTCCCCACCCCATATCATCCCAAGGGTGTCGTAAGAGCCGACAGAGGGAGCATATTATGCAGAGAACAGCACTGTAAGAGAAGGAAAACTTGATACAAACCCTGTACCAACCCGTTTGGCCAGCGTGGTATAGTAGGCCAATTCCTCCTTTCAAAGGAGAGGCCTAGTCCAGCAGTGGACTATTAAAGGCTGTTGATGATGATGATGACACACAACATATTTGTACAAAAAAAGCTATATAATTGATTATACATACAATTCATTAATGCTCTATATAGTTGATAACTTGATTGAATATATTGAAAACCATAATATGAAATACGTAATGTGGAGACAACACATTTGAACCACCACACAACAGATTTGAATTCGTAAATGAAATAAAACAAATTCAAAATGATTTTTAACTGACTGGGAACAAATGTACTCTTTAGTGCAGTAATGTCACATGTTTTGTAGTATTTGTTATAATTAATTTATTGATTATGAACCGTAACGCAATGCGCATGTGAAATAAAAAATATTTTAAAATTATTTGCAATCATTAAAGGATTAGCTCATTTGTATTCTTTGTGTCTTGGCTAGATTATGCCATCTCCTTACGATTGAAACTAAATTAATCATTATTCAGAATTTCAATAAGTTCCTTATATATGTAATGTAATCTAAGTCATTGTATAGATGCCACATAATCTTGTATTGATACCTCCTATTTGGTATCTGCTGTTTCATAAGAGACGAATTATGCCGTATTACGACAAGCTTGAGTCAGAAAAAAATTCTCTGGAATTATGTAAATACGACATTAGCAGGTTTGTGTTATCGAGTATTACAAAAACGTGGAAATAAGGTAATTTAATCAGTAGAGGCAAGGTATAATGTAAGTATTGGTTGATTCCAATCAATCACCGACAAAATAACAACAAAGAAAATATTTTAGCGGCATTCAGAATGACAAAAACCTAAAAACGAGTAAAACCTCTTTTCCCTGTATTATTCAAAATCTAAATCTGTTTTCCGTCAAAAGATCTCATTCGAGCTCCGATATTTTTTTTTTTCAAATAAGTAGTTTTTGTGCGGGATACCTACGACACGGCCCACTGTCCGCAAGATCTGACGTGGGCCAAAGATTTATATTCCCATAATGTCTGTTAGACAATACGTTCGGTATATTTTTCTTAGCGATGTCGACGCTTTTATAAAAACACAAATGTACGGAAAATACCGTTTGGGGTTCTCCCTTTGACTCGTAGGCAAAATGTATGGAGAAGTTATGTAACTCATCCCGAGCTAGTTTTATAAAATAAGAAGTAAAAGTTTAGGACGCCTATTTTTAACCCAATATGAGTCATAGTCGTTTAATACAGTTTTTCTATTACAAGTTCAAAAGATTAGAACAGCTATTCATCATGCCTATTATACAGGTCTTCTATTCACTGCAGAAATTTCAAGACGCTCTAAAAATAAAATAATTGAATAAGCAACAATATATGTTATTTTTTGGCACATTAAAATAATCCTATCTTAAATAATCCAACATATAGGTACAAGAATAAATTTACATCAATTATTCAAATCACAAAAGAAAAATCACGCATAAACAATTCACATTAGTATGTAAGAAAATCAAGTCATTTTCGCACGGCAGGCATCGTCAACGCGCGTCTCAATTTGCATGAAATACATTTACCTGCTACAAGTATGAATAAAACAGGCATGCATTTGAAATATCTATCAATTTATTTGCGTGTTGGGTCTATAGGAAGGATAAATAAAATTGCCATGCAGATTACTCTTTTAAATTTACATGAGATTATTTTTAGATACATAGATGACCAATGGTTACATCACCATTGATCATCAATTAACAAAGACTATTAGAGCTCTTATTCACGGTGAACTATGAATCTCGTCCAGTGACATGGTTTCCTTATGGTCAATAACGATGAAGGCACAGTGCCCTAAGTACCTATCTATTTAGCTGAATCTCACCATAGGTGATTTTTTTTTTAAATAGGTATTCAAATGAGTGACGAGTGTGATGTATGAGTTTCAATGAGACTAGTCAAATACAACCTATATATTGGTTACAAAGAATTATCATTGTAACTCAATACAATTTAAGAACGGTAGGTTACGGTGTAAGTTTTGCCCTTAGTCATATGTTTTACGGGTGTTTTATCCCTTGTTCTATCTACAGCATTTAAATGCGGTTTTTATGAGCCTCTGAATGTGTGCCATTGCTAAGCAAGTGCTTACCTCTTTCACTTTACAGGGAATGTTTGGTCAGTCAAGACCACGCTGACGCGTTGTAAGAGTTTTATCGTTGCTGTTGACTGCGGTGGACACTTAATATAAAGAAAAAATAAACAGAAATATAAATTAACTAACTAACTGTTAACTTTATGGTAGCGAAAATAACAAACACCAAATATAGATACAAAACATAAACACTTAAAGCTACTAAATAAGGTTTTTAACAGGAATTAGGCGTTCCCTTCTAGTTGCCTCGAAAGGCTGATATCATTATTTGCCGCGCCTGCGAATAATTTACTAAAAATAATTATTGTTTGAGTTTGATGTATTCTACGCCCAAACATACATAGACTTATTATTCAGAAAATTATTATATTTGTGTAAAATTGTGTTACAGTGGCGCACCTCTATAATGTTAAAACAGATTTAATTAATATTCTATTTTTATTGTGTTTGTAGTATTTTTTAGTCTTTGTAGTTTTTAACGAAGCGTTGTTCTCAGTTTGTTTAAATGCTTTTATTTGAAGACAGTGGCATAATAACGCTCTAGAATTGTGCACGGGCCTCCTCTTTCAAGACGGGTTAGACCACAGCCTTAGGTAACCAGATTGATAAAAGCAAATGCCTCCGAACATTATGTAGAATTATATTATTAATAACATGAATTATTTAATACGCACGTTAGTCGAAAAGACTAAGCTCAAACTAAGCAGTTGGTGTATGTACCACTTTGTAATGTACGGTTATTACTTTTGGTATAATTCCACCGTTTTCAATAAATTTCTCTTATTATTTGTAGCACTATCCGACCCTGCTAGTTTCAGAATGTTGGGTTAATAGTCTACTAGTAGTCTAGTAGGTACTTTCGGTGTAATAGTCAATTAGCGTGTCAGTTAGTATTAAAATTAGTTTCAAAAGCCCTAATATAATTTAATTGCCAAAAGTTAGATGCTGATCGTTAATATTTTAGTGCTATCGTTACAAATTCACAACGTTCTGTTTGATCTTTAGACGCTTGAGAACAAGTAAAGAGCTAGATTGTAAAAATAGTTGGAAAATATTCAGATGGGGCGAGTTGCAGATAGTCTGTAAGATTTACACGGACGGATTTAAACATTTTAAACTAAAAATTATGCTCTTTCGTTAGATTATTTAAACCGTAACAATCAATGACCTTAATACTCCTGTTGGACTCACTCAATTAAAATTAGACTCGTCTTATATCAAATAATGAGAGAAAAGGCAAAATAATGTTTTGTGGCTGTCACACTAAAGTTTGCAGGAATTTGACGATGTTTAAGTCACAGTCTTAGTCGATAAAATTACGCAGTGAAACTAAATTTGAATATGTTGTCAGCACTTTCAATTTTTTTTTGAGAAAATGAATAATAGTCTGAATTTATTTAACTCGTGCAAGACGACCGTAATTACCAGGCTATTTTACTTACGGTATGAAATATAGTTGGAAAAATGTACCTAAAGATTATGAAACCTTATCTTATATGATATGATTAAATTCTTCATGATATCATGAATCTAGTTATGAAATATTTATTATTTGTCTTATAATCAGGCATTCGTTTATAGCTTGACAAAAAGTATTTTCTTGTAGGCATGACCTACACGCGGCTACTCATCAAGTTATACACTCTGACTTTTATCCAGTTATTATGGCGTAGAAAGTGTTAGATTCGTAATCGACTTGTTGATGTGTGTACCAATGCTTCAATACCTTGCATAACGGTCAAAAAAACATTACCTGCTAAAATTGTGTAGCTTAACGGATCAACATCGCAGAATGTTATTGCACAAACAAAGAAAAACTTCTACCATTCCGATACCCTTTTTAGATGCAAAACCCGCCTTAGGGGCGGCATAATAACGAAATACTTCAAGCAACTTCGGGCCGTGATTATCAGCAGCACAAAAAACACAATTAACTAGACAGGTCCGTAGAAGAGTTAGATCCCTCTGTTTTAATTAAAAATGCGGTATATTTTCTTATATTATTTGAATTTTCCAGAAATAATTGTTTTAGCAAATATGATTTTGACGTTGGGAAGTAAATTTTTCGAAGTACCTTCAAAGCAGAGTGCGTTGATTTTAGACGTAGGTAGGTACTATAAGATTAAAATATTATAAAGATATACTTGAAGAATATTAAGGTACAGCGTAACACAAGTCACAATGTGCAGTTATTAATTTTAATATAATATTTCTCACCTGCTTAAAAGCTTCAGTGACGACTTGAAGACAATTTTTGCGTGAATATGTAATTTTGCATCATTGCTAACCGACATTGATATATTCCTACGCGCGATGCCCAAATGTCATAAGAGAGAAACACTGTTGTTCTGATTTCAAGCCGGCCAAGCATATCATTGGTTTTGCCTTGGTCTAGTGGTAGAACGTGGGCTCGAAAAATATGGCACTGACTGCCGTTTTCAATACTGGGTATATCCATAGATAAGTAATGTCATTTGGCAAAGTAAATAATAATAATTATAGTGGTATAATTATTTCTTCATACAATATTTTGAGCCAGTTTCCCCACCATTTGATAAGTCTCGACGTCTAAATTACTTGACAGACAAAATCATAAAGATATCGCTCAAGTTACGAAGTTATCTGTATTACAATGCTTATCCACTATGATACTGGTACTAAGGTTTAAAAAATTATTTGTGTGTAAATGGACCCATTAGAAGACTGAAATCATATGAGTTAAAATGAGAAGAACGCAAGGTTCTCTTTCTCATTATATAAAATAACATAACTTCACGCCTTTATCACCGAAGGGGTAGGCTGAGGGGGTATAACACCTACACTTCGTCATTTTCTCTATTTCTTTCTACGAAACTATAACTACTTGAACTAATAGACTGATGGGTGGTCAGAAAGTGTATGCCCCCTGTCAATCCAAATAATTAACAAAATTATATCGTACTAACTGTGCCGGTAGTTTTTATGGCGACTACTCGGCACCAATTGTTCAAAGTATGATGTTATAAAATCGATAGCCTTTCTCAATAAATGGACTATCCCACACAAAAAGATAATTTAAAACGAACCGAAGAGTAGTCCCTGAGATTAGCTCGTTTAAACAATGGAACAAACAAACTCCTCAGCTTTATAGCTATAATTATAGAACTTGTAGATAGAAATAAGGTGAAAATGTACTGGAATAAGTCTTACACATGTGAACTCACACAAATAGCTACCCGAAAGTTTATTAAATTACTTGCAGACTATTATGGTTTATGTTTCTTCAACGAGTTCAACAGTTTCAATCACCCCGGCTTATGCGGGCAGGTCAATTGGACAAATTGTGAGTTCATAAATAATAAACTGTACTTTTGTACAGTTGTAATAATTTATTAGTTTTGTTGGATAAGTTGGGAATAGAACAGATAGAAATTGATTTTGACTAAATATGTAGACATTGTATCGATATATTCAATTTGCGACTTGTAAAAATATATTTTGAGGTAAATTGTAAATTGCCTTTTTAATTACATCTTTGCCCAAATGAAACTATGAAAATCCAGGAAAGAAGCCTTTGCCCAGCAGTGGGACACTATAAGTAAGCTAACCAGAAAACGATATCTTATTCTTTTGTTGCACTTTGCTGATTAATTGTGAAAAAACTGATGTATTTTTCTTATTAAAATATTTCACGGCTAACATCTATTGCGTTTCAGTTCTAATGTATTGTTTCGAAAATTTTTGACTACTTTGACTTAGATGAAAACAGAAAATGCGTAATGTCGTCATTGATATTCATAACCAAACGTACTTAAACAAACATAATTAGTGTTTTCATTCACCGAATGAAAGGTGCCTTACTCATAACTGTTTCGTGGAAACGTAGCTCTTTACAACAACATATACCTACGTATGATACCCTTATTACGCAGCTTACTTATCCTCGAGATTTCATTCGAATCTTGAATTAGAGTTATTAACTTTGACGGTTGATTTGTGTATATTATTATGTTACATACATACATACATAGACTCACGCCTGTTTCCCGGAGGGGTAGGCAGAGACTACGGAACGCCATTTGCAACGATCCAGACATATCTCTCTTGCTTCATTCACTCCCATCAGATTCCTCATGCATGCTCTTCTGTTCAGGGTACTTCTCACCTGTCCTGTTTTTAGGATGTCTCCAATCTGATCAGAGAACGTCCGCCTAGGTCTTCCCCTTCGTCCTGTCCCTTCCACACTTGCCTTATACATCTGCTTGGTCAGTCTTTCGTCATCCATCCTCTCCACGTGCCCAAACCATCTTAGCATACCTTTCTCGATGCTTGTCACTACATCTTCTTTTACCCCACAACACTCTCTTATCACACAATTCTTTACTCTGTCAGTCAGAGAGACACCACACATACTTCTCAGTGCTCTCATTTTTATTATGTTAACTACTCCATATTTATGTGCTGACTGATAGACGAAATAGCGATTACTTTCTTGTTGTCAGTACCAAAACGCGCTCTAGTGAGAGTAAATGAGAGCGCTACCGAACTTCGGAGAGCACGTGAATCTGTTAGTCCCGGTTTTGGTCCCAGAATACAAATCGTTAGGACATGAAGCAGGGCTCTGGGTGGTCTGAAAACTCGGAGTTGTCCACATACTCACACCACGTTTACGTTTTTGTTAATAATTGACCGATTGAACGACTACTTACACTATACAAGTCGTTCGTTCGCCAGCGATTCACTCAAAAACATATTTCAGATCATACTGACAGTTCATGAGGCTAGTACATTTTAATAAGCAAACCGTTTCCATCTTTGTCAAAATGTATTATACAATATAGCTGAATATCTACGATCATAAATATTAGTACATAATAATAGTTGTATGAATTCACCGCAGATAATAAGGATCCCGAAGGAAAATTAACTGATTGTGAGACATTTTCTGATTCGGCTTCTTATTTGGTAGCAAATAAAGGAGCTTTACCAATAATACTATAGACTCCATGATCCTCGGACCCAACGGAAATATGATTGGATTTCTCTGTTAGAAAATCTCGTTTCAGTTCTGTGATTGCTATTATCCAATACATTTCCATTGCTTTGTTACAAATAACTGATACTTAAACTCGAACTAATGATTTGTTCTTTAGGGTGTTTTCACATTATTTTAAAAGCATGTTATACGACATATTATTTGAGAGTAAATTTAACACAACAACCGTTAACAAAGAGTAAATATTTTAAAATGTTCTGTATATTTCTTGAGTTTCTAACTATTTTCTGCCTGCCTATCTGGATGTCGATTGTGTACAACACATAGCCATATAGGCTTTAATTGTACTTGAGCTGTACCAGTTTCATCAAAATCCGTTCAGTACTTTTTGAGTGGCCGAGTTTTGGGCCAAATAATTATATTTAGTGTTGTCATCGACACGATAAATAAGTAAGTAAGTACTTTTTGCGTAAATTTTATCCTTATCTACAA
The DNA here is from genome assembly GCA_944739405.2 of Euclidia mi. Classification (NCBI taxonomy): domain Eukaryota; kingdom Metazoa; phylum Arthropoda; class Insecta; order Lepidoptera; family Erebidae; genus Euclidia; species Euclidia mi. Next base: position 32,596,750 of record OX123185.2, on the reverse strand, counting down.
ACATTTGCATTTATAAAAATAGAAGGCTACCATGACCATAACACGTTACACACAATTTCGTGTTTTCAAATATTCGCACCATATAGTAACACCGACATAAAATCGGAGTGCTTTTTACAAGTTCCCACTTCGCCTGATTTTTGCGCCCGTTATTTCACGGCATGACAAAAGGATTTCGAACAAAAAGAACCACTATCCCCGCGATGCCGCCGGCAAAAGCTGGCAATTTTATAAATCTGTTGAGATTCTCTCGAACATTAGGTATATTTACAAAGATTGCTATTATTATAGGGCTTATTAAAAACATGTTATTGATAAGAGAATTTTATACTGTACTTTATTTTTATGCTTTGCTTTAACTGTCGTAAATATTTTACACTAAGTTTCCTAATAACAATTGTTACTCAATAATATCCAAACTACATACGTGTATCTTCCCCTTGCATATATTCAATGCCAAACGTATAAATAGTTAATATTTTGGTATTAAGTATGAATTTAAAAGACAACTTTTTCGACTACATCAAACGAAAGGGGCAATCATATTGAAGCAAATGTTTTGATACTGTATTACCAAGGCATAATCCACTAATATATTATATAGCTTAAGAAACACACTTAAAAAGTTATGTTTTTTTAATAGACGTACCAAAAAAAACACAGTCAAACGATTTTTATTATTACTCGTTTCTCTGAAAATCATGAACGGGCCAGCGGCAACCAATCATTATGGCCATATCACATTATAATCGTACATTCCTCGCCACGCAATGTTCGCATGGTATGTACCCTATCACGACATAATTTATAAAAACAAAGGTACCATTTGCACTGCCCTTATATTTGATTTTATGCTTGAGAGAACTTATAAAAATAATATAAGTTGTAATCCTAATTAGTTATAAATCAGATTTAGAAGCTTATGTCAAAATAAATCAAATATGCTTGGTTGCGGCTCGTTTAGTTTTCTTCGTCTCTTGCCCAAACATCTTTAAAGGGCTTACGTTTAACCCTAATCTCCATTCACTATTGTACGTAGGTAACATCAACACCACATCGATTCTATCTAGAAAAATGCATGTCCTACCTTGGAAATGAATTAGGTAACTGCCACGCAGCTATTCGAACACTATGGTACAGTTGTTATAAACAAAGCGTGGAGAAACAATGTGGCAATAATACATACATACTTACATAACGTCACGCCTTTTATCCCCGAAGGGGTAGGCAGAGGTGTATTTCTACACCCACTTTTCGCCAGATATACTTTAGTCCCACGTAATAAGGGGCGAGCTTATTGCCGTACCGGGCACATTTCCAGACTCCGTGCTGCTACTGAGAATTTCGTGACAGAAAAACCCAATAACACAGCCCGACCCAGGAATCGAACCCGGGACCTCCCGATCCCACGCGCACATTTATGCCGCGAGGCCAACGAGGCAGTCGTATAGGGTTTGATGTCGAGTTTTCCGTCTCTACGCAAAGATGGTATTTGCATCGTGTTATCCCTTAGTCGCCTCTTACGACACCCACGGGAAGATAGGGGGTGGTGACACTTGTATTCTATGCCGTCAACCACACGGAATATATGGCAATAATGGCAATAATAGGCAGAGCTTTCCCTGTGACCCTTTGACATTGCAAAAGTAAATGAGCCATGGTTATAAATTTAAAATATCGGGTGGGCCACTATCTACTACTGTATAATGAATAGGTAATATACAGCAGACTTTATTTTTGCTAACTGAAGTATGTACCTAAGCAAAATATTACAGTTATAAAATAGCCGTGCGCTGTTGTAATAGCTCGTGAATACTAAAGTATTTTATTATAATATTAAGCGTAATAACACATACATAAAACACCAACTAGTCCTAACCTAAGCAGATATTGAAACATTGGTACATCAGGACATCCGATAAACATATTTACTCTTTTTTTATAAAATAAAGGTAACCATTGTCATCAGTCCTACATTTCCAATAAAGTATTTCAGTCACGCTAAAATTACCCAAGACTGTATAGATCAACGATATTAAAGAAATTGTGAAAACATATTTCCATTTTGCTCAATTCAGTAGCGTATTCTGGATATAAATTAGAACAAAAAATAACAGTTGTAATATAAAATCTTGACTTAACTTAGTTTTCTTGAACCTAAAAGCCCAGAACACTTTCTGAAGTTTCTTTAGACTTTTTGAAAACTTCAAAAGAACTAAGAGAAATGTGAACGCTTGCCAACAAACGCGTCATACAATAGTATGTTGTATCAAAGTACGTTTCCCAAGTCACACGTTCTGTTGAACCAAAACACGGAGTTTAAACAGTATGTGTCCATGATACGTTGTTGTTTCACAAACTATTATAGTTATACAAGATCTGATGCGTGACCGGTTTATTTAGAGGATTTTCAGTACCACTATTATATTAAAAAAATATAGATAAATTTCTAGTAAAAATATAGATAATAATCTAGCGGAGACTTACAGACTGCTGTCCAGTATGTCACTGAGTTATCGAAATGCGTGTTAAACAGTTAATTATCACTTGCTAAACCGTGAAGTAAATCGTTTAGGATATCTGCATCTCAGAGATATTGTCCATAAAAGTCTCTAAAGTCTTTTTAATTCTGTCAATCCGCGTTTAGCTTGTATGATGGACTGTGGACTAACCCTTGTCGTGGTGAGAAGTTGGCCGAGCTCAGCAGTGAGAGGACATTTCATGAACAAGGCAACGAATATTATTATTATTTAGCTTTTTGTTCAAATTTCAATGACTGCTTATTATGCGTTATGCATTTGATAAAATGCTTTCAGAACGATTTTGAAAACAGCGCCAACTCTTAACGGACACTAACCATAGGCCTGCATAAAAAAAAAATTGGTTGCCTGTAAAGTCAGTATACGGGCGAAAGTTTTACGTGACAACGACTTTGAGTGGTAAAATAATTTTAATGTGAATATTCATTCGTATAGTAGGAAGAAGGATGAAAGACGCGTGCCTTTCACTTTTTATGTCTGTCTCTCTCGCTCTTAGGCGGGACGCGTGCCTCTCACTCGCTCTCATTGTGAGCGCATAACGTGAGCGGAGCGTAACGCAGTTTCTTGAAGTGTCACCCGGCAAACCAATTTATAAGACGTTGTCACGTCAAAAGACTTCAAATAAAAATGTTAAATAACCCCAGACACTCAAATTATAAGTTGTAGCTAAAAACCTTCCCAATCACGTTAACTTCAACAATAAACTCTTTATAATCACTCCATTCGTTTAGGAGTTAATAAATAACCATACAGATCTACAGATACATGATACTTATAAGCCCTCTGTTTCTTTATGGGTTACAAAATGTAGGAATTTATTGAACTACCGTATTCGTGTTATTTATATCTTACTTGTTCTACAATAAACGGCTAGACTAGACCAGTTCAGCCTACCGTGCGTAAGTATAATATAATAAGAGAATTATCCTAAAATTTTCAGGCATGTACCGTTCTATTGTTTGGCTTGTAATCAATGCGAAAAGCCAAGCGGGAGGGCCGAAATAAAATCGTAACTCAATTGTTACGGGGCCTACTTCACTTTTTCCCCGATACTGCTAATCTATGTTCCCTGTTTATTTAAATATTAATAAAAAGACTTTTGAATTAAAGTTTCGGCAACCCTTGTAGAGTAAAAAACTTAAATGAGGTGCATATTAAGTAAGCGGTAGCAAATATGGAACTCAATCATTTTTAGTATTTTACTCAAAATGATAACAGTATTGTCATCATTTTGAGTAAAATACTAAAATGGGTTATACTATCCAACTTGAGATGTAAAGAGATGTAGTGACTATTGATATCCACACGTTTGCTGTAAAAATATTACGTTAAATTTGGAGGGATACACGTTTCCTAAACTTCCAAAATACTGTGTGTCATGTTGTGTCTTCTGGTTTGTCACTAACTTATGAATAAGTAAAATGAAACTCATGGGTCAAAGCACATGCAGATCGCTTTTATTTCTTACTAGAGGACGCCAGCAGCTACGCCTGCATTTTTTTTTATTTACCCTTTTTGATCGATCCCGTGGGAATTTCGGGAAATCCCTTCTTAGTGCACCTCTACGATCCCCAAGGAACATACATGCCAAATTTCAGCTTCCTGCGCCCAATAGTTTCGGCTGTAGCGTGTCTGTCAGTCAGTCAGTAACGCAAGGATTTTATATATTAAGATATAATTTATTTGACGGGACGTTTCCAAATTTAATCCTTTTTAATTTGAAGTGTGGGTTTATTTATCTGCAAACAAGCATACGGATCGCCAGATGGTAAGTGATTACCGCCGTTCATGGACACCCGTAACCCTAGAGGAGGTACAGTATGTATTCATCGCGTTTTTCAATGATCTCCATTTTCATAAATTTTTATAACACTAATTGTATAACGCCCCAGCTGTCACTGTTTTAAAAATGAATTTCGTAAAATGGATTTTCTTCTACTGTGGCACGTTACAGGTATACGAGTTCATAATGTGGATTCATTACTTAAATGTATGATTCGCTCTGAATTTAAAAAAATAGTGTAGCGGCTGCTAACGCTACAAATTATTTACGAGTACAAGGCGTAATATTGTATTAGCGCGGCGCAGCTGTCGTCTTTCCCCACTCGTATCGTTAGTTCATAGCTATGTAGTTTATTTATAAGTATACTAGCTTTTCCCGCGGCTTCACTGGCGTAAATTCGGGGTTCTCTAGTTATAGTATATCCGACGATATACTATTAAGTATATATATACTAACATAGATATGTTAGGGATAACACAAATCTCCTTTATTGGGCGGATACTTCTATAATAAAATTTTAGTTTTAACTGTTTTTGAAATATAACTGCAAAAAGTATTTACACATACAAACTACTTAGTACTAAGACTTAGTAGCTAGATTGTACCGAAGAGCTCAGATATTTACATCTGTATTCATTTGTAGTACTCAAAATGTTATCCGGTATCAGTGGCGTTTCGCTAGAGGGGCCAATATGGCGACTGCGATTTGTCTGTCAGAACCATTAGAATTTAACAAAATACTCGACAATCAGAATTTTGCGGATATATGTTGTCGACTCGAAATCTTTATTTTTTAATGTTTTTTATTCAGTTAAGGTTTCGGTCGAGTCTACCGTACCCCTTGACGAAATTATTAATACAGATTTGACACTGCGATGGTAGCGCAGTCGGTCGGTTCCAATGTGAAACATTCCAAAATCAACAACTACTTACAAATTAAAAATTAACTAAAAATACATTTTCCAGTGGACTAAATTGTGTGTGTTGAAACAAAAAAAAAAGTTCCCCGGTTCTGCTAGTATACATATATATAAAGATTTTGTGGTACATACCACAGTAAAGTTACTATTTCTTCTTTTGGCATCTTTTTTTCTTCACACTCAACATCGTCTATACAAACCCCTACAATAGTGTGTATAGTATCCACTCCAAGATTATCGTCAAGAGTATTTTGGGATTGACCTACTAACGTAAATATGTATTTTAAGCTGAATATTACATAGATTTCATGTATTGAAAGTGTTAGTAATATTGTAAGAAGCTTTCATTCAAATATAATTTCATGACTTATCAGTGTAACTAAAACATTGCATCTAATAAATAAAAACTAGTTTACCCGTGAAGATCGGTATCTTTACCTGTTTGTATTCAGAAATACGATCGACGAGACCAGTATTAGCTCTACTTATTAATTGTCATACAACTTCAAGACGGGTGAGACAGACAGCTAACAAAATACTGGGATAAACTCCAAGACATCTATGATAGATTGACCACAAACTATATAAGCAAGTATCTGAAGTTGTACCTGATTTGTTAAGAACAGTGAATTTTGTGAGTTGATAAACCTTTATGTAAGTGATTATAGAAGGTACGTTCTGTTTAAGCCTAAATAATAATAATATAATAATAATATTCTACCACATACACACAACACCATCTAGTCCCAAACTAAGCAGAGCTTGTTCTATTTAGGTACTAGACAATGGATTTAAACATACATATATACTTATTTTATTGTAAATACATACATATAATAAATAGAAACACCCAGACCAAGACAAACATTTATGTTCATGCACACAAATGTTTGACTTGAGCGGGAATCTGACCCGCGACCTTCGACACAGCAGTCGCTTATAATCCCGCTACGCCAACCGGTCGTCAAAATTTAGATGATATAGAGAGCATAATTTGTACAATTCTGGGTATGAAATAGCGTTCGCATGCAAGTATGAAGCTTGGAATGAGAGATGTGTAATTCGTACTCGGCGGACACAGGGTTTTAACGCAAACAAAGCAAACAGCAAAGCATAAAATCAAAAACTCGATAATGAAACGACGTTGTTCGTTTTAGTTCTATCTCTTTCGTTTTATTGGGCATTAAGAGTCGTACATCGACTCAGGCCCTTATCTGTCTACCGAAGATTTATTTAGGAACCACCCCCTCGAATTTTAAAGGCTTTTTCTTATAGAGGAAAATTACTGTTGAATGGGATTTTTTAAAAGTTAATCTTCATTGTCTTTTGTACGTAAAGTACGCATTAGGATTTTGTATTTGTGAGCCCACAAGAAACCTTAATGGATTAAGGAAGGCTTTTCCCACAAAATGGAAGGCATGAATTCCGTAACCTATTACGGGCTTTATCGTCACTATCCATTTGCAAAAATGGTGCTAAATACATATCTACTACGCCAACGATGTCCAAGTATATTAGATTTGGATGATGTATCATTATCTGATCATTATCTTAGTAACATTCTAGACACTCTCGCACCTTGAGCGTACTATAATAGTTCTAAGAATAATGACTTTTTCTTGACTTATATCTGCCAGATATTTTCAAAATATGAATGAGGTTGTCTGCTGAATACTTTAAACTGGAGCTTTTCGGCATTATTTATACTTAACATTTGTATACTTATAATATTTATACATACATATATAGACTCACGCCTGTTTCCCAGATGGGTAGGCAGAGACTACGGAACGCCATTTGCAACGATCCTGACATACCTCTCTTGCTTCATTCACTCCCATCAAGTTTCTCATGCATGCTCTTCTGTTTCGGGTACTTCTGACCTGTCCCTTTCTTTAGGATGTCTCCAATCTGGTCAGAGAATGTCCTCCTAGGTCTTCCCCTTCGTCCTGTCCCATTCACACTTGCCTTATATATCTTCTTTGTCAGTCTTTCATCATCCATCCTCTCCATGTGCCCAAACCATCTTAACATGCCATGCTCGATGCTTGTCACTACATCTGGGGGCACGGCAGTGCCCCCACCAAGTCGAGCAAAAAAGCGGTACAGACGTACCATCCTTTTCGCGAAGCAATTCAGGCCATTTTCGACACCCTATAACTTCGTTGTACATAAAACTGATTTTTTTAACCATGCAGGCATTGTATAAACATGGTGTATTTCAAATTTCATTCAATTTGAACTAATAGTTTAAGAATTATAACGAGTCAAAATTCTTAATTTTGTCACTCATTGACCGATCATCAAAAGTCTAAGGCACTTCTAGCAGACATAGAAGCTTCAAATTTAGAATACGATTAGTGTTTAATATATGAATCAAGGAAAAATTAAAATATTTTTTAATGTCTGTTTTTTTTCGAGATAAATCAACTGCATAAATAACTTTGTAATCCCATATAAATATAAAGGATTACAAAATTACATTTGCAGTTAAGGCTTTAGTTAAGAAAATTCGTTGTCGGTGTACAAGAAGTAAAAGGTACAGGAAAGGACAAAAGTAGACTATCTACAAAAAGAAATGAGATCCCATAAAAACAATACTTGTCAAAAATACCAAGTCTCGCGACCGTAAAAAGTTGTGAGATCCATGTAATACTAAGTCGGTTTATTAAAAATCTTTAATGTTTTAATTAATATATTGACTTGGCAATTGCATTAAACAATCTAATTTATATGTGTATTACTTATTAGATAGGTATATTGTGTTTTATGCGATGGCCGAGTCAATCTACTTATTTAAAACATTAAAGATTTTTAATTAACCGACTTGGTATTACATGGATCTCACGACTTTTTGCAGTCGCGAGACTTGGTATTTTTGACAAGTATTGTTTTTATGGGATCTTCTTTTACCCCACACCACTCTCGTATCACACAATTCTTTACTCTGCCGGTCAAAGACACACCACATATACTTCTGAGTGCTCTCATTTCTACAGCATTTATTCTACTTTTAAGTCTCTCCTGCCATACCCAACTTTCACTACCATACATAAGGGTAGGCACTAACAACCCTCTATGCACAGCCAAACGTACCTTTTTGGACACGTTTTGACTGTTCATAAACGCCTTCAGAGCTCCATTCACACTATTACCTGCATTAACTCTTCTTTCAATATCTTCTTCATTCTTACCATCTCTTGTCAACAACGTACCTAAGTAAACAAACTCATTCACTTGTTCCACTCGCTGTCCATCGATCAAAACATAACAAGCCGTAACGCATCCTTCCCCTTCAAAAACCATAACTTTCGTTTTACTTACATTCACTTTCATTCCTTTCCTCTCTAACGCACTGTTATATCCCTTAATTCCATGTAAATAAAGCCTAGTCAGCAATTACTATTCCGTCGTAATTTTCCTTTAGCGTAAATTGTACAATAAGCATTATTCGATATACTTTAATTATTAATTTTATTCAATCAGTTAGATCTGAGACGCGACAGTGTACGGTACGGTTTAGGAACCATTAAATTTTCCATTTTTACGGTGTGATATTGTAAAGTGCAAATAAACTTTGGGTTTTCTACTTGCGAGTTTTTTTTAAAAAGACAAACGGACCCGGCCTCCTAACAAAATTGGTGTCAGAAGTGTGGGATGTGTCAGATTGATAGCCTTCATACGGTACTGGCACATTCGTTTTTTTTTCGGAGCTTCCGTTATCGCCACTGGTCGACAGTAAGACTTTGCCGTGGCTAAGCCTGCGCCAGAAGATTGTGTGAAGACCCTTGGACGACGATAAGCCTCCGCTCTGAAGCGTGAGCCCGCTCCAGCACACCGCCGCCGCCGTACTCTCCGTCAGGTAACTTGTAAGCCTCAGCCGCAGCTCGAGCCAGAACCTACCAGGTCTAACTCACCTACCATCTCTAACATTTTTTCAAATTTCTTTTTCCATTTTTGCGTATTTTCCAAGTATTGAAGGAGAAATAACTGCGAAGGCGCAGTTATCCGACACTCAGCGCGCAGCCGCGCCACGTTACATCGCCACGCGCTCACCGGATTCTAGCAATGTCAGCAGCTTCGTGTTTCACCGCGTGCATAATTTTGTGAGTGTTTTTATGTATCTTGGCCATAGATTCGTGACCAATAAGTGATTTTTTCAGTGAATTTTCCTAATTTTTGTGTGATTTTGCGTCAAACTGTGTACAAATATCTTTCGTAAATAGTTTTAAATTATTGTATATTTTTATTAGACAATTATTCTATGTCTTTTAAAACAGAAAAAGTTGAAATGTCTGACAAAATTACGTTAACATTTTTAACCAAATTTATTAAACCTTACAATGGTGACAAAGAGTCCCTTCCGGCATTTCTCACTAACTGTGACAATGCCATGTCATTAGCTAGCGAAGATCAGCAGTCAATCTTATGTAAATTTATAATATCTCAACTGGAGGGCAAAGCTCAGGTTGCAGTCAGTTTATAAACATTCGACGAATGGCTCGACTTAAAATCCTTTTTACGAACTACGTTTGGCGAAAAGAAACATGCCACTCATCTCTTAGTCGACTTGCAGAATTGCAAGCAAGAACCATCCGAAGATGTAACTAAATATTCTATGCGAATAGAACAGATCCTTACTAGGATTTTGTCTGATGTTCAATATAATATTAAAGATCCCAAAGAGCTTCCCGGTAGGTTAGCCGCCATGGAAGATCTGGCGCTTAACACCTTTATACTAGGTCTAAATACTTCTATTTCAACTATTGTAAGGTGTAGAAATCCCTCAACCCTCAATGAGGCTGTACAACACGCTATTGAGGAGGAAAAACTTATCAATCTTCGTTTAAGTTCATTAAAATTCAAAAGTAATTCTGGTTTACAAAATAACTCTAGATTTCAAAATAAATCAAATTTTAATCCAAAATTTAATTCTAATAATTTTAACAAATCTAATTATAGTTCTAATTCTAATAATTTTAACAACAGGTCCAATTATAATCCTAATTCAAACTCTTTTCATTCCAACTCAAAAAATAATTCTAATTCATATCCAAAAATTTGTAGTTACTGTAAAAACATAGGGCACAGTATAGAACAATGTCGTAAGCGACAGTATAACATGCAGCGTCAAAATGCTAATTCTAACTCTTCTAATCCTAAACCCGGTTCATCTAGTGCTGTGCATGTTTTACAACAAGGTGACGAAGTGGTCCATGATGAACCTTTAAACTAGCAAAGATTTCGGATACGTGCCTGCCGAAGTCGATAAATCATAACGGCACAAATTCGTATACTATTTCTTATCCTAAATCGAATGTCGATACTTATACTAATTCTTATCCTAAGTCGAATACTAAGTCTTTTACTAAATCATGTACTAATTCTTATACTAAATCGTCTACTAATTCTTATCATAAATCTTATACCAATTCTAATCCTAAATCTTATAATAATTCGTACCCTAATTCTTATGCTAAATCTTATGCGAATAATTTTACTAATTCAACTACTATTTCTACATCTCAGTTACCCAAGAAGGAGCTGAGTCATACTAATTCAACTACTATTTCTACATCTCAGTTACCCAAAAAGGAGCCGAGTCATACTAATTCAACTACTATTTCTACATCTCAGTTACCCAAAAAGGAGCTGAGTCATACTAATTCAACTACTATTTCTACATCTCAGTTACCCAAAAAGGAGCTGAGTCATACTAATTCAATTACTATCTCTACATCTCAGCTACCCAAAAGGGAACTGAGTCATACGAATTCAATTAATATTTCCACATCTCAGCTATCCAAAAAGGAACTGAGTCCTACTAAATCGAGCTCAACTGAAGTGTCTGAGTCAAATCTTTCTAAACATTATTCTAACTCTTGTACCAATTCTTATACTAATAATAATGCTTATAATAAATCAAAAGGGTTATTATTTGGCAAACCTTCTAATTCCTGTGGTCGTGAACTTGATCCAATTCCCATTTTTGAAACGAACTTATCATGTAAAGTGTGTCTACCATATACAACATTGTTTACAAAACAATCACATAAGTGTCTTAGCTTTCTTATCGATACCGGCGCGAGCATTAGCGTCGTTAAACAATCTAGCTTAACTAACAAACACGAACTTCTCCCTGACACTATAAAAATACGAGGTATAAACGATACCGATACTTATAGCGAATCATTAGGCTCTATTTATTTATCATTTTTAATATCGGAAAAGCCTCACGAGCATAAATTCTACGTCATAAGCGATAGTATAAATTTAAAAAACTACAATGGTATTTTAGGTACGGATTTCCTCCGAAATTTTAATGCTAAAATAGATTATAGTTCAAATACAATGCTTTTAAATAATCATAAGGTACCGATCCTATTTCATCAACCTATTTATATCGTCCCGGCACGTTCTGAAGCCGTTATCGAGTGCGCTGTATCAAATTACTCCGCCGAGCTATATCATAACAATGAAGCTCTCGTATTAGACCACACTTTACGCGATGGTGTTTATGTTGCAAATTGTATAGTCTCTATCAAACCAAACAGAAAGGTCAACGTTACAATTTTAAATACCACTGACATTGACATAGAGGTCAAGGACTATATAGTGGAACTGTCACCTTTCAATCAATTAAAGCACTCTGAATCTTTTCATAACATAAATTCTATTTCTTGTTCTAAGTCTAATCGAGCAAATCACGTTCTAAGCTTAATTCGTGGTTCACACCTTAATGACGAGGAGAAAAAAGCTCTCCTCGGTTGTTGCTCAGAATACACAGATATTTTTCATGTCGAGGGCGAGCCTCTGTCTTTTACAAACGCCGTCGAACATTCTATAAATACGGGCAATGCACCTCCTATTCATGTAAAATCGTATCGCTTCCCCGAGTGTCACAAGGAAGAAGTCGACACCCAAATTCGTAAGATGCTCGAACAAAATATTATTCGTCCCTCTGTTTCACCCTGGAGTGCCCCTGTATGGGTAGTTCCGAAAAAAATGGACGCCTCTGGCAAGAAAAAATGGCGAATAGTGATAGATTATCGCCGTCTCAATGACGTCACTGTTTCTGAAAGCTATCCTCTGCCTCTTATCACAGATATCCTCGACCAATTAGGACACTCAAAATATTTTAGTACCCTTGACCTTGCCAGTGGTTTTCATCAATTACGAATGGCCCCCAAGGACGCCCCAAAAACGGGTTTTACCATAAGCACGAATTCAAGCATGTCTGGACATTACGAGTTCACCAGAATGCCATTTGGGTTGAAAAATGCCCCTGTTACCTTCCAACGACTTATGAACACCGTCTTATCAGGTCTGCAAGGTCTACATTGTTATGTTTACTTGGATGACTGTATCCTGTACAGCTCGACCTTGGACTCCCATATACAGAAATTAAGACTAGTATTTGACAAACTAAGAGAATATAATTTAAAACTCCAACCTGATAAGTGCGAGTTTCTAAGACGCGAAGTGACTTACCTAGGCCATATCATCACCGATAAAGGTGTCTCTCCCAATCCAGAAAAAGTTAAAGCCGTTTCGCAGTTTCCAACGCCCAAAAATCCTAAAGACGTCAAATCATTTCTAGGCCTAATAGGCTATTATCGCCGATTCATAAACAATTTCACCAAATTAACTAAACCCCTTACCTCTTTATTAAAGAAAGACGTCACATTCCACTGGTCCCCTGAGCAACAAACCGCTTTCGATACGCTGAAAGATATGTTAATTACCGCACCGATTCTCCAATACCCAGATTTCTCGCAGCCATTTATAGTCACCACCGATGCAAGTAATTACGCTGTAGGAGCAATCCTTTCTCAAGGACCTATAGGCAAAGATAGGCCAATAGCATACGCTTCCCGTACTCTGAATCGCGCCGAAGGTAACTACTCTACAACTGAGAAGGAGTTACTAGCTATTTTGTTTGCCGTTAAAACTTTTCGACCTTACCTATATGGCACTAAATTTAAAATCGTGACGGATCATAGACCCCTTGTGTGGTTATTCAATGTCAAAGACCCAGGCAGTAAACTTATACGCTGGCGCCTTAAACTCGAGGAGTACGACTATGAAATAATTTACAAACAAGGTCGTCTCAATTCTAATGCTGATGCACTTTCTCGTTGCCCAATTAATGTCATAGATATTAACAATTTAAATAATTTATCCTATGAACAATACTTCAAACTTCAGTTCACTAATAAACTCCCAACTTCTAATACTATTGTTCACGAATGTACTCAAGGTCTACATTTAACAAAATTAAATACCATTGCATGTCCTGTTTCCTTAGACTTCGATTATTCTATTCCCCACTGTGAAGAAATCTTATCACAATTAGAGAAACCTGATGAGTTACTTAACACCGAACGCGAACCTTTTACTATCCAAACGACACTCGACAAAAATAAAACATATTACTTTCTTTTTACTAAAACTCATCATTACGAAGAAACAAAATTCAAAGATATATATAACTTACTTATAAAACTTAGAGATAAAATTATTATCGAAAACCCTACTATCACTGATTTAGCAATTTCAGACTTCTCTGACCCCTTTTCTAAATTAGCCTATACTAAAATTTATAATATGATCACTTACATATTTCACAATACCAATTTAAACATATACATTTACAAAAATCAATTAATTTATCCTACCCCAATCGAAGTTCCAAAAATTTTAAAAGAAAATCACGATTCCCCTATTGCGGGTCATCCCGGATCGAACCGGATGTATAAGAGAATTAAAGCCGCTTATTACTGGAAAGGTATGCGTGCAGATATTGTAGAATATGTCAAAAAATGTCAATTATGTCAAGTTAACAAGCCACTTAGACTATCTAACAAATCCCCCATGGAAATAACTACTACCTCCACGAGGCCATTTGAGCGACTAGCTCTCGATATCGTTGGACCTCTACCCGAGGCGGGTTTTCAAAAGTTTAAATTTATTCTAACCCTACAGGATGATCTCACAAAGTTTTCTAGTGCCTATCCTATGATATCCTCCACGAGTGAAGAAATAGCTAGAAACCTTGTACATTTTATGTCGCTATTCGGTTTTCCCAAATCTATATTAACTGACTTAGGTACTTGTTTTACCTCTGACTTATTCAAACAATTAACGGAAATATTAAAAATTAAAAACCTTTACACCACTCCATATCATCCTCAAACTAATGGTGCTTTAGAGCGCTCTCATGCTACTCTAAAAGAGTACCTTAAATCCTTTGTAAATGAAAACCAAAATGATTGGCACTGTTATTTATTTACCGCAATATTAGCTTACAACACTACTCCTCACTCTTCTACTAATTTCACTCCTTATGAGTTACTGTATGGTTATAAGCCAACTATTCCTTCTTCTTTGTATGAGACTAATAACAACACTACATATAATGAGTACATACGCGCTTTACAATATCGGATGCGTTTTAGTCGCGAAAAAGCTATCCAAAACATTAATAACAGTAAGGAAAAAGCTAAACAATATTATGATACAAATTCCCGCCAAGTGACTTATAAAGTTGGTGATTTAGTCTACTTAAGACATCACCACCGACTTAGGAAAGCCTTATCTCCAATCTGGAAAGGCCCTTATAAAATCATAAAAGTACACAATAATCATAATGTTTCATTGCAAGTAGGTCGTAAGCATATTAAATATCACACCAATGAAATTAAACCAGCTGTTTCCTCATAATCTTTCACTTTAAATCTTTCATTATACATATATTCTTTAATTATTTTCAGAACCCTCTGCTATGGATGCCAAGCAGATTCCAGTATTATACCTATATTTCATAGTCCCGGAATATACTTCGAACATATAACTAACATAAATTTTTATAATGATTACTGGAAAGTAGTGACACACATCGACATAATGACTTTAGATCCGTATCTCAATAAAATTGAAACCTTATTACAAAAATCTATTAATCTTTGTACTAGAATTCAGTCAGAACATTTAATTGATTGTAAAGATTTTTCTAATCCAATAGAAATCTTAATAGAAACCAACTATGTTAAATTACAATCTTTGTCTCACATTATTAGCAACCAATCGACAACCAAGGTCAAAAGATCTTTAGAATTTGGTGGCGAGATCCTTAAATTCTTCTTTGGTACATTAGACGCCGATGATGCTCGTAAATACGACGCAGCAATTGAATCCTGTCGCAAAAGCGATAAAGAATTATTTCATTTATTCAAAGACAATATTCACATAATTAAATCAACCATAAATAATTTTAACTCGACCATTTCTAAATTGAACCAGAATGAAATCAAATTAAATTCACAAATAAATGCTATGAATGAAATATTTTCACAAATTACTAAAACTGACAACCTACATTTTTATATTTCTAGAATTAATAATTTTCTTAACATTATTGAAGGTTCTTTACTGTCCATTTCTAATTTATTAGACACAACCTTAAATGCAATTTTATTCTCTAAAGTAAATGTTTTACATCCTAGTGTTATAAGTCCCACAAACCTTTTTAAAGATTTATCTGAGAATATCAACCATATAAATAAAAAGCTAGATTTTCCAGTTGAATTGAGCATTCATAATATTCATTCAATAATCGATGTATCAGAACTTAATTGTTATTATTATAATAATAAGATTGTTTTTGTTTTGCAAATCCCCTTGATTATGCCAGACAAATATATTGTTCATAAAATAATACCTTTACCGACTCCTCATGAAGAGACAGATTCACATATTCAGACCTTCGCTTTGATACAACCTTCCAACTCGTATATAGCCTTAAGTGATGATAGAATGCATTATACTATGTTAAGTAACCTTGATGATTGTAAACCTATTAGCAGCAACTATTCTATTTGTAAATTGATTTCTATATTCTCATGTATAAATAACCCAAATTGTGAATCAAAACTATTAACCGAAGTAACTTTAACATTACCTAAAGAGTGTAACTCTAAATTGTTATTTGGTCTTATTGACATTTGGCAAAAGCTGAAAAATAATAAATGGATATTTGTACAATCAAACATGAGCAAATTAACAATTAAATGTGATGATAATATTAGTGATTATCCTATTGTCGGCACAGGTATAGTAAAATTAACAGAAAATTGTATAGGTTTTTCGAAAACCATTCAACTATTACCAACTCACACTTATTCTTTTTCAATTAAATCTCCTATAGACATAAGTTTCGATATCACAAATGACGATTGTTGTAAAAAGGACATATTTAATAAAACTTTGCCTCATTTAACGCCACTCACATTGAGTAAGATAAACTTAGAATCATTAAAATATCAAGATCACCAGCTAAACAACTTGGAAAGCGAGATAAATAAAATCCAAAGCGAATCTCATTTTATTAAATATGCCCATTACTATTCTACATTTACTTACATCCTGATTGTATCCTTATTTTTATACTTAACTTATAAATTATATAAGTGTTTTAGAAACCGTAACAACTCTCAATTTTGTATCCAGATATATAACCAATGTAATACTAAGAAATCAGTTAAAAATAATTCTAAAATTTCTAGTTCTATTGAAATGACTGAAATGTCAACATCTGATGATGACAGATCTATAAAATCATTGCCAAATCCTGTAACAAATTATAAGCCTTATGCTACTGTACACAAAGTCGAATATCATTCAAATAGAAACTTGAAAAACTTTTAAAGATGCTGTTATGTCATGTACTCCGTTTAGTTATTCTTTATAATTATTATGTTCTTATTTTAATATGAACTTTATGTACTTCTAGATTAAACACTTTTACATTTCTATCTACTACTATTTCTGTACTATTTCTTTATAACTTTAACTCTAATCTAATCTTATGATTTTTGTACTATATTCAATGGTTTCTAAATTTGTTTTCCAAATGTATTTATTTTTCTAAATCTGACTTCGCTTTATCTTAATTCAGATAATGCTTCGTCTAAAGGGGGGGGCTGTTATATCCCTTAATTCCATGTAAATAAAGCCTAGTCAGCAATTACTATTCCGTCGTAATTTTCCTTTAGCGTAAATTGTACAATAAGCATTATTCGATATACTTTAATTATTAATTTTATTCAATCAGTTAGATCTGAGACGCGACAGTGTACGGTACGGTTTAGGAACCATTAAATTTTCCATTTTTACGGTGTGATATTGTAAAGTGCAAATAAACTTTGGGTTTTCTACTTGCGAGTTTTTTTTAAAAAGACAAACGGACCCGGCCTCCTAACATGCATGATTGTTACCATCTCCTGCAACTCCTCCGCTGAAATTACAAGTATTAACTGATCATCAGCATAAAGGAGGCATTTGACAAGTAACTCATTAATCCTTAAGCCGCAGTCACTATGTTTTAAATCTTGCAAACAACTGTTCATGAAGAGGTTAAACAGCCACGGCTACGCTACACATCCCTGCCTAACACCTTTCGCGGTGGTAAACCAGTCAGTGTATGCCCCGTTTATCCTCACACAAACTCTAGAATCCTCATAAGGGGATTTCAGAGCTCGTATGAGGCTGTTGTCCACCCCATTCATTGACAGCACTGACCACATTTCATTCCTCACAACTTTATCGTAAGCTTTTTCCAAATCCACGAATGCGCAATAGACCTTTTGACCTTTGGCCAAAAACATTTCGGCTATGCTTCGCAAGGAAAAAACCTAATCCGTACATCCCATAACCTTTCGGAATCCCGCTTGTACATCCCATATTTTCTTGTCGGTTACTTTCATAAATCTTTCAATCAGTACCTTTGCATACAATTTGCCAACAATGCTGAGAAGGCTAATGCCTCTATAGTTTATGCAGTCTTGTTTATTTGGAGGTTCAACAGCTTATTACAATTTGAATTACAGTTTCAGTAAGTACCAGATAGCCAATTACAGGTCCCCACATTTAAAGTTACATAAAAGATACACATATTTTCTAATAATATATAGGTAAAGCAATCACATTAGCACAATTTCTTTACAATCAGCAAGCTTAGCTCAGCTAGCAATATAGTAGTCTAAGTAAAGAATTGTTCACTCATTCGTCGTCTCGCCACTGGAATACTAGTGCAAAATAAGTCCAGATCCAGATCTTTAGCAGTTGAGTTAAAGCTATTGCTCGCTCAATTGAGGAGAGAGTTTTGTCGGTAATTAGAAGAAGATGTAGGCTACAAATGTATGGATGTAGTACAAAGAACATCAATCTTTCTATCATCCATCATCTGACATACATCATCCAATTTGCCGTCCACCCCTTCTCCAACGTTCGACGTTGCAAACCGGCTTTCCGTAGGCCGCTTTTCGCCCTCACGGGGAACGGTTGCGAACGGCGTCGCCGCCGTATGGAGAAGAAGTAGATTTTGTTCCCATAGCGTTCCCACGAGATGTAGGGATCTAGACTGTCCACCCTCGCAGAGCCCTTTACGGGGGTAAAGCGGAATATCAGCTGTACCCTGTGACCACCAACACAGGCACCCTCCGTTTACGATCAGCTTGCCTTCTGGCCACGAATCTCTCGGCACGCTCCCTAGAAGTTGGTTTAATTTCGGAGTTTTCTTTCTCCTAGACAGGTTGCCAACCAAGGCTAACGAGGCCCACCTCCCCGAATTATATAATAATATTTATATTTATTAAATATTCCATTGATAAGAAACATGCACTTCAACATGCAAACTAATCTTCAATATGCAATACAAATATTAATGCACTACAAATGTAAGCAAGTCTTATGTAGTGCTAAGATTTCTTTGCATGCAAATGCATTTAATTTCATAAACAAAAGACCTTAGAAAACATGAGAGAAATATTAAAAGCCCGAGCAAATATAAAAATAATAAAAATGTAAATAGGGTACATGATTACCAGGCTAAGTGTCAAAAAAATAGTCGTACAAGTATTTACTACGACTAGTAGTACTTGCGGCTTATATAAATAAAACCAAATACATGACTGCCATCTCGGCCTAGTGGTAAGTGACTCTAACTGCTACAGAAGCAAACTCAGTACAAAATAATTCTTTGTATAATGAGCAAGGTTATTTATTCTGTGTCTGGGTGTAGTTCAACTATTTAGGCACATGTCCTACCGTCGGTGATCAGTGGTTAAAGATAGCAACTGAAAATGAGTTAGCGAGCAGACAGTGTTTTGTTTCGATATTCTTTTGCTAGGCTATCTGCGAGTGTTCAAGTTATGCGAGTACTCGCAATACTTGAATACTCGTAGATAGCATTCGGGACAATTAGGGTAGTGCTCGCGCTGCCTACG
The DNA here is from genome assembly GCA_944739405.2 of Euclidia mi. Taxonomy (NCBI): domain Eukaryota; kingdom Metazoa; phylum Arthropoda; class Insecta; order Lepidoptera; family Erebidae; genus Euclidia; species Euclidia mi. The sequence goes on along the minus strand of OX123185.2, from coordinate 32,577,222 downwards.
TGTACCAAGCGAGCATCGCAGGACGTGTATCACTGCTGAGCGAGTACATTTTTGATAGTTCTTGTCGCTCAGAGGTAAAATAATGGAGCGAGTGTTCGCCGGCGGCGGTATAAATACTGAGCTAACAACTTCTAATATGTGCATCTCTTTTGTTAACACGGAATGTCTAACTGTTATATTTTGGACGTTTCATGAGCGAGAAAATAGCCGAAAATTTATCGCTCCCTCGCTGGGGGTGACACATTAGATCTGACGCAGTACGCAAAATGACGTAACAGACTTTTTCACCGAAAATAAAAATAAAATATTTGTTATTGAGCAATTTTTAACAAGCAGAATGACCGAGTTTATGCTGAAGCTCTATATAAGCTTCCCAATTAGTTAGCAGAGTACAAAATGAACCTATCCCACTTCAGAGATAGTTTGATTGGGGTATTAGTTATCAAAGAGTAGCTGAGGCATATTTTTATTGTGTGCGTAACTGTCACACGATAAACACATTTACACGAGAAAGAAAGAAAGATTCAGATACCTTTCTTTTCTCAAACACCACCACTCTGATCTAGATATTATGTCTCTGATCTAGATATTATGTCATGGTATAATTAGGTGTTGTTAAAATAGTCCATAGAATTAGAAGTGAAGAATTTTCTTTTATAGAGGGTGCGTATATTAATGGGTAATTTGAACTACGACGTTAAATGACTATACAGTCTTAAACTTCATTGTGAATGAGCTACATAATATTTTTGTGATATTTTTGTATAATTGAATGAACTTACACTCATTACAGTAATTAATGTTTTGTACAATTAAAAGAAATGAATTTTCCTCGTTACAACAATATTTATTTATGGCAAGAATAAATATTAATATGGTTTGTACGTGAATCATCAACTGATTAGTTGAAAGCATTTATTTAAAAACATAATACGTCTAAGACTATGTCTCACAAGATTATTAAATGTTATCAATAAAGAAGTAGGTGTAAAGTAGTTGAAGCCTTTCGTCATGTTTTAAAATCATAAGACTAAAAATATAATATGTTGATAGTCAACAAACAATTATATTTTATCTTATCTCAGTCTCAGTCTCTTTTTACTAAAACAAACAATAGGTATATAATAATAGCTTGTGAAATATTATTTTTCAAAATAACGTAACATTTTTCTCATATTTATTCAGCTGTCTCAGAAAATAGGATAGGAATGTTGGATGTTGCGTGGAAATTCATCATAAAGAAGACATACGGCCGGTTTCTAAATTGAGAATTTCAGCTTTCATCAGTTGAACATTTCTGAACTAGTTGAAGTCAACTTAAGTTTTTCTGTTTCTGTGAAACAGTCAGAGTGATATTTTTTCAAAGCACTTTCAACTGAGTTTTCTTCAAATCATGAATAACTTAAACCGAACAACACTAGTACGTTCCGATACAAGTAAAAAAACCGGTACTAACCATAAATTCGTATTAATTAACATTTTACAAAGAAGCACACTTGTCAGTTAATTATTTTTACACGGAAACAAATAAAAAGTCGAAATAAAGTTGTATTTAAAATTATTTCAAGGATTATTTTATTTTAATGAACAGTTTGTTGAATTTTTTCAATTCGGTATCTTAGTGAAAACGGAACGTGTATGTTATGTCAAAGTCAGTTTGTTTTATTTTTAATACAAAATATTTTTGGCCAGGTATATTTGAGGTATAATCTATATACCTCCACGGAGGCCACAGCGTAATTATTTGGATTGATTTAACACGGAAATCTCTTATTTATATTTTCTATCCCTTCGATTTCTTCCTAATAATGTTGTAATCTATTTGTTCCAAATATTGAATAGTCTTTGAACCTTTTTTCTATAAATTCTGTTTAACGACCTTCTTGTTGTGTAGACGTCAGGATGACGTAACCGCTGCTTGGCAACCGTAGTGTGGACAGTTTGACATACTGGCTGTCATATTACTCGTGATCACGGGTTAAAAGACCAAAGTTGTATAATTATTTTTTTCTCAATTTATCAGTGCTAAGTGAGGTTTGACAAATGTCAAATGTTTTCAGAAACGCGAATATAGAGTTGATATGGAGTTGATCATATGTTGTGTCAAATTTTAGATTTTACAAGCCCAAATACTCAAAATGTTATCAACTATTTTTTGTGAAACAGAAAATTGATAAAGTAGTATATAATTAGGGTTTAAATTGTTCTCAACGCGAAATTCTCAATTCAGAAACCGGCCGTTAGTGTTACGAGACTTTGCGAAGAACGGCGATTTGTAGCACAAAACAAGGTGAATAACTTTAATTATCTTTAGGTGAAGCTAGCTTATGTAGGCAGGGTAAGGTTTTGTTTATATCCAATAGGCGGATTAGGTCAGAACAGTACCATTTTTTTGTAAGAAGCTCTCGTTTTGGGGTAAGTTTTAGTATTAGGCCGATCAGGCAGATTGGGCGTCAGCGTCAACACAGCGGCACCTCGGCGGCGAAGTGGCGTCGACGCCGCCGCCGCGACTGCGTCGCGTCAGCGTTCTTCAAATCACGAAAGCGTTCTCAAAGAACGATTGGCTGACGCGACGTAGACGCGGCATCTACGGGGCGTCGACGCCGAGATGCCGCTGAGTTGACACTGGCGCCCAATGTAAGGGCGGCCTTAATTTTAGATCGAAACACGCATTTCATTATTTCTCAAACTATTGATTAAATAAAAAACTTATCGTGGCATCAAGACGAGGAAAATAAACATTCTTTTACAATATAAAATTCTTCATAGTTGTTTTATTAATTTAAAAACGTGCGCGCTTCAAGCTCATTGCAGAGCCATTCGGTTTTTTGTTAGATTTTTTTTCTGTAGCTGCAAGGAGTAGGAAAAAGTATCCGGCCGGCAATAGACTCACTTTATTTTACGAGAGCCTTAAGCGTAGTTCGTAAATTAGAGTACCTATGCTTCAACTAACGCAGTGTCTAGCCTTTCGGTTATCCAGGTAAGATATTTGAGACGTAGCTACAAGTTTTGTAACCTTACTTAGTTTTTAGGGTTCCGTACCTCGTAATGAAAAAACGGAACCCTTATAGGATCACTTTGTTGTCCGTCCGTCTGTCAAGACCCTTTTTCTCAGAAACACGTGGAGGTATCAAACTGATTTTTTTAACAAATAGTCAAATCTGCTGTACCTTGAAGCTGTTAAAAAATCAAACTTCTAAGCCAACGCAATCAAAAGATACAGCCGTTTATGCTGCAAATTTCCGCAAATTTTCGAAACTCAAAACCTACAGGGTACTTTTCGTGGACTCAGAATCTGGAAATTTAGTACGAAGCAATTCTTATAGCAGGAATAAAGGAAAAATTGCGAAAACCGTAAATTTTTAGTTACATTATATTATAAAAATATTTTTAATGATTTTAAAGTTACTACCATTTTCTCATGAACGCGTAAAGGTATTAAATTGAAATTCATATCAAATACTCAGGTCTATAATACCTTGAATCTATAACAAAATTAAACTTCTATGTCAATGCAATAAAACGAAACAGCTACTTAAACCGCATATTTTCTCGCTACCCTTCGCAAGGAAATCAAAACCTACAGGGTACTTCCCGTGAACTCAGAATCTTGAAATTTGGTACGAAGCAATGTCTTATAGCACAAATAAAGAAAAAATTGCGAAAATCGTAAATTTTTTGTTACATGATATAAAAAAATATTTGTATTAATTTTTGAGTTACTACCCTTTTTCTCATGAACGCGTAAAGTTATTAAATTGAAATTCATAATAAATACTCGGGTCTATTATACCTTTAAGCTGTAACAAAATCAAACTTCTATCTCAACGTAATCAAAAGAAACAACAATTTTACTATATTTTCAAACTCGCAACTACTGGCAAGGGAATCAAAACCTACCTCCCGTAAACTTAGATTCTTGAAATTTGGTACGAACCAACTTTTTATAGCACAGATAAAGGAAAAATTTCGAAAACTGTAAATTTTTAGTTACATAATATAATAAAAAAATAAGGTTACTAGCCCTTTCCTTTTGAACGCATAGAGGTTTTAAATTGAAATTCATATCAAATATTCAAATCTGTAATATCTTTAAGCTGTAACAGAATCAAACTTCTAAGCCAACGCAATCAAAAGATACAGCTGTTTATGCCGCAAATTCACGAAAATTTTTCGAAACTCACAAGGAAATCAAAACCTACAGCACTAACACACAGGCACGCAACCTAATAGCACAGATTATGGAAAAAAATCCATAAATGTAATTTTTTTGTTACATCATAAAATAAAAACATTTTTAAAATTTTAAAGTTACTACCTCTTTCCTCATGAACGCGTAGAGCTATTAAATTGAAATTTATATCAAATACTCAGGTCTATAACAACGTCAAGCTACAATAAAATCAAACTTCTGTCAATGCAATCAACAGAAACAGCAATTTTAAACATATTTTCAAATTCGTAACTACTCGCAAGGGAATCAAAACCTACAGGGTACTTCCAGTGAACTCAGAATCTTAAAATTTGGCACGAAGCAAACTCTTATAGCACAGATAGATACATCTTTAGTTACATCATAATAAGTAAAATATTTTTTATAATTTTAAAGGTGCTCCCCTTTGTGCTCAAGTCAAAACTAAAGGGTATTTCCGGTCGATCTAGAATCTTGAAATTTGGCATAGAGCAACGTTTTATAGCACATAGAAAACATTTGAAAGCACTAAATTTTTAGTTACATCACATATTATTTTAAATTATTATATATACATACAGGTTTGTACGGAACCCTCGGTGCGCGAGTCTGACTCACACTTGACCGGTTTTTTTTATATCGTCACGCCTATATTCCCGAAGAGGTAGGCAGAGATATAATATTAGGTACACTCACATTTCGCCTTATAAATTTTAGGTCCCACGTAATAAGGGGCGAGCCTATTTCCGTTACCGGGCACGTACTCAGCTTTATTAATTTTTAAATCATCTTCACGCAATATACATACCAAATTTCAGCTTCTCGCGGTCAATAATTTTGGCTATGCGTTCCCTATCAGTCAGCTAGTTACAAAATAATCAGCGGAGGACTTTTAAAAAATTTGCTGAGCCCGCGGTTAAACCTGCGTTTCCTGAGATTAGAGTGTAAACCAAGCATACAAACAAATTCTTCAGTGTTATAATATAAATTTCCATGGTCAAAGCTACAACACTTGGTGATGCAGCCACTAAACCATGTCGCATAATATATTATGTATTAAACATTTGCCTTTTAGATAATGATATACCACAGCAAAAGTACGCAGTTTAGAATTAGGCTCATACATTTTAATATAATTTTGGCTAATTAAATATAATAATTACTATGCAATGTCGTAAATTTAAAAGAAACTACAGTTTATGGCTTTGCTTATCACGCAATGAGCTCACACTAACTGCGATATTTTGAACTTGTTTTATAAACAACGTGGCTCTGATTACAATTAATATTATATATGGTAATGTATAATATATAATTTGTATAATTACGTGCATATAATCAATAGGTGCACTTAGTTTGCAAACATCATTCGCAATGACCTTGCTGTTGTAGAATACAAATACGTAGTTGGCAAATAAATATTTATAGCATGGAATGAATTCTCAATAAGTACATATTGGTTGATTGTTTTCATAGTTATTTAAAACAGTGTCGATTTAATTTCAATTTCACGGAATTTTCATTTCAATGATTATATTTTGCTGGATTATCTCATGAAATAAAATTTTTGGAATAACATTATAAAAAGGCACTAGCTGTGCCCGTGATTACACCAGCGTAATAAATATTCATGGCTACTGTTCCGCACCCGTGGCTTATACCGTGATGTTGTAATTTTACCCTACCGCTTTCTTCGATAACTCTAGGAAGACTATCCTAAAATATTTTTTTATTCTTAGCAGTTCGAGGAACACACTTTTGAGCTTCAAATTCAAATTCAAATCATTTATTGCAAAACTTATTGTTCATAGTGATGGTATACAATGGTATGTGCTTAAGACTTAGCGCCTTTTTCAAGCATAGTAATACTGAGAGCTGACTAGCAATTATAAGATAAGTAAGTAGAAAACATTTTTATAATTGTTATATATGTACAGTTAATAGTTGTAGAGGTAGTCCGTAGTACAAATAATTGAAGATTATATAAAATTATTGAAATTAGGAAACATAGAATTAGTATAAATAGATCCATATAGAATTAGAAAATACAAAAAATTAATTATGTTCTTATTTAAAATATGTCAAAATAAATCAGCTCGTGTAATCAAGAGCTTCGTCATATACGTATTATTTAGACATGTAGGTATTATTATTATGAATATATTACTATTATTATTATGAATATATTACTATTATTAATATCGTTTTTTTTTTCTCAGCTCTTGGCTGGTATTAACTACATCTACGGGCAGACACCAAGTAAATGCAGTGTGTGTGTGTTACGTTATGGATGTGGCTTGAGGTGTTTCGTTTTCGTCTAGAGTCATGAATTTTCGGACTTTTCTGCATGTGTTTAATATGGCAGCTTTCTGCAGGCTTATGTAAAGGCTTTCTTTGAGACCTATTAATTTAAGGCTATGATGAAGATGCTTAGGGATGACACCTGTTGTGGAGATGACTATAGGATTATATTATTATGTGTCTCTTTTTCACGGCTATTCTTCTAAAATGGTGTTAGAAGAATAACCGGTCCTTTGGGAGGCTTACACGGGGATATGGATCTAACGTGCAGAGGCCCGTAGAGAACTTTAATCTAAAATGGGATGGGACACATGCCGCGGAGCCTCCACAACTGCACTACTGAGTACAGCTATGGACTAGCCGCAGCACGTGTAGGACTATTGTAATGATGAGGAGCCTAATTTAATTGGATTATGGGGATGGGTGTTGAATGGACTGAAAATTAGACTATGGATAATAAACGGCACCTGCCAGTGATACTCCTATAGCATCCGTCCGCGTGGCAGGTGGTGACTCGCCAACTCACTAGATGGGCCCTCTCTAAACAGCCGCCCAAAGCAAACAAACTCTGCCATAAAGGCAGCCAGAAGGCAACACCGGTGCGAGTGGCTAGGGGTGTCGAGCGGTGCGGCACCGGTTTCGCCATCGCGGGCCTCGTGACAAAGGAGGCCCGGAGCGGGTTTCCCCGTAGTTACGCCCTTGAGAATGACACTTCCACCCCCGAGCTAATAGCTCTTGCGGCTTCCCTCCGGCCGGCCGACCAAGGCAAGTCAGAGTTGAGAGTCCTGCGGGCACTCTTGGAAATCCACTCCGGTCAGCCAATAAAGGCAAGCCGGAGACGAGGCCCTGATCGACTCTCTGAAGCATTCGGGACCGCAGTGTCGCCACACACATTCAGCTCGCCACAAAGCTGCCCTGCGGTTGTAAGCTTTCTTTTTTTCTTGTAACACTTTTTTTGTTTATATTACACGATGAAGGTGATGTTTGAAAGCTGTTACTCTGCCCTCTGAGATTGCGTTAGTCTCATGATGAGATAACGGCTGCCCCAGAGGGGTAATATTATTATTATTATTATGATTATAAGTATTACTATTATTATTATTACGTCTCTAAAAAATCAATTCTAATCATTTATTATTTAGGTATTCTGTAACAGAATAATAGCATTTTTGGATCAGAAAAAATTTGAGGCGTTTAGTAAATGTTGTTTCAAGCTTTTCTTCTTTAATAAATTTAGGTAATTTATTAAATATCTTAACAGCCATGTAATATGGGCTCTCGTTGAGCATTTTTGTTTTTGAAGAAGGTAAGTGTAATCTGTCTTTATGGCGTGTATTTAAATTGTGCATGTCTTTCACTTTATTAAAGGAGTCACTGTGTCTGAAAACGAATGTACATATATCGAGTATATAATTATATTGATGGTAGTGTTAGGATATTTAGTTTTATTTTATTTTAGCAGGCAGCGATAGCCTAGTGGAGATACCAACAGACTGCCATGCAGAGGGTATCGGGTTCGAATCCACGGCGCGCACCAATGACTTTTCGGAGTTATGTGCGTATTGAATTGTTAATTATCGCTTGTCCCGTGCCTCGGAGAGCACGTTAAGCCGTCGGTCCCGGTTGTCATGAAGATCTTTGACAATCGTTACAGGGCGTCAGTACCGTCTAATAAACTGACACTAGTCTAAACCATGAAATATCGCTATCCCTTCGGGTTGCGGAGGTCAGACAGGCAGTCGCTCCGTGGAAAAGCTAATATTCAGCCAAATCCGGTTAGACTAGTAAGCGGACCCCAGATTGAAATTGGGATAACGCTAAGAGGATGATGATGTTAGGATATTTAGTTTAGTAAAGTAAGGTTTACAGCTTTGCGTATTGTCTATATGAGCTAGTATTCTGACACATTTCTTTTGAATTATAAATAATTCCTCTACATTTACACTGTTACCCCAAAGCATGACCCCATACCTCAGCCAGGAGTATGCATATGCGTAGTATGCCGACAATGCTGTTTGTGTGTCTGTGCTGTGTTTAATTTGAAATAGAGCGTATGTAAATTTAGAAAATTTGAATTTGATGTGATCTACGTGTGTTTTCCAGTTTAAATGTGTGTCTATACCCAATAAACTAAAAGTGTTGACCTCTTCTATTAGTGTATTTTCGTGTGTTATGTGTAGAGAAAGGGGTGTTTTTTGTATGACCTGAACTACATTACTTTTGTTTTGAGTGTGTTTATTTCTAAATTATGTTCTTGGAGCCATTGTGTAATAGATTGGAGAGTGTTTTGGATCTGACTATTATAGTTTAAGTAGTTGCAATTAGTAAACATATTATAAGTAGACTGCCTCCGTAGTCCAGTGGATAGCGTATGCGACTGCTGATCGGAGGTCCCGGGTTCGATTCCCGAGTCGAGCAACAGTGTTACTGGGTTTTTTCGAATTCTCAGTAGCAGCTGCCTCGTTGGTCTCGCGGCATAAATGTGCGCGTGGGATTGGAAGGTCTCGGGTTCGATTCCCGGGTCGGGCAAAGTGTTATTGGGTTTTTCCGTTAGGAAATTCTCAGTAGCAGCACGGAGTCTGGTAATGTGCTCGGTACGGCAATAGGCTCGCCCCCTATTACGTGGGACCTAAAAATGCATGGCGAAATGATGGTGTAATATTACACCTCTGCCTTTCTCTTCGGAGATACAGGCGTGAGTCTATAAAAAAAAAATCAGTAGCAGCACGGAGTCTGGTGATGTGCCCGATAATTGCAATAGGCTCGCCCCCTATAACGTGGGACAAAAAAATCATGGCGAAATGTGGGTGTTATATTACACCTCTGCCTACCCTTTGAGGGATAAAAGGCATGAGACTGTAAAAAACATTTTTTTTCAGATTTTAAAATCCTTCACAATGTTTTGGGTTCTAGACGTTGTTTTTTTATGTAATAAGCGGCAAACGAGCAAACGGGTCACCTGATGGTAGGCGATCACCGCCATCCATGGACACAAGCAACACCAGAGGAGTCACAAGGGCTTTGCCGCCCTTTGGGCTAGAAAAAGAAATAGGAGGAGGAAGAGGGAGAAGGAATAGGGGATGGGCCTCTGGCACTCTCACAGAACAAAGCTTAAGTATAGGTATAGTTACTTTACTTCAATTTCTATGAGAGGGAAGTACTGCTATGATTGATCCGGCCCATTGATGATGATGAGATAAGCCAGGCTCTACTCCTTATAAGACGTTCAGCGTAGTAGATCTACGACGATGCTAGTACTCTGTCAAATCTGGCTAAAAAGATCGCAAGCTAGTGAAACTAAACTTCGGTTTGTTTCCTTGTGAGTCATAAGCATATCACATGATACTAAAAATATTAAAAATATTGGCTGGCTGGAGTGGATTTTGGAAATCCACTCACGAGTGCTCGCAGGACTCTAACTCTGGCTTGCCTTGGTCGGCCGGCCAGAGGGAAGCCACAAGAGTTATTACCTCGGAGGTGGAAGTGTCATTCTCAAGGGCGTAACTACGGGGAAACCCGCTCTGGGTCTCCGTTGTCACGAGACCCGTGATGGTGCAACCAGTGCCGCACCGCTCGACACCTCTAGCCACTCGCACTGGTGTTGCCCTCTTGCTGCCTTTATGGCAGACTTTGTTTGCAGTGGGCGGCTGTTCAGAAAGGGCCCATCTCGTGAGTTGGCGAGTCACCACCTGCTACGCAGACGGATGCTATAGGAGTATCACTGGCAGGTGCCGTTTGTTATCCATATTACCATTATTTTCAGTCCATTTAACACCCATTCCCATAACCCAATTCAATTAGGGTCCACATCATTACAATAGTTCTACATGTGCTGCGACTAGTGCATAGTTATTACTCAGTACATAGGTACTACTTAGTAGTGCAGTCAGGCTCCGCGGCATGTTAGATTAAAACTCTCTACGGGCCTCTGCACGTTGGATCCATATCCCTGTGTAAGCCTTCCAAAAGTCCGGTTATTCTTTTAATACCAAATGTTAGAAGAATAACCGTGTAAAAGAAAAACATTAAAATACAAATTCAATAATTACAAACAAACTTCACTAGTATTCGAGACATTAAATACTATAGTATTTTTTAATATAATGTAAGGCTGTTTTGAATATCACCACGCCTATGGAGAACTAAATAAGTCATAAGTCACCTATACTCATTAAGTTAATGCATAGCCACCTTAATATAACTTAATAATTCAAAGCTGCAAAAACAGCTTTGCCAACTTGCACAACGTTGAAAACGTTCTATATATATATATATATATATTTAAGAGCGCCGATATACTGAAAGCCTAGCTCGATGTTTACGACTTGTGAGATATCATTTTAATGGCCTTGAATTTTTGTGTTACCGTTTTTCTGCCATTATAAAATTTATAAATAAAGCTGTAACTGAAAACTTAATATCATCTTCATATCAGCCAAAAGACGTCCACTGCTGGACATAGACCTCCTCCAAGGCTCTCCACATGGATCGATCCTGAGCCACACGCATCCATCCGCGATCCCAAAAAGATCGTCAGTCCACGATTAGTTGAGATAATTTAACAAAATATTATGTTCAGTTTCTAATGTAAATATTATGTCCTGTTCAAAACTTTGCTAGCCTCATCCCACAAACTTTTAGTTTTTATTGTTTGCAAAATTGACATCTTCGTAAGATAAGAATTTTGCTTGTGTTGATATACGCCCTAGCCACCGGGCAGGAATGGGTACAAGTCATAATATTATCAATTTGTTGACCAACTGGCACGGCAAGGATCGGACACAATGATAATGGGACCCGAGCCGATTGTACCGATACCAGCAAGCCAAATCAAAACGTGGCTACGTGAGAGAACCGCACATGAACACGAAAAACAGTGGGCAAACATAAAAGAATGCAGACAAACAAAAGATGCCATCCCCTGCTTGAACAAGCGACTCTCACACAAGCTGCTGCATTCTAATAGGAAAACACTAAAGCATCTGACGGGCATAATAACCGGCCACTGTCCACTCAACAAGCACCTATTCAACATAGGCGTTACGGACAGCCCACTGTGCAGGGGCTGCATGGAAACCGAAGAAACACCCGCTCACGTCATTCTGCACTGTGCAAGTGTGAGCGATCAACGGGCAAAGCTGCTGAACAACCCCAGAACCATGAGTGAAGCTTTAAACGACACCAGCCAACTAATGGCTTTCTGGAAGGAACTAAGGTGGTATGAGTAGTCGGCGTCAATGAAGTCGCCACATACGCACAATGGCCCAAATAAGTGGCTAAGTGCGGAAAACCCACGACCAACTAACTAACTAACTAACTATGATCAATTTGTTAATTCTTGCGTTACTTGCATAATCAAACACATATTAAAATTGATAGTAAAATAATAATCCTAAGACGTTAAAAAATTAATACACTACATTAGATTACACATTATACCACAATGGAACCTAAAATTTTGATCTTTATGTTGTACAAATTTTGTTTATAGTAAAATCACTTGAATACAATTTCAAAAACAGTAAAAAGATAATAATAGCTCCATTTCATATTTGAAACTCTAATCAAAATAAGGACACCAATTCGTTTAAGTGGCCCTACCTAAATTAAAAGTAACTAATGATACATGTACTATATAATTAACTTTACTAATCAGTTTCACGTTTTATTGAACTCGATTGCATCAGCATAGAGACTGTTATTTGACTTTGAAATTTTTAACAAATAATATCCATCGTATTATCATTCATACAGATATAAGTGTTCCATGAGGTAAGTCGGTTGTGGTCGCGGAGGGACTCCCTCCGCGACCACAACCGTTGCAAGCCAGTAGAAACGTAGGAGAATAACAGAGGTATTTATGCCTTGAAATAAATAAATTATCGCGACTAAGACCCGCTAAACAATATTGTATGATGTATACAAATCGCGAAAGTTTAAAATCGATTAAGTCATTTACATCTTACAAATTTACTTAACCTAGACACAATTAGCAAAGAGTAATTTTAAAGTTATACAGAAGCGTTATATATAATCTGTATATATAAAATCCTACCGTTACTGACTGACTGACAGACAAGCTACAGCCAAAACTATTAGGCGCAGGAAGCTGAAATTTGGCATGTATGTTCATTGGAGACGGTAGTGGTGCACTAAGAAAGGATTTCCCGAAATTCCCACGGGATCGGTCAAAACGGATAAATTAAAGAAATGTGCGGGCGTAGCTGCTGGCGTCCTCTAGTTATACTATAAAACTTTCCCGCTTATCTTATGTTGCATTGCAGCAGCCAGTTGCAATAAGAAGGACTCGCGCGTACGATCGAAACATTTACTGCATAGCTTCACGAAGCATGTGTTTCATTCAGTTTATAGCGTACACAATACGCGTCGCTACCGAATTTCACGCCAAGTTTTCCTTTAGAAGTTTTAATAAAATAGCGTAGATGTTGGTGGCATATATACACTTGTTGCAAACAAGTTGAGAACAGTTTGAAGACAGTGTTTAGCACGTAGGAGGTATATTATAAAACCAAGAAATCTAAAAGTATAGCTACACTACGCGCCTATGCTGCCAGTCTTCTGGGCACGCTCTTAATTGACTGCGATGTGGAGACCTCATGACGTCTTTTTATTTATTTTTTTAGTCAATTTTACTTATTAGTTTGTTGTTAATAATATTTGAATTTCAAGGTTATGAATAATTAAGAAAAATCAAAAGATTTACTTAACTCTGTTATACAAGGTTATATAGCGGGTCTTACTCGCGATAAATCTTATATTTAGGGCATAAATACCTCGGTTTTTTGCCAACTTTTCGGCTGACTTGCTTCAGCCGTGGTCGCGGCGGGACTGCTGAGCTCAGCGCCGTCCTTGTGTTGTGCGGGTTTTGGCACCTACCCTCACTGGATTTTTATTTATGTTTTTAACCGCACTGTCGGTACCTCGACACACTACACTAATGACGTCTACACACTGTTGAACTGTATCATTACGGCGGTGTTTACACTTATTGATGACTGGATTCCAAGTTGTTGATAATCTAAATCCATCCTCCCGGTCGAAATCCTTGTGTTTTTTGATTTCAACCGCTTCACGCACTATCCTGGAGTAATAGTGACGTTCGGTGGACAAGACCTGTGGTTGATGTAGTTTTATCCAGTGGTTTGGTCCAGACTCCAATAAATGTTCAGCTATAGCGGACTTTAAAATCGTTTACTTAACTCTGATCCTTAGATTAGCAATTCTCCAAACATCGATTTTCAGTTACTTAGTAGTAACACATTTGACAGTACAATACAATAGGTACCGCTAACTGAATATCGATATTTTCAAGTCATGTGGATAGCTATAAATATCATTTAGTTCGTTCATATTCGTGCCCGATTCCTATGAAGCAATCCAGCCAAAACTATCCATACTGCTACTATCAGCACACTGCGCACCCCTTTGTGTTCGTTCCAAAAACCGATAATTGATGGATCACTGCACGCCATACATTTAGACTAGGCGAATTTGTTTCAAAGATTACATTTGACGTTGCCAACAATATATCTACGCCACCTTGTATTCAGATTAGCGAGGCTTGGATAAAAGGAAACGTAATAAAATTAGGTTGCTTAATATATATATTCCGACATAAAAACCTGACACGGTCGTTCAACATAAGTCCGCGGAAACGTGTGTACACAGTGGAACAAACTTCATTACGATTCAGAACATGTAATGTCCTTCCGCCGGTCACAAAAAGAAGGAAAATCTTGAAATATTACTACACTTAATAAGCACTTCTCATGATTCGGGGAGTTCAAGTAAACATTGTTGGGCTGTTGCGTACGAACCGCCAAGACAGTGGTGTTGAAACGCATTTGTGAAACTTTGTTATTTTTAGACAGAAATGTAAGGATTTGGTGAAACAGTACTCTTTAGAGTAAAATACATACGAGTATCTGCGTTCTGTAAGACAATATGCTAGTGTAACAAAATAAATGTTAACATATTTTGATAAATAGGTCGAACTCCGATTGTGTTTTATACTAATTGAATTTGTGACTTAGCAGCGGTGGATTCAGTACACCTAATAGAAAAAGTTGCTTTTGTCAGTTGTTTCTTTGACTCACTTTTTGTCAAAATATGTTCAAATTAACGTAATTCGAAGCTGACTAAGAGTATATTCATACCTACCAGTTCCATATATTTTTAATATCATTACAAATTCTATCTTATTTCCACTGGGTATTAGTGAGAACCCAACAGTAAAACTGGCCACATGCGAGAACCAAGCACGTACGATATCACATATAATATATGGATATTAGCCGTAAAAACGGACTTTTACAGAGTAACAGACGGCTGCTATTTTAGAAATTAACGCTTTGAAAGACTAGATAATAATGGTTGAAGACTGGTGTCCTATATAGGTATATTTAATTAGTCAGTGAATCATAGTGTCATTCTCTTTGGTTTCTAGTCCATGAAAAAATCAATATAAACTAGCTCGCCGTATTGCCCTTAAAAAAAAATCTGTATTAATTAGTTTCGAAAGGTCTAGGGCCTTAAGTGCCCTCTGTAGTACGAAGCAAGTGAAAATAATAAGGAATGAACTCTCGTGTTTTTTTCCATAGATCTGAATTCGAAACTCTTTGCATTCCAGTAGTTACTGAACTGAGCTATCGCCACTCCAAAATATACAACTATATTTTTAAAAGACACTCTTACTTATCTTTAATTAGCAAGTGAAGCCATGTGAGCGCTATTAACTGCCTAATTGCAAGAGTGAGCAAAAGAAAGTCAACAAAAGCCTTCGTAACGTTGTTAAAGGAAGGAAATTATATTTATTCATCCTCTTAGCGTTTATCCCAGTTTCAATCTGGGGTCCGCTTACTAGTCTAACCGGATTTGGCTGAATATTAGCTTTTCCACAGAGTGACTGCCTGTCCGACCTCCGCAACCCGAAGGGATAGCGATATTCCATGGTTTAGACTAGTGTCAGTTGATTAAGAAGGTACAGACGAATACAGAAGTATAACGACTGTCAAAGATCTTCATGACAACCGGGACCGACGGCTTAACGTGCTCTTCGAGGCACGGGACAAGCGATAATTAATAATTCAATACGCACATAATTCCGAAAAATCATTGGTGCGCGCCGTGGAATCGAACCCGATACCAACTGCATGGCAGTCTGTTGGTATCTCCACTCGGCTATCGCTGCTCAAGGAAATTATATAATTCAAGGAAATTATATTTATTATTAGAATATAATTTTGCCAAAATCAATGTTCTTAACTAGATCAAATACCTATTAATTATCTTATTCTTCGCCATCAACGTAATATTCAGAGTTTATAAATTTTATTTTTATAAGACATGAACAGGGAATTTCCAAGCACTTTGGCCTTTGTGTCTGTGCTTTCAAATTATTACAAGGATCGAAACTTCTATTTGTGGATCATATTTACAAGATTTATAATTATATCATCATCATCATCATCACCAGCCCTTTACAGTCCACTGCTGGACTAAGCCTTTCCATTGAAAAGAGGAATTGGCCTACTATACTACGCTGGCCAAACGGGTTGGTACAGGGTTTATTTCAGGTTTTCCTTCTCTTACAGTGCTGTTTTCTGCATAGTATGGTCCCTCTGTCGGCTCTTACGACACCCACGGGATGATATGGGGTGGTGACATTTCGTATTCTTAATCCGTCACCACACGGACAATATAATTATATACATCTATTTATTTATTTTTTATTTAAAAAGTTTTATATACGCAGCGTATACAGGCGGAATTAATGCCATGGGCATTATCTCCCAGTCTACCTTTGAATGGTGCAGAGAAAAAAGAAGTAGGCGCTATATAAATATAATGAAAAGAACCTTGAGTTTGAACTTACATAAATATATAGAATATGAATATATATAATTATTTCATGTCATACCTTATGTATAACTACCATTTAAATTTATATAGTAAAATGCACCTACCACTGTTATCTCTGCACCACCTTAAGGTCGGCAGGTAGAGAATGCCTTATGGCATTATGTCCACCTGTGTACACCATGTTTGTGCATAAAGAAATAAATAAATAAATATGATATATACATATAAGGTACATACATATACATGAATATAATATATAAAACCATAATTTAATATGTATATATATATATATATATAATTATTATAATACATATTAAAAGACAAAATGAAATATAAGTGAATTATGATACACCGGCTTTCTCGGCCAACAAGAGTTCCTTAACTCTGAACTTAAATGTGCACTTGGTCCTGGGCATCCTGATCTCAAGAGGTATAGCATTCCAGAGAAGGATTGCTTGTACAGTAAAAGAAGAATGAAGAAAATTAGAGCTGTGAGTGGGAACCATGAGAAGCAGGTTATTAGAAGAGCAAAGGTTACGAGCATGGTTAGACCCTAGGCACTGAAAGAGGGGCGTTAAATACTCAGGGGGAGTAGGAGACGTAAGAATGCTATAGAGAGTTGTGAGAGCACGCAAGCTACGGCATTGACGAATGGGAAGCCAATTCAATTGAGAACGATAAATGGACACATGGTCAAACTTGCGAAGATTGAAAATGAATCGATTGCAGTTATTCAGAAGACGGTCAAGTTTGTTTGGGAGATCTGCATTCAGGTCAATGTAACATACATCACCATAGGCGATCAGAAGGAAAATTAATGTTTGCACAAGCATTGTTTTAGTCTCGGGCGGGAGAAAGTTTTTTAGGCGGTAGAGAGCGCGTAGAGTACCAGTGACTTTCTTGCTCACATGGTTTACTTGTGTTTGCCAATTTAGCGTGCTATCTATATGCAGGCCAAGTTTTTTTACTGTTGTATGCAGATTAACAGTAGCACCGCTAAATGTAATGACTGGTGTGTAGTCCAGTCTCTTTAAAATCCTTTGACTACCTAAGAAAATAGCTTGCGTCTTACTAGAATTGACAGCTAATCCAAATTTGTCCGACCAGGTAAGTATAGCTGCCAAATCGCTATTAATCATGTCTATGGCTTCAGCTACGCATTCCACATTAACATGTGAATAGATCTGCAAGTCGTCGGCATACAAATGGTAAGCACACTGAAAATTTAGTCGGGATCTAAAATATAGACTCGACACGATGTGACGCACACCATCTATGTAAGCAGTATAAGGCACTGCGTCATTTAAACGAGCAAAGTAAAAAAAGTAATGAGATCTTACCTGAATAAACAGTGTTTAGCGTTGCCGTCGGTGTTGTCACGGCGAACAACAAAAAGACGTTCAAAGTCCTAGCACACGCTAAACTAAACATTTTGTTTTACTCTAATATTTTCTAGCTAAAATAACATTAATGCTTTTGATTCGTGCTGAAACAGCTTATTATTTGAATTAATTTATCATCGATTCCTCTATGTTGAACGTTCGACACCACCGGAACCTGAAACAAATAATGAATAATTAAAAAAGTTAATGTCGCTTGTCATTGCGAACGATGATACTAAGAGATATATGTCACATGTATTATAAACAGTTACAAGGTCAGAGAAAATACAGCGTAGTATTTGTAAAACTTCATTTAAAACATTCGTCGAAATGAAAGCGAATTATTGAATAATTCATCAGTACGGCGGGTGTTTACATCTGCCATATGGCAAGGGGTGTTTAAAGTTTACCTTGGGCAAATTCTGCGTATTACATGTACAGCGGCTATAAAATTGCTTAGTGATGTGTTGTAGTTTAACCTTGATGTTTTTAGCACTAATGGGTCAGCTCAATTGAAAAATTGCCTCGTTGGTCTCGTGGCATAAATGTGCGCGTGGGATTGTGAAGTTTCGGGTTCGAAGCCCGGGTGGGGCAAAGTGTTATTGGGTTTTCCATTAGGCAATTCTCAGTAGCAGCACGGAGTCTGGTAATGTGCCCAGTACGGCAATAGGCTCGCCCTCTATTACGTGGGACCAAAGAATAATTAATAGTACTAACGTACAGAAGCTTCACTTTTCAAACCAATCTATTGAAATTGCGACTCTTGGTACTAAGCAATAAAGTTCAATTCAGCTCGCATAAGCACTCGGTGCCTAATGCGATATTAACCTAACAGTTCCCGTTCTTTTCTAACACATAACGCTGTCGCTGTCTGGCGCGGAGTGGCGCGCTAGGGTTGTCGACTTGGCGCTGCTACTATATTCTATATTTTATTCATCGTCTATCTACCTACTTGACCACGTACCTAATAATAAATAATTATCCTATAAGTATCCTATCCCACTATTTGAGCTAGTAGAACAAAAGCACAAAAATTCTGGTCGTTTACATTTTTACTATACAAATTCTTAGTTATTTCCTAAACGCGTGGACCGATTTACATGATTCAAACAGATAAAATGGTTTTTGAACTAGATCTTTAATTTGACACCATAATCGTTGAGATATCTCAACAAACAAAAATCAAATTTTCAAGTTGCTCTCGTAATATAAATAAAATCAAATTTTCAAGTCGCTTTCGACACACAATTAATTAAGCAATACTTTGCATTAGACTTGTGATGATACATTTTTGTTGTTAAAGGCGTTTAAGTATATAATTTGAACAGTGTATGAACACGGCGCGTGAGAATACGGAGCGGTCGCACTCGTTGCGTGACGTCTAATGTGAGTGGCGCGGGGCAACCTACTAAATCCAACCATGTCAACATGGTCGGCCGAGGTACTTGTAAGTTTGTACCTAAAATGCTATGTGCACCCGGCTTGGTGGGAGCTAAAAATTCCTGGCGCAATGTGGGTGTAATATTACACCTCTGCCTACCCCTTCGGGGATACAGGCGTGAGTCTATAAATAAAAAAAAATAAAAAAAACTATATCTCTAATTGAATGTTCATCATTATCATAATTTGATACATACAATTACTTGTCGTCACTGGTATGGTTATCATCACAGAGCCCTATGTATATTTTCCTTCCTTTTATGATGTAAGTGCCCGCCATGCAAAGAGTTTTTATATTTCCTCCCCGGGGTAAAATGGAAGTTGTGAATTGATAAGGTCACAAATTTTAAAAAATAAGACTAAAAACGCGGGCCAGTTTTTAATACTATACTGATACAACACACACTGTAATAGCCCATAAAAATATATTACAGTTTTATAGGCGTGGTTAAAATTTACTAATGTATTACGGTGCCAAAGTGATCTGAAACTCGAAGTCCAAACGATAGTACGTAATGTAAGCTAAACTTTAGGGCCAAAATTTTAAGTCTTACTGCTAATAAATTCTGTGTATACGATGGTAAAAATAATGATGTGACATTGTTGTATCAAGAATAAGTCAAATTGCGAGTACATACAAAAACATACATTATTATATACCACGTACATATATTTTCCTATGTGCTCACAAGAATTGCGTATTCCTGTATTTGAAGCTTAAGTATATAAGTAAAACACGTGTATTTTGCCTCGTTATTTATGTTTTTGAATCGTCGAATAAATCAACACACGAAAAAGTTAGCTAGCAAAAACGCCCTAAAGCGTTTTCTTTTACTAACCTTATATTCTGTATTTTTGCTCTCCGTTACTATGTTGGTATAACGTTCTTGAGCTTTTTGATGCTTAGACGACTAATGAAAGGTATTTCTATTGAAGTACCTTAACACGTTTACGGTGCAGCCGTACATTGCGAAATTACATTATTATCATGTCAGCATTTTCGCCATTACGCATTCATATTGCAATTCATTTATATAAAATCAGTTCACTACCGGTCATCAACCGTGTCGCGTGTACTCATTATCATTATTCCCCTTCCCTCCGGACAGCGACAACGAGTAGACGTGTCCACTGTTATTATCGCTTATTTAATTAAAATAAAATTTTCGCCAAAAATCACGAAAAATAAAACTTTTAAAATACTAGGTGCGCATAACTAGTGTAGCGAAGTCCGCTGGAAGTGCGAAAAAGACAACAACACGTGAGAGGAACACACTTAGCGAAGCTCCGCTGCGCACGAACGAGAGCGGCCAAGCAGCGATTGCCACAACTCACAGGCGACAGCGTGCAGCGGGATCCGTGAGAGATCTTAAATTATATCTTAAGAATTTTTACTATAAATATGTTGAAAGTTCAACATTCTCCACCGCGTGCAGGCTCTGATTCCGATCTTTCAAAACTGAAATCAACTGAAAATGTATTTTTTGTCACCCAACGCGACAAAAAGCGTCGCCTGTCCAATGACGCTCATGATGATCTTACCGCGTTCAGATTAGAGATGAAAGGCCTTTTTGAAAAATTTGCTACAGAACAGAAAAACCAAACAGATCAGCTGAAGAGTCTTATTTCTGAAATAAAAATAACCTCAACCAATATTTCTGAGAAAAATTCTGAAATTGACAAAAATATCCAGTTTATATCCAAACAAATTAAAGGCGTTGAAAGTAAAATGATTAAGCTTGAAGAAGACCGGAAAACCATTACGTCTGAATTGTCCTATATGAAGGATAGATGTGAAGAAATCGAGCGTAATGCACTGAAAACTACATTTGTAATAAGAAATGTCCCCCGGCTCGACAGTGGCGCAAAGAAGCAAAACTGGTTTCATATTGTAAGAAATCTCTCTGAAACGCTTAAAGTTAATCTGGCGCCCAGCGATATAAGAGACGCTTATCGTGTATCTAACAAGAAGGACAAAGATAGCGGCACTCTGTACGTTGAATTGTGTAATACATTAACTAAGAATAATATACTGACACAAGCGAGAAAACACAACAGAGATCATCCTGCGCAAAAACTCAACTCCTCTCATCTTGGTCTAAAAGAACAACAACGTCCTATATATCTTTCAGAATGTCTTACAGCGCGATCAAGGCGACTCTTCTTTCTGGCTAGAGACTTCGCGCTGACGGCTAAGTATAGTTTTTGTTGGACTGCGAATGGCCGTGTTTTTCTCAGAGAGAAGGAAGGTGCGCCGCATATCCTTATCAAAAGCGAGGACCAGCTGAACATGCTAAAGAAATCGAAATGACTAGCTATAGTTTCATATTTATCTGATAAATTACCTGTTATATCACTTACTAACGTACACATCATTCACACTCCATATACACAGCTATACTCACAATTAAACAACACTAGTCACTACTCTACACTCTTTTCACACTTACGCCAACTACTGCTTAAAACTGTCCTTGCTTGCCTCATGATGAACTGCATTGCAAAAGGCTATCTCCTGCGATGCAGTATAACATACAATATATCTCAAGTTGCATCAATTCAAACTCGTACTCTCATGCATTGCACCACACAATTTATTTTGACATATTTGACAGATTGCGTTTCGATGTCCCTTTTACAAATATCAAAACGCGATCAGAAAAGGTATCGCGATATGTCATTTGGTTGTCCGAAGTGCACATTGAGTTTAGCCTACTGTCCGAAGTTAACATTGGGTTTAGCCTACTGTCCGAAGTATATACCAGATTTAGCTCTGCAAATACATTGCCTAGTGACACACTCAATTATACGATTCTGCATGTTAAAGCGCCTTAACTGTGTTGACTCGATTGTTCCATTATGGACATATAAGTCTTATTTTGTGCATACATGTTTACCTGTTTTTAATATTAATGGCTAACTTAATAGATTTAATCAACGAAATCGACACCACTGTGGTTTCCAAGTCCTCTCAGCGCTCACCCGAAAATTTAGACCGCGACCTAACTGCTAACACATTTAAGATTTTTCACACTAACATCCGAAGTGTAAACCGCAACCACGATTCTCTCATTGCCCTCTTATCACGAATCGACTTGCAATGTGATATAATCATACTGAGTGAATGCTGGCTTAGTAAGGTCGGCAATGTGCCGCCATTGGACGACTATGTCGCATACCAGTCAAAACATTTCAATCAGAATGACGGGGTGATGCTCTACATTAAATCAGATATCCGGCGTAGTGTTTACGAACCTCAGTTTAGGGAAGCAAATTGCTTGGTAGTAAAGTGCAATAACGACTTAGCAGTGATAGCTTGTTACCGTTCGCCGTCTTTCACTAAAATCGATAATTTTGTCGATTGCTTAGACGAAACATTAGCTTCACTTTCTGCCTACAAGACGGTAGCATTGATAGGTGATATAAATATAAATATTTCCTCTAACAACGACCCTTTCTGTGACATCTACCTTAACACCTTGGCTTCCCACGGACTTTTGGCCCACGGTTATCCTACCAGAGATACTGCTTGTCTCGACCATGTCATGCTAAAATCGGATAAAAGTTCTCACACCTTTGTTATGGATTCTCTGATAACCGATCACGCGCCTATATTATTCTGCTCGGATATAAAACTACCTCGTAAAAATGCAAAGCACACAATGTCACAAATGGACCATGCGGCCGTTGTAAATTTACTGTCTGAAGCTGATTTTAGCACAGTTACAAATGCAACTGATGCGAACGAGGCTGCAACTGAATTGGTTACGACCATCTCTAAAGCTGTCATTTCTCAGACTAAAATAATAAGAATCCCCAATCGTAAAAGATGCATCAAACCTTGGGTTACGCCTGGCCTTTTGAAGTGCATCAAACACCGTGACAGGCTTCACAAAAAAGCAAAGTCTGAGCCAGATAATAGTGTAACTCAATTGATATACACTAGATATCGCAACTTTTCAAATAACCTTTTAAAAAGACTAAAACTAGAGTATGAGAAATCTGAAATTCACAATAACAATCATAACACAAAAGCAATGTGGAAAGCAGTGAAAAGAATAACAAACTCAAACAGACCTTCCGTACCACCCTTAGAACTTCTATTAGTTGCCGAAAATGAGCAAGATGCTGCAGATCGGGTTAATTCATTTTTTACAAATATTGGCGCAAACCTAGCCTTAAATATTTTACAACAGGACCAAGAAGGAAGCTGTACCCAAAGTACAACACACTCAACCCTGTTTTCGATGGCTTTACTACTGGCAGACGAAACAGAAATATCCAACATAATTTTAAATCTACGTCATGACTGTGCTACTGGAGTAGACGGAATACCAGTCTCTATTCTAAAAAATGCACGACAGATACTTGTCGGCCCTATAACTGCGATGTGCAATGTCTGTATGTCTACTGGTGTATTTCCCAGGATACTTAAACAAGCTCTTATACATCCCATCTACAAGAATGGCGACAGACACAATGTCAACAATTACAGACCAATATCCATCTTTACAGCTCTTAGTAAAATCCTAGAGAAAGTCCTTAACAACAGACTTGTTACTTATCTGGAAAACCACAGTATAATCGCTAGTAATCAGTACGGATTTAGGAACGGAAAGTCTACTGATGATGCGGTGTTGGACGTCACAGAATGTGTGGTTAAACAGCTGGATGACAATGTGAGAGTGATGGGTGTGTTTTTGGACCTCAGCAAGGCGTTTGACACTGTGTCTGTTCCTCTGCTCCTGGAAAAGATGGAGACAGTAGGAGTACGGGGAACGGTCCTGGATATATTCCATAGTTACTTGACAGATCGATCCCAAATCGTTAGAATAGGAAACGTCGTTAGTAGCAGTGCAAGCCCTTTATTTGGAGTTCCTCAGGGAAGTGTGCTTGGTCCTACTTTGTTCCTCGTTTATGTAAACGATCTGTGCAAGCTTAAAATTAACAACTGTAAAATATTCACTTATGCAGACGATACTGCACTCATTATTCGAGGAGCAGACTGGGACCAGGCACGACAGCATGCAGAAAGCGCCCTGATTGATATAACGAAGTGCCTCAAAAGCAACTTACTTACGCTAAATATCAATAAATCTCAATTCATTACTTTCTCTCATAGGGAGCACACGCAACCAGATCTGAATTTTGATCTGTCTATACACTCATGTCGCTTAATCACATCCTCATGTTCTTGTCCTAAACTCGTTAGAACTAAAGAAATAAAGTACTTGGGTGTCATTATGGACAGTACTGTCACTTGGCATAGTCATATAATTAATCTAGCGGGTCGTATAAGGAAACTTATGCCAATATTTAAAAAAATAGGCCGTTGTGCAGACAGCAGGACCATAAAAACTGTTTATTACGCTCTGGCACAGTCTTTGCTGCAGTATTGTGTGACATCTTGGGGTGGTGCCGATACCACGTCGTTGCTTCGATTGGAGCGTGCTCAAAGGGCAATCTTAAAAGTGATGACGCAGAATCCGCGCAGATATTCAACTAAGACACTCTATAGTGAATGTAAGGTGATGACAGTGAGGCAGTTATATGTCTTAAATGTTATATTACGTAAGCACGCCACGCTGCCCTACGACAGTACTGTTGTACGTAGAAGTAGAAGACGACAAATTTGTCGCATACAGCCTCATCGAACCACTCTTGCAAGGCGACAATTCTATATTGCCGCTGATCGCCTCTATAATAAAGTGAACAAATCTATACATATTCACCCTCTTACCCTTAACCGATGTAAGGCCACTCTCAAAAAATGGCTCTTGACATACAATTACAAAGACACAGAAGAGCTAATCCGATAAAATGCCAAGAAAAGAGTAAACACACATACTCAATTGCGCTGCGCACACGCACACACACACACACACACACACACACACACACACACACACACACACACAGAGAGAGAGAGAGAGAGAGAGAGATAGAGAGAGAGACACACATACACACACACACACACACACACACACACACACACACACACACACACACACACACACACACAAACAAACACACACTTACTAACCTTAATTTCAATTTCAATCAAACTGCATGCATTAATTACTTTGTAAGTGAAACTTAATTTTGTTAATATACTCCAAAACTATAATAACTGTTAATGTGTGACATAAATCCCCTGTATTGTACTTATGGTGAAGGCACTGTCTCTTGTAACACAGTTTAAACTAGCACAGGAGACAGGGTTTACTTAATGTTTGTTGCAATTATTTTTATGTCATTAAAGATTTTTTCAATTTTCAATTTCATTATATAATTAATAATTTTCTATCAATTGTACTCAGCATTAGAACTTTAGCAATAATAAACTTATTCATTAGTCTATCTCCTCGTATCATTTAATATCATCATATCAATTCAATAGATGTTAGGTACAATACACTACAACTGCCTTGGTTGGTAAAATATTTCTTATATGTCGCTTGTATATTTATTTGCTAATTCTTTTGGCAAAGGAGTACAATTTTAAACAACGTTGACACGATCTAAACTTAGAAAGTAGATATTTGTAGTTAAACAAAGATGAGTAAAATGGAAAGGTGTTGTCGAACATTACCACGGTTGGATGTGGGTATTATATGTATTTCGCTTTTTTTTTTAATTATTCTTTGTGAGTATAACTAACCGCTGTTAGCTTGAATCTTGTTTTACTGTTCTAAAATGAGCACTTTATTCTTATACCAAATAAAACACAACTATTACTTCATGTCGGTTTTGTAATGTCTTTCTATCAAAGCTACCATGTAGGATTGTAGACGAAGATATATTTCTTCTCACCTTCTACGCGCCGGACTATGAAACCTTAAGATATGTTTAATATATTTAATATAAATAATTGTCGTGTGGTTGACGGCATAGAATACAAGTGTCACCACCCCTTATCTTCCCGTGGATGTCGTAAGAGGCGACTAAGGGATAACTCGATGCAAATACCATCTTTGCGTAGAGACGGAAAACTCGACATCTAACCCTATACGACTGCCTCGTTGGTCTCGCGGCATAAATGTGCGCGTGGGATTGGGAGGTCCCGTGTTCGATTCCTAGGTCGGGCAGTGTTATTGGGTTTTTCTGTCACGAAATTCTCAGTAGCAGTACGGAGTCTGGAAATGTGCCCGGTACGGCAATAGGCTCGCCCCTTATTACGTGGGACTAAAGTATATCTGGCGAAAAGTGGGTGTAGAAATACATCTCTGCCTACCCCTTCGGGGATAAAAGGCGTGACGATATGACGATATATATGTTTAAGGTCACAATAAATCTGGGACTTAAAGTTTAAATATAGATAGCTTGAAACAAAATTACCTATCTCTCGCCTCTCAGAAGCCTGAGAATTAACAACTTGTTGTTCACTAAACCTGAATGTGAGTTTTCATCACATTGCTGACATAGAACATTCTCGGTAAAAATATATTCTTTTTTCTGCTCATGTTTTCTTAAACTTTTACAAATAACTGCTCTATGAATCGATTACAATGTCAAATATTTGGGTTGTTCACTCGGCTATCACGTTGCCCGACCGTGCATTATATATAATGCATTTTTGGACCAGCCGTGACGTCCGTGCATTACATGTAAAGCATGAGCCTATCCTTTTTAATTTAGGTTACATAGACTGGACGTGGGAGCAACATCTTAATTATTTGTCAGTATTATAATATATATTCGAGTATCTAACAGTCGCTGTTTTATCAAGTTTTTAAAAAGCTCTTTAACGTACTTCTTAAGTGCATAAAATGAAACAGTAAATCAAAAAAATTGGGCAAGTGCGAGTCGGACTCCCGCACGAAGGGTTCCGTACCATCATCTATAAAAGAAAATCACGTTCGTTGTATGTATACTTAAATACTTTTGAAGTTTCTACCTGTTTATTAAGATCGAGTAACAAATTGCTTAAAAATTAGGTTTGTTGTATGTGAGCCCCCCTTTATTATTTACTTTTTTTATTTAATTATTTATTTTGAAAGGTAATATACAACTACATATTCTGTGAAAATTTTAAGCGTCTACCTGTTACAGTTAGTAATTTTGAGCAAAAGATACGAAAAAAACACGTTTTTTGTATGGGACCACCCCTTAATATTTTCATTTTTTTATTTTTAGTATTTGTTGTTATAGCGGCAACCAAAATACATAATTTGCGAAAATTTCAGCTTTGTAGCTATCACGGTTTATGAGATACAGCCTGCTGACATGCAGACGGACAGACAGACAGACAGACAGCGGTGGCTTAGTAATAGGGTTCCGTTTTTTACCTTTTAGGTACGGAACCCTAAAAAAGGACATCACTGGCTCTTAACCAAAATACTCTGGACAGGCAACGTGCTATAATGGCTATCGCAGTTGCAGCCCGGGGTTTACTTACCAGGCTAAACAGATTTGTCTGCTTATTATCTTTTGCCACAGAGCGACAGCCATCTGACCTTCGCAACTCAAGGGGATATTCCATGGTAGGTATATTTACTCGCCGATAATGCACATAAAGCAAAACTTGAGCGCAAGCAATATATTTTTATTACTTATATTTCTATTAGAAACTCAAATCTATTCTGCTTAATCTTTCTCCAGTAAGCATGCATACATTGAAGGGTTCATTAAGTTTTGTTTAGGACGAGCTACGTTATTAACATCAGGATATTGCTGATGTCAATATAGTTTAATGCCACCCCGTGATACCCAACTTTCACAGACTTTCGTCATAAAGAAGCACATTTTCATAGCATAACACAGTTGCATTTTGCAGAGCGCGGGCAGAGCGCGGGGGTCTAAGTTCTCACAGAAATCCTCTCTTTATATCCTTCTATAGGGCAAAATAAGAGAAGAGCAAGCCTTCTACTTCCTTTTTGTTTCCCTCTCTTTAGGGAAGAAAGGAAAGTTAGCATATTCTATTAATTTTCTTAGGGTTAACAATAATAGTGGACGTTCCCTTCGGGGGAAAAATTGGAACGTGGGATTTAAAATATATCTTTCAATGTTAGAACTCTATTGGTCTATTTCCACTTCAATGTTGTCTATAATTAATGTTTAAAATTTTCTTGGTAAGTAAATTTTGAAATTTCTGTTATACTTACGTGAATTTTGATGTACATAATTATGTTTCATTATATTAGAGATATAAATATTACGTGTGTATAGAATTGTAAGTTATCGCTTGCCCTGTGCCTCAGAGGGCACGTTAAGCTGTCGGTCTCGGCTGTCTTGAAGATCTTAGACAATCGTTACAGGGCGTCAGTACCTCTAAATAAACTGACACTAGTCTAAACCATGGCATATCGCTATCACTTCGGGTTGCGGAGGTGTAGCAGGCAGTCGCTCTATGTGAAAACTAATATTCAGCTAAATCCGGTTACACTAGTAACTGGACCCCAGGTCGAAACTGGGATGACGCTAGGAAGATGACATTATAGATATCAATATAAAGTAACATTTAGTTTAAACTTTCGTGGTCATTTAAACTTATTTTAAATTGTCTTTCGGGATATATACCTGGCATATATACGGGCATCCAGTGGTGCGTCTATGTAAAACCCGTGAAACGAAAAAAACTCAAACCGCAAGCTGACGTTGTGAGTGTAGTGTGTTGTGATCGGGTATACCCTCAGTACATCCGTGAACATGGCGTTTGCAACAGTGCCGAAATATCGGTTACTCAAAACAAAGGTATGTGGTATATATCCCGAAAGACAATTTAAAATAAACATTTAGTTTGCCTCTTTATCAACAACAGTTCAAAAGATGAACAACGAGCGACTTATTCCTAATAATGTTGAGTCAAACGTGTTCATATTTTGCTTCAAATAGTTTAATGAGCATGTGAAAATATTCTTGGTCATAAAAACTAGTCCCAGGTCAATGAACTGAAACTGAAAATACGGTTTTACACGAACTTTGTGTATTTTTATAACACTTTAGAAGTTTATTATACGTTTCTTATGACGTAGTCGATAATTATGCTTTAGGTTCAATGCCTGGGCCAACTGGTACTGTTTTATTTAAAATACATATTTAATAAAAAAAAGCGGCGATAGCCCAGTGGTGTACGTAACGGACTGCCGAGACGATAGTCTCTGGTTCGATCCCCAGTTACCCCGGGCACACACATCTGACTTTTCGAAGCTATGTGTGTATAAAAAATGTTAATTATCGCTCGCTTAATAATGTGCCCGGTAGATGGCAATAGGCTCGCCCCCTATTACTTTGGGACCTAAACATAACTGGCGAAACGTGGGTGTGTAATACACCTCTGCCTACCCCTTCGGGAATAAAATGCGTGAAGTTATGAAGTTATGTTATATTTAATAGCTCTGGCGTCCAGTGTGTCGAAATGACGGGAATCAAATAGCTATAGTTAGCGTTATTTACTCCTGCACCTACGCTTTAAAATAACACAAAATATATACCTATGAGCACTTATTACGTGTCTATATACAGTCATACATTATTTATTCAGTAATAAGATGCCAATTTTGATATAACCGATTATAATGTATGAAACTTAACTATCTAATGTAAACTGCTATCGCGGCCCGATTTATAATAAGTATATAAATGTATGTTTACCCATAGTACAAGCTCTACTTAGTTCGACACTACATGGTGTTGTGTGCATGTGGTAAAAAAAGATAAGTTCTTAATACTTATTAATAACGATATGATTTCTCATGATTTATATCTATCATATCTTCTTTTATTCATTGACTCGCCTTTGTTGAGGCTTGCAATACGGTCATATAAATACCGATATACTAAAAATACATAACTCGATTTGTCTCCGTGTATTCAAGAGTAAAAATACATTACCATTGAAGAACTTATTGGTTTCAAAAAAGATTTAACTGTCGTTACTAGGTACTTTAGTTTATGTGGTATCTGGTTTCAGTCATGTCAGTTTTAAAGCTATCCTTTGGTCGAGTGATAAAGAATCTAAATTCGACCAAGGGTTTATTTTATTTTTCTTTTAATAGCTAGCTGTCTATCGACCTTTACCTATTAATATTTTGTATATCGCTTCATGAACGTTAAAAACAAACATTAGACACGTCACAACGATGTAGGCGTGGCTTCTTAACCATTAATTATACCATCGTTGAAATCAAACAATCGGAACCACAGAATTGACTATTACCGCTGTTACAGCAAACATTTCAAAGAAATAATATTTTTTATAATTAAATTTAAGTAAAGAATAATCGTAGTTCTTTCGTACGATACTAAAATAAAAACTTTAACTTTTAATTGATTACCCATTAGAAATGAAACTGTTTGATGGTAATGATAAGGCGTGACAAAAAGCCTGAACTTCATTAATATTTTATTATACTGTATAATGCGATATTGCTTAGATCTCCTCTATTACAATTTTACACCAGGCAAAAGTACGGGCAATGAACTTTAATTTTGTCCCCCTCGCTGCACGCACGGCACTTTATCCATACCATGAATGTATGTTCATGATTAATTATTGAGTAAGCTAGTTGAGCTCATCGCCTAACAGCTAATAATATGGGGTACAATATTGAATTTCATTTTAAACTGCGCTTATACGAAGTCTAATATAAAACTTTAGACATTGTTTACTTGCATTATTTGAAGGAACGTAATGTTATGAATGTTTCTATACTAGTATTAAAAAGTTGTTTGTTTGGTTGAACGCGCTAATCTCAGGAACAACGGGTCCGACTTGAATTATTAGTTTTGTGTCGGAAGGTTATCGAAGAAGGCTTTCAGCTATATAACTTGAGCTTATGATTCGCTATAAGCCATGGGTGCAGAGCACTAGCAAAAAAAAAACCAGAGTGATTCCAATGAATTTTATATAATAAATAGTACGGGAGGCGGCGTTAAATTATCATTGGATAATCTAACGCCGTATTATTAGGCAATGACAACTCCAATTTTCTACCACCAAATTAAGTTTGGC
Organism: Euclidia mi; assembly: GCA_944739405.2. Taxonomy (NCBI): domain Eukaryota; kingdom Metazoa; phylum Arthropoda; class Insecta; order Lepidoptera; family Erebidae; genus Euclidia; species Euclidia mi. The sequence continues at coordinate 32,546,072 of OX123185.2, read as the reverse complement.
AAATTAATTTTTGGACGATTATTTATCTATTAAAAACAGCAAGTGTTAAAAAATTCAAACGTATTTTGAAACTGTATAAATGTTTTTAATTTTATTTATTCGTATAAATAACTTTGTCCAATTTCAGTTCATAGGTGCCCATGGTAACTGAATTAAATTGCAGTCGCATCGTACATCGCAGAACTACATATAAGGGTCCCTTGTAGTTCTTATTGCACTCTTAAAATGAACATTGTTTTAATATCGCATGCACTTCGTGATTTTACTGATAAAACAGTACTTTAAAGGAGGAAAAGTTGAAAGCCATCATTTTGTAACAATACTTCTATAGTTACTGAAATTCGTAAAGTATTGAGCACGCTTTGGGTAAAAGTAGAGATAACAATCGTATTCTTACTGTTATAAGGATCATTTTAGATGTACGTTTCATTCTTATTAATACCTGTCCGAAACAGTCGCTTTAAGATTTTTTGATTCCTTTATGTTATTGTTGTAGTCATACAACAATAACATAAAGGAATCAAAAAATCTCAGGTATTGTATAGATTTTTAGTCAGTGAGGTATCTTGATTGTAATGTGTCCGGTTGCAAAACAAGTGAGTTATGCGATTTCTATTTCTTTACGTACTCCGTTAGTTCTATAATACTCCACTCCTAGTCGCAATGCTACAGACGGTTTTAAGTTTAAAAAGGCTTTGCCATTTTGAGCCCGGAGTGTTGTGTACTTTGAGATTTAATTCCAATTTTGAGTCTGGGTATACATCTGTTTTTATAACATTTATAACGCTGCGTGAACTTATAGGTTTTTGATTATTTTAAATTATTTATAAATTGGAAATGCTAACAGACTAATAGGCGAAGACTCAATATCCGCGCCCTTTTCATACTTATGTTCGTAATAAATTATTACCGTTTGCTTAAAAGTGAATCTTTCTTTACACCGTAAGGAAACTTGAATGAAGACTAATCCTAAAAAATGGTCTTGAAAGGTGCTAACGATTGAATTTATAATAGAATTAAATTATCTTGGTTTCATTTCGATAGAGTATTAGTAGGGAATGCAATCTAGTTCTAGATCTCGATATCGCGGGTTCTAGCCGATATTCTACGAGATTGATCTGAGCCGTAAATCATACTAGAGCACGCGAGATTAACAAGATTATTGAGAAGCATATTATATAATGCATGTGAGCTTCAACCACGAAATGTTCGATTAAATTGAGCGGTGGATATTTGTAGCACACGAAGCTACTAGTATTGTCACTGACGGTATTTCGCCTGTATAAATTCAATTTTATTAATTACAATGTTATATTGCTTTCAATATATTTACGAGTTGTTACATATTATAGTCACGAAGTATATAAGCTTTTGTACTAAAGCTTATATACTTCGTGACTATAATATGTAACAACTCGTAAATATAATTAATGTAGTTTGATGAACATTTACTGTAGTTAATGTTCATCAAACTACATTAATAAGTATTGCACGAAAGAGTAACAAACACTTAAACACACAAACTTTGACAATTAAAATATTAGGAGGGATTCTGTCTATCAAAACGAGTTCATGCCGCCTGAACGTAATTTATCAGTAAGTTTCATAGTCAAGGCCGCTTTTCAAATTGCTGGTACAGCAAATGTTGAACAACAATAAAGTACGTCTATTACGTCCTTGAGACGACAAAATTCAATCCAAATAGAGCTCAAAATATCTAATTTCATATTGCAAATACTTAGATATTTATACTAACGAGTATAATAACCAAATTATTATACTAGTTAGTATAATAACTTAGTTATTTTAGTATAAAAATGTGTGGGTTGATGTATCGCTTGTTGATTATGGGGTATAATATTATTAGTTGTTATAGTAAATTGGATGATATTGAACTGTTAATATCAGTTTCGCTAGCAGCTAATAATGAAATAGATACTGATTCTGGTATCCATTCGGAAATAGGTACATAATTTTACACGCCGTGTACTGTAGCTTTTAATTGATACTACAGGGAACCCGCAGCTACGAACGCACATTTTATTTTTATTTACCCGCTTCTTCGAGATACCCTGAGAATTGCGAAAATCCCTTCTAGTGCACACGCTTCTTGTGCCCAATTGGCTGTGCGTTGTCTGCCAGTCATATCTACCATACTACAGGCATCTCCTCTAATTAGATATTTGGTTACTTTGTTGAGACAAAGGCACACCAGGTATAAATATTGTGTTGCAGGTAACAAACATTCACACAATGCAATTGTAGAACATGTGCAATGGTGAGAAGGTGAGAATATTATATTATTATATATTATATTTTCATGTCCGACACTGCTTCTTTGTATCATCCACCAATAGACATTAAAACAGTTATCCGTAGTGTTACCAAGCCCGCTTGAATCAAAATGATCATGAGTTAATAAGCGGGATAATCCATGTGAATCGGAGGCTCACCATTTCACGCGGATAAATCTAACCTATTTATTAGCTATCTTTGAATACCTTCGATTCAACAAAGCTAGGATTTTAGTGCCTTTTATTAAATCCCATTGTTAAATAACATTTGAAGCATGAGAACGGTGCCCTTTAAAGACTACTCCCACACTATACATAAATTATGTGTTAGTATAAAATTTGTAAATCACTCAAAGGATTTCCCTTCGTAGGTTCAAACCCACAACATTCGACGCAGTGGTCGCATGTTAACACTGCACCGAAACGTGTGCTCTAATCACCAGGCTGTTGGTGCAGTAAAACTAGTTTTACTGCACCAACAGCCTAGTGATTAGAGCAAAATACCGGGAGTCTAACCGCGAGCTTATACACCTAGGTGTATAAGCTCGCGGTTAGACTCCCGGTATTTGGGGCTGTTGCTCCACAGACGTGGCTGTCAGCGGGCTGTTGCTCCACAGTCGTGGCTGTCAGCATGATGTTTATAACCTATAGCCTTTCTCAATAAATAGGCTATCTGATACAAAAATAATTATTCAAACCAAACAATTAATTCTTGAGATAAGTGCGTTAAACGAAACAAATAAACAAGCTGTAAGCTTTATAATATTATTATAGACAAATAATATAGTCTTTTCTGTTTGTCGGTTAATAGCTGTAAATTTGCAATTCTCTGAAGTGCTTTGCTCCTCGAATCAGAATGAGCACAAGTAGGTACCTAGTGACAACTACAAAGCCGAAGTATTCCATTATTAAATTAAGTCATCAGCAGGAATACCGCTACATAGCAGCCTTCAATAATTTGCACAACTTGTTTAGCAATTTAACTTGCTTCCTAGTATTGTTCCTTGAAGACGCTTACATAAATGGTACATCTGTAGTATAAGGGGGAACGTTTCGTTTGTCTACGGTATGGTGTCTGGGTGTGATGTTTTTGTCTTATCTTTCATCTAACGCCATCATTCTATGCGTCATTAAGTATACTTGTGTCGTATCACTTGTCCTCAATGATATATTATTCCACAGCCTAAATAACTGAAACTAGAAACATAGAAGGGCAATAGTTTTGTTTTTGAACTAGCGCTCACTGAAGTAGAACTTCATTAATATAACACCCTAAGAAAGTAAATTGGGAATTGTAAATTGGTTTGAGAAGCTGCTAATTTCAAAGCTAGCATTATGAAAATGCAAACCATACCTATTTTATACTCTTTCTTTCCTTTCGTGTAAGTGTGTGATCAACTTTTCTGTCAGTTTTCAGACCGTTCAAAGGTCTTCGAAGCACGGTAGCGCACTGGTATAAAAGCTGCAGCCGCAACCTAGTGGCGATATTACTATTATTCTGGCATTATCCTAACTGTAATCCTGTTATATATTTATTTTTAACTAACATATAAAAATACACTTTACATAATTGCTTTTATGTAATTTATTTACAAGTAAAACGAGGACAACTAAGGCCTTCGTATGTAAATTTATTAGGACCAGCCGCGGTTGTTTATTTTGATTTAAAAAATATTCATGACGAACGCCAACGTGCGGAGAAAATGTTTCGAGTTAGGCAATCCACCGTCATCTCTCTAATAGCCATATCAATGTGAAACGATTATGTATTTCATTTTCATACATATAATAAGCTGGATAAGTCTGTAGCTTGCGAACGATATTTTTACATTGTTAAGTTATATTTATGCATAATAATGTAATAGAGGAAGATGTCGCTATCTTAACTACGTATATGTTTATGCATATATGTATCAGTAAAAGTAAGTCTATAATCCTTTTTGATTTTATTTGTATTTATTGTGTATGTGTTACGTTTATGTGTTTTTAATAAGATTTACATTTATGTAAATATATATAATTATGTATATTCATAGTATGACCAATAAATTTAATTCAATAATTAGTAATTTTCTTAACCTACATCATAAAATATACCTCCTTCTTATCTCTCTGCACCAATCTAAGGTAGACTGGTAGATAATGTCCATGGCATTAAGTCCGCCTATATGCTTTGTGTGTATGAAGAAAAAATAAATAAATAATATTCATTAAGTAATCGAGGCCAACATAAATAAAAATATTAATATCAAAATTACAACAATAGAGCTATCATTGTAAACTTAATTCGTCACTATAACTTTTGTAGTTCTTACAAAGCTGTTTGCATCTTTTAATCAATCCAATCATTTACGATAATGACCTACGAATTAAAACTAACCGTCGCACGACTAAAGTAACTTCCATTTTGTATCCAATTCACATACCATTAAAGTAAGTCTTAGCGTCTCCGTCCGTACAATCAAATGCGACATTTGCGTGCGCTGTAAAAACGAAGTTACATTTATTTTGATGTTTACGCAAATGGGCCGACAATGTATTCCTTGTACCTACTCACGTATATCCATACAGTATTACATGTAGGTATATGGTCTATTTACTTAAACTCGAGTGCGCAACGGTATTTGAAGTAGCAGCAGTAAAGATTCGTTCCCACTATGTCGTGACGACGGATTATCTTGTCGTTTCGAGCGTCGCCGTCGTGGCTTGTATTGTATTTAAAAATAGGTGTCACATAGGACGATCCGCTGTGGGAGAAGGGCATGTAATGTGGATGGCGTGAACTGTCATCCACGACTTTCTTTTTGCAATGACAACAGAGTGACTTTATGAGGTTAGTTAGAACGCCTAGCCTAACACAGAAAATTATTATACGTCGTTGTTGCAGCCATGGTAAAAATTATCGTCTCCTCAAAATGTTATTCACATGATCGGTAAGGCGACTGCCGCAAACTGTAGAAATGTCTTCAATGGACTAGATGGAAATGAAATGGTCAATGGGAAAACGCTAGATTCGACAGTCACTTAACCACACAATAATCATCACAACACAGTGACGACAGACAGTAGAAATAATGGGTACAGCTAGGGGTGACAGTCGTGCGAAGAAAAATAAATCGTTACGACACAGTGGGAACGCACTCTAAGAGAAACGCAAAGCCGTAAACGCAAGCCTAATAGTAAGTTAAATAGTTGGATTATTCGTAGGCTTATTCCTGCTGAAAGTAAAAGTTTTGCATGTTTTAAGTCATAAGTGCATGTGAGAGTCAAGTTGTGTTCCGTTCAAAAATTGTTTTACTTGGTACATACACACGATGAGGCTTTGGACTTTCCTTTTTAGTAATCTGAAATAGCTCGCATTTAGACGTCAATGCATATTGAAATAATAAAACTGAAGGAGCTACGCTTTTTCAGCTTACATCTCCACTACAATTGGATAAACATAGTTATGTTATAACCCTAGAGAGAAATAAATTAACATTGTTGGAAGCAAGATTAATATCTTGGATATTCAAAAAGCAACCAAGGTTTTTCAATTCTTATTTCTAGAATAACAGCGTTCAGGTACCCAGTTAAATTTAACTACAAAGACGTTACTAATATCATAAATAGATAATCAGATAGTAAGAAATCCCATGTATTTGATTATAAGATACCACCTAAGTATGTTGAGGCATACAAATATAAGAGGAAATAGTATATAACATAAATTGAGTAAAGTTTAATTTTGAAAACATTGCATTAAATCCAAGGTGATAACTTTACAACAATTTGACCTGTTATTACCATAATATTAAAGAAAGTTATTAACAAGGCTTTCGACCTGCGATAGTTCCAAAGCCGTGGGGCAAACTTTAACTTTACATCTATGTGATGTTATATGGCAGCTGATATAAGGTTCACGTTTGACTTCGGAGCTTAAAGCCTGAAAACATGAATTGAGGTTATCCACAGTGTACTAGGTAAGCCACTTACTTTGTTTCTTTAAAAATTTTCGTCGCACTTATACTATAACATCCTTATTATTCTTTTATATATAGTAAAATAATTATAAGGCTCAGACATCTACATATTTCGGTTTAAGATTTTTGTCTCAGGACAGTAAAGGTTAAATCATTTCGATGGCCCTGAATACTCCAACTCCAGAGTTGGTCACACGCTCACACGAAAAATAAAGAAAACAATCTACAGATTTGTTTATTATTGACGGTTGTATTTGTTAAACTAAAGTGAGTTGTGGATGGGTCTTAATCGCCATAACTAAGATACTTCGAGTATTCATCGGTATCTCTCATTCTCCAATTGTTTCGACCGACTTATAACGGTTTTATTTTTTTGATAACCATCTGTCAAACAAACTTGTATCTTGTAAAATCATTAAGTTTAAAAGGATCAAATATCTTTGATAAATGCTAATATAAATCACAAAAGGTAGGTGGTAGTTCATATATCGGGCAGACTAAGCGTACAATCGCTGAAAGGGTAAAGGAACATATCGCAGCTGTAAAAAACCGACATATTAACAAGTCGGCGATAGCTGAGCATTTGTTGGAGTCTGGACCAAACCACTGGATAGAACTGCATCAACCACAAGTCTTATCCACCGATCGTCACTATTACTCCAGGATAGTACGTGAAGCGGTAGAAATCAAGAAATATAACAATTTCAACCGGGAGGATGGATATAGATTATAGGCCACTTGGAATCCAGTCATCAGCAAGTGTAAACACCGCCGCAGTGATAAATCTCAACAGTGTGTAGACGTAATTAGTGTAGTGTGTCGGAGTACCGACATTGCGAACTTAAATAAAGACCAAGTGAGGGTAGGTGCTGAATCCCGCACTTCCACAAGACGTCGCTGAGCTCTCATCAGTCTCGCCGCGACCACACTCGGTGCAAGACGAGCGAAGCGTCGGTAACAAATAGGTATTTATACCTTAAATTAGTTAAGTTAACGCGATTAAGACCCGCTATATTAATTTCTATGATGTATACAAATCGCGAAAGTTTAAAATCGATTAAAATCACAAAACGTTTACAGCGTTCGACATGAAGTACTTTTACGAGAAACAAGGAGAGCGATGTAAAGCAATAATTTTGTAGTTGATAGTCTTTCTACCTATCGTTGGCTTGCTTTTTTATCGTTTGCCTTAATTGTCTGACTGACTGACTTGTCAACACACAGTATCAAAACTAATAAGGTAAGTAAGTTTTAAATCAGTTATACATATACATTAATACATTTTCGATAGCTATACGGCGCAGGTATGGGGAAAGGAGGGATAACATGTTGAATGAAGGTCTATACTCAGTTTTGTTTAAGTTATTTACATTGGAACACATTCTATATCAATCAAAATGAAACATATATAAAAGACAATATTTACAAAGTTTGTCTTAAGACGTCAGTGGCTGAATTTGTAGATGTTGTCATATCAAAATAATTATTACGCGGCAAGGGCAAACACAATTGATTAAACAGGTGACGTATTTGGTTGTAAACCCTAGTACTACCGGTTAATAATATACACAACTTCGGAAGCGTAAACTATAGTCTAATTTTAAGGCAAAATCTACATGCAGTATTTATATATCTATATATTACTCTGAATATATTTATCTTTATCTAGATTATATCTATATATTATTTGATGTCAATAATTTTACTCTGTAATTAAAAAAGTTTTAATATAATTTTAATTGATTATTTAACATATAAGTTAGTATATATTGAGAAAATAGTGACAAGAAGTTATTGTTGAAATTGTGTTTGTAAAAATTATGATAACTACACGGCCAAAGTTCGAGCGAACAGAACGGAGACTTGGTGTCAACGGACGGATTTGAATTTACAACTGCTACGACTTAAGTAGTATAATACTTATTAAAACTTATCCAACACTCCACAACACCGAATTACTCGGCTCACCCCCGTGTGAGCTACGTCCAACACACATCTGGCTCAGTTCTGTCTCCTTTTGCTTGACTATATGTGGAAGCAAAATCGAGGACTAAACAAGAGCCCCAGACAAACACAATCTACAGATACACTTCACAATTACTACACTGTTTATTCTTGTCTGTACTTCATATATTTGTGTACTTTTCTGTATTAGCTATTATTGGTTTAAACCTGTAACTTGTATACATACTTACATTTTATTAATAAGTTGATTAAGTTCATCAGCTTAATTATTTCAATAGAAACCTTGTAAAAGTATTAGATAATTACTCTAAAGTATTCAAATTACCTAAATTGTTCTCAATTTCTTAGTTTCTACAATTAATTAATTTAATATATTTTTTATTCATATACCCCCCTTTTCTTTTGTAACTTTTCTTATTTATTCTGTCTATACAATAATACTCAAACCCCATCACATCTCTTCTCTTCTTTGACTTTGCTCAGCTGTTTTCTTATTTTTTTAGGTAATTTGTAATCCTTGGCAATGTCTACCCATATGATGACTCGGAAGGCAACGGCCAAGGAGGCGGAAAATAAATTAAGGATAACTCTGCTCGAGTTAAAGAAGTACAAGGATGACAACAGTCAACTATTAAGGGAATGCGTTGACTGTGAAGAAGAAATTAAAATTATGAATGACCGTATATCTGAGCTGAAGACACAACTCACGGAGCTGCATATAGAGCATATGGATGTCTTGGATCAACGGGACAGACTACGAGAAGAAGTTAGGTGTTTCAGTAGCTGCGACGAAATTTACTCCAGACAACTAAGCCGCAATGCGGAGTTAGAAGCAAGTCTCAATGAGACTTATGGCAGAATTTCAACCCTAGAAGACACAATTGCGGCCTTTAACAGTACTGCTACTCACAACTTATTCTCTGAGCTCCTGGGTGACAAAATTAATGTGCTAAAATCTCTTAAATGTAACTATTTCAAAAAATGTCTTAGTAAGAATAAATTTAGCAAATTGTTTAAGTTAAATAAATTAATTAAGAAACTTAGATCTGGTCCTAAGTGGTCTACCAAATTGAGTCAGTATGCACAAGATAACTGTAAATTAAATAAAGAGTGTGAGTCTCTTTTATTAAAGCTTGAGGAAACAAATGAAGAATTAGTTTCTGGTAGGTTGTTATATGAACAACACACAAGTGAGTTGCAAGCACAAATATCAAATCTACAAGCTCAACTCACTAGAACTATAATGGAACACCAGAATGAGACTCATGAATACATCTTAAAATATGAAGAAATTTCAAGAGTTGGTCGAGAAAATTTAAAACAACTTATCTCATTATCCAACTCTAATAATTACTGTTCCAGTTGTACAACTATGTGTGCGACTACACCTGCTGAATCAATAGAATTGAGTGCACATGGATGTCAGTATAATACACAAAACAAACTGCATCCAGTAAAGACTGACAGTAAGAATGTAATAATTTTTTCAGACCAACTGGGAGTGGGTTTAGGGAGCTTAATTGATCATTACACTGAGCGACCAGTACAGAACTTTTGTTCACTTGGAGCTCAGTCTTGTACCCTAGTTGATTAGATTAAGAATGCTGACTTGAATGCACAAACTACTGTCATCATATTGTATGGTGACAGCTCATTAGTCTCCAAAAACAGTCTCATAGAATTAACAGACTTAATGATAGATGTTAGCACAAAAATAGGATGTAGCTTTATTATTTGTGCATTGCCTTATTCATATGCTCTCACAGATGACCAAAACAGGCAGATAGGCAAATTAAATTTATTATTGTACAATAGGACATGTCATAGTGACAGTATTTTATTTTTTGACACTAATATTTTTATTAGTAATTTCTTTTTAACAAAATTTACTATGTATCTTTCTTATGTACATAGGCGACAACTTGCTAAATTATTAGCATTTAATTTATATACTGACAGGAGTACTACTAGAGTACTTAGGAATTTGGTAGATAATAGTTATACCAACAGTATTGACACATCTATTAGTTTAAACTATTAGATGAGACAACAGATAGGCACTCATGTGTTTTAAACTTAGTTCATCAAAACATACAAGGCCTATCTGGCAAAGAATTAGAAATAGATTTATTTTTAAATAAACATAAGATTGATATCTTATGTATTACGGAACATTGGTTGCGAGGTGACCAATTAATATTTAACAATCAACATTACTCAGTTATAAGTGCATTCGTAAGAAAGAAGGCTATTCGTGGTGGCTCTCTAATATATGTATGTAATAGTTTGAAATGTAAAGAACGTAAGGATATAGCCAAACTTTCTATCGAGCGCACTGCTGAGATTTCTTGTGTTGAGCTTGAACAACATATGATAGTGTGTGTGTATCGACCACCACAAAGCGACTTTACTCAGTTTGAAAGCATTATAGAGGATGTCTTAAAACACATAATTTCTAGTAGGAAGTCTATAATCATATGTGGCGATTTTAATGTCAATTTGTTAGAAAAATCACCCATTTAATTTAAATGTTTTGTTCTCTGAACCAACCAGAATAACCTCACATTCGTCTACATGCTTAGATAATGTTTTTTGCAATTGTCTTTATTTAAGTAAGGCTGTTTTAACTGACTTGACATCGGATCATTGCGGGCAAAAGGTTGTAATTCCAACTAATACAATCCCTAAAGTACAAGAAACTACATGTAGGCCAATGACCTCTGCTCGCCTCAAACACTTTAATAATAATGTTGCTGCCAAAATCGCCAGTATTGACTTAACCGTTGATGATCCTGATGTAAATATATATATATGTATGTAGATGTAAATAAATACATATAAATGCTTATTTAAAATTGTTAATGATGAGTACTATAAAATTTTCAAACTGAAAAAGAAAGTAAATTTTTGTGACTGGGCAACAGTAGGTATATACAAAAGTAGAGCTAGGTTGTATGATCTATATGGTATGAAGAAATACAATTTTAATCCTGAATTTATTCAATATGTTAGAAATTATTCAAAGGTTTTTAAGAGGACATGTGCTTTAGCCAAATCCTTATATTTAAGCAATAAAATCAAAGAATCCAAGAACAAAATTAAAACTACTTGGAGCATTATTAACAATGAGACTGGTCGAGCTAAATTGGTAGATAACAATTATGAATTAAAATTTAATGGTGAAATTATTACTAGGAAAACTGATGTTGCTCAGACATTTAACAATTTCTTCATAAACATACCAGTGAACACAACCAGCTGTCTAGATTCATGTCCAAGCAAAGCAGAAATGTTGGTTAGGGGCAATGTGAATGAGTGTGATGTGCTTTTTAATTTTAAATATATTGACACCAATGACATACTGAAGGTATTCAAGACGCTCAATAATAAAAAATCCGTTGACTTATGGGGCATTTCTGTTAAACTTGTGCGACAAATTATTTCTAGCTTAGCTCCATATTTAGCTGCAATATTCAACAGATGCGTAGATACAGGAGTATTTCCTGATCTAATGAAACACAGTAAAGTAATACCATTATTCAAAAAGGGATCAAAGAGCGACCCTTGTAATTTTCGGCCAATTTCTATCTTTCCTGCTATTAGTAAAATGTTTGAAAAGATTATTTTGCATCAACTAGAGAGCCACTTTCACACAAATAATTTATTTCACAGTGAACAGTATGGCTTTACTAAGGGTCGCTCCACCGTTGATGTCGGTGTAACTTTGTTAAAGCATATTTTTAATGCTTGGGAAAACTCGAAGGATGCTATTGGTGTTTTTTGTGACCTATCAAAGGCCTTTGACTGTTTGGAACATAATACACTTTTACTTAAATTGAAACTTTATGGCATTAGAGATACCGCACTCAATCTTGTTGCCAGCTACCTTAGTGATAGAATTCAGTATGTAGATGTTAATGGGAGTAGGTCTCTAGGTTTGCCAGTAGGAATGGGCGTTCCACAGGGCTCTATTCTCGGTCCATTTCTTTTTGACGTGACAACGTCTTATAAATTGGTTTGCCGGGTGACACTTCAAGAAACTGCGTTACGCTCTGCTCACGTTATGCGCTCACAATGAGAGCGAGTGAGAGGCACGCGTCCCGCCTAAGAGCGAGAGAGACAGACATAAAAAGTGAAAGGCACGCGTCTTTCATCCTTCTTCCTACTATACGAATGAATATTCACATTAAAATTATTTTACCACTCAAAGTCGTTGTCACGTAAAACTTTCGCCCGTATACCGACTTTACAGGCAACCAATTTTTTTATTATATATTAATGATTTGCCGTTCTTTGTACAAAATTTATGTGATATTGTTTTGTTTGCCGACGATACGTCACTAATTTTTAAAGCTGATCGTAATTTAAGTAACTTTGATACCGTCAATAACACTCTTGCACCAGTATTAGATTGGTTTTCGACAAATAATTTGGTACTCAACTCAAGCGAAACCAAATGTGTTAAATTCTCTTTGCCTAATGTCAAAAGTGTTCCTACTAATATAATTTTAAATAAGGAAACAATTCAACTAGACGAATCAACCGTATTCTTAGGTATAACTTTAGATTGTAAGATTCAGTGGGGCGCCCAAATATCCTGTCTCGCAGTAAAACTTAGTTCTGCAGCGTTTGCAGTTAGAAAAGTTAGGGAATTCACAGATATAGATACTGCTAGACTAGTTTACTTTAGTTATTTTCACAGCGTAATGTCTTACGCAATAATGTTATGGGGTACAGCTGCTGATAAACAGACTATTTTTATCATTCAAAAGAGGGCCATACGTGCAATTTATAAGTTAGACGCTAGAGATTCTTTACGTGATAAATTTAAAGAAGTAGATATATTGACAGTTGCATCGCAATATATATATGCTAACTTAATGTACATTAAGAAAGACTTAATTCTATACCGCAAAAATAGTGATTTGCACAAAGTGAACACAAGGAATAAGCATAAACTGGTGGGAACTAACTACCGTCTACATAAAGTTCAGAACTCATTTGCGGGGATTGGTATACGATTTTTCAACAAATTGCATACATACATACATACAAAAGGGTTATTACACTATTAAGGAAATTTTAAATGATAAGAGACCGTGGGGATAGGCTTAGGCTTGTTTAACTCACGATTATTTTATTTACATGTTAAGTGGAGGTGCCTCGTGAACACATGATTTTTGCAGGATTTACATATTTTTATGATTTGTTGAATGTAGTTTAACATTATTTATCCCTGATCATATCATTGTTCACTTGTCACCTTCACAAAATTATTTCTACATTTGCATTCTTTCACGCGTTCCACTAACTTATGTTTATAATAACGATCTGGAAAATGGAGGTAATTGGCGGTCATGGTCAGTATACCAATAGATTGTTTCTTACTGCTGGTTCTTATACCGTTGTCGTCATGCTCACTAAAATGTCATTTCTTGTGGTGGCGTCGTGTGTCGGGTCATCCCTGTCCCTCTAATATGGCGAGAGGGATGATGGCTGGCACATGCGTCATACTCGTGAACGGGTGTTACTTGCGATGACTGGTCGATGACGGTCTTGCGGGCTGGTATTAGATTTTGATATTTAACTGCATCATTTCCATCATGGTTCTGATCACTTTCGCGGATTGCCTGCATTATTAGTTATATACTATAATGTAAGTGGATGCTCCTGTTTCACCATGTCTATTCTGAGGAGGCTAACCAAAACTATTATGCTTGAGTATTATTATGTACAGTAAATATATACAAGTGATTTAGAAGGTGTAACAGTTGCAGCACCTTACAAAATGTAAATTGTGTATTATGCAAAACCTGGCGATGAAAAAGAGTGACCGTGAGTTTTATTGCCCGTTCTTTCTTATGGTTCTACCTATTGCTTTGCGAACGTGGCAGTAAATGTAAATGTAGAAGCATACAGTAATAATGTCTTAAATTTGAGTATAAGTAATTATTTTATAAATTTATTATTTTGACGTTCATAAGCGTCACATTCTGACCCAAATGAATAAAGGATTTTGAATTTGAATAATTCATTGAATAGGAAAGGAAATCTTCATGAGGAAATGGCCTTCTCTCATGCCCGTTTCAAGCTGTGAGACAATATACAATGCTGATGCTCTTTATGAATCCATTAAAGGTTTGTTTAGATTATGAAACAAAATAAACAACAGAAATTGTGTTTCTACCAAAATTGCCAACTTTGAGGTTGAATACCCTACTTTTTGGTTTCAGTCGTCAGACCAACCCAGAAAGTTAGTAACTATTTCATAGATCAGGTGAACGAACAAGGGTTTGTGGATTACGGTATTTGCGACAGAAAATGCCACAACATGTTTTGACTTTCAAAGTCATATTTTAGACAGAAATTGCTCCAATACGCCGTTACAAATAACTTTATCTAAAGCACCATACATTCAAAGGCTGCAAAGCCAAAAGATAACCAACAAACGACTCGTGACATGCCAAGAGAAACGACCGACCCTACAGATTTGGGTTAGCGGCAAAATAATTTTACGAATCCCTACTACAACAATAATCGAATATTTTGGTGGAAAGCAATTAGATTGACATCTCCAAGTCCACAGCGGGATTACGTTGTATGAAATTTGAATAATTTTGCATTGTAATCTAATCTTCTGCCGAAATAAACAGCGCTGGCATACGCCCGCAGTACGTTCTGATTATATCATTATATAATTATATACATATTTTAGATGATGTTATTATAGAATGTAAAGACCTTTGTATCAAAGAATTTGTCAATTAAGTATTGTTAGAGGTTCGTGAAAAGAATGCTTTGAGTCTAATAATAGACATTTCACGAAATTTAAGGAGTTGTTGGGTGAGCAATATAATTCGAGTTTGTAGGTTAGAGTAGGTACTGTTTCTAATTTAAGGTTTAATAAGCATGTTAGACCGCCGCCTTTGCAAATTTATTAGATCAAAGAATAACCTCAAAACCTGTAATTTAATATTGAAATGGTCTACAACTTTCGTGGTCATTGATATTAATTTTATTTTAAACTTGAATTCATCCCCGTCTGCGGCCGCGTAGGATGTTTTTACTCGCTTAGGGAAGATATTTTCAAAAATCCTACTGTACACTCCCCAAGGAAGATACACGCCAAATTTCAGCTCCAGCTACTGAGCGCAAGAAGCTGAAATTTGGAGCTAAGTGTTGCCTGTGAGTCAGTCAGTAACGCAAGAGTTTTATATACAGGGTGTCACAAGACCCATCACCAAGCCAAAGTCTACTCGTTGTGGACATCATGCCAAGACATACTAACCAAAAATAATACCTGGGAAACGATTTTATTTTTAGTTTTCAAATTTTATAAACCGCAATTAAAAGTGCGCGCGTGCAATGCTCAAAATACCTATTTATCCATGGGGTTATAGGGCTATCTAAAGAACATATTGGTGGGGTAATTGCATTGATTTTGTACCTAATTAGAAAAAATCCATACTAATTTTTAGCCTCCATATCTCCTGAACCAGTAATTTCTCAGGTATGGTGCCGCAGTAAAAAAAGTTTGTAGTGATTGGTACAACATGGGTTTTCAGTTTTCGTTAAGGGTTTTTTTTTTATTGGATAGGGGGCAAACGAGCCGATGGATCGCCTGATGTTAAGCGATTACCGCCACCCATGGACACCCGCAACACCAGAGGAGTCACAAGTGCGTTGCCGGCCTTTTAAAAAGGAATACGCTCTTTTTTTGAAGGTTTGAAGGTCGTATTGGTTCGGAAAAACCGCAGGCGACAGATCATTCCACAGTTTAGAGGTGCGAGGCAGAAAGTTTCTTGAGAAACGCACCGTTGTGTATTGCCAACCATCTAAATGATGGGGATGGAAATGCTGTCGCGAAGAACGATGGCGGCAAGAGGCGGCAGGGATTAATTTGAACAATTCCTCGGAGCACTCACTCACTCACTCACAAAGATGCATAGTGAGGCTACATCTCTACGCGGCGCCAAGTGGTCTAACCGATTGCAAATATCTTGGCAGTCGACAATTCGAGCGGCTCTCCGTTGGATGCGGTCCAGAGGGAGAAGCTGGTACTGGGGTGCCCCCAAAGATGAGAACAGTATTCTATATGCGGCCGGACCTGCGCCTTATAAAGGAGCAAGCGGTGGGCCGGCGTGAAATACCGTCTCGATCTATTGAGCACGCCAAGCTTCTTCGAGGCTAACTTAGCCTTACCCTCTAAGTGACCACGGAACTGGACTTCGCTCGATATGTCGACACCAAGTATTCCAATACTGGAGGAGGCAGTTAAGAGGGTGCTCTCAAAACGAGGACATACGACCAACGACAGTTTTTTTGCGGTAAACACGCAGACTTGTGTCTTTGTGGGGTTAAATTGGACCAAATTAAGTCTTCCCCAATCTGAGACCATCTCCAAGGAGGTCTCAATTTCAGACACAAGTTTATTTCGGCTCTCTATGACTTTTTCCCGAGAAATATTGGCGCGGCCGGTATATGAAGCATCGCCTGTGCTGTCATCTGCATAACAATGAATGCCGCTTTCTAGCAACATATCATTGATATGCAGGAGGAACAGAATAGGCGGTAGCACGCAGCCTTGAGGGATACCAGCATTTGCAGACAAGGCGTCAGAGCATTCACCGTCAACTACGACCTTTATGCTTCTGTCTGTAAGAAAGCTGGTGACCCATTCGCCTAATTTCTCGGGCAGGCCATAGGAAGGTAGCTTCGAAAGAAGCGCTTTGTGCCAGACCCGATCGAAGGCCTTCGCTATGTCCAACGCTTTTTACACCCTGTATATTGGTGATTGATGATATTCTTTTGGGATACATATCTCGTTCATTTGTTTAAAATACCTACCCGATAATTCGGCATTATTCTAAGCACTATAATTATAAGTCACCAGTGTAGAAAGATTAGGTTTATTTATAAATTTGAACATATCCTAATAATAATCATAAATCCACACTTAGCCCTAAAAAAATTTGTAACAAAGTCATATTTAAAAGTATAAAAAGATATTGTCCATTACAGATACCACAATCCTAACATAATAATAAAGTATGGTACACAATACAGTAAATTAAGATAAATTGTCCAATGTGATCATCACGAGTGGTACTTATCAAGTCTGTCAGCTAGCAGACAATGGCTCGGACATATTTATTAACAATGTGAATCTGTATCGTGTTTGTTTTTAATTATTTGTGAATGGAGGCACTGGAGCTGAGGCCAGCTTGTCATTGGCGTAAGTATCTTTTATAAAGCTTAGGTTGTTAGTGATTAATAAATATGCTACTATATTGAGAGTTGTCCTTTCAGTAAATGAGAACTTATGTATGAACATGGACCTATTTTCTATAATTACATTAATTACGAGAAGATAGAGAACATCATCATTGTTCTAACGTTGTCCCGGTTGAATACAAGATTTTTCGCCTCTGAGCCCAGGGTCTACTTTCCATTTTCTCCAACTGTTAAAGATCTTCACCAACGGCTTAGATTCGAAAAGTACACATTTATTTCAATTTTTTTTTTTCGTAAGCCTGTCCTTTTGTTCAGATGTCCACCTATTCATTCGCCACCTTCACCCTTTCTATTTACCCTTTCTCATGTCCTTTTGTTTCTGTGTTCATGCGTAAACGCACTCACCCATTTGTGCGTTCTTTCATTCGCCCTTACGTCTTTTTTACACGATCGCGTTCGCCCGGTCAGCTGTAAGCCTGATTGTGTCTTTTCCACGGTATATTATAAGATATGCCTAGGTGGAGTCGAATGTGTACCTGCAATACAAAAGTTATACGCGCTACCGCTTTGCAGAGTTGCTTAGCAACTGAATCAGCTCATTTGACTGTTAGACGTTTTAGTATCGGTATGAT
This sequence comes from Euclidia mi, assembly GCA_944739405.2. NCBI lineage: Eukaryota > Metazoa > Arthropoda > Insecta > Lepidoptera > Erebidae > Euclidia > Euclidia mi. The sequence continues at coordinate 32,527,985 of OX123185.2, read as the reverse complement.
GAAAATATGTATATTTTTTGGGTAAAACTTATTTCAACTTTAAGTGAATATGTTTAAAATGAATACAATGAAATAATGATTACTCTGCCGCGTAGTTTTTTGGTAAATATCAATAAATACACGTAAGACATATTTCATCATCAGGCTTTAACAGTCCACTACTGGACTAGGCCTCTCCTTTGAAAGGAGGAATTGGCCTACTATACCACTCTGGCCAAACGGGTTGGTATAGGGTTTGTATCAACTTTTCCTTTTCTTACAGTGTTGTTCTCTGCATCATATGCTGCCTTTGTTGACTTCTACGATACCCATGGGATGATATGGGGTGGTGACATTCCGTATTCTTAATCCGTCACCACACGAACGTACACGACAAGACTTATTTAACAATATCATATTCATGTCTCATCACATCTCATCTCAGAGTGTCTTAGTCTAAGACGATATCCCGTTCATGTGAGACGATAATACTTTCAATGTTTTCTAAGCAAAAAAATGTATATACATAACATAACATAACATATCTTCACGCCTTTTATCCCCGAAGGGGTAGGCAGAGGTGTACTACACACCCACACTTCGCCAGATATGTTTCGGTCCCAATGTAATAGGGGGCGAGCCTATTGCCATCTACCGGGCACATTATTAAGCGAGCGATAATTAACATTTTTAATACACACATAACTTCGAAAAGTCAGAGGTGTGTGCCCGAGGTACCTGGGGATCGAACCCGAGACCATCGTCTCGGCAGTCCGTTACGTACACCACTGGGCTACCGCCGCTATGTATATACAGTGCGACAAAATATACCGTGACCAAGAAGGTGTCAAAAGTAATGAAACATTTTATGTTCGAATGCACGTTTGACATAAATTTTATTTGTGAACGTAAATCTTCATAGACGGGACACACGATGCATTTTTATGGCCCACATTTGGGGATAAAGGTTAAACAACAGAGATATTATGATGATACGTGTCATACGATTTGTTCTAAGAAACTGAAGCAGCTGTTTGTAAATATGCTCAGCGCTCCAACGTAAATCTCTAGATGACTGACATCTTATGAGCTGCAGAGCCTGCAGATAGTAACGAAATTAAATATTTTTATCTGTCTCTCACCACATCACGTAAGTTTATTTTGGAATCTAAGAAGAAATAAGAAAATGCTAATAATATTTAGCGAAGTTCAATATTAGGAGTATAGAATCGTTTTCGCCGACAAAATCAGAAAAAAATCCATATATGTCAAGTTATTTGTAGGAAATCCTTAAAATCTTAATAAAGATCATTTATTTTGTTTTCACGTGCAGGCAACATAATATTTTATTTATTTTATCGAATAACTGATCTTTGTTAAATCATTCTTAGTTTACTTCCTTCCTGCTCGTATTGTATTTAATCGTATATATAGGCATATTACTAGATTGATATAAATATAATATGTACCTTTGCTACTTTTCTAAAATATTATGGTATTTTTGGTAGCTGAAGAGCTGTAAAAAAAATGTCTGCTGTCAAAATTTGCCATGTTTATAGAAGAACATTATAAAAAAATGTTAATCAACTAATGATTTTAAATTCTCTCAGGGGTTAATTTACTTAATACATTAAAAACGTAGCTGCCCCAAAATCTCGGCCAATTTCCATCACATCCCTTGGCCAGAAACAATAAAGATACACTCTTGTCATAAAAACACATTGAATAGTTAAATTGTCCGGTCCCTTCGTACTAAGTCCTGTGCGTGACACGTCATTTTCTCGTATCCTATTCGAAAACTTGAAAGTGTCCAACGACAGGATTTGCGGCACCCACATTCAGCCAGTATAACACTCAACACTCCCTTTTCAAATAGAAACAAAACGATGAAGTCGAGATTTGGGTTGTCATTTCATTTTGAATATGACTTCCTACTAGCGGCCAGTCCGTTATATTGTGGGTGTATTATAGAGAATTTGATGGAAAGTAGCTTTTGTACGATGTAGATTTATCTTTTATGTAATTTATGAAGATTGTGATTGTCGCTGACATATTTTTAACTTAGTGTCAATCATAGTGAAATATGCTTATAAATAACTTGATCTAGCATCGACTTACTAGTCTAGGTTAAAGCAAACTGAAGTGGATATTCGGTTTTATACCATATTTCGCTCAACTGTGTTGATGTGTATAATAAAACAGTTGATCGAAATCATTTGTAAGATGTCATGTAAAACATTTTGGAAGCCGTTTTCAAATAGTCTCTGGCCTTTGTATTTAGACTATCTATGAATATTATTGAAGAATCCATTCTTATAATCATCGAAATGATGAGCATGAAACATAAATTACGGTAAAATAAAAAAGTAAGGGCACCGAGAACTCAATTATTATTACCCATCCTAGTCTACTAGCTTCGACTCCTTGGTATATCCTTGCCGGTAGATAATAGGTTGGATGTTTACCTGGTATTGGTTTTGTAATGCAAAGAAAACACAATCATGTATGTAAGCCTTGTAACCGTTTACCATCAGCGAAGGATGTCTCATCAGCCGTATAGAATACAAAGAGACACAGAATCTTTTTATACCGTGCATTACTATTACAAATTACATTGTTTTCCCAGGCAAACCAGCTGTAATCTATTTTACTGCTATGAATCATAATATAATTGATGAAAACTATGTTTAACCAAAAAATATATAAATAAATCGTAGCGCTCATAGCGAGACTTGGCTTTCCGTTCGTAGTATGTCGGCAAAGATAAGCAACGCGTGCACAGGTCGCCATTTGGATGGGTGACCGCGTGTGGCATTTACATCAGAGCGCTACCGTGCTTCGGCGGGTACATAAAGCTGTCGATCCCGGGTCTTGTCTCAGGACAAGGATCGGTAGGCCTGGTCGGAGGCCTTAAGGCAGCCTGAAAAAACCGACACCAGAGTTGGACACACACATTAACTCAAAAAGAAAAGAAGCATAATATTAAGTTGTATTATATAGCTAAATAATTTTATGTACATTGTTATTAAATAATTAAATATAAAGTTATTGAGTAATTTATATATGTCATTTTAAGTTAATACTCTCGATTGAAATATATTCGCACATTGCAATAAGACTAAGTAAATATACTTAGAAGGAGAAGGACTGGTAGCAAAGCGAAACTCGCTTGAAAGTATTGATTTGTGAGATTAAGCGCGATCGTCACCGTCTGTTATGTAGATGTTTCACAAAAAGTAACGTCCTCCGTGAAGTCACGAAGATCTATGACAGACGTTACGAGGTGTCCTATGAACACGTTTAGGAGAGAGTCTTACATAAGTACATCAGTTGCACTCAGCTATTCTTCTTTTTTATTCGTGTGGGTGTGTGGCCAACTCTGATGATGGAGTTTTCAGACCACGCGAAGGCCTCCGACATAGCCTGACGATTCATTTTTGTCCAGGGATAAGGGGTGAGACCTACAGTTTTACTTGCCCTCCGAAGCACGTGCGGCCTGTGCAAGCGTTGCTTAACTTTGCCGACTTCGCTTCCTACGCAGTATACTGAATATTTTAATTATGATTCAACAGATTTCATATTTCTTACGAAAACAATAATTATTCAATTTAATGATCTCCAGTCACGTTTTACACGGAAAGTTTTATTGCAAGATTTTGAAACAAGCCTGAGAGTAAGATGCCAATGGAAAGTTTATTTTAATTCGGAATAAAAACTCTTTGGGCAGCTGTAGATGTATATTGAATTATTCTTTATTCGTTTCTACTAATGATTAATTAAATTAAAAGTTCTTAAAAAATTGTTCTGCGTAGTTTCCTGCTCCAGCTGTTTTGTGTCGATATTTAAATCATGTAAGCTTAAAAATCTGCAGATTTTCTAACAAACCTTTAGCCGCTTTTTCGAGGTGGTATATACCTGAGGAACGTTATAAAAGGCGCTAGTCGCTAGAAATTATATCAGTTAGGATAAATACTATTATAGTAATAATATTCTCTCTCTCTCTGCAATGATGATTGTGTCAGTCAGGACAAGCGATTTTATTTAGATGGCAATGATGATGATTGTGACTTTTATCATGGATATTACCTGAAAAGCACTGATAAATTCTGATTGCTATTTCATTACATAGTCACGTGCCACAAGTTATAACAGTTCATTGAGTTTCAACGTGGGAAGCAATCTCACTGATAATAATTTGCGTGAAGGACGTCCATTTAAGGGCGGGCCGAAGGCAACCACTGAAGATAACGTGATTACTGTGTGTCCTATGATAGAATCTAATACTGAAATGACTTATACTATCTTGAGCCAAATTTATCTATGTGGTATGTTTATCTTTACCCGCACATTTTATTTTAATTTAACCGTTTCTTTATAATCCTGTGGGAATTACGGGAAATTCCTTTTTAGTGCACTCCTATGCTCTCCAAGAAACACACATGCCAAATTTCAGCTTCCTTCGTCCAATAGTTTTGGCTGTTTCTTGTCTGTCAGTAAGTCAGTAACGCAAGAATTTTATATACATATACCTCACGTATATGGCTGGCAGTCGTGAAAAATGATCAAGTATAGTAAATAAATTGGAAAAGGTCACGTTACATTTCTATTTGCAAGACTGATAATGTACTATTTGCGAGACTGAGTATAAGTTATACTATTTTCGATAAGCGTTTGCTATTTTTATGCCCAAAAATGATGTCTGTCGATTCCGACCTAGCAGCTTCGCAAACAAAATTTCAAATAAACACAATAATGCTTTTAATACAAATCAGTCAATTACAACGAGGATTTTAAACCCACAACAGCTGTGCATAGCATTGACCCTTGACGCGTGTTTCGCTAACTAGAGACCCTTGAGCAAACAATCCTTTCAAAACCATAATAAGATAACACGTCCTTACAAATTTTCTCTAAATCGTCATATTAACCCTAGAGTGGTCGCGTGGATGACATTAGTCATCCACGCTAACTAAATGGCCGCGAATTCTTGATTTTTATATGGTAACACATCGCTGGCGCCCAGTTTAGTATTGCTTATAGTACGCTGCGTGACGTCAGTTACTGCCGTGCGCTTGAGTGGTTCGCTTGAGTCAGGGGAAGTGCATATTTGTAGGTGGAGGACGTATGTCATCCGCGCGACCGTTTACGTAAGTATTTTATGACGACCATTTTATAACCTTTTTAACGATTTTGTATTTGTTATGATATATTTGTAGCGCCTTTTAGTATAAATATTATTTATTTAATGAAAATAGTAATTTGTTATGCCTATTTTCCTTTAAAAATATTTTTATTTTTATATTAGAACTAAAAATGGCAAGCTGAGATCAGCACAACGAATTCTGGTTACTGGAGGAAGATGAAGACATTTGGGTATGATGAAACCTTTGGCTAGTAGAAGAATGAGTACTGATTGTATACCCAAGATTCTCAAGCTGAAAATAAGCGATTTTTTGGGTATTCCATTCGAAGAACAACCACAAGAAGCGACAAGTACTCCTAGTGGAGGTGCGCGTGGAAGAGAACGTAATAAAATCACGCGTATATCTTGCCAATTATGCGGGGAATTCACTTGTCCCGACCATTGCAAGTATATGTGCAATAATTGTTATAAAAATTATACCTAAGAATGTTTTTAGTCTGTCATAATTATAGTTAATATCAAAAGTTGCTCTCAGAAGCAAAGAAATTCTAATTACTCGTTCATAAGTTCCTAATTATAATGAAAACCCTTCTTTTTGATTTTTTTTTGTTTTATTTTGTAGCTGATTTTATGTCTGTTACTTTTAATAAAAATATGCACCCAAAATATTGGTATTATTATTATAAATCATCATTGGCAAATGGATGACACACGTCATCCGCGCGACCTATTATGGTATATTTATATGCGCGACCACTCTAGGGTTAAATAGTCCCTGGATATAATGTCGGAAAGCTTTTTACATGCATTTTTAGATTTATTTCTGTTTTTATATATAGCTTTTAATATAATTTACTGATTGAAAACTTTCACGATGTCTATACAACATGCAAGAAAATTCAACGGGTCTTAATCGCATTGACTAAAAGGCATAACTAATAAATTGAACATAGCTGTTTTTTATGTTTCGACCGGCGAATTTAGTAAGTCCATAATAATATTATGTATTAGGTACTATAACTGGTGCTAGTAAATATATTATCTCTTTATAATAATATATTGTAAACGTATATTTTCTTTTTGTTAGCATTTGGAAATAATAGCATCCGTACTGAAGTTACTTTGCTTACTTACATGGTAAAATATTATTGGGCTAAGGCAAATTATACTGGCACCGTAACGGCAGCGCAGCTTTAACACTCCACTGTCTCGGTACCTGCAAGGTCACTAAATACCCTTAGGTGACATTTTATTTTAGCTTTATGAAATATATCATACGACATATTAGTTAAGAAGTCAGAATTAAATTATTCTTTAAAATTAAATTATTACTACCAATTAATACCAAATGAACACCATTTACTGCTTGAGTCAATAAATATGTGATGATATCAATAGTTACTAAAAAATTTACTAGCAGATGTGTACAATGTGAAACAGTTACAGCTCCTTACAAAAATAAAATGTACAACCATTATATTTGATCGAAAAGAGTGGCCATGAGTTTTATTGCCCGTTCTTTCTCGTGGTTCTACCTATTGCATTGCGAACGTGGCAGTGAATGTAGAATTATTAAGTAATTAACTTAAATTTTGACATTCATAAGCGTCACTTTGTGGCCTAGATGAATAAATGATTTTGATTTGACTTATTATTTTGATTCTGTTTATGTTAAGTTAGCTTTTAATTTTTTATGTTTTTTTTCCGTTTCTGTGAACATATACAGAATAAATGAGTTTTCTTTCTTTCTTTCTTTCTTTCTAAATGACTAATTAATTGCTGGGTTGCAGCGGTGTTGTTATGTTCCTTGCATCATGTGGCATAACTTTAAACCCGAAAAAAAATTGCACGTTTTAGCTAGCAATGATCTGCTTGCTAACAATACGGTGCAAAATATTGCATTAGGTCACACCCAGGTATACATTCGTGTGGCACAAGGACACTTGTACCGTGCACTACGAAAAATCGGTCGAGTCGTAGGTCAAGTGTGGTCGAGTGGCGGTCTATTCCAAACACTGCGGTTATTCTGGTAGTAACTTTGCTTTTTCAACGATCATACATTACGTCCACGAACATATAATTATAAAGTCATGATCTTCTTGGATATTGCTCTCTTTTCCCTGTTAGATACATTTAGAAAGAGATAAAAACAGATTAGATCTATCAATATTGTTTAACGTGTTCACTTTGTTGATATTGTCTTGTACTTCACAAGACAATATCAACAAAATAAATAGGTAACAAAATTACACGATTCTAATAAAGCTCTTAACTACTATGATACCTACCTGATAAGAGTATATATTTATTCTATGAATAAATTTCCATTTAAGAAAGAATATAAACTAATAGCCATATTCCAGATAACATGATATATTAATTTTATAATCCGGCTCTGAAACTCAGCACACCTTAACACTTATCCGATCTTCAGTGTATCTATATTAAACTAAAGTTCAAATCGCACGACTTTCTAACTACCTAATCAAATGATAGTAGTTGTTACAGAAAATATTAAGACACTCACGATAAGAGACTCCATTGTTTTCTCTCAATAGTTTCACATAATCTTAGGTCGTAACCTTTAATCCACGGGTGTACTCCGCCTTATAATCCTACTAGAGAAGAGGTCAGTCGGCTGTAGCAATAAAATAAAACTACCTACTCACGGCTCGTTGTGGACTATGAGTATAACCGATGTAATTTCTCTGTGTAAAGATAGTTACCCGTGTAATTCGATAATAAAAACGAAAATGTATTATTATCAACTCGAACACGCGTGATAATGCGATTGTCGCGTGGATTTATGTAATACGCCGTATTACAGCAATGACGCACGCTCAATTCTGTATTACTGGATGGAATATTAGACATTGCTTTCTTGGAAGGTTTTCTCAAGAGCAATCATGAATTTTCAGTAATAATAGGAAAATATTTTAATTGTGTACGCCAAAACGAGCTAAATATAACTGAGAGACCCACAGCTATAGAAAAAGAGGCGGCTGACGTGGGCACCGCTGTGCTGATTAATAATGTAACATTTATAAAGCCTATGACAAATTTTAACGTTCCTGAGCATATGCCTTCAAAATCACATCAGATTTATCAGTAATTTTACAGTTTTGCTTCACCATAAATTATACAAAATTTGGTTATATACGTGAATAAATAGGACCAGCTAATTCTGCAATCTGTATATATAAAATTCTTGCGTTATTGACTGACTGAGAGTGAACGTACAGGAAATTGAAATTGGCATGTATGTTTCTTGGGTACTACGGTACCCAAGAAACATATATGCCCCATGTCGTTTCACTAAGAAGGGATTGCCGGAATTTAATACGAGATAGGAAAGAAACAATTACATTCAAATAGTATTTAATATTACAATAATACGCCATAAATCAGTTATATACATACATACATAGTCTCGCGCCTATATCCCAGAACAGATAGGCAGAGGTGTAGGTATTACTACACCCACTTTTCGCCAGATATATTTTAGTCCCACGTAATAGAGGGTGAGCCTATTGCCGTACCGGGCACATTACCAGATTCCGTGCTGCTACTGAGAATTTCCTAACGGAAAAACCCAATAATACTTTGCCCGACCCGGGGATCGAGCCCGAAACCTCCCAATCCCACGCGCACATTTATGTCGCGAGACCAACGAGGCAGTCTAAAAATCAGTTATATAACATCGCAAAACGATTATTTACTTATCAATTTCTCGTATTATATTATTAAAAACCGATCACTAAAGCTAAATAATTGATGGTCCCATTTGTTTACAGTACACGGGTTTACGTCGAAACGTTGCCCTACATGTATTTTAATTGCTTATACTTTATATTGTTATGTGTTGAAGCGGCGGTAGCCCAGTGGTGTACGTAACGGACTGCCGAGATGATGGTCTCGGGTTCGATCCCCAGGTACCCCGGGCACACACCTCTGGCTTGTCGAAGTTATATGTGTATTAAATATGTTAATTATCGCTCGCTTAATAATGTGCCCGGTAGATGGCAATAGGCTCGCCCCCGATTACATTGGGACCGAAATATAACTGGCGAAAAGTGGGTGTGTAAAACACCTCTGCCTACTCCTTCGGGGATAAAAGGCGTGAATTATGTTATGTATGTTCATAACATAACATTATGTTATGTTTGTATTGTTATGCGGAGCCGCTGGATGTGGTAGGAGGCTTTTTATTTTTATATAATCATTAAAAATATAACAAAAGGGTAAACGCAGAATATGTTGGCCATTTTATAAGCTCAAAGGCACGCTTTGATAATATAATAATTATGCTATGACCTAGATTCAAATATTTTTAATGAAATGAAATGATATTTATTTCACATAAAATACAGTCCAATAAGGTGGTCAGATTGGTACACGGTCCTCCTATTTTTGCCACAAGTGGCATGTGAAAGTTTCTAGTACACATAAAATTATTAAACATAATAAAATGAAATAAAATAAGGAAAATTACATATATTATTGAAAATGTCAAAATTTCATATAATAATAATTAAGAAATGTCAATACTTTATATAATATTAAAATGGGCACGCAATGTCACAAAAATATGATTGATTACATAGAAAGCATTTCATTTACAGTGTAATAGCATTTATCCTGCAGCCAATTTTTTAAATGAATTTTAAATCTACTTAATGTAAGTAATTTAGTCGTTTTGTGTCTAGAGGACGGACAAATAATAGTAATACTAACAATAATTACATCTCTGCTACTGCGTAGTGTTCCAACAAATTGAACGAATTTTAAATGTGATATGATAAAAGTTCTGATATAAGCAACTCACAGTCTCTGGTTTAACTAGACTGAATTTTAACGTCTAAATTACAATTTAGATTAAAAATCACAGCTAAACATTGTAATCCCTTCGATATTCCCTATGTTTAATATTGCTCATTGGACAAAGATAGCTGTATTAAACTATGACGTCAATTCTTCCCATCTTAATATTGACATACGCCTGCCTCATTTTGAAAGAAAAAGATAAAACGTTGTTACGTACTAAAAATACTTAATGTCTATCATAGAAAATATAATTATAATAAATAATTCATAATTTTGTTGGTAGTTCACTTTTTGCTGAGAACACTTAGAAAACAACCAAGAACCACAGCGATAACATCCTCTCCATCTTCAACCAGTGAAAGGGCCACAAACAAACAAGCAAGTACGTGTAAGTTTAACTGCATTCTTAGAATGTCATCTTTGCTTTCAAACGCCGGTGGCCTGGAGGCTTTGAAATCTTACTTAATTACTTAGAACCACGATTTATTTCGTGAGCTTTATATAAATTTCTTAACTAAAATGTCAATAACTTTTAAACTACCACGATTTGTACACATACTAATGATTATGTAACGGGTCTGAATCGTGTTAACTAAACGAAAAGAAAGATGAAATACCTTTTTATTTAAAAGTGAATTCGGATTTATAATATAATTACCGAAAAATATAATTTTCAAATATTTTATTTTTATTTTCCTAATATTGAAGCCTTTGGCAAAACAAATAAAAATAAAAAAAAGCTGTAGAGATAAAAATAATAATTATAAGTCAACTTTCTTCTAATTATGCAATAAAATTTTCACTGCAAGTACATTTTCTTTCACTATAAACGTAAGCGAAATTGCGACCACTTCCATTTTCATCTCTCAAAGTAAGCCTGCCGCATTTACATTCTTTATGTCAGCGGCAGTAAGCTTGCTTTACAATCACCTTAATTCAGTAATGGCATTTTACCCCAATTTTATTAATTTGATACTAGACTTTGCACCTGGCTTGCACGCATACAACGAGAAGAATCTAACTATCTATTGGTGTGAACCGTACCTTTAAATCTGTTCGGTAGTCTTTGAGTTTTCGCGTCTTTCCGTAAGACCGAAATGACGGCTGGGGGATAAGGTCCCCCATTTACAATAATTATGTATAAATTATGCATCCGGTATAAGATACTATATAAAATAACGAATAATTTACCACATAGATTCATTTTTTAACGAGAAACGATACTTTAATTATGCTTGTTAAAAATGTGGTCGGCTATTGGAAATCGGAGAGTGAGTTGTTTACTTGTAATATACCGCGTTCTCAAAATAGACCGCCCGTGACTTTACGCTTGAAAAGATTGTTCGCAAAACTATCTGCGTGACCCTGTAATGGTCAAATGATCGCATTTCGTTGGGTTTTTTCATTGTTCCTTGTTGGATTCTAAACGCAGATGGGGGAAAGTTGCTAACTTAGTTTTTCTGGTTTCAATTGTGTTGCTTTCAAAGTTGCTCGTTTTATTTATGTATTGTTATTGTAACATTTTACAAACTCGTGTGTTTACAGAATATTTTAATAAGTGTTACATTCTCGTCTGATTTCTCCAGTGACAGGTGGTTGGTACCCAATTAACGAAATAATGAATATTTGAGCTGTCTCTACAAAAAGTTTTGCAGCTGCTGTGTAAATGCGATGACATCATGGCTGTTCTGTTTCTTGTAGTGTGCCGATGAATAATGCTATCTCGGATATATTAATGAGCATTTAACTGACTTGTCACTGGCTGGATATTATTTTAAGACAGGAAAGAGGTCAATTGGTAGAGTGGCATTGTGACAATAGACGTTGAGTACTCTATAGAAAATTGCATTATAGCCTGCATGGAATGTTCACACGATTTCATAGATGGATGGAGTGTAGTTCTATTAAACCCGTAAATATAACGCTGAACTATGGACTGCCGATATTTACTTTGGTTTTGTTTTACTACAATATAGGTACAGATTCTTTATTAAATGTAGTAACAAAATACATTTCGGAGTGTTGGTAGAGATTGCTCTGTGACTGATTTTCATTATTTTAAATAGTTTCACAATCCAGCAGTCCATCTCTATAAAACCTATACAGCACACTGCGGTGTCGTTGTGGAATTCACTTATTTATAAATACATAACGCAATAAATAACAACATAGTACCAACTTCATGGAATGTCTCAAACTGATTTCTCGTTAATTTTCCTTTCGTGTATAACCTTCAGAGGGTCTAAGTTCTCAGAACTCCTCCCAACTGTTGTCGATTTCAGCAAAGAGTTCGTTAGTTGAATATCGGCAAGACATAGCTTAACACCAAATTTCAATTTTTATACCGGTTCTCCGTAGTAAATGTTTTATTACATTTAACAGATTTACAAAAATAAAAAAGATATCAAAATCATTGTATAGAGTTTATGACAAACAATTAATTTGAATTTAGAATAGTTGACTCGACATAACATAACATAACTTCACGCCTTTTATCCTCGAGGGGGTAGGCAGAGGTATATACGCACCCACCTTTCGCCAGTTATGTTTAAGTCCCAATGTAATAGGGGGCGAGCCTATTGCCATCTACCAGGCACATTATTGACTCAACAATTGATAGAATATGTTTGTGGCGGACAATGGCATAAAACGCTTACAAATCTCTAAAGTAGATCAATAAATGTATCAATATTTTGTATTTTTAACAAAATTTACTTCAAAAATATTTCAAAGCAATTTACTCAAGTAAGTAGATAATATTAAAATAATTCGTTGTTTTTTGATACCAATGGCAACTATAAAGTATCTGTTTAATAGTGTACTTAAATTTTTTGTGACCACTTTAAATTTATAATGTGCCAATCGGTAAATTATATAAGAGTAGTTCAAACTATATTGCAGCGTAATTACCTTAATGTTAGTAGGCCTCCGTCCACCTAGCGTTTGCCCAGTTGCAACCTGGGGTCCGCTTACTAGTCTAACAGGATTTGACTGAATATTAGCTTTACCATAGAGCGATTGCCTGTCTGATTACTGCAACCCAAAGGGATAGCTATATTCCATGGTTTAGACTTATAATAGTGTCCCTGCTTTCCATAATTATATTGTAGTAACGCATAGAATATTCAGTTGCTAAGAAAATGAAATATCATAGGCAAATTTTGACTTCTAAGAACGTCTCAGACCACGCGGCCAAAGCATGTCACCATAAAATCCGTGATCATTATGGTAGTATAAAGTATGTGATAATTTTATATACAATTAATTGTACAAATATATATACAATAGCGATCATCGGTTTTAAGTCAGAATGCTATCAACAAAACGCAGAATCGCATTGAACTTTTATGACCCGCAGATTTATTGTCGAAACTGTTTTGTGAAATATTAAATTACAGCAAAAGCAGTTTATTACGTCCATTAATAAATCTCTGTAAAATTATATTTTGTCCCAAATTGCCTAAAGGGAAACAAATATTTATAAAAGAAAAAATAACATTTATCTTGTTGAAAATAATAGCAGCTGGAAATGTTAATTAAAGGGAATATAATTTCAACAAAGTCCGAAGTCAACAGGCACTTGATTAAGATTAACGGATTAAGGCCCAAGTCTTCCTAAGATCTGAGACTGACAGAGTTAAGGATTTTCTTATTAATGAACCAACTAAACGACTATCTGATAGTCTTGTGTACTGGACACTTTACATAACTCAGTTGGAACACTTTCGAATTAAGATCTTTTTACTAAAGATTTTTATCTGGACTGTTGAAATATTGACATAAATTTTTCCAAAGAATTCATAATATTCATCGCTTTAGTTAATTTACTACTTTGCATTCATACTGTGAGGTAAATGAAATAGTATTCTCGCAACAAACCTATCGTGTCAAAGGTACGCTGCGGTTTTGGTGTTATTGTTTCTAGAAATGTGGTCTGCCCACAATACTGCGCCCAGGAAACATGACAGTAGTCACTTTATTATTACAAATGGATTTTCATTCCAAGTAAATATAGACAGAGAAATTTGATATAGGTAGGCACTAGCTTATGTTTGCTTTTAGTGAGTATAGTTTTTAAGAGCTGGATAAACTTAAAAATAAATGTCTATAGCTTATGAAAAATAGTTTACCATTTTTGTGTGACAAAGAGAAACCAATTGAAGCCTGACCCTCGAAGAAATGTGTTATATTGTTGCAGATATTTTCGAGTAGAGCAAAAGTGGCTGTGTGTGGATAAGAATACAAACTGTTACTACTCTACTTCATAACTTCAGTCGTAACACGCTACTAAGGAAAATACACGGAGCAAATAATATCTTTGGAAAGAGACGAAGAACTTGACATTAAACCAAATAAAAATTGTAGGTCAAACCCTCCTATTGACCTATAGTGCTACTGAGAAGCAAATTGAGAAAGGCTCAAATCCACCAGTGGATTGCGTAAAGCTGAATACTGAAAAGTTGCTAAGGCGCTTCGATTCAAATTTGAATCCGTTTAAAGTGTTTCTTTACAAACATGCTTGTTTAATCTTATCATATTAGCTACTGTTTTTCAAGTTTAAAAAACTGGAAGGGGTGAATTGAAACTAGAGTTCAATAGTATGCCATAATAGAGGCTCTGCTAATATCAGAAATTATGAGTTAATAAAATTAAAGTACAATTAAGTTTACTAAACTAAGGCCTGCCTAAGTAATGGTTTCTTAAAACTAAAATGTATCCAAATACAAAAAGTCAATCATATTAATTTCATGAATGCAGACCATTTTTTATATTACTTATCGTGAGTATCACGGTTAGGTATTAATTATACCGATTATCCATTAATATCATATCACTTGATATGATGAAAAGATAATCGATTATTTATTTCAGTTTGCCTTTGGGTCAATTTCGTTAATGAAGGTCGTTTTGTTTCAAATGACAAAAACTGAGTGCAAAGCAATATAATTTTTTTATCCATCACATTAAACTGAAAGTAAACCAAATCGTTGACAGATACACTTAAATATATCGTTCACAAAGGGCTGTGAAGAGCATTCTACTCCGTAGCATTTATGAGAAACGATATCCTAACCGGATCGAGATCTTTGATAATGGTGAGATGAGAACATGATAAATCTCACTTTGCACACAAGTTTCCGTATGACTAGAATATCAAATACAGTATCACAAATCTCAATATTCTAATATCTGCAGAATAAATACTTGATTTATATTTTAGGGCATCTTTTTCGTCGAATAATATTATTGGAATCCTTTTTATTTGTTATATAGGAACGGCAACTTAGCTTTTCTGTTGAAAACCTTCCGAGATTATCTGTATTTATAAGAGATCCCGATAGCGCTGGAGGCTATTACTGGGCTCTCATTCAAAGTTTTAATCAGGGCACCCCTTATGTTAGTTGTAGTTGAAAAGATACAAGAGAAAAATAATATTAATGATACATTTTTATTAACTACAAGATACAAAGTAAATAACTAAATAGCTTGTGATGTAATCAAATGTATGTTAAATCAGAAGGAAAAGAGTTATTGCCTTAATTTGACCTTTTCATAAATGTTTAAAATAAGTTACAGACGTGTATGTCAGGTTGTTTAAAATAATCATTAGAATAAACTTGAAGTACTGTTGCTTGCTAATTTTCAATTAATATTAGTATTTTACCCAAGGAGGTATAAATTTGAACGTATAGATTGAAAATACGTCTAATTTTAGTAAATAACAATACATGGCAAACGATTTATAATATTTTATAGAATATAGGCCTCTTCTGTCTTGGGTAGTAGCATTGTAAGTCGATAGAAGGATTTGGGTTTAAACGGGTTAGTATAGGGTAAGATGTCGAGTTTTTCCTCTTTCCCCAAAGATAAAGTTTACTTCGTGTATTTTCGTTAGTCGCGTCTTACGAACAGCTTACACCCACCAAAATGAAAAAGTAACATTGTCTCTTAATCTGCACCAAACGGATACATTAGTTGTTCATATTACACTAATTTTATTTTACAACAGCAACCAAGTTCTCAATTTATAACATTTAGAATACATAGTGTTTAGTGTATAGCGCATTTGCAAAATATTATAATAATAATAATAATAATAATAATCATTTATTTGCACATAAACATGGTATAAAAAGGTCTTAAAATAAAGTATGTCACACATGTTTAGCAATAATTTTGCATACAAATATTTAAATAAAATTATAATAAGTAATTATAAAGAATTTTTCATACAAATATTTAAATAAAAGTGTAATAATACATTATAAAGCACATTAATAATTCAATTGTTACAATCTAGGAAATCTTTAATACTATAAAAATTTTGTTCATTGAGCCATTCGTACAATTTATTTTTAAATAGTCGGGTGTTCAAACTTTTCAGGTCCCTGGGTATTTTATTGTAAATGCGAACACACATAGCAACACAGTTTTTATTAACTTTTGCAGATTTTGGTACATTTTCCATTACAAGCCTATTTCCATCTCTTCGGTTTCTAGAATTAATCTCGTCTATACTTTTGAAAAGTTGTCTGTGTTTCCATACAAACATGCATATTTCAAAAATATATAAAGAAGGCAACGGTAATAATTTGAGATTTTTAAACATAGGTTGACATGATTCATCGGGTTTCAGTCCACATATTGCTCGTATACATTTCTTTTGGGCAACAAATAATCTGTTGAGGTCAGTGCTATTGCCCCATAAAGGTAATCCGTAACGCAGTACAGATTCTACGTAAGCATGGTAGGAAACAATAGCAGTTTTTATGTTAGTAACGTATCTAACTTGTCTTAGTGCATATACAAATTTATTAATTTTATTAGATATTGTTTCTATATGTTCTTTCCAGTTCAAATTATTGTCAATTACTATTCCTAAAAATTTATTATGAGCTACTTCCTTAATTTTTGGTACGTTTAAATTGAAATTGAATTTTTTATTATACGATTTATTGAATTGGATATATACTGATTTATTAAGGTTAATATTTAATTTATTTTTATTTAGCCAATCAATTAGGTTGTCAATGGTAGTATTTATGTCAGTTTCGTGGTCATTATGTGTGCTATTTTTCTTATTTGAAGCTACTAGAATGGAAATGTCATCTGCAAATAGAATACATTTATGATGGGTAATATGGGTTATATCATTGACATATAATAGAAACAGAATAGGTCCCAATATACTCCCCTGAGGGACGCCGCAGTTTACATATCTATATTGTGACATGTATTGAGTCATTATATTATTTTCGTCCAGTTTTGTTACCATAACACTTTGCTGTCTATTACTTAAATACGATGTTAACCATTGCAATGCTGTTCCTCTAATGCCCATTTTCTGTAATTTTGCCAATAAGATTTCGTGTGAAACTAGATCAAAGGCTTTAGAGATGTCAAAAAATAGCCCCGTTGCAAAATAATTATTATTAATGCTTGTCAGGATATTCTGCATAAGTGAGAATACAGCTAAGGAAGTAGATTTATGTTTTTGGAAACCAAATTGATCTTTACATATTATTTGAAACTTATTGCAAAAACTAAGTAAACGCGCATACATACATTTTTCATATATTTTTGACAATATAGGCACTAATGTTATTGGACGATAATTACTGATGTCACATTTTTCTCCTTTTTTAAATAATGGCTTGACAATAGACATCTTTAGAGTCTCTGGAAACACACCATGTGAAAAAGATTGATTGATTAAATATGCCAAAATATTACTAAGTTCATCAGCGCATGCTTTAATAACCTTTGTATTAATTTCATCGTGCCCTTCCGAGTTGGTGGTTTTAAGCAGATTTATTTCTCGTTTAACATCACTTGCTGATACTGGCGTAAGAAACATAGAGTTAACTGAAGTTTTTAAGGTATTTTTACTTTCATTTTCACAATGTGTCGGTTGATGTGTAGGAATTATGAAGTGGTCATTGAAAGCCGATGCAATGTCAACTGGGTTTGTGAGAGAGATGCCATTAATTTTAATATGATCAATATGATGTTTGGGATTAGTAATCTGGATTTCCTTTTTGATGACCGACCAGGTAGCTCTGCACTTATTATCGTTTTTATTAATAAAATTGATGTTTGCTAATTTTTTCGAGTTATAAATACATTTTCTTAGTAACTTGGAATATTCAATATAAATGTTTTTATTGTGTTCGGTTTTATGTTTATAAAATTTGTATCTTAAGGATCTCTTAGTCTTACAACTTTTTTTAAGACCTTTGCTTATCCAAGTTTGTTTCTGTCTGTTTAAATTTACTTTTGTTCTAATTTTGGGGAAACAAAGATTATATATTAGACAAAAAAAGTCATGAAATATATTGAATGCTGTATTTGGATTGCTTTCCATGTATATATCTGACCACGATAATTGTAGTAAACATTCTTTAAATTTGCGAATATTATCCAAGCTATGGTCTCTCCTATACATGTGGTAAATTAAGGGTTTTTGACATCTAGGCTTTATATGGAAACTAAGCATTTGTGCAGTTTCATGGTCAGACAGATAGAGAGGTAAGACAGTGCCGACTGCATGTGGGATGTTACTCAGAATATGGTCAATGCAAGACATCTTTCGAGTGGGTACATTGATATGCATTTTCATATTGTGATTGTAGGAAATTTCTCGTAACTCGTTTGTAATGTTACCTTTTTTCAAAATATTTATATTAAAGTCACCTGTAATGATAATCTGTGTTCTGGATTTGTACTTTTTAAATAGATCATGCAAAAGGTTATCTAATTTAGTTAAAAATTGTGTGGGATCTGATTGAGGTGTACGATAAAGACAAATTATTACTATGTTATAAGATACTAACTCTATGCCACAAATTTCAAACGTATTCTGCATTGCATATTTTTCTAAATGTAGTAATTGCTTAAATATTAAACCTTTTTTCACCAGGATGCAAGAGCCGCCTCTTTGTTTGTTTCTACAAAAGTTTGCGGCCATATCGTAATTCGTTATTTTCACGTAGTGTTCATAACCACGTTTTATAAACGTTTCAGTGAAACATAATACATTAGGACAGTTATCTGCTTCCCTGAGCTCCTGTAAAGTTATTTCTATGATTTCTTGTTTTGACAATATGCTAGCGATGTTTTGATGTAGTACTCTAAATATGTTCTGGCCAAGACACGGTGAATCGTTAGTCTCGAAAAAAGGTACAATTCTTGATTACCTTTGAAAAGTAATATGGGATAGTCCCCTTTTTTAAGTGCTGAATGGATGGCTCTAAGTTATTACGTTGTTGCGTGTTTTCATTAATGCTACGTTTAAAATAAAATGGAATGGTTCCCTTTTTCGGCTGACTTAAACTAGATTTCTTTAAAATTGACTTCTTATTGTTACATGCTATTATTTTACTAAGTTGGACTGGACATAAATATTTATCATTATAATCAGAACAATCTATTATGTAATTAATAGATTTACAAAAATCGTTTTGTCTATAATAATTAGATGTTATGAAATGGCATTTTTTAAATTGTTTACATAAGTTCTCAAGGTGATAGTTTAATGTGTTGACATTAAATTTTTCATTTCTACATACATTTAGGACAATTACAGTATTATTATAATAGTTTTCTAATATAGTTCGCAATTGAGATAATACATACTTTATATTGTAGTCATTCTCACCCAGGCATAACACGAGTTTGTCTCGTGAACCGATCTTAGTTTGACGACAGCTCATGGATATTTCGCTGCTTTGTGCGTTTGGCTTTGTTACCGCGAGAACTCCATATTTTTCATACTGCGTGTTTCGCCTCGTCTGTAAGATGTTTGCAGCCAGACCGACACATTGCTGAGTGCCGAAGATTCGAATATGTTGTCCGGGTTCTTTTACCGGTAGTTTGGATGGGACAAGGTCAAGTTTACATATTTGAGGCGTACTTGAATTTAGTTCATCTTTTTGATATATGTTGAGGGATTGCCTTAGAACTTCGATTTCTGTGGAGAGAGTTCTAATCTTCAGGTCTGCTTCCTTTAGTTGCTGTTTCAGATCGGTGATATTGTCTTGTAACAGTAGGATATCCGTACCATCCTTAATTGGCAAAATATTTGTCGATGAAACTGGTGTGGCAGATAGACTTTGTCGTGTGAGTTGTCTGTTTTTCATATTTCTGCGTGAAGGACTATTGTCTAATAAACTGGACGAATGGCAAAGCGATTTCAGAATTGTATTTTCACTAGTAAGCTTTTTTATTTGCTGCTGTAAATTACTATTTTCTAAGATAGTGTTCTCAAGCTCATTTTCGGTACTATCAAGCTTTTGTGTTAGTTGGTTTATAGTATCTTGCATCTCAGAAATTGATTGTAAGTTAGATACTGTGCCATCTACACTTTTTGACAATCTATTTGGTGTAGAAAGTGATTCGTCTGATGTCTCATAATCCGTTAGTACATGAGAGTCTTGAATACGCGATGAGTCCAACTTTTGACATTTTTTTCGCTGTTTTACTTCATCAGGATAGCTACATTCTGGCGTCAGAAGGACTGGCGAGAGTGGTTTTCTCCTCATAGTAATGTTAGATGTCTCTTTTGTGGTGGTGACAGTCTTTTTTGTACAGGCTTTGCAGCGCCAATTATTTCTAGACTGCTGGTTCAATAAACGATAAGTGCCTGCCGGATAACCATCGCAATCAGGTTCAAATCTGTGGTTGCAAACTGAACAGAGTGCTGTCGATTTGATGTCAACATATTTTTTGCATTTGAAGCAAGTTACTAGTCCTGGCATCTTGCGGCTATTACTGGAAGTTTTTGAATGTGACATGGTTGACATTTAATCAAATGGCTTTAGTTTAACTAGTAATCAATAGGTGCCGTAACTGATCAATAAATCGTAAGTCAATTAAATTTTACGTGTCGCCAATAGATGGCGATTGTATCACAACCAAAATAATTATCAAAACACTGTCTGTAGAGTATAATCTGTGGCGGGAAGTATCAGTGTATAATCTGTGGATTTTAAACGCCAGTTCAACCAAGTGTCAATGACTACGATGTTATTGTTTTCAAAACATCCAAGAAAAAAAAACGGTCTCTGTTTACAAGAAGTTTCATAAATAATTTTAGCACTTAAAATGATCAATTTTGTTTTCAATATTCCAAGTTTAAGGATGTTGGATGGTGTGATAACGAGTTTTGTTCACTTTTGGCACATATTTACGTTTGAAAACACTTAAATCAGTTTGTGTCCAGATGCAAAGTTAATTGTTTATTTTCACACAAGTTTTCGCCCAAGGATTGCACTAACGATATCACTTGTCAGTCACTGTATCAAGGTCAGTATTATACACATTTCAACATGTTTGAGTGGAAATAAGTTAATTTAATTAAATAATTACTATGAACCGAAACTTATAGGGCTAGTGTTGCCAGCCGTCCGTCCGTCCGTCCGTCGTATTTTAATAATACAATACATATAGACAGTATACATATTCACCTAAAGTTATTTTAAACAGTGTGCGATGATATAATATTAAATGTTACTTAGGCAGTTAATCAGAATAAATTGTGTACTGGTGCAGGATTGGACTGCAAGTTTGGTACGTGTGTTTGTGTATGTTAGGTACCTACAATGCAACCTCAAAGCGATCAGCTGAGCAGCGGCAGCGGTCAATATATCGAGCTGATTTTTGAAATGCATGATTACGAATTTTTTTTAACTCTTAGTGGGTTATATTCATGTACTTATTTGTAATCAGTAATAGTTGTAAATTCTCCCCTGAAAATATTTCGCAAATGCATATCAACACTCTGTACAAGCATATCCAATCATTTAATTTATTATGCGTAAGGATTCGAGGAAGTAGAAAAATCCATTTCCAAAGGCATGTTTAGCTAGGGGATTTATGCAAACTAGATGTTTCCGTCTTTTGTCCGACATGCAAAGAACTGAAGCGTACTGTTTTTAATATTGTGCACAGAACCATTTACGAACAGTTGTGTCTGTCACTTGTTTTGTAACAAATGCTCCTTATTGCCGACGATCCGGTGGCGTAGCGGGAGTGTAACCGATTGCCGTGCCGAAGGACCCGGGTTCGATTCCCGCTCGAGTTAAGGAGTTGTGTGCGTGAACATACATGTTTGTCTTGGTCTGATATTTACAAAAAAAAGTATATATTATGTATGTTTATCCATTGTCCTATATCTAAGGTACAAGCTTTGCTTAGTTTGGGACTAGATGGTGTTGTGTGTATGAGGTATTTTGTTTTATTAATAGGCTGACGCCTGTATCCCCGAAGGCGTTGGCAGAGGTGTTAATTTCTTATACCCACATTTCGCCAAGAACTTTTAGGTGTCACGTGATAGGGACGAGCCTATTGCCGTTACCGAGCATATCACCGGACTCCGTGCTGCCATTGAAAAATCCGGAAAAACCCAGTAACACTTTTGCCCGACCCGGGAATCGAACCCGGGACCTCCGATCAGCAGTCGCATACGCTATCCACAGGACCACTGAGGCAAAAATATTATTATATTACTGTGAGACAGAATATTATTATATTAAGCTAGTAAATAGTTCTTATAATATGCCAAGCTTATAATAATATGTCTAAAAGAATATTGCATGAAAACGGATATATACAAATTGTCTAATTCATCAACTAAAGTAGCCCCATCTCCGTTCTGACGACATTTTCAGAGAAGTTTTTACCAGTTAATTGACGAAGTATATATTTTATGCTATGTCAGGGTCTAGAAAAATAAAGCGTGAGGCTTAGAAGCAAGTGACCGCGTCGCCTTGCCGAAAGTAATATGTATTCTGTAAAGTTTTTACCGGATTGTTTATTAAGAATAAGATATTACAATTGCTGTTATATGAAGTCATGACCCATCTTAAGGCTTGTAGACATTTGTTTGTCTTTAGTTATGTAGCAGCGATTCCGAGGTATAACGTTTACACCTGTACTGATCTGGAGGCCGAGTAGTGTAAGAGAATGAGGCAAAACATGGTGACTATAGAATAAAGTAATGGCGAGTCATTGTGTTCCAACCGATCATACTTACTGATGGTAAACCAAAAGAACAGGCAAATACCCTACGTTGAAATACTGTGAGAGATTAGTAAGTATTACCCCATTCAACCAAAAAGGCGCATTTACGCAACTACATTGTTTATTACTAACAGAACAATGCACATAAATACTAATTACATAAAAATTGTTTATACTATTAAGTATTTCAAATGGACGTTACAGCAATGTGCGATTATTAATTAAATATTCAAAACTTCGGAATGTTCAGGTAATTCGATATATCGAATAAAGATCGTTGTTACGAAAATCGAATGCACTCATCGTTTGTTTACGGATTAACAATTCAAAAATAATTTTAAAAACCTGTAGCGAGACGAAATCATCATCATCAGCCCATTACACTGTCCCACTGCTGGGCACTGGCCTCTTCTCGCTATGAGAAGGGTAAGGCCGTAGTCCACCACGCTGGCCAAGTGCGGGTTGGCAGACTTCCTATGTCTTTCGAGAACACTATGGAAAACTCGCAGACATGCAGGTTTCCTCACGATGTTTTCCTTCACCGATTAGCCAGCGATAATTTACAATTTAATACGCACTTAACTTCGAAAAGTCATAGGTCCGTGCCGTGGATTCGAACCCGAGACCCTCCGCGTACCAGGTCTCTCCACTCAGCTAGCGCTGCTTCGATCGAGACGAAATGCTTTAAGCATAATAATACTTATCTATTTATATAACATTTTTGCGTTACTGGCTGACAGGCAATTCACAGCTGAAACTATTGGGCGCAAGGGGCTGAAATTTGGCGTGTACGTTCCTTGAAAAGTGTAAGGGAACACTAAGCCGAAATTTCTTGACATTCCTACGAGATCGTGAAAGAACGATTAAATTTTAGAAAAAAACGTGCGGTCGTAGCATACTGGAACGACTTTATGAGATAAAGTCATTGTCATTGGAAAAACCGAGACATGTAACTTAATGTTTTCTTCATACGAGAAAAAGACTGGTTATATTAATATTAAATTCTAGATTTAACCCGCAGTACCACCCACGTGAATCATAAACTAAAACCTTTTTTAGAAATAACACAATAAAGTTGTGACAACCGTACATAAATCCATTCGGTAGGTAGTGTTGTTTTTAAAGAAAGAAACTTTCCTTAGGAAAACCATCCTGTTAGTGAAAACCGTCCAAAATTCGGTGAGAAGTTTTTGAGTTTATCGCATACATAGAGACAGACAGAATGCGGTGGAGACTGCACTGTTTTATACTAGACTTTAGCTGCGGCTCCGCCCTCGTGAGTTTTACACCTTTTTCTTTTTTTTTTTTTTTGACTCATGGTGGAAACCAGACAATTTACGGGCTGACCCCCCCAGGCTGGGCCCCTAAAGGGGCTCAGTCTAGGGAGAGTGTGGTGACTCCCCGACGAGAAGCGCCGGGACTACCCACTAAAACCACCATGGTGTTCCTCTATCCGATCCCATTGAATGGCGGGGCCACGGGACCTACGTTAGTATTACTGCCGCGACCGTGAGTTTTACACCTAAACCTTTCTCAGCAATCACGCTACCCATTAGTGCAAACCGTACATAAACCCCGTTCACGGCGCGGCGGGTACTTCATTTTGTAATATGTATAGATGTAATGATAGCTACTTAATATTTGTAGCATTTTTATACTTGTGTATTAACGAAGAATGGAAACACGTTAGTAAAATGGTAGTAAATTACTTTCCATAGCCACTTTCTGTAAAATCATTCCTCGCAAATAATTCAACAACGCCCGGGAAATGAAACTGAACAAAATTAATAGTCGTGTGAAAACCCAAGTTAAGATTAGGTCTTGGATTCCAACTTCTTTCAAATTCTATTCAACTTTACTTGATAGTGACTGACCTGTAATTTGGTGAGTGACACAGCTCGTTAAAACTACAAAGTCACCCAATCGAGGTGATGACAAAGACCATTTAAATATTTAATTGCGATGCAAGGCCAATTAAAGCTGGCAAGAAGATTTGCTTGAAGCTAGATGTGATGGATAAAAGTAGAGGGATGTATTAATTATTATAATCTATTTATTACTTTAGATCTAAGCCCAATATTCTTAATAAAACCACTCAGTTCGACTGCACGATTGGCGTACTGGTTTAAGCGGCTGCCTCGCCGCTTGACACTGCGCGCAGTGTTGTGGGTTCGATCCCCACACGAGGCAACACTTTGTCTGATTCATAAATTGTTGTTTCGTGTCTGGGTGTACATTGTGTCAGTTAGTTGTATGTTTGTAAAGTCCCTCGCGACACAGGATTTAGTCCTAATGCGGGAGTTGTCTTTATTAATAGAGTTATACTACTTTTATCCATCTAGTTTACAAATAATCTTCCTCTACAGTTTTCAGCAGACCACGGCTGGGCAAGCGTCTTCTAATTTCCTTCCCAGTAGCACCGTGTGTCCTTTGGAAGATTTGACTTACTATGCATACTAAGCTAGCCAGATGGGTTGATAAAGAATTTGATGTTGAGTTTTACGTCTCTTCGCGAAGATACTATTGCTTCGTGTATTTTCCTTAGTCGACACACACACTCTTACGATAACCACGACAGAAAATGAAGTAGTGATATTTTTTATTCTTAATCCGTTACCACAAGGATCATATTTAGAAGTACCTATGATTTATCTAAATACTTTAAGTCCTAAATTCTTATAACAAAATAAATTGTAAGTTATAGCTATTTACTTACACAAGTATTTAATTGTTGTATCTTAATACACCCATATTGAATTCAATCAGCCACAAGACGCCGGGCAGTGTGATGTTTCATTTTAGCTTATTGTTTTTAATGGGTAACAACATAGGCTATAAATAGCCATGATTACATTTTATTTGAAAAATATAACATAAAAAGTATTATGATGACATAGAGAAAATGTTGCATTGAAATATTATTTATTTATTTTTTCACCGTCTTTAATGTTTAAACTGAAAATAGACCTGGTATTAAGGAAAATTACGTTAAAAGGAGCTTATAGTAATTATAATTAAGCACTGATTATTAAATTTAGAACGACAATGTTTAGTCCGACGTTTTTCATGGCTTAGTCACTAAAATATTGCAGATATTTTTTTATGTTGACTGCCATACTTAAATATTTAATTAGGTAATTCAGTGCTCGTTAAATAACACCACTATTTCATAGAGGTGCTAATTATTAGATTAACCAATAATTAACGCCATCGCTTAATCGTAGATGCTGAATATTTAAAATTCTTTGATGCATTTGACTGAAGCAGCTTTGAATACAGTAACCCTTAGTTAATTTAAAATTGTTGCTTAAATATTGCTGATTAATATAACACAAACGTTTTAATAAACTAAGTCTAATTTACCCATAATCAAAAAACATAGTTATCCAATACACTACAATTCGATTCTATAAAAGCCAGTGAAGATCACAAAACTTACCGTAAAACAGAATGTCACTATCACTTTTTCCATTAAACACATCGTTCACAAACACTACTTTTAACACCATGAAAATAAAAATAAAAACTCTCTTTAATTTTATTCCTAAGTTTTATATACACACGAACTTATTACTAAAGATCTATTAGCTTATTATTTCTCCATTTTCACCGAAACATATTTATTTATAATCGTTTACGTCACTGAGTACACTTTATTCCGTTAGTAGATTAATGAAACATCGTCTGTTAGTTGGTTGGGAACATACGTGCTCGCTCCGCGGATGACGGGTCTACACTACGAAAAGACGTAACGTGACGATCTTTACAGCGCTTGCGTGAAACAGTGACTCTTCTCCCTGACGGACTTATTCACGAGTTAATTAATATATCAACTTTTCTCCGTCCCCCTATATTAACTGTCACCTTTAATAAAATATTTTGGCTTAGTGTCTTTTCCCTCTGGTGAGCGAAACTTTGCCTCTCGAAATTTTACAATAGAATTAGTACTGACACTCCAAAGTATTATCAATTAACGGGTCTAACAAATTAATCTACTGTGTCCGTTGTCTTGACGGCGCTTGAGACTTCTGCGCTAATTACACTTTACTAAACTAACGTATTTTGCTAATCTATTCGTTAGCTGTAGGTATAGTAAGGCGAATAGAGGTTATCCATTAAAACGTCTCGTTTTAATAATCTATCTCAATTCAAGTAAAGCACATTTAGTAATTATATTTGCACAATGCTAGCTTTTGAAGTTATATCAAATTAGGCACTTTAAAATTAATGAGAAAAGGGCACATTAATGACAATGAAGTCTCATAATAATAAAAGTAAAATTTTGCCAAAATTCACAATAGATTTTTTTCATATCAATGGTTACATAACAAAGGTGTATTATATCATCTAGTTTCGCTTGTGAGGGTTAAAGAATAAGTTATGATTCTTTATGAAACTTTCGATACTAAAATATTCAAAGTTTTAAGTCTTCCGTTGATGCCCCTGTATTATAAGTTTGCGCTTATATTTGCGAGGGGCCTTTAGGTTACCTTCGACCTTCAGGCAGAGTGTTATTGAGTTTTTCTGTTATGAAGTTATTAATATGGGGCATGGAAATGTGCCCGGTGAATGGTAATAGGCTTGCCTCCATTACTTGGGACCTAAATCTCGACTCACATCTATTTATATGTACGGTACTCTATATATGTTAATAACCTTCGTAGAGCTTGGGTACCGCTTTTTATACCATTTTTCTCGAAATATAATATTGATACTACCACAACAGTCTGAATAAAACAGATTATGCAGTACCTATCCTCAACACTCTGTTTAATCCATTATGTTTTTTTGCAGTTTTCTTCTTATTATCACAGTTAAAAAACGGTTAATTTTGACCAACAGTCGGGATTATCGTGTCAGTTAAAGTTGTGGCTTATCTATTTAAATATAGGTATATACATAAAGGACGGCTATCTGTCGTACACAACATTTTTTTACAGTAACAACAGATTTAAAGTAATGGGCATAATTCGATATAAGACAGATTCGATATAATATAAACAGCAGAGCTAGAGACGACAGTCTTCCAAAGATTTAGTGTTAATTAATCGATACGATATAGTTCTATTGTGCCCTTAGTTGTATTCGCAAAAAAAATAATTAACCAGCATATGAATAAAAAATAGCATAACTCTGCGCGAGTTTCGTGATAATAATTTTAAAGTTCTGTCTGCACTTACTACTATCAATAAATGCAACTGCAAAATGACCACCCTCATTCAGCGACCTAAATAGATTAGTTTGACACGCATTCGCATAACCTACTGGGAATATAAAGGCAGTTTATATGTTATTACACTAAATAGAATATTTAATATTTTCATTTATGTGTGAAGGGTTGGCCAACATCATTTATAACCGATGTAACAAGAGTCAAATTAAGCTTCTAATAATTTATTAGTCATGCGGGTGTATGCCGTCAAAACCGTCTACATCCCAAGAGGGATCGGCGACTTGTTGTTATTATTTAAACTTTTTTCACAGATCGTGGTTGCCTGCATTTGTCGTATTAAAATATAAAATCACAAACAATATGCTTGCATATATTTGTGATAAAAACTTGACACGTAATCGTGATGAAATGATTTGAAATTTCGCCGATGTTGCATTTCAATATTCTCATGTTTTGTATCAAATGAAACCTGTCAGATTGAGTAAAAATGTTCAAAATTCAGGAAATCCGGGCGCGATGTTTGTTTATGTCCTTTTAAAATATAATGTACCTACCGAATATAATAAAGACGATTTTGATTGGTGTGGTATTTTAAGTATCTATAAGCGGGCTTATTGATATTCATAGCGTTTGGTGACAAGCGTTTGTAGGACATCACCGTCCACAAATATCAACTTCGAGATAAAAAAAAATGCACAAAAATATGTTATCGCTAATATTATTGTAGTATAGTAAGCATAGGTAAAAAGTCCTTTCAAAGTTACAGAATCGTTGTTAAGGATAATTCACACCCAAGTACCTCACAAAATGGAGGAGGTAGAGTAGAGAAGAGGATTATAATGACGACTGAGAGGTTGGGTTGACTGGACTTTCGATCTTTCAAGATCACAGGTCTCTTCTCAATATAAACTTGGCTATTCTATAAATATTTGCTACCTACATAGCTTTGAAAGTCAGACGTGCATGTGAAATCGACCTCGAGACCTCAACCTGACAATGAAATGTTTAAATTCGTATTACTATTTAACTATCACTGCTTTAGCATAAAACATATTTGGACGTATCAATAACGCTAAAAAAAATTGAGTTAATTTCATAAGCGTACTTGAATTTGTCTTTAGTTGAGTTTTAATACTAGATTCAAATCAAATTATAAGAGTAATATTCACTTTTGTTAGAGTAATAATAAGCAATTTCAATAATCGGATTAAAATTTCAGTATTATGCCCCTCTTTTTGACATAGTCGTTAGTGACCTTGAATGTTAACAATAAATATTTGTGTATGTTGATTTGATCTGTGACTGGGCGTAAGGTAGCTTAATATATTATTATTCCGAGGCCCAATTCCCTAACTATATTTATTCAAAATGCAGTTTCGACCTAATGTCAATGTCATACTTATGTCACAAATGGCATGCTCCTAAATTAACTAATATTATATTGTTATTGAAATGTTATTGTGACTTGATCATAGATTGAACAATGTGTCTATAATGAACTATAGAAGTCAAACTAGGCGATAATGACATTAAATTAGCAGAATACCGATTTTGAGTCAATTCAAAATATAATCTCATTTCGTTCAAAATATATGTAGTTTCAATGTCATATAAAATACGTGAATTGGCCTTCTGATTATAGATACTTTACAGGTTTGGCCTAGTTTTAAGGTCAGGTGTTCGTTTTGAATTGACCATAGATATTTTATTATAATGATATATGAAGCTCCATAGCCAAAGGAAAGAACCTGAATATCACCATATACCGAAACATAGCTGGCGAAGTGTGGGTGGGTAATAAATCTCTGCCTACCCCTTCGGGGATAAAAGGCGTGAAGTTATGTTATTAAGATAAGTGTCCTAATAGTGGCAGCGGAAACAAGCGCTTATAAACAGCACACATAAACATGAAGACTCAAAAATAGACTGCCTCCGTGGTCCAGTGGACAGCGTATGCGACTGCTGATCGGAGGTCGCGGACTCGATTCCCGGGTCGGGCAAAAGTGTTACTGGGTTTTTCGAATTCTCAGTAGCAGCAAGGAGTCTGGTGATGTGCCCGGTAATGACAAAGGAATCGCCTCCTATTACGTGGGACCTAAAAATTCATGGCGAAATGTGGGTGTAATACTACACCTCTGCTTACTCCTTCGGGGATACAGGCGTGAGTCTATAAAAATAAAAAGTCTATAAAAATTTAAAATGGTTACGAGTGTTATGAAGCCACAAGCAACCTGCAATATATTTTACGTGTCACACAACGCGAAAGTTAACGTAGAATATGAAAAATAAAATATAGCTATGTATACCACGTTATTTACGATAAAACCTAGTACGGGGCCATCGTTAGTTCGTAGGCTAAAGCCATTCAGTGGCCAAAATATTAAATATATTTTACAGATAGGTCGATACTCGTCGCTACAACTCTGGCAATAAAAATTGTAAAAATTCGGGTTATTTCAATCATCGTGGGCAAAAAAATCGTTTACAGTTTAACAAACACAGGTTACACCGAAACTGATATTCCTCTACACCAGTTCCGTGGCTTATGTATGTAACTATGTAACTGACAGAAATTTATACTTTCGCTTTTATGATTTACTAGCTAAGCCCGCGGTAACGACCGCGTTATTAAGGTATTCTGCTCCACATCCGTGGCTCATAGCGTCATGTTATTATACCTTGATGCCTTCCTCGATAAAATGGGCTATTCAACACAAAGAAAAAACAAGTCGTACCAGTAGTTTCAGAGATTACGATGTTTAATCAAACAAACAAACTCATCAGCTCTATCGTATTAGTATAGATATTATCCTGATTTATATGTATATTATGTGAGCCGTGCAATTCTTGCCGTGTTTATTTTTTTACCTTTTTGGAGGTGGAATGTAAAAAATAACTTCCTGAATGAGTGTCTACGTTATAAAAGGAACCCACTGTCTAGTTTCGATTCTCTTGGCTTCAGCCATTAAGGTAACCATGATGACAAAAAAGATAGAAAAAGAAAAGATTTATGTTTTCTCTATTTTTAAAACGAGTCAGGCATGGTCAATTGATGCTAACCTAATATCCGAACTAACCAGAGCTTGTACTATGGCAACCAGATAACTAGTAGACATATTTATATACATTCACTACCTGTTTCCCGCAGTTTCACCCGCGTCCTGAGGGAACTACTTCGCGTACCCGGTTAATTTATGGCCTTAGTTACTCCTTCGTACAACAGCTATCCGCCAGTGAAAGTCTTGTCAAAATCGGTCCAGCCGTTCCAGAGATTAGCGAGAACAAACATACCGACAGACAAAAATTGTAAAACATGTCATTTCGGTAATGTACCGTGTATATGTACATCCATATGCATTAAGTAAAAAGCGGTAATTTCAATATTACAAACAAAAACTCCCATTTTATTTATGTGTATAGATGTTATAGATAAGTTAAACCCAGGCACAAAAGGAACAATCGCACAAAAAATTGTCTTGAGTAGGAATCGAGTCTACGACCTGTGGCTCGGCAGACAATAACCATCACTGACGTTGAACACTAACATAGAAAAGTTACTAAATTACAGAATAACTGTACTGACTGATCAGACCCTGTAGCAATTGATTAGCGATATCGATGTTTACTAAATGCAGAAATGTATGGACTGCCTCCGTGGTCCAGTGGATAGCGTATGCGACTGCTGATCGGAGGTCCCGAATTCGATTCCCGGGTCGAGCAAAAGTGTTACTGGGTTCTTCCGAATTCTCAGTAGCAGCACGGAGTTTGGTGATGTGCCCGGTAACGGCAATAGCCTCGCCCCCTTTTATGTGGGATCTAAAACTTCATGGCGAAATGTGGGTGTAATGTTACACCTCTGCCTATCCCTTCGGAAATACTGGCGTGAGTCTATATAAAAAAAAGTAAAAGAAATGTATGGAACTGACATAGACTTTCGATATGTCACGTGTCAACCAAGAAAGAATTGCTTATATTACCATGGCATATATTGCATACCTGACCGATTGATTAGTGTACCAACGCAGCATGAAAGTTTACACTCAAGTTCTTTAGCCGACGTAAGTACCAAAATAATTAAACAAAAGTTATTATTTTTGAGACCACAAACACGAATGAAGTCGCGTTAGCCGCGACTTCATTTGTTAATACGTATGTACTATTAAATGCATTACACGAGTCAGAAATACAATATAATATTGCAGTTTAAAGCCACAAAACCAGTCTCATTACTGGATGACATTGCGTTTATTTAAATCCACTAGGTAACAAACTGCGAGCCAATTCTATTGCAACATTTTGCACCACATTGTCACACATTGGATTTGTTCAAATCGCATTCACTGATACGCAAATGTACAAAACACTGCTCGTTTAAATGACATAGCCATGAGCTGTGATGTCATCGTAGATGGTTACTAAAGATAGCCTATATAAAAGTAGTGTTTTGATAGTTCGAGGTTGCCATTATTATTTGTTTTGAATACTAACATAGAACGGCATTGTAAAGCGAATAAAAAAGGATATTGTGGTCGTAAGGCATAAAAGTAGGTTTGTAAGCCTTTAACATTGTTTATTGGGCATCGTTTAATTTGCGGATTGTGGAGGGAATGCTAAACTGTCACTTATATTATACAAGGTTAGTTGTCTCAAGGACATTTCAACAGATTGTTTTTTGATATTCTATTAAATTCGTTTATTTTATCTGATTATGTAGCTATAAACATTGCACATTATAAATATTTTGGGAGATTTTGCCGGTTGAAAATCGGTCTGTGTGGAGAACCTTGGGGGAGGCCTATGTCCAGTAGTGGACGTCTCTAGGCTGACATGATGATTATAAACATTGGGTTATATTTGTCCAGGTTTTGTATGGTAGAGTCACGCTGATTGGTGCGGTAACACTGTCTCAGCTTTCTTATAAATATTCGACTTATAGTTGCTATTATGTTGCGTTTCGAGCCCGAGACTCAAATTTCTTTTCTCAACCTTTTGCGGGAAAAGTTTAGTAGTTTAGCTTTGCATTTCTAACCCTAGCACAAAGTTATGATTGGCTACGCACAAGTGATCTCTTGTCGCATACTTGGGAGTCAAGAATACCAGCCAAGCAACACTCTAGCGTCGCTAACAATAGCCCATAAAGGGAAAGGTAGAAAAGACAAAAAAGCTCTAAAAGACAAAGCAGCCTTGTAGTAATTACACAAAAATAACACAAATATTTAAGTACCTATTTCTCAAAAAAGGTAAATATCATACCAAAGGATAATTATTCAAAAAATATCTCCGTATTTTTTGCTGATTTAACCCAATGAAAAGTTGGGTTAAATTTCCTCACTTATCAAACGGTCAAAGTTTCGTAATAGCTCTAAGGGAACAAAGTTACACTAATTTACATACATTACCTTTTATCCTAAAGAAAGTTAGCCAAAGATGTATTCCACTTGCCGCCGAGTTGAATTGCTACTGAAATTTTAATAATGCGAATTGTCTAATTGCCGTGCTGACGAAAGTTTCCAAGAGAATTAAAATGTTAGAGTCCTGTAGTGAAGTTCTGACTTCGCGTTTTGAATAGTTGAATCTTTATTTTAATTCTGACTACGTCTTGTCATTTATTGTTTACGGTGACTGAGTCTGTTTTATAAACTTTTCTCCTACTGATACTTTAATTATACAGGTACTCACTAATATGCACTTATTTGGATGACAATAAGAACTATGTTGTTATAAGTGTACTAGACAAAGTTTAGTTGTTATAGATCTTAACACGTATGGTTTTAACTTTATAGTAATTGTACAGCTGATGTAATAAATAAATCACTTAGTATGAATAAATCTACCGCCACTTACATAGTACTCCGTCAAGAATATACCGGGAAAAGATTAATAATACACGAACTGTTTGTTATTCATCCAAATTTATTTTATCACATTCAAAGTATGCTCCTTCAGAAATGATAGACTTACGCCAACGAATAATCCAATCATCAAAACATTTTTTAAACGCTGTTTCTGAAATTGAGTTCAGTTCTCGCCGCAAATTCTCCTTTATTTCTTCTACTGATTTAAACGGGTGCCACGAAGTGGTAATTCGAGTTTAGGAAAAAGAAAGAAGTTAACTTCAGTTGCAGACGTTGATGGCCTATCAGAGTGAGGCAAATCTTCCATCACATCTCGACCGCTTTTGAACGCTTTTTATCACTCATAAGCATGAGTTTATGATAAAATCGATTCACCGTAAGCCTTCTGTAACATTTTCATTGACTCCGAACATGAAATTCCATTGGCGATCCAAAATTTAAGACACACTCTATGTTTTTGTCCATTATGAAATTCGCAATACACACTAGAAATGTAATAACTAAAAACAGCACTGTATTTAATATAAATAACAGATGCAACTCAAACGCCGCGCCAAAATGGAAAACAGTTTTGCCAATCTAACAACTACAAAAAAAAAAAAATTGAAACCTTAATACAAAACATAACAAATAATCCATTCCCGATACTTTTTGACTGAATGTATATTGTTATGAAGATTATACATGCTTGCAATACCTTGTAACCAAAAGGTAAACAGGAAGATACTTACATTATAATTGAGGGGGTGAGCAATAATGATAGGGTTAATATGTATAACGATTCTCTCCCTTCAATTTTGAGAAATAATTACCATTAATAGGAAATGGGGTACAATTGTTATGTTCAGTGGAATCAAACCTTTTGAAGATACATAATAATATTACTTACAAGTCATCACGATAGGTAACATTTTTCTTTTCTAGAAATATATGTCATAAAGGTGGAATCATAGTAGTTATATTGTTGCAAGTTTCAGTAACTTTGTGAAAGAAAAATTTATTTCACTAAACCAATGTTGTGTCGTTGGACTTGAAGCAAGTTAAATAGGTACCTTCTTGATAAATGTCACTAAAATATCTTTAGATATATTACAATCATAAGTTTAATTATTAAGACCTAATGCTAATTTGTTTCAACTGTAACAGTCAAAGTCAAAATCATTTATTCACCTCGGTCACAAGGTTACGCTTATAAACGTAAATTTTTTAAAGTAATTTTGTAGTGTGTATGTTATGGTGTGATTGTGTTGTGTAGCCCTCCTGTTTTAGACTATCCAAATTTTTTACAGCAAAATGAATTTATATTACAAACAGATAGTTCTGGTTATGCAATTGGCAGTGTTTTATCAAATTCTAATGGAAAACCTGTCACATACGCTAGTCGTAGTTTGAACAAAGCTGAATTAAATTATTCTACAATAGAGAAGAAACTTTTAGCATAGTTTGGTCAATAAAATATTTTAGACCGCACTTATATGGTAAGAAATTTATAATTAGAACAGATCATAGACCATTGCTTTATCTTTTTAATATGACTAATCCATCGAGTCGATTAACAAAATTTCGTCTTTTATTAGAAGAATATGATTTTAAAGTAGAGTATGTCAGAGGAAAGGATAATGTAGTAGTGGATGCACTATCTAGAATAATTTTGACTTCAGATGAATTAAAAGAGATGAGTAACAAACAATTATGTGTTATGACTAGGGCGCAGCAGCGAAAGATTATAAGTGAACAAACATCGAATTCGATAGATTCGGAGACTTCGAACGACGATAGGCCTGATCAACCTAAAGTTGTAGAGGTTCTCAAAAAATGTGACACTGATGTAGAATTTATTATATTACCGGTAAAAACTATACGTAGAATATTAAAATACGAGAATAGAGAGGATTTTTATTTTTCACAGAAAGGAAACTATGTTTATTGTAATAGAAAGAAACATTTATTTGCCAAGTCATGTTCTTTATCAGTGTCGAAGCGCCTATCCTTAAGTGAAGAGCAACGCAACGTTAGGCCAGATTACTCCTTAGTTATTTAAGTCTTTATATTTTAAAATTAATACCTCTCTGTTCTTACTCGCAAATAGACGTGCTTTAGAACTTAACGCAATATTTTATTTCATCGCCTCAAAAATACACCTGAGTCCTCTACATGGTCGCATACGTGCCGGATTATAATTACATATCAAGAAAAGCGCTAATTTGGAGAAATAATCAAGAAATAAGCGATTTGAAAAGTTGTACGCAACGTGGTGCAAACCTGAGGTGCTTGAAAAAAGTGGCTTGGACAATTATTAGTGTTAATATCGTTTAAAATAACCCAACACTCTTAAAGGTAGTATAAAAATATAGTTAAGTTCATTATAAGGTTAGTAATTGCACAAATTATCCTATTTTTGTTTGTAACTTGCTTTGTCATTGAGCGATAGACGGGTTAAGTTAACCTTGATTTCATTTAATGTCATTAGACTTTAAGTTAATTTTTCGTGATTGTTGCATTAATATTTGTGGCTAAATAACGTTAATTAACAACTTTATTTAGGTTTTCTATTTTTTAGTTTCCGTCTTAGCTCGTTAATATTGAGACAAGTAGGCTATATTAGGGTTAATCATCACTTTGTGTTGTTAATCTAAAAACTTTATTAAAGTTACGTTTAATTATTACCTACTTGTTGCGAGTAATTCACTGTATTCAACCTAATTTATCAACGCTCAAACTTTAACTGTAACCTGGTGTAACAACTGTTACCATAATCTATAGATACCTAGTAACTTGTATTGTGATAAAATTCCAGGACATTGCAGCCGTATCCCATGATGTCAACGAAAGGTGATAAGTCTGACATGGACGTGGCAAGGGAAATAGCAGAACTTACAAAAAAACGCAGTGCGTTCAAAGGTCGTTTAACTATCTTTTCTACATTTGTGAAGTCACTGGATACTAAATCCCTTACATCTAAGGATGTAATTGAATTAGAGATGCGACTAGGTAAGCTAGAATTATTGTATGCTCAGTATGACGAGACACAAACGAAGTTAGAATGTATCTCAGATAATTTTGAGTCTCAAATGACAGAGCGAGATGAGTTTGAGTCTAAATACTTTAATATTCATTGTCAAGCACAGGAGATTGTCAGCATTCATAAAAAACCTCCCGTGCCTAGTGAATGTAGTCATAGTTCTCGTGGTGGTAATAGCAAACCTGTCAAATTGCCTACCATACAGCTACCTAAATTCAGTGGGTCTTACGATAACTGGCTTGAGTTTCGAGACACATTTGATAGCCTAATTCACTCAAATGAAGATATAGATGTAGTCAATAAATTTCACTACTTAAGAGCTTCATTAGAAGGATCAGCTGCTGTAGTAATTAATTCTATTCAGTTCAGCGCAACTAACTATAGCACTGCATGGCGATTATTATGTGATAGATTCGATAACAAACGCTTGTTGATACAAAATCATGTATCTGCACTCTTTAGCATAGACACTGTTAACCGAGAATCGTCTGTCAATTTGAAGCGTGTTATAGATCAGCTCAACAAAAATCTACGTGCACTGGAGTCCCTAGGCGAACCTATTCAGCACTGGGATACGCTTCTCATTCACATAGTCACTCACAAGCTCGATAGCAAGACATTCCGTGAATGGGAAGAGTACAAGGGTCGCTTAGATAAGGACCACAGCATATCACTACAACACTTCCTTGAATTCATGAAAATTCGCACTGATTTACTCGAAACTATAGAATTATCTCGTCCTACACAAACCAGCTATAACCAGAATAACAAGCACACGAAACATAAATCTATGGTTTCATTAAGTGATAGTAAGTCAAACAATTCACAATGTTCACTAGTTATTACTTGTCCGAAATGCAGCGGTGATCACAAGCTAAATCACTGTCCGCAGTTTTTAGCGTTAACTAATGAGGCACGACTTCAATTATTACCTAACTATAAGGTTTGTTTCAATTGTTTTCATAGCGGACACTTTGCAAATCATTGTAAAAAGGCCGGCTGTAAGTTATGCAAACGTCGTCATAACACTCTCGTTCATGTGGCAGATACTAATAACAAACCGGTTGTGCATAGCGGGCGCGTTGAAAACAGCAGCGCGTCCCCCGCCACTGCGAATCCCAACTTAACTTTGTCGGCGAGCGTCGCCGCCTCCAGTCATGAACACAGTCAACGTGTGGACGTTCTGTTATCGACTGCATTGATTAAGTTGTACGATTCAAATAATCGCGAACACTTAGTTCGCGCCGTACTTGATAGTGGTAGCACTTCGTGTTTAATATCGGATCGACTGTTCCATAAGTTGAACCTGCCCTATACACGTATAGATAAATCTATACTAGGCATCAATAATGTAACGTCACACATTACTAAAATGTGTGATGTGTTTATTAAATCATTAAATGAGAGTTTTACAACTCGTATACGATGTTTTGTTTTGACGTCGATAACAGACAACGTTCCGTGTCATTCAGTCGACTTATCTGGGTTTAATATTCCGTCTGATGTATGTTTAGCCGATCCTAACTTTCATAGCCCCGCAGCTGTTGATATGATACTTGGCGCTGACATTTTTTGGGATATTCTAGGATCGCAACGGATAAATCTAGGCATTGGTAAACCTATTCTTTGGGAAACCAGGTTAGGATGGATAGTTTCTGGCTCCATTCATAATAATATTTTACCCACTCGCTCTAACACTATTAAATGTAATTTTGTGAATGTTGATTCATCATTTAATGAGGAGATACAGAATCAACTCTCAAGGTTTTGGAATTTAGAGGAGGTAAGTATAAGTTCCAATTATTCACCAGAACATAAACAGTGTGAAGAGCATTTTATAAAAAATACTACACGTTTAGGAGATGGGCGCTTTTGTGTGAGAATACCATCGAAGGATAATCCAGCTGTTCTTGGTGATTCTTTACATAGGGCTAAATATTGTTTATACTCGTTAGAGCGTCGTTTAATGAGACAGCCAACATTAGGCAAAATGTATCGCGAATTTATGTTAGAATATGAGACGTTGGGTCATATGTCTCAATGTAAACTTAGCTCAGAGAATAATGCCCATTTTATACCCCATCACGGTGTCATTCGCGATAGTAGTACCACAACTAAATTGCGGGCCGTATTCAACGCGAGTAGTCCTACTTCTACGGGTGTGACATACAATAATATTCAGTTGGTCGGACCTCCTGTACAGGATGACTTGTTATCTATTCTATTGCGATTCAGACAACATCGGTTTGTCTTGATGGCTGATGTTGAAAAAATGTACCGGCAGGTTATAGTACATCCTGATGACAGGTACTTACAGCAAATAGTCTGGCGGGATAACCCAAATGAAGAATTAAGGGCGTTCCGGCTCAATACAGTCACTTACGGCACCGCAAGTGCTCCGTTTCTCGCAACCAGATGCCTGAAGCAGTTAGGTCTTGAGTGTGAGGACAAAAGGGTTGCTGAAATAATCATCCACGACTTTTTCGTCGATGACGCCCTTTTCGGTGGGGATGATTTGTGTTCACTTCGGGACATTCGTAAGAAGTTGTCGTCAGTTCTCTCTTCAGCAGGTTTCTCACTCAGAAAATGGAAGTCTAATGAACCTCAGCTAGTCCCGGAGTCCACTCAAGGCCCATCTGATTTAAATATAGGTGGTAACGAACCTAGCAAAACACTCGGCTTAAGCTGGCACATGAATAATGACCAGTTGTGTTTTCCGGTAGGTCAATCGATTCCCCAGATTAGCTCAAAACGTAATATGTTGTCTATAATTTCTCAAATATTTGACCCTTTAGGTCTTGTTTCTCCCGTGATTATTAATATGAAAATGTTGTTGCAGAAGTTATGGTTACATAAACTTTCGTGGGATGAACCGTTGCCTTTAGATATTCAG
Organism: Euclidia mi; assembly: GCA_944739405.2. Lineage (NCBI taxonomy): Eukaryota > Metazoa > Arthropoda > Insecta > Lepidoptera > Erebidae > Euclidia > Euclidia mi. The sequence continues at coordinate 32,488,076 of OX123185.2, read as the reverse complement.
CAGATTTGGTTAGAATTTGTAAAGAATTTACATTTAATGAACGGTATTCGCGTCCCTCGCCGTGTGATAATAGATTTTTATGTAAAGTTAGAATTTCACGTTTTTTCTGATGCGTCAGAGAAAGCATACGGTGCATGTCTTTACGTCCGTAGTATAGATAGTAATGGTAAAATTCTAGTTAGGTTATTACTGACTAAAAGTCGAGTTGCTCCTATCAAAGCCACAACCATTCCAAGGCTTGAGCTCTGCGGTGCCCTAGTAGGCGCTCGACTTTATGAGAAAGTTACCAATTCATTGCAAATTAAGGCAGCGCGTACTGTCTTTTGGACTGATTCCACTATAGTATTAGGGTGGTTAAAAATGTTACCGTCTAAGTTAAATACGTTTGTCCGCAACCGTGTTGGTGATATTCTAGAAAAAACTGGTAATTGTGTGTGGAGTCATGTCCCCACTCAACACAATCCTGCAGACTATATTTCAAGAGGAGTGAGTGTTGAGACTATTCAGTCTCTTGATACTAGGTGGTCAGGGCCAAGATTTTTGAGTGAACCTACTGTTGTTAGTTTGCCTCACCCCACAGTTAATGTAGACTCACTGCCGGAAACGCGTAATGAATTGTCATATTTTATCGTGCAAACAAATGAATTTTCAGATAATAATACTTTTATCGATTTTAATAGATTTTCAAAATTCAATCGGCTCAGGCGCGCAGTAGCATATATGCTGCGGTTTATTGATGCATGTAAACGACGACCACCACAAACCAAATACCTTTCTGAGGCAGAATTAAATAATTCATTAAATGTTATTATTAAAGTGTCTCAACGAGAATCATTTAATGAGTATCAATTATTGATTAAAAATAAAGATCTGCCTAAAAAGAGTGCTTTATTAAAATTTAATGTATTTTTAGACGAATTTAAAGTTATGCGGGTTGGTGGTCGCCTTGCAAATTCAGAATTTTCATATAATAAGAAACATCCCATTATTTTACAGTCCACACATCGCTTTACTAAATTACTTTTTGAATTTGAACATGTAAAACTCATGCACGCTGGGCCACAATTATTGTTGGCTTCAATTAGGGAAGTTTATTGGCCTATAGGTGGTCGTAATTTGGCAAAGGCTTGTTATCGTCGATGCATTCCGTGTACACGAATGAAGGGAAGTGTTGTAGCTCCTCTGATGGGTAATTTACCGCAGCAGCGTCTTTCACCTGGCGGATCGCCCTTCCAAACGGTAGGTATTGACTACGCAGGTCCCATTTCATCCGCTAGTCGTCAAGGACGAGGCTGTCGCATAGTTAAGGTATATATCGCGGTATTCATATGTTTCACCACTAAAGCCATACACTTAGAGCTGGTAGGTGATATGACAAGTAACTGTTATTTATCCGCATTGCGTAGGTTTATAGCTCGTCGAGGGAAACCTGCGGATATATACTCCGATAATGGGACAACGTTTGTGGGAGCATACAATGATTTGGCTAGGTTTTTAAAGGATAATTCCGATTCCCTATCCAGTGACCTTTCAAATGAAGGAATAAACTTCCATTTTATTCCCGCCTATTCACCACATTTCGGTGGCATCTGGGAGGCGGGTGTAAAGTCTGTCAAATTTCATTTACTGAGAGTGCTGGGAAATTGTCACCTTAGTTATGAAGAATTAAATACAACTTTGGTTCAAATCGAAGCCATATTAAATTCTCGGCCACTTACTCCGTTATCATCGCACCCTGAAGATCTGACGCCTCTGACCCCTGGTCATTTTTTAATTGGGCGCTCTCTTACTTCACTGCCTACAAAGGACCTCCAGGTACATAAGACGAACCATCTCAGCCGATTTCATCGCATTGAGCAACTTAGGCAACACTTTTGGACAAGATGGAGCAAGGAATTTATTTCGGAGCTTCAACAGCGAACCAAATGGCAAACGAATAATGATCCGTTAAAAATCGACACACTTGTTCTATTGAAGGAGGATCATTTGCCGCCTTTGAAATGGAAGCTGGGTAGAATCGTGGCTCTTTACCCAGGATCTGATCAAGTTGCTCGTGTGGCAGACATCAAGACCTCGACTGGAGTCGTCAGAAGATCCTTCAGTAAACTGTGCCCGCTTCCTATAAGCGAAGACATTTAGTTTGTTGAAAGAGAAGCTTTCAACGCCCGGGGGTATGTCGAAGCGCCTATCCTTAAGTGAAGAGCAACGCAACGTTAGGCCAGATTACTCCTTAGTTATTTAAGTCTTTATATTTTAAAATTAATACCTCTCTGTTCTTACTCGCAAATAGACGTGCTTTAGAACTTAACGCAATATTTTATTTCATCGCCTCAAAAATACACCTGAGTCCTCTACAATCAGTCTATTCGCGAGACGATTTACTGTAAGAAATGGCGTTATTGTCCAAACAATGTAATATTGAAGAGATTACAGTTATTAAAACTAAGCAAAATTAGACGTTTAGCTTAATTTATTGCAAAAAATAATATTGAATGTTTCCCACGTTTATGTATTGTAAAAGACGTTCAAAGAATTTATACGAATGACGAGAAAAAAGTAATAATGAACGATTTTCATTTATTACCAAGTAGTGGACACGTAGGAATTAGGCGAATGGTAAATAATATTAAAAAATATTATTTTTGGCCATCGATAGAAAAAGACGTTAAGTGCTATGTCGAAAAATGCCAGAAATGTCAGAAACAAAAGTACACAAAAATTTACAAAGAGCCATTGACTATAACACCTACAGCATCTTCATCTTTTAAAAAAATGTTCCTTGATATAGTTGGTCCATTGGAGAGAGACGATTTAGGCTATAACTACATATTAACTTTACAGTGTGAGCTTAGTAAATATGTATGTCAAAGCATATCCCTTAATAACTAAAACAACACACGAAGTTGCTAAAGCATTCGCGGAAAACTTTATTTTACGTTATGGTATTCCGAAAGAAATTGCAAGTGATAGGGGTACTGAATTTGTTTCCAACGTAATGTCAGATATGTGTAAAATTTTAAATATAACTCAAACTATAGCTACGTCATACCATCATCAAACCATTGGGTCATTGGAGAATAGCCATAAAACACTAGGAGCTTATTTACGAATACAGACTGACAATAATCCATCCCGTTGGAGTTCATGGTTACCGTACTGGTGTTTTTCGTATAACACTACTGTGCATACTAAGACAAAGTACACACCTTATGAGTTAGTGTTCGGTAAGCTTTGTAGATTACCTAATAACCTGTGTAAGGACGTAGAGCCATTATACAACTTTGAAAATTATGCTTTAGAATTAAAATACAGACTCCAAAAATCTCAAAATGCTACTCTCAAAACTTAAGTATGATATGTCTATTAATCCAATTACATACAAGCCAGGCGATAAATTGTTATTGAAGAATGAAACAGGAAATAAACTTGATACTTTGTATTCGGGTCCGTTTATTGTAATTGTAGATTTTGCACCTAATGTTATGATTAATATAAATGGTAAACATGTATTACTTCATAAGAATAGAACTAAATTATATAAGGATTCTTAGTTAAGATTAGGTTATAAAAAAAATGTAATTTGGGATTTTTCTTTGTTTTTTAGGGGGATGATGTAGTGTGTATGTTACCTTATATGTATTAAACTAGTAAGTAACTACCTTTATAATATTAGTGTCAGCATTTACCCAGATATTTTAATATGTATTAGTATGTTATATTTTTCGAGCAATAAAACTTGACTTTTGAACTGTACGGACGTGTTGCGTTATTATTGAAACTCTCCCTAACCGTGCCTCGGCACGTGGACACACCACACCACACCACAATTTACTTAATGAATCAACCTCTACGAAAATTTCAATGTGAGCTATAAAAGATTGCAATTTTAGAAGCAAATTAAAAAAATAACCTGAAAATAATTTTGACTTTTAACAAGCCCCTTGAACTGTCTAAGTGTGCTTATAGTATAATTGTGAAGCATACAAGCAGTTTAATTTACAATATTTGTATTTCTTGGAATCGTTGTCAAAACCGCAAGGTTCCTAATTTACACACATACTCAGAACTGTTGATTGTAATAAAACATGTCTCTCTCTCTTCCTAGCTATAAATCCCACATGGTGGTGGGGTCAGCTTTCTTTACGTTACGCTTCCACTCCCGCTTCGCTTCCGCTCTATCCATGACATCATTGACAGTGACCTTGCATTTCCTCTTGTCCATTAGCACCACATCTCTCCACCTTGTTTTGGGTTGTCCTCTAGGTCTCCGACCAAGGAGGTCGAGCTGTAGTGCCAAATTTTCGATTTAGTCTGGTGGCCTCCTTTTCACATGACCATACTATCTCAGCCTACTTTCCTGCATTTTTTGGCGATGTCGCGTACCCCGAGGCTTCCTCGCACGTACTCGTTGCGGATTTTATCGACCCTGGTTACGCCGCACATCCATCTTCATTTCAGCAACTTGGATGGTATGCACGCTCTTTTGGGTTACAGCCCATGTTTTGCTGCCATACAAAAAAACTGGCCTTATTATGGTCTTCTTCTTATCGCAGGTAACATCAGTCACTTCTCGCCACTTAAGCCACGCTGCGGCTATCCTGTGCTGGATGTTGCATTCTAAATGCCCAGATCTGAGCATCATACAACCAAGATACTTGTATTCATCGCACATGGTTACAAGTTGGCCGTCGATATGAATCGGACTGTTGTTATCTGCATCTGGGTCATTAAAAGAAATGAACTGGTTCTTTGCAACACTCAACATTAGACCACCGGCCTATAACTGATGTTTCCACTGTGCGGCTCTCGGTGCAGATAGCATCGTTGTCTGCGTAGTCCACGAGACTGAAGACTGTGCTGCTTTAGTGAGTCTATATTTTATTTATTTATAAAATATAGACGCACTCACTGAAGCGGCACAGTATTCCCACTTACTGTTCGTGCCATTGATCTCGCACCCCTATACATGTCGGTTATGATATTAATATAATATTCAGGGACGTTCTTCATGCGAAGACTTCATCAAATCGTATCCCTTAGTACGCGATCAAATGCCTTTTCCATGTCCAAGAATGCGACATACAGTGGTCGAAGTTTTGCTCGATACTCTTCAGCGATCGTGTTAAGAGCAAACATAGGATCGGTAGTAGATGAGCCCGGTATAAAGCCACAGTGATTTTTGGACAGCGAACATTCTGATCTTAGGCGACTGTCAATCAACTTAACAGCTTGATTCCACGATAGTTATTACATTCGTATTTGCTGCCCTTCCCTTTATAAAAAGGAACTATGGTGCTCAATCTTCATGCCTCTGGCATTTTGGAGACGAGCAACACACAGTTGAAGAGGTTGGTAAGCAATACAACTCCTTGTTCGCGAAGGCACTTCCAAGCTTCCACTGGAATACCGTCAGGCCCCATGGCTTTGTTGTTAGCCATATTTTTTAGCGCCATTTTGACCTCATTGGGATGTATTGGAGGTATAAGTCCCATGTTCCTACCGGCGTTTTCGAGCTGTGTAGCAGCTTGGGTAGGATTGAGAAGCTGTTGATAATACGATGCCAGGCTGTTAAGACATCTTTATCTTTGTACAGTGGCTCGCCATTTGGGCCTTTAACGGTTTTACATCTAGCAGGATCCTTTGTGCTCTGACAAAGTTGCATTGCGAGCTTATAAATACATTTTTGACCTTCTTTGGTCCCCAATTGCTCGTAAATAGTCTTTTGGGAATTCGCTCGTTCCACTGCTATTATTTTTGGTCTCATTATTAACTCTTTCATATTCTTCTTGGGCTTCAGAAGTTTGGGTAGACTGCCAGGTCTCAAAGGCATTTTTCACTGCTTCTGTCCACTACCAAGACTCTCTGTAAGTTATTCTACTACCCTTTGTACGATCAAGAGTAACATTAGCAGCTTTTAGAATGGATTTTCTATCATACAGTGTCAACGTCCTAATCAGGATCAACTTTTAAGTTGTGCAGGTGGTTGCAGAATTCGGGTAATAAAACATACATGGTAATAATATTAGCCTTGTGTAGAACTGTTTTGCGCCTAGGCAGGGGCCCTTGCAGCTATGAGATTGCTAAGGCTACCGACCACCACACATGCTAGTTGTCAGATATATATTTCAAGAAAGGAGGATACATAGGCATACCCATTTCTTAACAATGTTGCCTTCATCAGTTGGCAATATGTAATTAACAATTTAACATACATTACTTCGAAAGGTCAGCAATGCACGCCGTGAGTCTGAAACCGAGATTCCTTGCAGAGAAATACGTTAATGTCTCCACGAGACTTAGAGTTTTAAAAACCCCTGTAGTATTTTTTTCTACAGGCTATTTTAAAAACAAGGGCAGATTTCTTTTCTTTTGATTTATTGCCAAATAACTTAGAAAGTACCTACTACGCATGTCAAGTAGTTTCTTAAACTTGCCAGATAATTGTCTGTAGAGTGACGAGGTTAACATTTTATACAAAGACAGGTGGGCAAACATTTTCATCTTGTGATTGAAAAGTCCCAAAGTAAACGCATATATATGCTGAACACTTTACTTACTAAATGGAATTAAATTTTTGCAATTACTTACATTGATTGATGTGAGAGTACTCTGTAATCCCTTTGTGGATTCTGTCTACTTGCCGAACAAACCATAAAGAACTTTCAGAAACGTAATTTTAAAGATTTGCCTATAGTCTTTATGTTAAGTAGAATTTATTAGTAGGATCTTCTAAAGCAAATAAAAAATTAATAAACAGAGAATTTATTTTAAAGATATCTTTTTTCAGCTCTCTATAGCGTGAAGGAGGTAAAGACATGTACTAAATATGAAAACAGATTTCAAAACTGGACTTTAATTATTAAGAGACCAATGCTTGTAAATGAAGATACAATCTCCATACGCAGTTAGAAACTTTATACTGAGACCTTTTGAGTATCCCTACATTTTGTTAAATTAATTGCCTTTTGTTCGGTAACCGTTTGGTACGTGTACATGTTATGTTATATTTATAATGAAATGTTAATTTACGAAACGATTCGACGAAATATTAATTAGTACTTAAATACAACTTTTTTTAAAGACCCATGTGCCAAGAAGGGGCCATTTTTTTTTACGACGGCCAGTTCAGTTTTAAAGTCATAGTTGCATATACAAATATATACTTGAAACAGTTACATAATTTTATAACTTTTTATACCAGATTTTAATCAGGTCTGGCACATGTCATGTTCATGCATTTTCATTTTGTGAATAAAAAACATTCATTACATGTGTATTTATTCTATTTATTAATTAAACTAACGGTTTTATATTTATAAAAAGTATATTAGTACATTTCAAAGTATATTAAAGTACAGTGAAATAATGTTTATTCATCAGAATAAATTGTTATTATTGAGCTAGTAGTACATAGTTATTTTTAAATACACATAATTTTGCCGTAAACCTCCTGCGAGGCATTGCCAGTTCGACAAACATTACACCTCAAAAAACCTGTGAAGCGTATTTATATTTTCAGCAATAAAAATATTTTACCAATACATTGAAACGCGACACCTGCGCCACGCATGATTAACAAAGGTTTCTTTATAAAATTGACTGACCTAGTTTAAATTAATTTAAAATAAAGTCTCACCTTTGTTTGCAATGCGATAATAAATTATTTAAAACACTTCACATAACACGATAACTTACGTGCACTTTAAATTCACACACGACACTAAGACACGACACTAATAAGTGTAATGATGACACATTGTGAGTAAGAATGAGCTTAATGACACCGTCCCTTCCGACCAATTACACCTAATTGTATTGACCTAAGCTAACCCCAATGATCTAATTCGGTCATACGAAGTGCCGTCTTATGGATAATATGAGAGGATTGAACTAATCTATGGATAGGTAAACCTATATCTACCTCTTATAATCCTAAAAAATGTAATTTGATGTAAAGTAATATAGCGGTACATTGCAGTGTTTTGCTAACAGCAACGGAACGAAAAAGAGATAATAATATGAAATGAGCCATTTTTGAGAACACATTTTAGGTTCGTTAGTTCGTGAAGAAGGACTTAAAGCACGAGACATTTTTTATTTATTTATAGACTGACGCCTGTATCCCCGAAGGGGTAGGCAGAAGTGTAATATTACACCCACATTTCGCCATGAATTTTTGGTCCCACGTAATAGGGGGCGAGCCTATTGCCGTACCGGGCACATTACCAGACTCTGTGCTGCTACTGACAATTTTCTAACAGAAAAACCCAACAACACTATGCCCGACCCGGGAATCGAACCCGAGACCTCCCAATCCCACGCGCACATTTATGCCGCGAGACCAACGAGGCAGTCCGAGAAAAAGCATTATATGAGTACAGCAAATGTATTCCAAAGACGTGATATCACATAATAATTATAAAGTAGTATACAATTAGAAGCTGTCATTTTCACCTATATTATGATACTTGAGCCGGGTCCGATGCCAATTGCGAAACTGTACAAAGCCCTTATTAGTTTACTAGGGAACCCTAAATAGCGCAATTATTTTACAATGTGCCACTAAAATGCGATATTTTAATATACAGGCAGGGCAACTGTTCTGTAATCATAAATACATTAATTACTATGAAACACGTTCGTTTGCGTAATATATTAATAAACCTTACGTGAAGCAAATATTTGTATTTCTTTAAACGATAATTACACCAACAGACGATTATGAAATTCAGCACAGTTAAAATTTATATAAGAATTATAATTAAAGATAAACGAATGAAGTATTGAATTTGAACCTAGCTCACACAATTATCGACATGTGGGATTTAGTTCGACGGTTATAGTACCGATAGTCGTGTCGGTTTATGGGCTTAATTAGACTATACCATCACCTTAGCAGGCTCTCGTTAGACAGCTAGTTTGGCAAGCTCTATACAGAAAACAATATCGCTAGACACGACATGCATTGTTCTGGGATTCCTTCCTCTAAAGTCCTAAACACCGGTGGCCATGTCCCTCCACCCGATCGAAAATCCCATATTGTACCAATAATTATGAACATTTTTTAGTAATTATTACAAAGCCGATGCAATTCTCGGAGGATTTCTGTGAGTATTTTATCTTTTTCTTAATTTACTAGACAAAATACTGAAGAAGGTCTCCCGCACAAACAATATGGTTTGAAATAATACTAATGTAGAAGGTAAGTTATTTATACATAATCTCTACTGATAATATCTACTCTTCTAAAAATAGTCGATGCTATCATTCGCTCATTGCATATAGATGACAACCTAATTTCACAACCCTCTAGTAGCTAGCACCGAGAGATAGGAGCATAAATCGACAGCAATTGGAATATACGTCACAGACTGCAACAGTAACGTCGTCTGGGAATTCTTGTTACGTACAGAATGCTTTGTTAAGCTATGGTGTTTGCTAAGCTTTTCTTATTCGAGACAGGCTTTTACACAGCAAAGCAGCCCGTATTATTTTAAAGAACGTGAGCTCGTAGTGCTATGGTTGATCATTTTAGTACGATAGTAAGAAAAGTACGAGTAACAAAAGGTGTTGAGATGAACAGTTTCAACCTTTTTTTTTTATGGTAATAGGCGGCAAACGAGCAGACGGATTGCCTGATGGTAAGCAATTACCGCCGCCCATGGACACAAGCAACACCACAGGAGTCACAACTGCGTTGCCGCCCCTTGGGGCTGGGAAAAGGGATAGGATGAGGAGTGGGATCAGGAGAAGGAATAGGGGATAGAGCCTCCGGCACTCTCACTCACCGAATGAAACGCAACAGTTTAGGTACTGTTACTTTACGTCGATTTTCTGTCAGAGGGTAGTACTTCCCCGGTCGAGCCGGCTCATTCATGCTGAAATCAGCAAGGCTCTACTACCTTGAAAACCTTTTGTGATTTCTTACTATTATGCGATACTTACTCACAATTATGTAATGGGTATCGATCGTGTCATTATTTAGAAATAAAGGTGTTACATAAAATAAATATTAGTCACAAGTGAGCTCTTACAAATATAGAAAAATTAACATTTAATATTTAACATTTGTTTCTTTTCTTTTCACGCGCGAATATTGTGTAAGGATGTGAACGTATAAAATACATTACTAAATTACAATACATACAGATTTTCATAAGTACATTTATTTTTTTTAAATATATCCCTGAAACAATATGTAAGGTTAAGAGAGAGGATCTAAATATTAATTTGTATATTTACAACCTCTCTCTTATCTCTTTTCGTTCGTGACTGTTACCATCAGCATGTTATGTGCCGTACATATGACTCCACAGTTCTCAGTCTGTATGACTGTATGTTACATTACTTATATTTTCATATTTACTTAAGTTCATTTCTGTTTTTTTTATAAAATAGCTGTTTCCCGCGGTTTCACCCACGTCCTGAGGGAACTACTTCGCGTACCCGGTTAATTTAGTATATACATATGTTACTCCTTGGTACATCAGCTATCCGCCAGTCAAAGTCCTGTCAAAATCGGTCGAGCCGTTCCACAGATTAGCGAGAACAAACAGACAGACAGACAGACCAAAATGGTAAAAAATTACATTTCGGTGTATGTACCATGTATAGATCCATATGCATTAAGTAAAAAGCGGTTATTTTAATATTACAAACAGACACTCCAATTTTATTTATGTGACATATGTTTCATTTATTTGTGAAATCGAAGCAAGGGAATCTAACCTCACCTATAACACAGAATTCAGCAGAAATCCATTACTTCAATAAAAATACACGATACTTTTACTGAAATCAAGACAGTACTCCGTAATTATTTATCGATACCTCTTATACTGACTACTGAACAAGCAGTTATCCTCGTATTGTCCTCAATTTATAAATAATATATAGCCAGAAGAGTTGATGAATGTTGGAAGCCGTTTTTAAACTGTCTGTCGATTTATAAGTAATGTGTTTTTAAATTGTGTCGTTAGATATAGGTATGTTAGTGGATTTGGTTGTTAGCTGTTGTGCTGCCAGAGATTAATATAAATATTTTTTATTTTTACCAAGTTGACTCTACGCGACCTGATGATAAACAGGCAGAAGATTGCCGTGATGAAAGCAATTATGCCAATAACCAACATGGCATGATGGCCCTCATCTTGATGATGCTCTTTCACGCTCTATTTAAACGTCCTTTTTTTTACGAGGTGGAAATACCCTTGGGACCTCTAGCTCCTGGGGAAACGAGAGCCGGCATATGTGGTGTTTCCACTAAAAACCACCTCGAGTGCCGACCAAAGGCACCCTACGGGAAGAAGACTGACAGACTGACTACAGGAGCTGGCCAGTCTTTCTCCCATGGCGCCACGTTTAACTAAAAAGTAACTTCGGTGCCGTAAATTTGAATTGAATACCATGCATGGTAATCTGTTGGCATATCCACTATGCTATCGTTACCTTGATCTTCATCTTCAACATGCTGATTAATACTTGAGAACTTTCGCTCCTATTACCTCGGTATCAATACTGTTTTTAACAAATGTATCCTTTAAAACTGTACGACCAACAGCAAGAAAATATTTAAGGGACTTTAACTCCAATGTGTGACGCGATTAGCAAAGATGCGATTTTAATAACCTTTCAAATTCCCGTTTTGTAGTCTCAAAAGTAAACGCTTCAAAAAAGCACGTCAGCCACCAACGAACATTTTAAAAATTCTTGATGACTTTTTAGAAATTACCTGTTTTTCAAAACCATTTGAAAGTACCACACATTATTATGTTATTTTGTATTCCTCCCGTTATATTTTATTCCCTTACGTTTACACAAACATATATACTTATTACTTATTAAGGATGCAGATTCAAGAAACTCAGTAGCCTATACAATTTTTACCATGCCATAGAAGGTATAAATAATTAAATATCAGTCCGTTTAGCTTCAGTATGAAATTTATCTTGACGAGGTACGCTTAAGTAAAGCGCGGATAAATTTAGTGGACCGGTCAGTCCCAAAGGAAGCGGTGGAAGTTGCCTGACTAATTTGCATATATCGCTCGGGACTTAGATATCATTCCGACGGTATATTGTTTATTTATTAAGATAATATTGTTGTTAGAAACGGAACTGAGTTTTGATTTATCCTTCTATTTTCTGTGCAAAATATTATGCTGAATATGGAGATTTTTGGTTAGGTTTCCGGGGTACAGATGCAACCAAGCAACGCATTCCCACATTGTAAAACAATAGGATGTATATAAAATTTCGGATGTTGCTTGGCATTTATTGCTTTAAAGGCGAAAGCCAAATATTCCTTATATACAGTAGATGAAAAAGGTTTGTATTAAATATTCTTTATTTAGCGTTTGTCAGGCTTAAAGAAAGTACGTAACCTTCACTGTGGCTTACTGAAAAGTTTGATACAAAACTTTACTGTAACTAAAATCTATTTAGGTACTCTGCAGGTAAGTTGTGTATGTGATCCAGGCTTTTCAAGACATCAATACTACAAGTTCTTCAATTTACTCGTGATGTTTGTATCGTACATTCATTCAATCAATTGTCATCTTTAAATGAAGGCTCTGGTATTTATTTGGACACTCACTTTGATCTTGATCTAAACGAGTATCTACCATCACTCTATCTATTTAAGTAGACAAACAGCCTACTAGGGTCCACCATGCCGGTTGTAAAAATAACTTGCCTGCTTTACGGCGTATATAACCCTGAGTTTTCTTCCTCATTTTATGCCAACAATGATTACAAAAATAAACAAAAATGGTGTACTGCTCTTGCCGTGGACGCTTTATCCACAGTTTAAGTGGACCTGAATTAGATTTATCTTTCCATCGTAAAACTGGAATGTACATGTTCGTTCGAAGTGTACCTTACTGCCGCTGTCGTCGGTCAGTTTTATGGCTACCTGTGGAACAAGACTGTCTCGTTACAGTCCTGCCATCTTGCTACTCGAGTCAACAGAGTTCATGCACTTAACTTAGTAACCCTCGCTACCTGCGATGCGCTTTCAACGAACATTTTTATAGAAATTCTGATAGCAGTATTCCTTTATTTTTACTGAAAATATTATTAAGACAGTATATATAACGTGCTATTTTAATTTCTTTTAATGAATAATATTAATAAATGGCCTCATAATTCCCAAAAACTCTTCCCGGCCCATTCATGCTGAAATCAGCAAGGCTCTACTAACTTGAAAATGTATATTTGTGGCGCCCAACATGGGTCATTAGTCGGTGGTCGTTAACAGCCCGTTTATCCTCTCGCATTGATTGCATTGTATCTGCTACTTAAACAGCCTATTATTTAGATAGGCAGATAGCTAGTATGCTTATCAATGGTAGGTAGATAACAAAATAATATTGTTGTGTGTTAATAAAGCATTAAAATGTGTGTACAATCAACGGCCTTATCCCCTAAGGGCGATCTTTTCCAGGCAATCTTAAGAAAGTACCATTAAGCAGTTGTGTTAAGTGTTAGCAATTATTTGTAGCGATGGTGTAGTTCTTGTTAGTAAGCTCAATTTATAGGAAAAAGGACTTGAATTCGACGTACGTTTTGTAGATTACCATTATATGTATGGTTGACATCCCAACCATACATACGAAGCGTCACCTTTCTCATGCGCACAGCCAAAGTAAGGAATTCCTTGCCTGAGTCTGTGTTTACTGATGAGTACAATCTGACTTGAAAACAAGTCGCGGATAAATAGGTACCTTCTAGGCAAACGTGCTCCATCGTAGGCTATATCATCGCTTACGATCAGGCGTGATCATAACCACACGTTAGCCTATACACAGTAAAAAGAGGTCGGATCGATAGACTATAGTCAATATAAATACGAAATCGGTATACCGAAAGCGAATGCAGAACTAGGTAGGTCCGCTAATGTCCATTGATTGACATTATGAGATGTGCAAGGCAGCAAATTGGTAGGAATGCAAGCACATACCTCTATCGTGTGAAAGAGATTTACAAGCTCGGTTACGATGCTAAACTGTTAATGTGTGGTCAGATAAAATGTTTTTCCTTTACCTCATTTGTTTAGAAACCCAAAAGAAAAATCATATGAATTCCATAATTATTTTCACACTAATGAATGTATGGATTATTGAAAATACCCTTTAATACGTTCAACACGTATGAATTCACAATCAGGCTTCAGGCTATAATGCCATTGTTTAGTATAATTAGTGACAACTAATTATACTAAACAATGGCATTTCAATTCTCTTTCAATTTTACGTACTAAGTTTAGCTGAAAATGTTATTTTAAATGTAACATCAAACAGGTTGAACTGATAATGATTAAGTGAATACGAATTAAATAAATCTGTCGGAGGTTATCTTAATATATAAAATCCTTGCGTTACTGACTGACTGACAGACACGCTACAGCCGAAACTATTGGGCGCAGGAAGCTGAAATTTGGCATGTATGTTACTTGGAGACCGTAGGGGTGCACTAAGAAGGGATTTCCCGAAATTCCCACGGGATCGGCCAAAACGGGTAAATAAAAAAAAATGCAGGCGTAGCTGCTGGCCTCCTCTAGTAATTGATAAAACCCTTAAACAAGCAGCTTCGATATAATCACTGTTATGTTAATTAAATGAATCTGTAGTTTATATATTGATAAAACCTCTAAACATGTAATGTTGGTACCTAAATCCATTTAAACTTGCTTGATTTTTCCATCATTCATGTTTATAGGAATGATCGCATCCGCTTTGACCGATAATATATTAAAGATAAGAATGCCTCTTTGGTAGAGTCTACCCGCGCCCATATCCGATGTAAGTCGGTTGTAACATCTTATACTTCTTATACTATGTATAAAGCTGAAGAGTTTGTTTGTTTGTTTGGTTGAACGCGCTAATTTCAGGAACTACTGGTCCGATTTGAAAAATTCTTTCAGTTTTAGATACCCCATTTATCGAGGAAGGCTATAAGCTGTATGTATAACGTCACGCTATGAGCGACGGGAGCGGAGCAGTAGCCTTAAATAACACGGGTGTAACCGCGGGCAACATCTAGTCGTAAAATAAAGAGGTAAGTATTTATCCTTCAAATGAAGTTATATGTAAAACTCCCAGGAAAAATGTTAGACATTATTATGTGTCATGTTTACATTTGAGAGTCATAGAGTATGTGTGCTTTTAAAAATGTAATACTACATTTTATGTAGTAAGTAACTCTTTTATACCTACTTATATTTTACAGTATGCATATTATGCATAGTATCAGTAAGATTGCATGTACTTTGTCTCTGAATTATATATTTATATTTTAGTATGTACCGTACACCAATATATAAGTTAGTAACTATATTGATACCTCCTAGTCAAAATTGTGTAAAGATCCCGACGTTAGTACCTACTTCCAAAGCTAAAATTATTAGTAAGTATTTGAGGTCCGTAGAGAATTCGAGAAACAGAGCTCAGCCAGTCTTCAAGATACATAGATCGCTATACTTATTTATTTGTTAAGTTTCAGTACGAAACATGTCATTTTGACTAACGTTTCGTTCTAACTTACAAACTTACGTCTCAAATGAAAGATATTAACGGATTAGCCTGGCAACGTTGTAAATAATAAATTGGGCTGCCATTGTAAATAATTTGGTATACGCTAACTAGCAATTACACAGTATGATCATTTTACAGTATGGTTAAACGGATGAACATTTATTTTAAACCTTGAAGCGTGTTAGCTAGCTTTCAATAGAAATGAATAAAGAAGTTATGCTGAAAATTGATTAGAATTACATACATAGACTCACGCCTGTTTCCCGGAGGGGTAGGCAGAGACTACGGAACGCCATTTGCAATGATCCTGACATATCTCTCTTGCTTTATTTACTCCCATCAAATTTCTCATGCATGCTCTTCGGTTAAGGGTACCTACTTCTGACCTGTCCTTTTTTTAGGATGTCTCCAATCTTAATCCACAGCAACTATTTTTCAAATCTTGCAAACAACTGTCCATGAAGAGGTTGAACAGCCACGGCAATGCTACACATTCCTGTCTAACACCTGTCTCAATAATAAACCAATTAGTGTACGACCCATTTATCCTCATATCTGTAGGGTAGTATAGTGAAAAGGCAATGTGAAACGATTTAAGATCGAGGATGATAAAAATATTACTTATTAGGTCTGCTATACACAGTACTGTATTTGTCGTAAATTATATTCGATTTTTACATAATAATAGAATTATAGTCGTTGTTATAGGTATTTCGAGAAATAATAAAACAATTCAGTCGTATTATTTTATTATTTTACTTCAATACTTAGTTAAAATGAAGCAGATGAGATTATATTTCAATCTCTTATAGCAGCATGAACCAAACTGGCAAAAATATTATTTTATAAACTATGTATATTGTCCATTTATACATATATAATTTAGTAATAAACGGTAATGAGTTATTTTTTGATGATTGTTCGTCTTACGCCTGTTTTCTATACTAGCTGTAGATGAATTTGGCTTCTAGAGATATATATCTCTTTGACATAATTATTTGTATAGAGCTTATGTCAAGTATATATGTATATTTAGTAGGTCCATCCTTTGACCCAGGAGCCCTCAAAGGTGAGGTGCGACCTATGACGCGAAAAGATCTTCCTACAATCTCCTTTCGTGTCACCTGCCGAGTCCTCCACTTAGGCATAGCTTGCCATGGTCTTAAATTGTGCCCTGCGTGCCCGAAAACTTGCACGCGGGAGGAACTCATGACTGTCTTCGACCATGCAGTCAGCGTGGCTACTTTCTGGGCCTCAAAAATATAAGTGACGCGCTGTGATACGCTAAGAAGAAGTAGGTAAATCCATTGATAGATAAAATATTAGGAACGGCCATAAGTCGGTTACGTTCAAGAGTATCTGACAGAGACATTAAATGTTTTTGTCTTCAAATTTTGATCTCCTGTAAATTTCTACTCTGTGCCTCTGCTAGGTGCTTGACTAAATAATTACTTAGCAACCGCAAAGCACGTACTATAGTTTCTCACTTCACTAGACCAGATCAAAGTATACGTCAACCTGTTTGTAGTACCTCCAGATATATTTAAGTAATTACGTAGATAAATTACTCAGGATACAAATGATTAATTTGATACAGGCATTTGGTAGTAGTTCATGTTTATAGTTTGATATAGCATGCTCCGTTGGTACTGCATGTATGGCAGCAGCGATTGCCTCGTGGAGAATTCGACAGACTGCTACGGAGAGGGTCTCGGGTTCGAATCTATTCGAATCTACGGCGGGCACCAATGACTTTTCCAAGTTATCTTAATATATAAAATCCTTGCGTTACTGACTGACTGACAGACACGCTACAGCCTAAACTATTGGGCGCAGGAAGCTGAAATTTGGCATGTATGTTCCTTGGGGACCGTAGCGGTGCACTAAGAAGGGATTTCCCGAAATTCCCACGGGATCGGCCAAAACGGGTAAATTTAAAAAAAATGCAGGCGTAGCTGCTGGCGTCCTCTAGTGTACGTATAAAATTGTAGTTATGGCTTGCTAAACGTGCAACATCGTGGAGAAGCCTGCAATGGCCTGCATGTTTGAAAGTCTTTCTTAATTTTCCCGATAGGGTCCAACTCGTTGGCCAATTGCGAGATGATAGTGTTTATTTATAAATGATTGGTGAAATTGTTTAAGTGGCTACTGTTTCACTTGCTCTTGCCTGCGTTATTTTCGATATATCGACAACAGCGCACCTTACGGGTGAAATCAGCCTTACACAGTCCTCTATTTTCCAGCAAAAGGTCATCAAAGTCTGTTCAGACGTTCCCGAGATTATCCCGGGCACACGGAAGGACAGACAGGCAATCATTTTCAAAAAGGTTGTTTATGACTTGGTATCGGAATACTAACTAAATGCCCTTGAAAAACATAGTTATTATGAAATCAGAGACAGACACTTCAATTTATTTATATGTACAGATTTAGTCGATAAACTGCCAAAATCAGCTTCCAATCGCTATTGCTATTGATATTCATCAATAGAATCAACAGTTTTCCTAACTGAACTCGCGAACTATGCTTGAAAAGGTTTTAACGAAGCGAACTTTTTACATAATCCCTGAAGCCGGAATGCGAGCTAGGAAATCGATATATAGAATTATATAGCCGTATGAAGTATCGAGTGGAAATGGGCAGCGGTTTGATGTTATTTTAGGCGTCTTCAGCTTACACGTCTTACGGACGATAGTTGCAATAAAAGAAGATACATACATATAATGATATGTACGTATCTTCAATGTAATGATACAAAAAATAATCAATGAAGATTTAAACATTTGAAGTTTTGATAGCGCAGCGATAGCCTTGTGGATACACCAACAGACTGCCATGCAGAGGTTATCGGGCACGTTACAGAGCACTTTAAGCCGTCAGTACCAGCTATCATGAATTTCTTTGACAGTCGTTACGGAGAGTCAGTTTATTAAATATATCAAACAAACTGATACTGGTCTAAACCGTGGAATATCGCTATCCCTTTGGGTTGCGAAGGTCAAACGGCAGTCGCTCTGTGGAAAAGCTGGTATTCAGTCATGTATGGTTGGACTAGCGAGCGGACCCTGGGAGCCAGGGCTTGTGAGTCATGGATGTAACTGGAATAACGCTAGGAAGGTGATGACGATGACATATGTAGTTTTGAAGCATTAAGTTATCCAAGCCAGTGAGTAACGCGGTTCTTCTTATTGTCTTAATATTTACTTTCTTTGAGAGCATAAAGCAATTATAAATGGAATACTTTGCAATTTAGAAAAATAAATGCCATGCCAAGTAAAGTGCCAATAAAGCCACCACCGAATTATAAAGGAAAAACCAAAATAAAGAAATTTTATAACCGTCGAAATGTCCATTAACGGGTATTGTATGTATGTACAGTAATTGAATGACCAATTGTATATTTTAGTACCTTTTATGTCTTATTATTAATGTAAATTTGAATAATAAACGGTAATTTTGTGACAATATTCAAAATGGCTGTATTAAGCACGAAAACATTAATTCATTTAACGAGAAATACTGTTTAGAATCGCTTAAGTGTCAAATAGCCTGTAGGTACCTACTTATAACTTGAATTATTCATTATTTGAATGAATAAATTCAAAAAACTGTGTAACAAAAAATTAATTAAAAATAAATTATTTGCTCAAAATGTATTTTTTTTAAACGGTGGTTAACCACCAGGGTGCTTTAGAGTGTTGGCGGTATTCCTGTTTCCGTCGGCTCCCAGCTCACGACTTACAGGGACGTACGTCCAGTCGAACCGTTCCTAGAAATATTCACTAAATCTATCATAATGTATGTATTAGTATGTATTGTGCATAGGGTTCCCACCAAGAACTTAGGGTCCCAAGCCAACCTCACCTGCAAGTGGTGCACCTGCCGATCAACGGACGAGGCTCAGGCAAACAAAATATCCCGATAAGCGGCAATAGGCTCGCCACCTATTACGTGGGATAAAAACACTGGCGAAAAGTGGGCGTTTAATATGCCTCTGCCTACCCCTTCGGGGAAACAGGCGTGAGTCTATGTATATATGTAGTACCTATGTATTAGAGGAATAATGATATGTATTAGAATAAATAAGTAGGTATAGAATAGATTTCATTGTGCCATTGTAATTACTGGCCCTAATTGTTTAGATTGCTTTTTTTTTTCATATTGTTTATTGTATGTAAATGAGCGCATCTCGCCATCAAACGTAAAAATTTGGCGAGTTTAGATGTAAAAAAAAGTACCTTTGGTTTCCACAGATTGCCTGTTGCGGTAGGCCAGGTAAATTTAGCATAGATAAGCTAGATCCCATAAACATTACTTGTATACTATAGGCCTGTAATGTTGGTCTAGTGTTTAGTGACACTGATCGCTAAGCAGGAAGTTGTGGATTCGATTGCCTCATAGAACTAATATTTGTGTGATAAGCCCTTTGATGTTTTCTGTATGCGAGTGCAATTTCTCTACTAAAATATTTATTTAATAACATTTAAAAATTGCTATCAATTGTCTCATTGCCGTAGACGGGCTCTACCTAATATGAAACTAAATAACCGTGTGCACTGTTGCAGGATAGTAAAATTATACGATGTAAATCATAATTATATTCATAGTGTGATTTGATACCAATAGCAGTAATAACTGACTACGCGACTGAAACTACAATAAGCTTATACTAATCTAGTCGTGTTAACGACACATGATACAGAAAACACGCAAAATATTCCTCCATATTGTTATCAAGGCAATCTCACGGATTCATTATACGCATTCCCTAAATTTGTTGGAATATACTTTCACAGTCGGCCACACAGCACGTTAAACCTATCAGAACGGTACACGCAACTGTCGACTTTACATCACTGTGCGAATGTCTAAAATGCTGTGCATAATTTTGAGTGATGTCGCAACTCCATTCAGTAGTTGTTTAGAGTAATCCACAATGAAATAGAGCTATGTGGCTACGTGTAGCGGAAATTGAATTTATTAAAGCAAAGTGTCGTATCTAAGTTCTGTGAGCCTACACAATAAGCCTAAAGTGCGTTTTGATGTTAAGAATCTGGTATACTTTAGTATTATGGATTCAAGCTTGGTTGGAACGAAACTATAAATTAGATATATAGCTGGGTACTCACTTAGCAGTGTAGCACGTAACGTATCAGATACGGTATCAAGTGAGTACGTAGGCACGAGCCCGCTGCGAGTCGCTCGCGCGTGGAGCGCTGTAAGCTCGCAGTGACCCGCCGAGTGGCGGTTTCACTGTGAACACAAAGGCGGCTCGCAGTGTGCTCGTGGACGGCGTCACGACCACTTGTGTAGTGAGTACGTACGTACGTGTCTGTAGTGCGAATTTGAGGTCCAATTAAATTAATTAGATACTCAAAATCTGTACTCGACATACGAGTGAAATTCTTGAAATGTCCACTAATCTCTTGAGACTTCATATCCATTACTAAATTGTTAGAACGATATCTATCTTTGAAAATTTCACTTTGCCAAAATCGACGTGGGCTTTTATTAATTATCTAAAATTTTATACATGAATATGAACGCAGCACTAGCCACCATTTGAGACATGTTGTCGGCGTGACGTCGTTGCGAGCACTGCGGATCCGACAGCTCGTAGCTAGATACGCGGAGGACCGTGGACGAGCCGTACTCACTTGCAGGTTGATACCGTATCTGATACGTTACGTGCAACACTGCTAAGTGAGTACCCAGCTTAATATGACTGTGAGCCCAGAGTAAAGTGACGTATTTAGTTGTGTGATGGCTGGGAGACTTTTGAACCAGAATCAATTTCATGTAGATGTAAACTGTAAATATATTATGTTATAGATTTATAAAAAAAAATATATGTATTATACTACTTTGCAATAACCATGATGTCGATGGAAAAAATATTCAAATGCTTTATTACATGTTTCATAGAATCTATTATCCGTGATTTCAGCAATTAGCAATTATATTTAATTAGCGTATATATCAGTACTTATTATACTAACTCATAACTATTGGAAATGTTTTTCATTTTCAAATAGCATGCCATACATACTTTAAATTAGTGCATTAGTATGTTGTATTATACTAATTCATAATTGTTGGAATTGTAATCCAAACACCTGTGTACCAATTTGCTGCCAATTTTGTTGGGTTTATCCATTACTAGAGACTGCTAAAATAGATGTGCTGATCAACATAGGAAACATTCCATAAAATTAATTGTTTGATCGTTCCTAAAGAGACGATGTGGTGTCATATTATTTTCTTTTGTTCTGAGACAAGCAAATATCGATTGTTTATATATAGCGGTATGGTTGACATCAATGTGTTTACTGTTCATTTGAAAACCAGCGTCAACATGAAACCTGAACAACTAGGTAGCTTGTTATCGCAGACGTAAGACAAATATTTGCTTGTTGTAGTTTATGATTGGAGGCAACATCGCCAAAAAGACCCAGCACAGAATATGTTTGCAACTCGTGTAACGTTCACTTTGTTTGGTTTTCCTGTATAACGTAGTTTGTAGCTTGCTACATTATATGGGTCTTCCTTGTTTGACCGAAAGCAATTTGACAAATTTTCACTTCCCAAAAAATGTTTCGCATAATTTCATTTCCCAAATCATTACTTAGCAAAAAATCTATTCACAAATAATTGTAAAGCAAACCTAATGTTTGGGAAATAAACGTTTAAACTATAACTTGTTTACTAACTAGTACTTTGACCTTTTTTATTTAGTCAAATATTTCAGTTGGAACAACAGTTTTTACGCAAAATCAATAATTATCCTAATCTAAATACTTTAGTTTAGTTAGTAGTAATCTACTAAAAACGATCTCTTTTTTCTATTAATGCAAGTCGTTTCGTAGGAGGTTACAGTTCAAACCTAACCTAACCATTTTTTTAATAATTAACCTACTCTAACTACTTCCATAAATAAACTAATATCACCAAAAGTTTATTGTCTGAAGATTGTTTGCTGTAATAAATCATTTGATTAAAGACCAAATGCCATAATGACATTATGCTTGGTAATATTTTGCCAAGTAAAAATTTGACCAAATGAAAATATGCGGACTAAAATCATTCGAAATATTGCAATGGTATAAAAAAAGATTGCTAAAATTTGTTTGGGTAATGAAATTTTGTCAAAATCTTTTCGACATAACGGCAGGATCCCACATTATATAAAACTAGAGGATGTCCGCAACTACGCCTGTCATTTTCTTTTTTAATTTAACTGTTTCTGTCCGATCTCGTAAGACTTTCAGGAAATCCCTCCTTAGTGCACCCCTATGGTCGCCAAGGAATAGAAATGCCAAATTTCAGCACCCTGTGCCTCATAGTTTTAGCCGTAGCTTCTTTATCAGTCAGTCAGTAATGTAAGGTATTTTATTTACAGATATCCTTAACGATAAAGATTTTATTAGTGTTTATTAGTTACCCTTTTCACTTTGCACCAACATATTTCTTATTAGAATACACACACATAAGCCAAATCTGGTAAATTACTTGATCATTATAGCTATTTGAACTAAGACCCAAATGCTTCTTTAAAACTACTAACATTATTTTCATATTAAATTAACTAGATTTCACCTGCGGCTCCGCTCGCGTGAATTATACAGGGTGTAAAAAGACCCTTAACGAAAACTGAAACCCCTAGAGTAGAGTAGAATATGAGCTTGTTTTTTCTTTTTACTTAACAGTTTATAATCCGGCCGAGTTTTATATGTTTTAATAATATAGTTTGTTTTATTTTTTTTAGTTTTATTTACCTTTTTAAGTTGGCGCGGCGCTGTGAACCTATTAATGGAAATCAGTTTTATATAATAGACCATTAAAATATATTTCATTTTTAAAAACTGCGAGAGGTTTTTATAACGTTGTTCATATTATTATGAACCTGATATTTTTTTGTAGCGAAGACCATTTGAAATCCTGCATCATTTGACGTTTACTCCGTTACCTTAATTATTATGTTTATCATTAACTATAATATCCTACATAAAATATCTGTATCTTAAAAAAATACAATAATTGATTACTGAAATACGACGGATGGGATGATGGAAGTGCTTAAGCTATTGTCAAGCCGCTTCGATGTGTCTACCCCGATTGCCTTCTAAGCTTGCAGTCCACCAGTAAGGAGAAAAGTAGTGCTTTTATGCAATGCTATTGTTAAAACACCCGAGATAATTTTTTGCTGCTTTGGATAAGCAGCCTAATAATACCTTATAATTACTAACCTAACCCAATAATAATTAAATCTGTGTGAAAGTTTTATTCTTACGCTTGCAGTTTATTTTTAATAATACTTTGAGATCATTCTCACACGGTCATCTGATTCCAAATTAATATGAGTATGTACTATAGAATAAGAGTAGTCGAGCCAAGCTCGAGCTCAGTAGCATGTCGTTGGAGAGGCCTATATCTAGCAGTGCACCATGACAGGTGATGATGGTGTACATGGTGTACATAGAAGTATGGAAATCACTTTTACCATTGAATACACTTTTATTAAATCCTTAATACTTGTACTGACCCATATACAAGAATTATAAATATATTATATTCTATTTTATTCATAACTTTGCCTAATTAGTGGGAGACGGGTTTAATTAAATTAAATCATATGAAGTCGTTCCAGTTCATATTTAGTTGAGTGATTTCTCAATCGCAGAATATAGACGATATTTCAATCCAGGTGATAAGGGAGCTAAAATTTATCACACTAACCTATCATTTATATAAAGTTTCAATAGTTATCTGTTTCTGTAGACAAATTCACCACAAATCTTAACTGTTCACATAAGATCTACTTCATTGGTTTCTAAAAGTTTACTATTCTCGTGACAAATAAGACGGTATTTCTTGAAACTTGAAGTAAGAGTTTTACCAACAAGGAGTGCAAAGAGAAAATGAATGTAATATATTTAGAACAGTTCTGTTGCGAAGTTGGAAAGTGAGCAACTTTTGATATCGGTACGAATTGTCGACTTTTAACATTCGTTAGGAACGAAGTGAAGCTAGGTAGAATTAATTTTTGTTTTTTTTTTGTTAGAAATGTTTTATCAGAAAATTAGTGCGTAAAATAAAATTCGTATTGCCGTAAAATAAATCTTATGTATGTGGATCTTATGCTTTTATCCTAGCCACAAACTTTGATAAGGTCTATAAGTATAGGTAATAATACATAGTTGAAATAAACATAAATCTGGATAATTTCATAAATATCTTGCAAAATAATACGTAAGTTGCGTGTCATAGCAGGAATTGGCTTGCTGTTCGTAATAGATCGGCAAAGTTAAGCAACGTTTGCACAGGTCGCCACTTGAACGGGTGATCGCGTGTGCCATTTAGGAGGCACGTAAAGCTGTCCCTGTTCTTGGCGACGTTCGGCCGGTCTGAAACTACGACACCAGAGTTAGCCACACACGATAAAAGAAAAAAAATAGGTTATAGTATCCCTAAAATACACAATTTCGCATACAAATACTTCAAAAATATGCCTTTAAGTATTTAGGCGTTATAATACTTTAACAAAAAGTAAGTATCATGCTTGTACGTGCCGAGTATCACAAAAATCGGTTTATTCATTTCCAAAATTAAGCACTCCGAAGTTTGTATGAAAAGCCACGCGGATTAAACACTTTTAATGGGTTGGGCTTACGTACCTCAAGCACATTTCTGTTTAGGTATAACCGGTTGCCTGAAATACATTTTTACATTCGAGTTATAACACGGCTGTCTGTTGAATGCCGAGTATTGGGATACCTTTCAATGTAAAATCGAAGCGCTCGTTCTACATTCCTTCTCGAGATTGACCGCCTGTTTCTATCTGCTTCAGGGTGTATGAGATTTTTGTACGAATAACCATGCATAGCAATATTGATTTGTTTGTTGATTTTTTGTAATATTGGCAATTATTTATACAGCGGATACTGCGGTACGTATGATCGTTTTATAACACTACACATGATGGGTAGGCTGTATAATCACCTTCGATTATAAAAGTATTTCTTGTATGTCACCTCCAAATTCAAAATCTAGTGCTTTACGTTATACCTTTTCCGGTCAATCACATAAAACTCTAACTAAGAGAATGAAAATCAACACATTTGGTCCAGAAGTTTATAATATACCAGAGGAAGCCCATGGGCATTTCGGGAAATCCCTTCTAAGTGCACTCACACTCCCCAAGGGATATATAGGCCATATTTTAGCTACGTTCGCCCAGTAGTTTCAGCTGTCTGTTAGTCTTCAGAAGTCTATGTAAATTCATTGCTTTCTTATCTTAATATATAAAATCCTTGCGTTACTGACTGACTGACAGACACGCTACAGCCGAAACTATTGGGCGCAGGAAGCTGAAATTTGGCATGTATGTTCCTTGGGGACCATAGGGGTGCACTAAGAAGGGATTTCCCGAAATTCCCACGGGATCGGCCAAAACGGGTAAATAAAAAAAAAATGCAGGCGTAGCTGCTGGCGTCCTCTAGTCATTCTATATTTCATGTACTTTACTCAAAAATAATAAGTTAAAGGATGAAATAAAGCACTACTTGACCATAAATTAAATGACTTTATTAATACGAGAGCGACTTTGTTAGTTTCATCTAAAGGCATTTTTGATGGTCCATCGCGCAGATTCAGAAGAAATAAGGTACTGTAAAAAGTCTAGACTTTTTAACAAAAGAATCTTTGCTACGATATAAGGCAACAGACATGTAGCTGTTATGATGCATGTTTTGATTATTCTAACAATTCTAAAATATTTGGAAATAGGCTTATATTTCTTCTATCCAATGTCAATAATAGTCTCTATCGCCACAAGATATTTTTTTGGTATATACAAAAATATTAAATATTTGGTATATATAAAATAGTTTATACTTATATCAATCTTTACAAATAGAAAAATTGTTCTGTATTTTTGTTATGCGAACTCCAAGTCAATATTTTTGTGTGCGACAACAATTGAGACTCAGTTTTATATAACTACTATTTATCATATGACTAATTGAAGACATTGAAGTCTTTGAAATCTGGTCTTTAGACCTGTCTTCTGATATAATTACGGTAGATAGTTCAGACACTCTGTGAGCAAGCAGATGGGGCACGTACCAATATTTTGTGTAGTTTATTTTCATCACCATATTTATATAACAGTTTTGACAGTGAATATCCCGATCACTGCTGAGTGTTAGCATCCCTACTCCGTGAAGTAACCTCGCCGTTGTGTAACAAAATGTCGACCAAACCTTTTTACGTCCATAGTAATTTTCTGATACGATAAATACATAACTTTCGAAGTATAAATCTGTACCTTCAGTGAAAAGTGATACATGTTTGCCTAGATCGATTTTTATATTCTCTGACTACACTTATTAAAAAAAATTTGCTCAATTTCAGTCTTATGCTGGTTGTTATAAGATTAAAATTGAACGAGTTGTTTTTTTGAGCAGTAGTATAACTAAGCTATTTTCATTCGTACCAAAGTGCACTGAGCCCATATGAATATTTCTTAAAATTTATTTTAATACGACTCAAGATACCACATGTTACGCGACTCAGAAGCTTTTACTTCAATTAGTACAAAGTGATACAAATTGTATCCTATCATAAAACATAAAAATAGACACAATACATTGTAGTGAAAAGTGTTACATTTGTACATAAACCATAACTATATATATATATATATATATATATACTGGTAATCAATCAATTTACACGTAATTTACCTAGTTAATTTTGATGTGATCACGAATTTAATACTAATTATATTAGTAAATTCATAAGGAATATAGAACATAGGATTACGTGAATAATGATACTATTATATTAGAATGAAAACCGTATCGTCATTTTAGGACTGAATTAGCAGAAAAATACGTACACAGTGATACAAGTTCTCGCAGATCTTACGCAACCTGTTCACCACCTCTCCGCGGGACCGCGGGACGTATGGAAAGGGCACATGTGACGCAGGATTGTTAGTCTCAGGCGTGCGTTAGGACAGGTGCGTCGTGCGTTACACCACAGAACTACGATGCGTAAGGTAAGACTTGTATTATTTTACACGAATTATGTAACATTTTTGTTATTATAATGTTTACAAAGAACATGTATTTTATATTGATTTAAGAGTTAAATTTGTCATAAATTATACAGTATTTTATAAATATGGTAAAATATAAAATGGATACCTAATTTTCAAACTTACTAATCGTCACATATTCTTTATTTATTAATATAGTATAATATCAATGAGTTTTAAATCGTATTTAAATGTTGACTGCGTATTCAGTACAAGGATGGGCAGACATTGTTGTTTACCCAGATATCATCACAGATCCAGAGCCTGGATGCTCACATTCAAATAAAAAGCAATGAAAATCATTAAAGGAAAGAAGGGCAGAGAGAGAGTCTAGATTACTTTTACGCAATGCAGGCAAGAGCTATGTTACAAAACTGGGTAAAATTAAGCCTGAAAGAAAATTGGGTCCACTAACGGACTGTCGCATGAAATGCAATAATCGTATATCTCATGACATAAGAGAATTTATTTTTAAGGAGTACTGGGGTTTGGGTTCGTACGATGAAAGAGCTAAATATACTTAACGCTTTATTAAAATTAATAATAAAAAAATCACATACAATCGGAGGCAAACTAAAACGAGAATATAGCAATACATATAAAATAGTTTATTTTAATGACGATTACAAAATTTGTAAAGGTTGTCTTTTGAAAACTCTTGGTGAGAGTAATCGCTTTCTTCAGACCGTGTGTGAAAAAATTAAAAAGTATGGTCGTGTAACTAAAAGCGAAAGGGGACGTGCTGCCAGTTACAACAAAATCTCTAACGAGCGACTGAAAGAGGTGAAACAGCATATCAATAAATTCCCGGCGTACGAAAGCCATTACTCTCGAGCCTAGACTGCTAAAAAGTACCTTAGCTCTGGCCTTTCCCTCAATTCTATGCATCAGCTTTATTGTAAAGAAAATACCTCGTCTGTAAAACTGTATATGGCAAAGTTTTTAAAGATATGAACCTATAATTTAAGAAACCTAGTATAGATACATGCAATAAATGTAACTTGTTACAAAATAAGCTTCAATATTTACAAGATGCTGAACAAATTGTACTAGTACGGGAGGAACTGAGACTACATCAGGAAAGCTACGAAAGTGCTTACAATGAAAAACGCTAAGATAAGGCTTTGGCTAAAACTAATTCTGATTTTTGTGTTATTGCATTTGATTTGCAACAATGTTTACATACCCCTATGCTAAATACTCAGTCAGCATTTTATAAAAGACAACTATGGGTCTCATCATCATCAGCCTGCCGTAGTCCACTGCTAGATATATGCCTCCCCAATGACACGCCATTGAGCCCGATTTTTGGCTTTTCGTGTCCAGCCGCTGCCAGCCACTTTGCGTATATCGTCACTCCACCTAGCCGGAGGGCGTCCTACACTACGTTTGCCAAGGCGCGGTCTCCACTCTAGAACACGACTACTCCATCGGTTATCGGTTCTGCGACAGATGTGACCAGCCCACCGCCACTTCAACGTGCTAATTCTCTGAGCTATGTCGATTACCTTGGTTCTCTGTCGGATCACTTCATTACGAATTCGATCCTTCAGAGAAACTCCGAGCATAGCCCTCTCCATAGCTCGCTGAGCGACCTTAAATTGGTGGACTAGTCGCACCGTCAGTGTCCACGTCTCGGCACCGTAAGTCATAACCGGTAGGACGCACTCGTTGAAGACTTTTATCTTAAGGCTTTGCGGTAGGGATGACGAAAAGACTCGACGGAGTTTCCTATATGCCGCCCAGCCGAGTTGTATTCTTCTGCAAGCCTCCCTTTTGAAGTTGTTTCTACCCAACTGTAAGGTTTGCCCAAGGTAGACGTACTCGTGAACAACTTCGAGAGAGACCCCATTTAGGATAATCGGTTTCGGAAAGACATGTTCATTGAACATTATCTTGGTTTTATCCAAGTTCATCCGGAGACCGATGCGAGCAGAAGAATCAGCCAGGCTGCTCAGCATATACTGCAAGTCTTGCATGGCTTCAGCCACGATACCGATATCGTCTGCAAATCTCAAGTGTGAGAGGTACTCGCCGTTTATGTTAATACCGCGTCCTATCCAGTGCAGCTTGAACATATCCTCCATTACATTTGTGAACAATTTGGGGGAACATTCCCTTGTCTCACGCCTCGATGCAGGTGGATAGGTTCAGACTGCTGGTTCTGTACTTGGACGGTCATAGTCGCGGCTTCATACAGACCTCTCAGCACTTGGACGTACCGCCAATCGATTTGGCACCGTTGAAAAGACTCCAGAACAGACCAGATTTCGATGGAGTCAAAGGCCTTCTCATAGTCCACAAACGCTGAGCACAGGGGCTGATTATACTCCTCTGTCTTCTGTATAATCTGCCTCACTGTGTGGATGTGGTCTATGGTGCCATATCCTCCTCGAAAACCGGCCTGTTCGGGCGGCTGAAACTCGTCGAGTCTACGCGCGAGACGGTTCGTGATGACCCTGGAAAACAGTTTATAGACGTGGATCAAGAGCGAGATAGGTCGATAGTTCTTCAAAAGAGTTTTGTCTCCCTTTTTGAAGAACAGAATTAAATATGCGTTGGAGCTGCACCAGTATAGGTTTTCCACCTGCCTTTAGCAGCTCCGTCGTAATTCCATCTTCTCTGGGGGCTTTTCCATTTTTAAGCTGCCTCAGGGCCACCACGATTTCGTCTTGGCTGACGTCTGGCAAATCTTCCGTGAAGTGGCGGATTAAAGTGGCTCTTGGATCCTCGGAGTCGGGTTGGGGACGGGACGCTTTTGAAGTGTAGAGGTTGCCGTAGAAGCTCTGAACCTTCGCAAGAATCTGTGGTCAGCTTCGTCAGATGACTTCGACCTAGATGCTGAGTAAAAACTATGGGTCTACAACCTAACAATTCACGATTTTATGTCTGATAACGCATATTGCTACATGTGGCCAGAATGTAGTGGTGGTAGAGGCGCCAATCAAATAGCTTCATGCTTATATGAATTTATCATTGTGAAACTTCCGTTGCTTCACCCAAATGCTAAAACCTTAATCATGTATTCAGATTCATGTTCGGGACAAAACAAAAATTCTATTTTTTGCACAGCTTTATTATTTGCACTAAAAGAATCGCCTCAACTTTTGAACATAGAATACAAATTTCTCGTGCCCGGCCATACACACATGCAAGTTGATAGTGACCATGCGCTCATTGAAAGAGCAAAAAAACGAACTTAAATGAATATTCATCATCGACGTTATTGGTGCCAATTGGTAAGAACTGCATCAACTAGGACTAATAAATTTTCAGTAATTGAAATGGCTGCAACAGATTTTTACGATTTTACCAAGTTTTCTAAAGACAACTTTTTAGTAAAAAAGACTTATTCTACTGGTGAAAAGTTTGTATGGTCGAATGTGAGAGTCATTAAATTCAGTAAAGAAAATTTCCTATTTTTGAATGTAAAGAAAGTTATGAAGGTGATGATTATTCAATGATGTCTTACAACAAAAATAATAAAGACTACCGTTTAGTTAGTATCAATGCTGTGCAAAAATGTTACAATGGACCGATCCCTATAAGTGTTTCAAAGAAAAGGGATTTAATATCACTGTTAGAATACATTGTCCCCGGTGTTGACGATTTTTATCATAATCTCATAACAAATTCAAATTTGCGTGACGTAGGTCCCGACATTATATTTTCTGATAACGAATAGTAGAAGTTGTGCTTTTTTCTTTATAACCCCGCGTTTTCACCAAGGTATAATACATGTATTTAACAAGTTTTTGACAATGTTTTCTTTTCTCATATACATGTATAAAACATGTTGTATACAAAACTATACACATGTATAAAACTTGTTGTACCTTATACAAAACTTGTATGTAACTTGTTGTAGACATGTATAGAAAACTTGTATGTAACTTGTTGTAGACATGTTTACAAAACTTGTATGAAACTTGTTGGTTGAAAACTTGTAGTTGTCTGCATGTTTATGATCTCATGTTTTTGTCGTAGCTTAACTTGTAGAATTCGAGACAAATTCAAGCAGTAGTTTTATTTTAAAAGAAAGAACCTGACTTCGTTTTTAATTTATTTACTTCCCTATTAAACTGGTTCTTGAGGTTCGTTATATTTTATCTACATCTTTAACACTGCCTCCGTGGTCCAGTCGATAGCGTATGTGACTGCTAAATAGAGGCCCCGGGTTCGATTTCCGGGTCGGGCAAAAGTATTACCTACTGGGTTTTTCTGAATTCTCAGTGGCAGCACGGAGTCTGGTAACGGTACGGCAATAGGCTCCCCCCCCCCCCTTATTACGAGGCGACCTTAAAATTCATGGCGAAATGTGGGTGTAATAAGTATTACACCTCTGCCTACCCCTTCAGGGATACAGGCGTGAGTCTATAAATAAAAAATAAAAAACATTAATGTACATTTGCGAAGCAATTGCTGCCAATGCGTCTTTTTTCTTCTGACGATCTTTATATATTTTATTTTTCACATTCCTCAGACATTCTTGTACATGCAAAAGCTCAATGAGTTCTAAAGTTTGTTTTTTTAACCACTCCATTCTTCTTCTTATTTCATTTTCACGAAGTAAAAAGCGCGGTTCGTCCGGTATGTTGAAAACTATTTTTTTTTTATTTCTTTTTAAATACAACTCCCGCATTAGGACTAAATCTTGTGTCGCGGGGGACTTTACAAACATACAACATACGGGCACAATTTATGGATCACACAAAGTTTTGTCTCGTGTGGGAATCGAACCTACAACGCTCAGCGCAATGTCAAGCGATGAGGCGGCCGCTTAAACCACTATACGTATATCTGTATAATCTATGCACTATACGGCAACCGTGCAGTAAAAAAAAAACTTTATCCAACAAGGATGGATAAAGTTTAAAACTTGTCTAATACTTGTATAATACAGAAATTGCAATAAAATAAACAATACTTGTCTAAAACACGACTGTATTTTGTAGGTGAGAACGCTATCAATGTATAAGACATGTTTTAAACTGTAACAGACTTCAGTGTAAACGCAAATGTGTTTTATACTTGTATAGATACTTGTTGGCTACACAGTGTGAACGAAAGAATGTTTGAGACATGCTCAATACATGTCTAAAACAAATAATTATGTTGTCTACAAGTTTTGTATAAAACATGTATTGGACATGTTTCCTGGTGAAAACGAGGGGTAAGGATGTTATATTGTTTTGTGTAACGAGTAGGTGAAGTGCTACAACATAATTATCTGTTGTAAGATTTTTGAGACTGATTTAATACCAGTTAAGACTGATCCGATACTTTGATAATCAAGATTTACGCTCTAGGTTTCAAAGTTATGTTTTTCTTTATAAGGATGTTATATTGTTTTGGATAATGAGGAGTTGAAGTGCTACAACATATCTGTGGTTTGATTTTTTGAGACTGATTTTAATACGAGTTTACTAATTCGATCCGTCCGTGTGGTGACGGATTAAGAATACGAATTGTCACCACCCCATATCATCCCATGGGTGTCGTAAGAGTCGACAGAGGGAGCATATTATGCAGAGAAAAGCACTGTAAGAGAAGGAAATCTTGATGCAAACCCTATACCAACCCGCTTGGCCAGCGTGGTATAGTAGGCCAATTCCTCCTTGCAAAGGAGAGGTCTAGTCCAGTAGTGGACTATTAAAGGCTGATGATGATGAATTCGATAGGTACTCTGAGAATCAACATTAACGATACATAGGTTTAAAAGTTATGTTTTAATATTTAAAGATGTCGTATTGTTTTGTTACTACTTCTAATTCATAAAAAAGTTTAAATTATTGGCTCTATTAAAGGTTTATTATTTAAATGTTAATTTTATTTTATTGTGATATTTACATATGTAGTTTTAACCTTTCTATGACAAAAATGTGTAAAAATATCTGTTACTTGTATCAATAAACACTACGAATTATACAACATGTATCACAATATATTCTAGTTCATATAAATAATCACTTACCAGTTTCGAAAAAAACATTGGTGTTTAAGGGTACAAATGAATATTTTCATAGGATTCTTTAATAAAACAACGAAATAAGGTTGCTGGTAGTTAAAATGATCATATTAGTTTTACGACTTTTTCCTACACTAACTGTTTGCAAGCAAAACATGGCAAAACACAAAACCTTATAACATTTCACACCAAACGATAACTAATGTGTAATTTTTTTTTTTTTTTATACATTTATCTACACAAAAATTAGTCAAGAAAATTATGGTGTATTTATTTTATAACTGCCTATTTTTAGTAATTACTAAAATTTCGTGCAAATTAATGTATTCAAACCTAGGTCCTAATAATCTTTTTCATAGTATCTATACGTAATACATATCATTTTTCATTTTAGAACGTTAGAAAAATAATGAGATTTTTTTAAAATCTTTAACCTTAAATTACTCAAAACTATGGTTTTTCACTTATATCACTTTTCACTGACGGTACAGAAATAAGTAAAGCAAGATATAGGATCGTGACAAATTTGTTCAATTTGAAAGGTTTTTGATTTGCGTACATACGTATTATATGAATATTTGCACAGGCAATCCGAAAGTGCGACAACATTGAATTTATGGTTTTCCGTATCGGTCTAGTAGTTAGTGACTCTACTGGTAGGTATAATCTTTTTTTATGATTAGCACAATTTCTTTCGTGTTTCAGTGTAATTTATCTTTGACATGTTCGTAGATGAAAATCTTCGCCAACGTCCTCGCTGCTCAGGTTGCATCTAAGAATTTTCGACCTCGTATACTACCGTAATTATATTATGTGTGTTAGGTGTATACAGAATATCGTTATTATGATAATTCAATGACTTTCTATTCGTAAGGCCCATTAATTTCTCACCAAACAAGTCTAAAAACAATTTTATTTGTAGTAAAAATTGCCAGTAACCTTAAACGATTCGATAAAAACATTGCAAATGTCGAAGCCGCCTCACTAATTGTAATGGATAACTGATAGCCCACAATTTTAGATTAAATTACTCCATCCAATAGATGGTATTTCAAAAACAATTTCCAAGTTAAACTACGTTACGGCGTCTTCAGAATGTTTCATTTAATATCATAACCTTTTAATTACTATTAAATGACAAAATTGCTATTAGTATTTTAGGTTATTATTTTCACTATTCATGCATTTCTTTTTTTTTTATACAGCTCCCGCAATAGTAATAGATTCTGTGTCGCGGAGGACTTTACAGAAATTCTGTCAAGAAAGTACCGGTAAAAGATCAAAGATCAAAAATTAATTTTATCACCTTCAAAGTATGCTCTTTCAGAAACGATACACATACGCCAACGAATAATCCAATCAACAAAACATTTTTTAAACGCTGTTTCCGGAATTGAGTTCAGCTCTCGCCGCGAATTCTCCTTTATGTCTTATACCGATTGAAAACGGGTGCCACCAAGAGGTAATTTGAGTTTAGGAAAAAGAAAGAAGCCATATCCGGTGAATATGGTGTTTGCTCGATGGTATTTGTTGAGTGTTGGTCAAAAATTCGTTCACAATTATGGCCTAGTGCGAGGCGCATTATCATGGTGCAAAATTCTTTTGGGACTAGCCGAGCGACAACATGTTTCATACCCAAATGATTAGTTAAAATGGTACGGATCGACTCGTGAGATACAGAAAGTTCGGTGGCTATCTCTCTCAAAATTGAATGAGGAGTCTAGTCACTGATTCCTTCACTTTTGCGATGTTAACTTCATTTGCAGACGTTGATGGCCTACCAGAGCCAGGCAAATCTTCCATCACATCTCGATCGCTTTTGAACGCTTTGTACCGGTACTCATGAGCACGAGTTTTTGATAAAGTCGATTCACTGTTAGCCTTCTGTAACATTTTCACTGACTCCGAACACAAAATTCCATTGGTGATGCAAAATTTAAGACAAACTCTTTGTTCGATGATTTTTTTCATTAAGAAATTCGCAATACACACTAGATATGATATAACTTAAAACAGCAATGTATTTAATAGAAATAACAGATGCAACTTAAACTCCGTGGCAAAATGAAAAACAGTTGTGCAAATCTAACAACAACAAAAAACAAAAAAATATATTTGGAACCATAAACAAATAATCCATTCCCGATACTTTTTTGACTAACTGTACTATCAACGGTCACAATGAACACCCACACTCAAAACGACAATTTGTTGATCACACAAACTTATTGTCTCGCGTGGGCATCGAACCCATAACACTCAGCGCAGTGTAAGGCGGCCGCATAAACCGTCAACTTCTCTGTTGTTATATTATTCTTTTATTTATAAATTCAGTTTTTTTTCCAACAAGCAATATACTTTTCAGAATGCTAAAACTGTATTGCTCGTTTGCAAAAAGAATACTATTATACTAGTTTCAGTCCACAGTGAAATGCTGTAAAAATAAAGCTGTTCACTTTCGCAAACAGCCGTAAAATCGATTTTGATGTCCTTTGTGGCTTAAACCTATTGAGGTTTAAGCCACAAAGGACATCAAAATCGATTTTACGGCGAGAGCATGTTATCCTGCTATTTTCAATCTTTAATCAGGTAATTTACAATACTCAAAGCTTACCTTGATATTCAAATAGAAGCTCCTATGTTCGTTACAAGTACCAAAAACCTAAATACCATTGCAAATTGATGCTACGAATGTTCATTGCAATTTAAAACGAGTCTTGTCCAGACTTGTCTTAGTGCCAGTTTCATAAATTGCTCCGTTAAGGCCATTTGACACTTCAATTGGTGTTAACTCACAAAGACATAGGTCAAAGCAATAAAAGCTTACGGTTAGATAATCTCCGTAATAACTACCACCTTGCCGTTGAATGTTAATGTTAATTAGTACTTTTTACGTTACAGAATTGCTATTATTAAGTTTAAAATAAAATTATTCCTTAGCGTTTAATTTTTACGTTATACCAAGGTACGTAAGTTAATTTATATTATTTGTATTATTCAACAGGATGCTATATTGAAATATAGTTGACATGTTTTCAATTTAACACATTTTTTTTCTTTGCATATTCTACCTTTCAAAAATTAGGCACCATGAGTTCGAATCTTTAACTTTCAACGTTAAGAGGATCACTGACAAGCTGCCATAAGGCACCAGCTGTCTATCAAGACAAAAGACTCGAAATTAGACACCGGGGTACTATGTAAATCTCTTGGATTTCAACCTAAATAACGCTAGAATGATAAATTATGATCTCTTACACCATAACATAGCCATAGCCATTGCGTTATCAATACTGTTGATTTTAAAAATAAACAATATCTTTAAAGAATAAGAGCTTTATTAATGTAGAACATTGAAATAAGCGCTGTGTATACATATGTGCAAACAGCTACAGCGAAAATTAATCGACCGATTTGTTAGCCGCCGCAGTGAAGTTCAGTGTTCGGTAACACTACGCCTCCATCCGATGCCTTTATTCTCATAGCAGTGAACGTGTTTACCACTGAATGCATGTTTTAAATCACTTACTTCATTACGTGTGTTATATTAAACTAGACTAGACGATGCCCGCAGTTACGACCGCACATTATTCTTTAAATGAACCAGTTCTGCTCGACCTTGTCGAAATATCGGGAAATCCCTTCTTAGTGCACCCCTGCCCTTGCTATGGAATATACATGCCAAATTTTGGCTTGTTGGTAAAAAGTCCCAATTGTTTGAGTTGTGCAATGTCTGTCAATCAGTCCGTAACGCAGAATTGTGTATACATAGGAGACACTTATTAGGAACAGAATAAAAACAGACGTAGTTTCCAAGCTGTCTAGCTACCCTTTCATAATCTAACATGCCCAGAGCCTATGCTCTTTGCACAATTCTGTCTAAGAATTAGGACGGGATGGCACGGTGAGAATAGCGATTTTTCTGTCAAAGAGATCATTAATAGAGTCCGGATGAAAGCAAAAGGAAGACAAAGCTGATATTGCTGATTGCTGATATATTTGATAGTCATTAATTATTGAAATATTTTGTTACGTATGTACAAAAATATAAATATTACATTTATCTATCACAGAAGTATTTTGATCACGGTTGAACTTTACTTACATTATCCGCGTTGTTAAATTGGATAACAACTTATAAAGGTAAAGTCTGATAAAACTCTTTCGCAAGATCGAACGTTCACCTAAAGATATCCAAGCTTTTCCAAGTAAATTTTAATTAGAAAAGTTGAGCAATTAGCTGCTTTGCTACCTTAACCAGCTAGCTGGTATTCGAGCCGGATAAATTGGAATTGTTTAATTTGCTATCTCTGCATTGTACAACCGTGTCGTTAATCTTTGTCGTCCGGATGTGCTAATGAATTAAAAAAAAACACTTTAGAGTCAAACCTTCTATTGCAGGCCAGTATGTAGTAAACGTATTGTAGTCTTTTGTTTATTTATGCGAACAATTGCCTTTGACTACTTGAATCTCTTGCGTTTTCCTTATTTTATTCTTGTTGTCTAAATGCTTCTTGTAGAAAATTATTCGATAGGTACTTAAATTTAAACATAAATCAAACTAAAACCGAAGACATAAAGTATCTCATTAAATACAAAACATTGTCTTTAAAACTTTTCTAAAATAATAAATGATTAAAAAAGCGAATCTGTCGCAAAATATTTTAAAATAAACTTTGACTTATAACGACATTAAAAGTAAAAAATATCATTATTTTAAAATACTTGTTGACCTATACTCTGTAAACAAAACAAAACTGGTACCTAGGTTTTAAAAAGAGCACACTTTGAACAAAATACTTTCAGGTTATTGTTAAAATTAATAATATTTTATTAATTTTAATTTTAAAAGGTTAACCACGTTTTCGATTCCATTGAAATAAACTTTTTAAATGATAAAATTGTGGAGGTAGTTGTATTGAATTCTGATTCAAATTTAAAATTGCTTAGATTAAATAATTCTGTGTACTTTACTCTCAGGGAGCTCGACTTGGAACCTGTAAATCATATATCAACATAACGTGCGTGATCAAGATCGACACCACATATCAACGACATCATATATCAACGCAAAATGCGTCATACTCGTGAACGGGTGCTACTTGCGATGACTGGTCGATGGCGGTCTTATGGGCTGGTATAATTTTTTATTTATATTTAACTTCATCTTTTCCATCATGATTCTGAACATTTGCGCGGATTGCCTGCATTGTTAGGTGCATAATGTAAGTGGATGCTCCTGTTTCACCATGTCTATGTTCAGGAGGCTAACTAAATGAACATCAAAATTTAACTTGATTATGCTTGAGTATCATGTAAAGTAAATATATACAAGTAACATAGAAGGAATAACAGTTGCAGCACCTTACAAAAGTTTAATTGTTATGTATTATTAAAAACCTGGCGATGAAAAAGAGTGACCGTGAGTTTTATTGCCCGTTCTTTCTCATAGTTCTACGCCCTTGCTTTGCAAACGTGGCAGTAAATGTAAATGTAGAAGCATACAGTAATAAT
The DNA here is from genome assembly GCA_944739405.2 of Euclidia mi. Taxonomy (NCBI): domain Eukaryota; kingdom Metazoa; phylum Arthropoda; class Insecta; order Lepidoptera; family Erebidae; genus Euclidia; species Euclidia mi. The sequence continues at coordinate 32,448,962 of OX123185.2, read as the reverse complement.
GTTTAAATTTGAAGTTCATAAGTGTCACTTTGTGGTCTAAATGAATAAAGGATTTTGAGTCGGAGTTTGAACGATATTTTTTAAGGTTATATGTCAATTTAAGACCCGTGACCACAAGGTAGGATTCACTGCATTACCGAATAAAACACAGTAACTCTGCAATATTGATTCAACTACTTAATATTTGACTTATTAAGAACAGCATAATACCTACTACTCATCAGCGTCTTCTTTCTTAGACGGTATTAAAAAGGCGAGTGAATGAGCATCTAAAGTCGCAAAATCTCTTTAAAGAGAGACTCCGAGGTCAGTTCAATTAAACTATACAAAGGAATAATCATACGTGTTCGCTATAAAAAGCGCGGTTACGTCATGGCGCTCTGGTTTCAAAGAATGCGCTAGTATTTTGGAGGGTATTTGAATTTTTGGCGTTGATGTCGACTGCAAAGTAGTTGTCTGCAGATGGTAGAGGCTTTTGGATGACGTTTACATAATTGAAAATATCCCGATCGCGGGTTAATGCTGGCTTGTTTTGCAGTACTCACTATCTTTATCTGGTAAGTACTCAAAGGGACCGATGACTTGATTGATTGTCAACCATGATATAATCAGTTACATTCAGCACGGAAGATTACATTGATACTATAATTGAAATTATTTTATTTATAATACTTACGAAGCTAGGAAAACTCCTTTAAAATACATTGCCCAGAAATTTACTTCTAAGAATCGACAGAAGACAATTGGTAAATAATTTCCGGTGTATTCGCTTATTTATCGACATTTCCATAGCAAACTATTAATTGAAATTGCGAATAGCTTGTTACCTTAACAATCGTTGGTTATTGACGGAGGAAAATTAAAGTGGCGTTTAAAAGGTTTCAACGATATTCGGCATCGCGTGATACCTGAATGTAACGAAGTGTCTATTAAGGTAAGCGTGGAAGAGTCATTAACAGTTTTAGTTATTTTCAAAGTTCCTTACATAATAGCTACTCACATGCTATGGAATATAAAACCCTTGAGAAGTTTTTTTTAAATGGTTAACTGATAGTATCACACGGGATACATTTAGAAATTACTACACGGGTTCCTTTTGTTATAAATATTTTTACACTTGAAGAACAAAAATTGCCCAGCAGACAAGAATCTTATAATCGTTTTCATTTCCATTCGGCGATGCAATACGTCACATCGACACATCGAGAAGGAAATACACATTAATAGCAAATACACAGTACTGCAATCTCACAATTTAGATAAAATATAATAATGTTATTGTCCAACAATTATATAAAACATTTTGACATAGTAATCAATAGAATATTTTGAACTGGTTTGTTAGTAACTGCGCATTATAAGTGCTTATTGCTACAATAAACATTAACCCTTAGTACTTGTTATCACCTTGTCAGGGAAGCAAATAAGTTTCAGTCAACCACATATAATGTAATACTGGTTAAGCGCTGGCTAAAGCTTTTACAAGTAATTTAAACGTACAATGACGAAAGACACAGCACATTAAGAATAGTTATACTTATATGACGTGTCTATATTTGCACCTTTTTTTAATAATATTGCATTATATAATCTTTACATTGCGTTAGTTTAAAACTCTTTAATAACTATTCATGACTGAAAAATATTGATTTATTGCTAATCTAAATAAATAGTGATGATGTTCATTGTTCGTTTCATAGAATCATATCATTTATTTGTCACAATATAACTTAATCAAATTAATTGAGTCCTGTGTAGTTTATTTCAATGATACGCACCGTAAATTTTAACCAAATCCAAGATTCAAAAAATTATTGTACTAATTTACGTGTTTCGGGAAAATATTCGATTGTTTTAGCAAAAAACTAAATATGCCATAATATACAGAATACCTTTATTTAACTAATAAATATCTCGTGTTATCGAACTCATTCAAAACGGCATGACCGATTTAATAATCTTTTTGCGCACATTTGGTAGTTCTAAGCGTCTGAGAATAAGTTACAGGCTAATTCTTGATTTATCTTTTATTTTTAATAGCGTCCAGTACGAGTACTTATGTGGTCATTAGAAGAGTATAGGTGTTACTGTAAAAACCCGAAGGACAGTAAATCTTAAGATTTACCAGCATGAGTTGGTAAATGTCCGAGTTTTTTAAGAAAACACTAAATTGACGAAGCCCTGCTTCACAGGGCTCCTATTTTTGGGTTAAGGGTCACAAGAGAACCTAACATAACCTAATCACTTGAGTTACAGTGTCACCTAACCTTACGGGCTTTTAAACATATATACGATAATTCTAATATTTGACACATTGTGCATAAAAAAGACAAATTTCCAAATATGCTACGCTAGGTTATTTTGTGAACCTTAACCCAAAAATAGGAATCCTGCGAAGCAGGGCACCGTCAACCTAGTTTTGTTTATATTTAAAAATTCGGACATTTACCTACTCATGCTGGTACATCTAAGGATTTACTGGTAAATCTTAAGATTTACCGTACTTCTAGCTTTTACAGTAACATATGCATAAAAAGGAATCATCGATAAACTTCACGTTTTTACCAGTCAACCTTTGATTAGACTCATATTAATGTCAAGCTCTAGAAGATTATCTTCTAGAGCTTGACATTAATATGAGTGATTGTGATCGATGATTCCTTAACATAGTCTCTTAATACTCCATCGAAAAACAACATTAAAAATATTTTTTACAAATGAAGATACTGTAATTCTCTTGGTATCCATTAATTTTCAGTAATCCATAGTAATTAGTTATCTAAACGTCGTCGCTCCGCCGAATTCTGCGATTACTTGAGATTAATTTGGCAATTTGCGGATTTGGGCATGGAATTTTCACTTGATAAAGGAATCTGAAGAAAAATGGCCATCAGGCTATCAAATAAAATTTTAATCAACAGGTAAAATAATCCTTTACAAACAGCACAATGTTTACAAATGTTAGCATATAATGGAAACGTTTAAAATCAGAAAGGAATAAGTTATGTGTAAAATTTGTAAATAGTATAGTTTTATTATTATAGTTTTATTTAAATAACTAGCTTTTGCCCACGGCTTTGCGCGCGTAGAATTCGGGATAACACAAAGCAACTTTCTGTCCCAAGTTGTGTGAAGGCACTCCTGATTATTCTAAAGATTCTGTAACTCGGTCAGTATCCATGACATTATCTACCGAAAAGTACCTACTTAATAACATCACCTTTCATACAGTAAAATATCAAAGAGATGTTCCAATACAGTCTTGTCCAATTTATCTCTATAAACACTTTCACATTTATAATATTTGTAGAGATAATCGTTTCAGCCGTTTATATTTGCGAACAATGTAATCACAGTGCATATTAAGACAATATGTATATTGTGACAGTACTGACAGATATACGTAGGAAACAATTATTACAGCGCATGCGTTCTTACTTCCAAGAGGTAAATTTGTGCCATACAAACTTCTACCCTCCCTACAATCCCTCCCAGTTTAATTTTTGCATCTTATGGTAGCCTAATGTCCATGTCCATGGTCCTATATATCTCTATATTAAATTTTAACAAAATCGGTTTAGCTGTTTTATCGTGAAAACGGAACATACATTCATACATACACACTTTCGAATTTATAATATTAGTAAGGACACGCTTTAGCATATTATGGATGCAGTCTGCACCTATACTATAATTACAGTGGCATTTAGAATATTTCACATATGTTGAATCTTATAACTATGTAATTGATGTACATTGTGTTGGTGTTCATTATAAATAAATAAATAAGTTAGATTATTGGACCGTTTGGATTTTGTCACCCCCTGCTGGGGTTTTAATTTCTATAAATCCTTTCTTAGTGCGCCCTTACAATCCCCTTCTTCTTCGTATCAATGGTTCATATTAAATTATCTGTTCCCAAAACTTGGTTGCGGTGACGGCATTGTCTGAGGCCACTTTACAATCCCCAAGAATCATAATCGCAAAGAGGTGTAAGAAAATCGGGTGCGCTGTCTATGCTGCAAGTCTCGTTTCTTACCCTTGGCATATTTTTTATTGATAAAGGTAATAATAATAATGTCATATTTACTCAACCTACTAATAACTAACTATACGTAATTATGATTTCCATTTCTTCTCGCTTGTGTGATTTCACAGTAAGTCAATTTCAAAGCGCTATCTTATTTATCATATTGTTGACAGTTCCATAATCAAAGACTTGTTTAACGAATACATGTGTTTGTACTCTTATGTGTATTATTTATACTCCGAATATATTACCATATTTGAAGTCGTGTATATTTACACGACTTCCAAAATATTCTATATCAAAGACACTCCTCTACTTAAAACAAACGACATCATTCCATATCAGAAACATTAATATAAAACAGCAGTTACCTTTATATTATTATAGGCCTTCTATCGAAAAGTAGTTATTCATTAATCCTGACTTCTGTTCGAATTAATTTAATTATAGATTATTCACAAAAATCAATCACCTATCTAAGTAAAATTAAGCTTTTACTAAAAAGAAAACACCTGACTCTATAACCTCCATGTTTTTAAATTAAAAATTCATGGAGTAATTCTTATGATATGATTTTTGCCACACAAATGCTGTCCCAATTTTAATATTCGGTTTTCTTTTCCTATCAGTTTTGCGATATTTTTGTTGGTAATTTAGATGCTTGGTAATCTATTAAATCTTTCAAACTACAACTTTCAACGCTCATTTCTTATCATGTAGGTCATCGTTGATAAGTAAGTTGGTCTTTATTGTTGGGTACGGGTCAAGGATCGGGGAATAAAGCCTTCATTATTTTACCAGTACATTCTAGTTTGCCAGTTAATTGTTCGGTTTCGCAGAAAAATAAATAAATAATAGACAAGGTATACTACGTTTTGTAGTGATTATTAAATAAGCTATTGTTCTTGTATGAATTGTTGTTATAACCAGAAATCATAGTTTATTTGTATTACCATAATGTTCATTGGTTGTGGTCATTAGATATCCCTACTCGAATTAATACCTTCTTTGTTGGGTCATTGTAGATGATAGTACCAGAATGAGTGTTTGTTATGTATCAATTCGTCTCCTAACTGAATATAAAGTCACATAGTGTCTGAAAGTAAAATAACTCCCGCATCTGTCGCCTACGCTGGCACGCCCATGTCTTACGACAACCGGTATATTACGTAGGGAATAAATATCTAGTCATGCCACCGCCACCGGGCCCCCTGTAAACAGGGTAGACCTTAACGTCGTAAAAATTGATATGCGTGCCAATCGACATACCACCAGAGATGCCGAAAACCGGCAAACCAAAAGTCAAACAGGGCGAAGTGGAGAAGGTTAAGCGGAAAGGACCCTCGGTTCCAAATCCGCAGTCTTGGGGCGCAACCGAGATAGATAGGATGGTAATGAGCGGCTGAAAGTAAAGAATCTTTTCCCGCTTTTTGTTAGAGTAAATGGGTAATTTTCCTCTGCGTTTGTGGTTGAAGGAGAAGGCGACGATGATAAACATAAAGATGCTTGAGTGACGGGCATTAATAGAAAGTATGCGTGCTAGCAAGTACTGTAGTGATTCAACATCATCAACACCAGCCCTATATATTTTACTGTCACACTGCTGGGCACGGGCCTCTTCTCACTATAAGAAGGATAAGACCATAGTCCACCACGCTGGCCAAGTGCGGGTTGGCAGACTTCACATGTCGTTCGAAAACATTATGGATAACTCTCAGACATACAGGTTTCCTCACGATGTTTTCCTTCACCGTTAAGCAAGCGATCATTAACAATTTAATACACACTTAACTTCGAAAAATCATTGGTGTGCACCGTGAATTTAAAACCGAGACCCTCTGCGTAGCAGTCTGACAGTCTCTGCACTAGGCTATCACTGCATCAAGTAATTGAATATTAAATAATGAAATGCCATTTGTTATATCATCATCATCAGCCTGCAAGAGTCCACTGCTGGATATAGGCCTCTCCAATGGCACGCCACTGAGCCCGATTTGTAATATATTTTTTATAAATCTAACAATTTCTAAATATAAAGATTATGGCTAAAAGAAAATTCCTACAAGAAACCATTTAAATATTAGGTATTTTTTATACCATGTACCTATATGTTGCGGTGCCATGTATATGATACAAAAGCTAGAAAAGGTAAAAGTGGCGCCCATAGGTGAAAAGGTAAAAGGGAGTCGATTGGCGTGGTATGGACATGTTATGCGGAGAGATGATATGTACGTAGGTAAAAAGGGATTAATATGCATTTAGAAGGACGAAAAGGGAGAGGACGGCCAAGGAAAAGATGGATGGATTGTGTGAGGATAAATTTGAAAGAGAAAGGGGTAAACGATCGAATGACTGGTGACAGAGAAGTCTGGAAGCGAAGGACATACTGCACCGATCCCAAATAAATTGGGACCAGGGCAAGACAAGGATGATGATACAAAAGCTAGAAAAGGTAGAAGAGCCTAGCTGATTTCAGCATAAATGGGTCCTTTCGACCGAGGAAGTACCTGCTACCCTCTCACAGAAAATTGACGTAAAGTAACAATACCTACATATATTGTTACGTTTCGTTCGGTGAGTGAGAGTGCCGGAGGCCGTATCCCCTATTCCTTCTCCTTTATGCCACTCCTCCTCCCATGCCGTTTCCTAACCCAAAGGGCGGCAACACACTTGTGTCTTCTCTGGTGTTGCTTGTGTCGAAGGGCGACAGTAATTGTTTACCATTAGGCGATTCGTCTGCTCGTTTGCCGCTTATGACATAAAAAACATAAATTTCTTCAAAATGTCATTTTCATTAGCTTTCATTAAATTTTGTTGTTATTGATAACAACCAAAATAATTGCTTAATTTAGTCACACATATCATCTATACTGTTGCTTAGAGTAAAAAACGTCCTCCTCTACCCAACGTAGCGAAGGCGTTATGTAAATAAGCGCTGACGGTAAATTTATTTATCTTCATTTCGTAGTACGTAGCACGTTGTTTAGTTTTGTCTTATGAAGCTATTTTAGGGGCGCCGTAGCTTTGTGCCTCGGTGCCTAATTCATTATAATTATGTCCTCGTTCTCTGTTCTTGGAGAATAGAGACAGTGTATGAACACCTTATTTTTGTACCTTTGCTGTTAATTTGTATGTTTGTTTGTTTTGATACGTGAATTGCATTTCCACATGAAGATATTTTGAATTTTGCAGTATTTCCGTAGACATTTGAGAGGGTGGGTATTATTTCATATTACGATGTTATAGTGCCTTTAATAGATATAAATAAAATATTTAACAAACACACTAAAGCAGAATTCTATACAGCTGAGCCCTTAAAAACTTCGAAATAATGTTCATAAAGAACATCCAGCCAACAATCTCTGAAACGCTAATTGGCTGGAAGAGGATAGACACGAAGAGCCGAAAATCAAGCTCAGTAGTGTGTCGTTAGAGGGACCTTTATCCAGCACTGAACTGCGACAAGCCGATAATAATGATGATGAAGAAGTTTTTATCCCGTATGAGGATGGCACGCACAACACTCTCCAAACTACTCCAAAGTATTAAACAGCGTGAGAGCCACTTAATTATTTTTGAAATCCTTACAGTCATTATCAAGACTGCACCATTTACGCTTGTTACTGAAGTATATTGCTTACACTTATCACTGCAAAACGTTCTAAGTACCTTAACGATTATAACACGTTAAAGAGATAAGTGCGTTTAGACTTTTCATTTATAATGATTAGTTTTTACGCCACTCTTTAGTCAAGATATATAACTAAATAACTTAGCAGCACTGAGGCACTGAAATAAAATAATATTACGATACAAGATACTTGTGTAAGGACGAAATATTTACCCTGGCAAGAAAATAAACAGTTTGTAAATACATTGTGCTTGCGAGATATTGTAGTGCAGCATAGTGCTAGTTTAACGTGTATGTACTACGGTACATATTTTTCTTTTTTTTTAATTTCTGCCGCACAAATTGACTCCATGCTGCTTGATGTTAAGCAGTCAGTGAAGTCCTATAGTGATGGCCATCATCCCAGTAGCCAGCATGGCATTATGGCATGATGGCCCTCACCTTGACGGCCTTGAGAAAAGCTTTTTCACGCCCCGTTTAAAGGACCCAGGTTAATAAGTGGAGGGAAACACGTGGGCTGGTAAAGAGTTCCACATCTTAAGGGTACGGCAGAGATAAGAGGCGCCGAACCATTTGGTGCGTGACGGTATGTGTTCTACCGTGTAAAAGTGGCACCTTAACCCAGCACGTGACGTTCGGGATAGGAAAGGAGAGGGTGGGATTAGTTGAAAGAGCTCTTCGGAGCACTCACCGTGATAAATGCGATAGAAGACAGCCATTGAGGCCACGTCTCTGCGTAATTGCAGTGACTCAAGAGTCTTAGTGACCTCTGGATCCCCAATGATACGGACAGCACGCCGCTGCAACCTATCGAGGGCGTCCAATAAGTACTGAGCGGAGCCATTCCAAAGGTGAGAGCAGTATTCCACGCAGGAGCGAACCTGGGTCTTGTATATCAGACACAACTGCTCCGGCGCGAAAAACCTCCTCACCTTGTTCAGGTCTCCGAGTTTCCGAGATGTGGATTTGATGACACCCTCGATATAGTTTTTCTGGTTGAGATTTCTACGTATGTCCATACCCAGGATATTGAGGCTGTCTTAAATCGGTAGTGGAGTGTCCAGAAGAGAGGAATGGGGAAGGAATGGAGAAACCTTCGCTGAGAATGCGCACACCTGTGTTTTATTGGCGTTGAACTCGACCAGGTTCTCATTACACCAATGCGAGATGCAATTCAGAACCCAGTCAAGCTCAGCAACAAGTGTTCGCCTATACTGCCCTCAGAAGCCAAAAAGCGTCATCTCAAAAATTGAGATTCGAGAAAAATCATGTTTTAGTTTTTTGATTTCGCGTCAACTTAGTAAAGTAGTTTTAAAATTATTCATTCATAATATTAGATACTCATACCCATATTTCTTATTGATGTTTAAAAAAAAGGCAAAGTTTGTTTTTTTAACTCATTTTTGAGATACCGCTATTGAGCTTCGAATAATATGTTTATTAATATAAGTTACCGCTTTTAGTTATAGTGTGTTCATAGGAATTTTCATACAAATGTTTTTCTATACATTTTTGCTAAAAATGCATGTAAATGAAAATAAAACACGAAAAAAGTGCATTTGGAAATAATTTTAATAAACTTAAGATTAACATGGAAGAAGAAAAGAAGATGAAGATCGCGGGAGGCGGTTGGATGCGGGCGGCTCAAGACCGGTCTGTGTGGAGAACCTTGGGGGAGGCCTATGTCCAGCAGTGGACGTCGTTTGGCTGATATGATGAAGATTAACATAATTACAAAATTTTAAATTTTGAAAATAGGCATCTATGTCATAAATCACTCAGAAGTAGGTAGCTCCCTCCAGAATTACAGTCTATTGCCTGGTATTATATTTTGAAAGGATGTCAAAATATTGTTCTTCTTGGCTTGCGAAATTCCGTTAAGCATAGTTTTCTTCTTTGGAGGAGGAAGACAGCATTCGTTTTTAACAAAATAGGTACCTACAAACAAATAGTACTTACTAGCTGACCCAGTGAACTTCGTATTGCCTTTTCAAGAGTTTTTATTTACCTAATTCCCTTTTTCCAAGCCCCTTTTCAAAAGTTACCATTGACTTAGCGCTTAATCTCTTATCATTTCAGAGTCTATAAATGATGAACAAACAAACATAGATTTTTATATAATATTGAATTCCCCATTCCTTAAAATAACGGAGACGATATCCATATAGACTTAAAAAAAAATCCCGTTCGCCATCTTTGATTTCCTATCCGCCATCTTTGATCACGAAATAGAAGTTGTATTTGGATTCACCATCCCTTAAATCATCAAAGACGATACCCATATTGATTTTTTAAATTTTTCCCATCCGCAATCTTTGATTTCCCATCCACCATCTTGAATCACGAAATAGATGTTGTATTTGGATTGCCCATCCCTTTTAACACTGGAGACGATACCCATATTAATTAAAAAAAAAACCATCCGCCAGCTTTGATCACAAAATAGATGGTGTTTTTGAATTCCCCATTCCTTAAAATATCGGAGACGATACCCATATCGACTTTAAAAAAATCCCGTCCGACATCTTTGATTTCCTATCCGCCATCTTTGATTTTCTATCCGCCGCAATTATAAGAAATTTTCTAAGCGATTCCACCGTAAGTCGGCCATTGTGTTTTAAAAATAATGATATACCTCTCAGCTCCTTAGTAATATCGTATAAATTTGAGATATGCAATATTTTCTTAGTAGGTTTTAGGTGGTTTCTGGTTGAGATAGCGCCATGTAACTTCATTTAACCTGTAGGGAATTTGTTATGCTATCAGATGCAACGAAAATCAGAAATTTGTACTTTTTTGAGATACCGCTTTTTGGCTTATGAGGGCAGTATACTCCTCAGTATCGGCTTGCTTAGCAACAGGGTGTCCGAGATATCACCCATGTACAGTACTGTCATCTGCATAGCAATGTATGCCCCCAAAAGTGAGCATATCATTGATATGCAGAAGAAAAAGCGTGGGCGATAACACGGACCCCTGAGGCACACCAGCATTCACCTGAAGAAACTTCGATGACTCACCGTTACAAAGGACTCATATACGACGCTCATGCAGGAAGCTGGCAACCCAGTTGCACAATAGAGGTGGCAAGCCGTAGGCTGGAACCTTGGAAAGAAGCGCACGATGCCAGACTCTATCGAAGGCTTTGGAGATGTCGAGACTAATAGCCAACGACTCCCCATGCCTGTCCATCGCCTCACCCCAAAGGTGAGTGACATACGCTAGAAGATCACCCGTTGATCGTTTCGGTCTAAAGCCATACTGACGATCACTGATGAGAGAGTGATCTTCTAGGTAGCAAACGAGTTGGTTGTTGATTAATCATAATAAACACCTTACAGAGGATAAGGGTGATAGCAATGAGTCGATAGTTGCCCGGATCAGAACGATCCCCTTTTTTGGGAATCGGTTGTACGTTCGCCTCTTTCCAAGCCTGCGGCACTACGCCAGAGGCATATGATAGGTGATACAGGCGTGTAAGTATTGGAGACAACTCGGCTGCGCATTTCCTAAGCACAACCGCTGAAATTCCGTCAGGTCTACTGGCTTTCCGGACATCGAGAAATCGCAGTTTTGCGCAAACATCGCATTGCCTGATTTTAATATCAGGCATGGAGTGGCCGCAGTAGGGAATCAAAGGCGGCTGCGCACTACGATCATCGATTCGGGAGTTGGCCGCAAAGAGATTGACAAGCAGGTCAGTCTTTTGCGGCCCATGGGCCAGTGATTCATCAGGGCATCGCAACGGCGGCAGTGAAGGCTGACAGAAATTAGATTGCACGACTTTGGCCAATCGCCAGTATCCTCGGCTACCCGTGGGGTGCGGCAAGAGTTCTTGACCAAACCGTGCAATGCGCTGGGCATCCGCTCTTATGTATATCCTATTGCAGAGCTTGGTGGCTCTATTATAGGCTGCCTTGATGAGATGGACATTCGGATCGCGACGAGACCGAGCCCTGATCCAAGCGCGGTAAGCCGTCTGTATTTGTTTAACAGCATCGGCGCACTCGCGATCGAACCAGGGCCGTACTCCGCTGCTGCTGAAGACGTCAGTGGATGGAATATAATATTCCATACCCAACATGATTTCTCCAGCAACAGCAGACGCACTCTCCGACAGATCCCTCCCACCAAAGCAGCGTTGAGACCACGGGATGGACGCATAATAGTCTCGCAGGCCATCTCAATCCGCTGACGTGTAGTGCCACAAGCGTCGCTTTGCCTTCACTGGTTGTGGAGGTGAAGCTAATGGCACTGTAGTGCGAACCAGACAGTGACATAAAGACATAAAGACATAAAGACATATTTATTTCTGCATTTTGGTTGTTTACAACACTTATACATGTCAATACCCTATTCTAGATGAAGCCGGCTTTTCCTAGCTAAATGACTTCTTGAGAAGAAAGGCCGAAACAAACTCAGAGTCATTGTTTTTTTTTTGTCACTTCAATTTCTTTAGTCTTTTCTTCATCTTTTAAAGTCCAGACAAAAAAGGGTTTAGTATGCAAGTACAATGCAGGAAATTATCTGACGCTTTTGACTGACTCGGCCCACTGATGGCCCGCATTCAACAGCAATCGTACGGCTCAACCTTAATTGAGGGAGCCAGCACGATCTGTATCACTATGCCTCCACGCCATCAGAAGGTGTATGCATAAGCATGTCAGCCTAAGCCATCAGACAGGTTGCCACAACTATTTGTTTATATGTTTAATAATGCCCACATCGTACTCACAACTTTACATGCTAATACACAGTAAAATACATGTTGCAAACAATAAGTAAAAATAATAAAAATTTAAACAATAAAATGTCATATATTTAAAATGTCGGAAAATATTATTAAATGTCAGAAAAATATTATTGAATGTCAATTTATGAATAATAATATATTACTTAAGTAATTTTAAATGTCAAAAGAAAATAAATAAAATAACAATGTCAAATCAAACAATGTCAAAACAAAATAAATAAAATTACAAATGTCAAATTAAAAATGTCAAATTGTAAAAATATAAGTATTACAAATGTAAATAAAAATATCATGTCACTAATTTCAAAATGTCAAAATTCATAATTTTTTAACTCAATTCCAGGCATTTTTGTCTGCTAAATAATCTTTAACTGTGTAATAAGCTTTTGAACACAAGCTCTGTTTAATAAATACTTTGAATTTATTAATACTTAGTTCCTGAATATTGCCTGGAATTTTGTTGTAAAAACGTATGCTTTGACACTTGTATGAGTTACTTATTTTTTGTAGTCTAGTTGAAGGTAGAACAAGTTTGTTTTTATTTCGTGTGTTTAAATTATGAATGTCGCTGAATTTAGAAAACATATTTATATTTTTCCTGACATATAACAAGTTCTCATAAATGTATTGAGATGCGACAGTCATTATCTTAATTTCTTTAAATTTTTCCCTCAGTGAATGCCTTGAACCAAGACTGTATATTGCACGAATAGCCCGCTTCTGCAGTACAAACACAGTTTGAATGTCAGCTGCGTTGCCCCATAATAAAATGCCATATGTCATTATGCTGTGGAAATAACTAAAATATACTAATCTGGCTGTATCTATATCAGTTAACTGACGAATTTTGTAAACCGCGTATGCTGCAGAGCTAAGTCTATTCGACAACTGACCTATATGTGGGCCCCACTGTAGCTTAGAATCTAAGGTTATGCCTAAGAATACGGTGTTATCTATAAGATCCAACTCTTCTCCATTCAAACATATGTTAGGTTTAACTTGTTTTACATTCGGTCTTGAAAATCGTATACATTTTGTTTTTCTTTCATTTAACAGTAAATTGTTAGCTGTAAACCATTTAACTACTTTAGAGAGAGCGTTATTTACATCGTCATTATTTGATTGTTGTCGTCTTAGTTTAAAAATAAGTATAGTGGTCGGAGGAACCCAAAGGGGCTTGTACCGTCACACTGTACTGGGCCGGGTTAGTCGTCAGCACAAGGTCTAACAACGAGGGCGCTTGACTCTATATATCTGGTATCCTGGAGCATAGAACATACTGTTACTTCACGTCGATCTTCTGTGGGAGGGTGGTACTGCCCCGGTCGAGCCGGCCCATTCGTGCTGTAAACAGCGTGGCCCTACCACCTGCAAAAACCAGTGTACAAAAACCAGTATTGCAGGCAAATAGACTGCTACGAACACGATCGTGAGTTAAAATCCACGGCGCGCACCACTGACTCCCTCATCTGCACCTTCTCTTTATCCTACGCCAAAGGGCTTGTGTTCCTGTGGTGTTGCTCTTGTCCATAGGTGGCGGTAATCGCTTACCATCGGCGATCCAACCTTTGCCGCTTATTACATAAAAAAACTTGCTAAGTGGCGCAGAAAAACATCACTGCATCGTGAGGAACTCCGCCTGTCTGCGAGTTCTGCGTAATATTCTCGAAAGACATTTGAGACAGTCTGCCAACCTTACTTGGTAGGAATCTTAAGTAAATACGTGTTATCGTGGCCTTCCTATGAATACTTAAATAGACTATTGTATAAGACTGTATTTATTAACTCTATACGTATACATTTGTGACTTGAATTACTCATGATATTATATGCAGAGTAGAAAACAATAGAAGTCTAATTATCGTTGTGATTTAACACAATATGAACCAAGTGAGTGACAAAGGATACAAAATGAATTTACATACCTTGTTACTTTCATGCTTCAACTGTTAAAAACATAAAAAGAAAATCTTGCAGCATGTTATAAAAAATACATTTTGATTTTACGCTGAATATTGTTACAGATAGAAATTTTATAAGCTTATCTTAGATAATAAGCTCTGTCGAATTAGATGAGACATGTAGAAATCTTTAAAATAAAATCTTGACTCTATGATATAAAATCTTTATAGAGCTACTAAAAGAGATGGTAGGTATCTGAGATTTATTTTTGTTTTAAAGGTGAATATCTAAATTTCTGGCAAGCAAATGGGATGTATGTTACTCCCCCAAACAGGTTTTTTGGAGTCTACCTGCTGAAATCTTTGTGATATCAATGTCCCCATACACATATTTAGTCGCGACACCATCATATAAGTAACTAAAGATCGAATTGAAGGTTCAAGCGAACTTTAAAATTAATGGTTTCAGATATATGTATGTAAATATTATGACATGAAATAAAGTTCACCTATATTTTTGACCTACTACAAAAATGCCTTTGAAGAATAAATAAATATTGAGCAACTTTTCTCGCCCACCTCTTTCTAACTGCAATAAATGTATTTGTTTTCATATCCATCTTTGTCACACCACACATCCATCTCAACATTCCTATTTGAGCTATATTCGGTTTTTATTCATCATCTTCACGGGTCAACATTCTGATCAAATACAGATAATGGAATGGATATAACGATCTCAACAAAGTTAATGATCAATTTGGTATATTTATTTTAATTCTTTATTTATTTACAGGCATATGTAGAACTTATTGAACTAAATTTACCTGGTTAACAAATAAAATTTATTTAATATAACGTTGAAATCAACCGAACTGTTACTCAAGTATCATGATGATAATATTGCTACACCCGATGAAGGTTCTGAATTATTTCTGGGACTTCTACGACGTATAATAATATATGTAAGCTGGAAATGCTGAGTTTAAGATGACGAGAATTGGGAAATAATTTATATTTCTTTTATATTAAACCTAACCAGAAAACAGCCAACAGATCTGTTGGCTTGTACATAAAAACTCCACTCGTGTAAATCGAATTGAAGCCAAATAAAGTCGGGGCATTAAAGTTTAAAGCATGAATTAGGGGTGCGGCGTAGAAATATCTTCACATGTGCATCCGTTTTCAAATATCCGAATTGATGATTCTCTAGAGGCAGACATGAGTAAATTATGAATTATTTCAAATGAAAAAGACAGTATATGAACCTTTGATACAAAATACTTAATCATAATAAACAAATATAAAAGGGGTAGTCCAATTTACTTGTTCGTGGCATTCATCCACCCACAATACTTCAGTAAATCTGTGATCATGGCACGTGGAATGGTGCCGAAATATCGAAATATACTCGAAGCAGGGTACGTGGTATATAACAATATAATAAAAAAATACGGGAAAGATCACCAAAGTTATTTATTTATGTTTCTACCGGTATTAAATTATGTACGTGATGGAAATCAAAACATTTACAACACGTTTTAATACCAGTTTACCGTTTATATTTTCTAAGTACAAAATTAAATTTAAAAAACGTTCCTTGTATGTACAAACCAATTACTTCTTCTTTTAATTCTATAAATAATGAAGATCAGCTAAGAAGATAAAAACGGGATAAAAATATTAAGGATACTAAAAAGATATTCGGTAGAAAACAGTAGTAAAATTGTGTTATTTCGACAGAAGGCTCCTTAAAAATTATTGTAAGGGGATCTTTTATCATTCCACGGAATTTAAGACGACTGTAAAATTAATCCAAATTGTATTTTGTAGACACGTTTAATTCGACTAAGTGTTATATTTTTGTTACGCTAATAAAGGTAGACATTTGGTTTATGATAATAATTTGTTTAATGGAGAATTAACTGAATAATTTGTTATTGTTTGGATAGGAATTATAAATAAAATCTAATTTTACTTTTCGGAAAAAGGATCTGCGTCGGTAAATATTTTAAAATAAATTTGTATAGAAACTTTTTCAAGAAATACTTAAATCACGAAAAAAAATCCTAAAATAATGCCAGGGTAAGCAGGCGTTCGCTTTAGAACTTTTGTGTTATAGAATTTTTCTTTTTAATTTTTAAGTAGAAAATAGTTTAGGCATATTTTATTATTTAAAAAAAAGCCTACCTAAGCGGGATAGCGAGATATATTGTTCTGTTTTGGTTATGTCGAGAGGTTGAATTTTTCACGGCTGTGTTTGTCCCAGGTCAAGCTTACACTTTATGATAAAGGAAAATGTTAAAAGGGGATTTCCACAAACAGCTTTACGCTTTAGACAAACTCATAACTACTTAATATAGTAAAATCCCCGCTGTGAGTAGCACTTTTAATTGCTTCGTATATATTAAAAGTTGTAGTAACAGTTCAAATCAGTGTAACTTTTACAAGTCATATTTAAATTCAGGAACGCCTCTTTATCGATTACCATCTCATATGTAAGAATATTATTTAAATGGGTAATAGTTAAGACCATTTAATTAACTGCCTAAGTCATTGAAATATCTCTAACCCTTTGGATTACGCACGCCAGATAGCAGTCGCTCAGTGGAAAATTTTGTTAGATTTGGTAAGACTAGAAAGCACTACAAGACGAAATGCTCGGATGCGAACGGGACGATGCTAGATGCATGATAGTGACGATAATTTTACTAATTTAACAGCCATCCAAAGGAATAGTATATTCCATTCTTTACACCACTTTCAGAATATTTGTTGATATTTACTCTCTATAACAACTAACATAGTTACTCGTGATAGCTGGGTTTTTGTGTTTTTCAAGCCCCAATATATATAACTTTGTGTATGAGTATCGGGCATATGCACCCCTCCATAAACCAGATGGTGATGAACGCGCTTAACCTCGGGAAAAACTTTTATCAAGTTCCTAAGTAGGTAAACAACAAAAAGATACTAAGTTTGTTAATTAATAAGTAAGTACTTAATTTATATTTTGTTTATTTTCTTACGTCTACTCTTGTTGAAAGTTAATGTTTGAGTTTAAGCTGATTGAGGGGTCCTGAGTTCAATTTCTGGATTGAGAATGTCAGTAAAGCGTAAAATAAAACGAACGACGAATACATTACATAGAACCTAAAATAAATAATAATAATAATGAGGCACCATAATTTCAGATGTTTTGTGTTGTTTTCGTTGCGTTCTTCTTTAATTTTAGAAATACATTTTTACCAAGGTCTGTGAGATGAATGAGCTTCTATGATTTTTTATTTTTAGCTACTAGTTTGAATCTATCTTGTCAATGGATATTCCCGACAATTACGAAAGATGACTAAGTGTTGCCTAGTTCTACTTTTGGATTGAGAATGTCAGTAGTAGAAGGTAAATTGCTGTTACTTGATGCTTTTATTATACAAATGCCGAAACAATAGGACGCAAAATCATCAGTTCAGAACTCTTTTGAGTTATTATTTTCAGGAACATGTTTTTACCACGGTGTAAAAGGTGTCTCTATAATATATGTACATAATATGTACCAACGTAGCGTAGTATGAAGTAGCAGTATCATGTCCGCTTAAAGATTAGATAGATTAGGAAACGCCAATGAAAATTCACAACAATTACGGCATAACACGTGATTTGCATTTAGTGGACAAGAAAAATTCGAATAGATTGAAAAACATAGCAGCCCCAACAAATAGTCTATCTATTGTTGAGGAAGCATAAAGAATTTTATCGTGCAAACGAAGCGTTACAGAAGTTATTCATTCAAAAATTGTTACTTGGAGAAAAGCAGGCCGCTTTTGTAAAACATTTGTCATTTTAATCACCCACGGCTGCCGTCTGCGGTAATAAAATTATTTCACAGTAAACAATTTGAAAATTAAATTTTAAAGACTTTTCACTTGGGGTAATGGCCTGTTTTTAAGTAGGGACGATACTCAATGAGTAAATCTTGAAAATTTTCCGCCAACTAGTAGTCGGATAAGAGGAATGTTGTCTAAAAGTACAAAATAAGAACAAAATTTATGTACTTATCATTGTGTGCACGTTTGAAATAGAAATATTTTTTTTTGACCAAATGGGGGCGCACCATCGTTGCGTCGCGGTGGAGCCGCAGAGGAAGAGGAGATGCGGTGTTGCGTTGCCATCCTCCCTATCCTCTGCGGCCGCTGGGTGTTTTGGCGGCGGAGCCCAACACCTTCATCCGCCGCCAAGGGGGTTTCGTTCGGGGCCCGCCTGACCATCTGGCGGGCCAATACCCGTCGAGGGGTAGTGAGGAATGCTTCTGTGAAACCCTACCCTCCGACACATGGGTACATGAGGAGCACGGGTTGGTTTTTAGTCAGTAAGAGTCTGACAGTCCCCTTCGTCCTTCCCCTCAGGGCGGAGGGACTCCATAAGGATTTTTTAACACGACAATAAAAAAGAAAAAAAAAAAGATACTTGATTGCACATTTATTTAAAAAATGCCTGCCAACTTTTTATAAATATTTTGGTTTGATTATTTGTAGATACTTAATTGCACATTTATTTAAAAACATACCTTCCAACTTTTTATAAATATTTCAGCTGTTTCCATTAAATTACTAAAGTAAGTCTCTCTTCAATATTAGACGATATTTATACTAACAGCATTGTCGTTTTGTCCGGAATAAACTACAATATAAATACGTATCACGGCTAGAAATTGCCCATCTCTATTGCCGCGTAATAAAATGTTGAAAACACAAAACCTCACTTAATTTCGCTCCCCAATCCATTTTACCTGCTAACGTGAAAATATATTTAAGGTTAGGGTTGGTACCATTCGCTGGATATATCAATACAGCACTTTATTTTAAATCTAAAACTATAAAATGGAATCAAACGTTACAAATTGATTTTCCTGAAAATATATAAATTTAATAATTATGATAATAATTAATGGATGAAAGCGCGCGCCTTTTGATTTTTCTCTTAATAATTTTGAGTCACTTATGTGTTGCTTATGCTATAATTATAGAATAGTTTTAAAAAATATTACAGTACAGTTTTTTTATAATTTTTAGGTCTTGTATATAAAAGTTCAAAATATTTTAAAAAAGAATGAGACGCGTTAAGCAACAATTTCTAGCGTTTAGATATATTTAAATCAATTCAGGCGTATATTATAAACAGACATCCAATATAAGCTGACAACCCTGCTCTTAGTCGAAGTCATCTAATACAAATCCTTATTTATTACCTATTTCTATCTGTAGCACCACAACCATATCGAAATCGCAAATGATTCAAAGGGTTTCACAAATTGCAAGGAAAGCACCATTACTATACTAGCCGATCCCAGGCGGACGCCATGAAAACAAATTTTACTCCTCTTTCGCCACATTAGAGATAAAATATCCCTTCTTATACTTACGCAGTGGAAACTGGCTATATGTATACGTTTTCTTTTAACTGGGTCAAAAAAATCTGAAAATAATTTCAATTTTATTTTAAAGAACAGGAAGTAACATTATTTATTAAAATGAGCTAATTATTTCAAGGCAATATTTTAAGCTGCCTCCTACATTGTTGTTTCTTTGTTAACAAAAGAACGTACACCAAAGTCTATTCTTTGTTAAATTACTGTATAAAAAATTCAAAAGAAATAAAATGTTATAAAAAAGTAGCATTTTTATTATTCCGTTTAAGGTTATTTTTGAGTAATGAATAATCATCTCCCAATGAAAAAGGTAGAAATCTTTAAATTCTCAAGTTCCTTAGTTGCACCTCAAATTCCTTAATAATTTTACAACATCGAACTCTCAATGGGGTCAACAAAAAATTAGGGTGATACTTTGACAACTGAGCATAGAATGGAGTCCAAGGAATTAAGCTGTGCTATTTCCGTGCGCATTGGAAGAATTTCATCCGACAGAAGACAGATTGGCAAGCAAAATACACGGTTTCGTTTACCTTGGATCTATAAAAAGAAAATCGTTTTAAGTGACAATCGAAATGGCTTTGAAAAACTGTGAAAAATTTATTGTACGTTTGACTGCACAGATAGCGTAGTGATTAAGTGGCCGTCCCCTCACCTGACACTACGCAAAATTTTGTGGGTTCAATTCCCACAAGAGACAACATTTTGTGTGATCCATAAATTGTAGTTCCTCGCCTGCGTGTTAATTGTGTCCGTTGATTGTATGTTGATCTATTACCAGTGCGGGTGTTGTAAAAATGATGCAACAATTTGCTTTGCTGGTGGATAGATTCTTGACACACAATGCTTCTTTGACCTCTTACATTATGATTGCTATATTTTAATTTGAAATATATAATTATAACTAGCTGACTCGGCGAACTCCGTATCGCCTTTTTAAGGTCTTTTTTCTCATTCCGTTTTTTTTCCAACCATCTGCATCCATCCATCAGGGCTTAAGAAATTTACCAAAAAAAAAAAGTTAGTATATATTTAGATTGGACCACCCTTATGACTTAGGGGTTTGAAAAATAGATTACGATCAATACTCAGACTAAAAGAATATACATATAAAATTTCATGCAAATCGGTCCAGCCGTTTCAAAGGAGTATTGTGACTAACACTGTGACTAACACAAACGATTTTTTTTTATCCAGTTTGCACCTGTCGTGGACAACTGATCTAGTGATATGATTCAACTACTAATACGGCTATTAAAAATAGGGGTTAGTGTTAAAAGGGGTTAAATTAAGGGTTGTTTGTATTATTATCATAAAAAATTATGCCGAAAAAACAAAAATAGTGCTTGGGTTTGACCATCCTTATAACTTAGGTGTTTGAAAAATAGCTTACGACCGATTTTCAGATCTACCAAATATATAGAAATTTCATACAAATCGGTACAACGGTTTCGGAGGAATATTGTATCACTAACACTGTGAAATTGCTGAATTGTTTCCCTAACGCTGTGAAACAATTTTTCTCGACTCCAGTATGTGTCTGGCCCGTTTGACTGATCTAGTGACATGATTAACTTACTAAGATAATGGCAAATAAAAATAGGAGTTGGGGTTAAAACGGTGAAAACTAAGTGTTGTTTGTATTTCCAATGCCATATCATAAGGAAAGAGAAATAAATAAAATGTCATAAAAAATAATAAATTAAAATGCGTGTACTTATTACGCGCCTGAGAAGTTACACTTCTTTGGCATCAAAATATTCACTTTTTATTTTTTATCAAAAAAAAAATCATTCTAGTTGTTCATTAATTTTTATGAACATTTATTATTTATTCAATTTCATACTCTTCTTCTCTTCTTTAATTTAAGAGCCTAGCTCTTGTCGGTGCAGCTCCTTCCATTTCTTCCTATCGAGTGCCAATTCCTGAACTTCCTTATACGTCACAACCTTCACCTTCTCTTTAATTTGACTGAGATATAACTATACCTCGGACGACCCCTCCTCCTCTTTCCTTCAACCTTCCCTTCCACGATGTTTTTAATGTACTCGTCGTGACGTATAAGGTGTCCCATCATTTTCCTTCTCCTGTTCTCAATGCTATTTGGTTCGGCGATACACCGAAACCGTAGGTTCTAGGCGATTTGGAGAAGGAAAATGGACTGTATTAGGGCGAGTCCTGCTCGCCTAGAAAGGATAAGGGAAGAGGATGTAGGATTGGAATGGGAGAGAAGATTGTGAGTGGGTATAGGATATTCCAAGGATGGGGGTCGACAACATGATCATGTCGCGGCAGACAAGGATGTTTGTAGTTATAAGGTTCATCCGAATTGGACAGACGACCCCCAACGCGTATGACGCCGTGTTCATCGAGAAACGGCTTGAGTCTAAGGATAGCGGGAGAACAAGGTACATTGTCCTTTAAATTTTGAATGTCGTTACTAAAATGAACAGCCTGTACAGCTCGTAGTAACTTACATTCTGCGAATTTGATATCAGTACTTGATACAAAAGTCTCATTAGGTAGGTGCCTAAGAAACCTATAGACATAAACGATGGCGCGGAGTAACTTTGACCACGAAGACATGCGTAGTGCGAGTGCATAGATGGGAGACTCCGCAACCTCAGCAATCACGGGATAAGAAACAGACTTCCGTTCGGGTACATCTTCGTCTTCTGCACTGTGGTCAAAGGGTTGCATGGGCCATTCTGACGGATCATGGGAGATCCAAGAAGGTCCACGACGCCACAATGGATGATGCAGAAGATTAAGTGGAGTGACACCACGAGACAAGCAATCTGCGGGGTTCTCAATACCCACGACGTGATTGAAACAAGTAGCAGGAACCAGTTCAATCAGTTTGCTAACGCGGTTGGCGACAAAAGTCTGCCAGCGATGAGGAGAAGAATGAATCCAAGCGAGCACTACTTTGGAGTCGGAAAATGCGTATATTTTATTAATGGGGTAGTGGGGCAAAACTGTGTCTTGAACCTTGCGGAGCAACTGAGACAGCAGAAGGGCCACACACAACTCCAGTCTCGCAACTGAAATGGTTTTAACAGGCGAGACCTTAGACTTGGCACAAACTAACTGCACCGAGTAGTTAGAACCAATGCGGACTTGCAGATATACGACTCCGCCGTAAACACGCTCGCTGGCGTCAGCGAAACCTATTAAGTTGATGGTACATCCATCTACCAACCCAAGATGACGCGGAATAGTAACTTGATTGAGCGCGGTAAGCTCAATACAAAACTGGCCCCAAGCGGCGACAATATGGTCAGGGGGTGTTTCATCCCACTCACACTTTGATAGCCAAAGCTCTTTGATCAAGAGCTTGGCGTACAAAATTGTGGGAGCCACAAAACTCATTATGTCCCATAGTTGAGCCACTGTGGACAGCATAGTGCGTTTGGTGCACTTATCATCTGGTGGTGAGACGTCAAACCGAAAACTATCGCAGGATTTGTCCCAGCGTAAACCGAGAACCTTATGCGGTACAGACTTCTCAAACTCAATGTCTGGAGAAGCTTTATGAGAATCTGGTATGCGTGCGAGAACCTCCTTAGAGTTGCTTGTCCATTTGACAAGATCAAACTGGCCTCGCTTGAAAAGTTGAATAAGCTCTTCACAAAGCGAAATTGCTAGCGGAGCGGATATGACACTACAGGCAATGTCATCCATGTACAAAGCGGAAGTGGCAACAGCCGCTGCGGCGGGAAAGTGATCGCCTTCATCAGCGATCAACTGGCGAACAACTCGTAACGCGTGATATGGGCTAGACTTGAGTCCAAAACAAACACGATTGAACTGATACACAGATAAAGGTTCTTTCTTGTCAAAACGATAAAAGATCCGTTGAAATCTACGGTCAGGTTCGCGAACGCCGATATTGAGAAACATTTGGCGGCAATCAGCTGACAGAGCGATTTGGAAAAGACGAAACTTTATTATGATGTTAAATAAATCACCCTGTAGATTGGGGCCGGCATGCAAAATGTAATTAATCGACTGACCCGATGTAGTCTTACAACTAGCGTCTAAAACCACACGAAGTTTGGTAGAGGTTTTATCTTCGCAAACTACGCCGTGATGCAAAATCAAAAAATCAAAATCAAAATCTTTTATTCAAAATTGGCTGGTAAACAGCTCTTTCTGAACGTTAAATTTTACAATAGACAGTCCCCTAAAAAGCCCAACCCTTCACTGCTTCCTATGTGTTTTCGCTAGGAAGAAGAAGCAGCGCAACAAACTCCCTAGCAACACAGTACTGTCTGCGTATTTAAATATGAAGTTATACATTATAATAAAAAAATTATAATATCACATTTCAGTTAACATGATAGCTATCACACAACCTATTGCCATTTATTTAGTTACGTACCTTCTACTTAAGACTTGAAAATTGAGAATAATGACTAACACTTAGCCTCCAAAACAAAATGACAAGTAGGGTGTAACCGCACACATGTCAAATATCATGTTGTTATGTAATCACTGCTCAGTCAAATCACGTTACAATGCATTAATTAGGTAGGTACCAAAACAATTGGAACAAATTGCAAATAAACTCATAAATCAGCAAGTCAAAAGCTGTATCCTGTCCAGTAGATCGACCAGTCACCACAGGCAGCACCCGTTCACGAGTATAACGCAATGATCAGCCATCACCCTCCTCAACCATACTAGAGGGAAGTGGGTGACCCGACCACCGACGCTACCGCCTGCAGTGACAGTACAGTGAGCATGACGAACCTACTTTCCAAGACAAGCCATTCGACCTTACATTAGACTAAAATAAATCTATCCGACATTATTAACGCACTATAATATATCTAAAAGATCAGAACGTCAACAAATAAACTCATAATTGAATTAAAAAATGTCAAAGTGAATATAAAAATTAAATGTCAAATAAAATAATGACGCAAACAAATATACATGTCAAACAGAGAAACTTATGTCAAAAATAAAGTTAATCAAAATTCAAACATATGTCAAACAGTATGTATATAAAAACAATTAAATATAAAGCTGTACACAACAACTGGAACAGTAAGTATTGAACTTGTCTACCAAGCATTCTTGTCCTTGAAATAATCATCTATTGAGTAATATGCTTTTTTTAACAAACAAGTTTTAACTTCAGTTTTAAAGGAATTTAAAGGAAACTGACAAAAATGAGTTGGTAATTTATTATACATTCGTACACCTAGCCCCATGAATGTATTATGTAACCGAAGATGAGGCACGCACAATTTATGTTTATTTCTAGTGTTTATATTATGGACATCACTATTTTTACTATACGACTCAATATTTTGTTTAATGTACATTAAATTGGCAAATATATATTGGGAAGGTACAGTCAGGATTTCAATTTCTTTAAATCGATCCCTAAGTGACACCCTCGGCCCTAACTGATAAATAGCACGGACTGCCCTTTTTTGCAAAATAAATACACTGTCAATATCTGCAGCTTTTCCCCATAGAAGAATACTATAGGACATAATACTATGAAAGTATCTAAAATAAACTAGACGAGCCGTATCGACGTCGGTTAACTGTCTAATTTTTCTAATAGCGTATGCAGCCGAGCTAAGTTTCCCAGTAAGAGCCAATATGTGTGCTCCCCATTGCAATTTATTATCTACTGTTATACCTAAGAAAACAGTGTTATTTACTGGTTCTATAATCTCCTCGTTAAGTGCTAAGTTAGGTCCCAGATATTCTTTACGTTTCACAATACAAATTTAACACATTTAGTTTTCTTAGAATTTAAAACTAAGTTATTAGCTGTAAACCAGTGTGTGACTTTAGTTAGCGCTCGATTTACTTCGTCAAAGTTTTCCTTATTTCTATCAACCTTGAAAATTAAAGATGTACCATCTGCAAAAAGAACAACGTCACACAAGTTATTCATGTAATTAGGCAAATCATTTATATAAGTTAAGAACAAAAAGGGTCCCAGAATGGACCCCTGGGGAACACCTAATTGCACTGGTAACCCGGAGGAATGAGCTCCATTTACATCTACGTGTTGTACTCTACCTTTCAGATAAGAAATAATGACTCCAAGTGCCAAATCTCTGATACCGTAATGTTTCAGTTTGCGTAAAAGTGTATCATGATTTACGCAATCAAAAGCCTTAGAAAGGTCACAGAAGATACCTATAGCATTTTGCGACTGTTCCCAAGCATTGTACACATGCTTAAGTAAAGCTACTCCTGCATCAGTCGTAGATCGACCCTTAGTAAATCCGTACTGTTCAGTATGTAGGAGGCTGTTAAGATTAAAATATTGTAGTAATTGCTTAAGTAGGAGTTTTTCAAAAAAAATTACTGAACACTGGTGACACTGAAATGGGTCTGTAGTTACCAATAATAGCTTTGCTGCCAGATTTAAAAAGTGGAATAATTTTGCTGTATTTCATAAGATCTGGGAAAGTTCCTGAATTAAGGCAGTGGTTGAATACTACAGTTAAATACGGAGCTACTAGGTCAATAATTGTTTGCAAAACTGTTACAGAGATGCCCCATAAGTCACCTGTCTTTTTAGGCTTAAGAGACTTGAAGGTATTTAAAATGTCAGTTGAATTAATAGGCTGAAATCTAAAAGTACAAGTTTTTTCTGGCATATTATTAATCAAATATGTTGCAGCTACACTAGAAGAAGCATCTAAACCCTTCGTAACGGATAACGGTATGTGCGAAAAAGTAATTATTAAATTCTTGAGCTACATCTTCATCTTCGCGTACAATTTTAGTGTCAAACTTCAATTCAAACTTATTGTTATTAATTCTAATTTTGCCAGTTTGTTCGTTAATAACTTTCCAAGTAGTTTTAACTTTGTTATCCGATTGCTTTATTTTGTTACTCAAAAAACATGGATTTTGCTATAAAACAGACTTTCTTAAATAATTTTGAATATTTTTTAACGTATTCAATAAACTGTGGATTAAAATTGTAGGATTTTACAGCATATAATTCATATAATTTAGCTCTACTCACATGTATACCAGTAGTGGCCCACTCATTAAATCTTTTATTGCTACCTATTTCTACAGTTTTTTCTTTTAATATATTTTTGAAAGCGTCCTTGACAACTGTAAAAAGCGACTCATATAAAACATCGGGGTTGGTGTATTTTAAAATTGAGGAGTTCACACTGGATAGTATTTTGTTTTTGAACGAATTACAACGAGCGTTTGTGATAGGTCTGCAGGTAATTGTGACGAGATCTTGCTGGAGTAACTAACAAACTTGGCTAAGTGTCCACAGTGATCAGACGAGAGCTCGTCAAAGATTACAGTGCTTGACGCAGTAACATCACTAAAAATATTATCTAGACAAGTTGAAGAAGTAGCGGTTACTCTAGTTGGTTCAAAAAATAAATAGTTTAAATTAAAAGATTTAAATAAATTTATCAATCTTCCACTTAAAGGCGATACTTCCAATAAATTGACATTAAAGTCGCCACATACTACTATTTTTTTACTATTACATTTTATACGCTGTAAAACGTCTTCCATAGTCAGTTCAAAAATATTAAAGTCACCTGTGGGGGGGCGGTATACGCAAATTATAACAAAATAATCAAGTTCAATACATGATAGTTCAACACTGCGCTCCACAGAAAGTTTAACTAAGTCATTACGTTCTTTACACTTTAGAGTATTATGAACCAAAATTAACGAGCCACCATGTATAGCTTCCTTACTTGTGAATGCACTTTTAACAACACAATTACAATTTTACTAATTGTAATTATTTAACAAAACTAATTCATTACATTTTTCCAGTGTTCAGTTATGCACATGATATGAACATTTCTAAAGTCTAAAAATAAATCTAACTCTAACTCTTTGCCTCAAAGGCCCTGAATGTTCTGATGTACAACATTCAAAAAGTGTGGCCTGCCAGTTGTCTCAACTTGTAGTTTAAATTACAGGTTGATTCAATACACTGATTAGTAGAAATACTAATGTCTGTAACTGCAGTAGTTACACTATGTGTATATAAAACACAGTAAATATTATATGCTAATAACTTAGCAATCTGTCGCTTAAAACTAAAAGAAAGATACATAATATCTTTAGTCAAAATAAAATTTCTAACAAAGATGTTAGTATCAAAATAACTTAAATACTTTTGGCAAGATGACTGGGTTATACAATTGTACATTAAGAAATTCAAGTTGCGGGATATGATATGAGGGCAGAGAGTTGCCCTCGTTGTTTACAACTACACTCAAAAAACCTTTATCTATGTAGTCACGAATGACGTCATTATAGGCGCTGCGTAACTTAAGTGATGCATCAAGTTTACGTTCCAAACAATGGAAACGTCTGAGCGCAGCAGCGTACGAGTCGCCTAACGAATAAGGGTCACCACAGAATGGCAACGCCACAACGTATCTGTCACTGTCGTCACGAGCAGTGGTAGCGCGGAAATGTTCTTCACACTCGAGATCTTTACGGCTCATCGAGGGCAGTGCGGTAACCTCTTCCAGCTCCTAAAATCGCTTGAGAAGAGAATCAATATTGTTTTCTTGAAGAACAGAACAACAGCAAGACGTAACGTATTGAGAAGTATGTAATGTAGGTACGGTACCCACAATCACATACCCAAATACCGTCTCAATAGCGGGCGGTAAGTTATTTTGCTCACTACGTACTACTTTAGTTAGTAGCAAGTGCGGGAATATTGCGGCTCCGATCAAAACATCAATGTCTGCCGGATTCGCAAACTCCGAGTCTGCCAGCGGCAATGACTCGAGGTGTGTGAGAAACGATACGTCCACATTAGCGTTTGGCAATGTGTCCGTAATACGCTCCACGATAAGCAAAGAAATGTTAAAATTAATGTCCCTATCAAAACGCGAATGTATTTTAATATCTACGGAACCCTTGCAATGTTTTTCTGATCCGCCTATCCCTTGGACTATTGAGTTCGTATTTTTAAAGTTATTCCATAATCCGAGGCGTTTGAACAACTCTAACGTTATTAAATTGGTCTGAGACGCGCTATCTAGCAGACAACGTACCATGTGCGGCGACCCATTAACATCATATACGATAACTTGCGCTGTCGCTAACAGAACAGTCTTAGACGCCATACATCGCGGCTCAGCACTGCTCTGATCACTACAAGCGCGCGAAGGCCGTCCGCGCGTGCGTGCCGCCCGCGCAATGGATGTCGTACACAACGATACTTCGCCCTGAGGCGTGGAGGGGGAAGTCACCGTGGCCTGCACCTGCGACGTAAGTGTGTCAAGGTTAGCGGCTTGGCTTGACAACGAGCTATCTTTATCGAAATGTAGCAATTAATGATGTTTTTTATTGCATAAGCGACACTTTGTCTTACTAAAACAATTACTTGTTTTATGTTTTATGCTTAAGCAATTAATGCAAGCTTTGTTATCTTTTACGCACTTGAAACGAGCATTTGGATTCAGATTATCGAAGCGGGACACTTGTATAAGTGGTCGTGCACTATATTACTGCACAGACACTTCTGTGAATTAATTTCATTAGATTCCGAGCATGTTACGTAAGATTGTGGATGAGGGACCGAGTTATTATTACTATTTCGCGATTTATTCGACCTTTGTTTGTTGCTGTTAGTGTTAGACGGGCCAGGTGAACCAGACTGCGTATTATGAAATATTCGACACTGATCTTTGATGAACGAAATAAAACTATCTAGTGTAGGTATTTTATTATTGCGTTCCGTCATCTCGAATGCGCGAATTGTATCAGTGTCAAATTTTTTTAAAGCGAGTTGAAGCAACATAAAGTCGTAAAGATCTTCTAATTTTAAGTTCCTAAGAGAATTAACCGCGGTTACGAAGTTATCTATAAACAGCTGGAAATTCGAGACAGATGCGGCACCGGACAGTTTAAGATTTAAAGCTTGGTCAAAGTAGGTAGACGCTAGGACGCGCGTGTCTTGATATCTGTCAAGTAGTGACTGAAATATGACCTGATAATTCTCAGCACTGGGTGTGACACCTGCAAATACGGACTGGACCTTCGGTGACAGTTTACCTATTAAATAGTACAACCTGTCGGCATCTGTCAGAGAACCATTGTCGTGCACTGTAGACTTAAAACTCGCATAGAATAACGGCCAATTTCATATATCTCCGTCAAACGACATAATCTCGATTGGCGGTAATCTCGGTTTGCGGGCAACGGGCTCTGCTGAACATTTACCCTCCAATTGCGATTGTATACGCTTAATAATACAATAAAGATCTTCGAATGAGGTGTACGCCTGATAGTTCGGTTTTTCATCAGGATTGATAGAAAGTAATCTTGCGTTATAATCGTCTAACAACTTATGAAAATCTGTTCGAATACTATCTACTGTCATACAATAACTGAGAAATGCTTCGCTATTACTTTCAGAAATAGAGGCGGTTTTTGAACGCTCGTATATGTTTTGAATGCGCTCAAATAAAATATTGCGTTTTGCTTCTAAGATTGTCATCTCTTTATCTTCCGACACGCGTGACTTCTTTTGTTGTGACATGCTTACGTAAGTATAAGCTAATGAGACCAAACAAAATAAGAATATCTAATGTACCTATTATTTTACCTAAGTAGGCTAAGTAGGCAACACTTTAGAGCTGTGGAATTAAAAGTTGCTCGAAATATGAGATTTACAAGACAACTATGATAGTTCAAGAAATAATAATTGAGTAAGTAGGTAGCTACATAATAGTTCACCTACTGATGCGGGCGGAAACAACCATGTGACGGTTATGTGAAAATATTAGGAGTATAGCTAGGTGCTATAACTGCCTAGGTATAGCGATAAAACGTATAAAAATGTAAATGAATCCGACTCGTATGGATCAAAATAATGGTTCGGCGATATACCGAAACCGTAGGTTCTAGGCGATTTGGAGAAGGAAAATGGACTGTATTAGGGCAAGTTCTGCTCGCCTAGGATAAGGGAAGAGGATGTAGGATTGGAATGGGAGAAATGATTGTGAGTGGGTATAGGATATTCCAAGGATGGGGGCCTGTTTGAAATAGAATTAGTTTTATTATAAGTCAAATCGATTAGATCGATTGAGTAACATTTTGTTTAGTCTATTGAAAATTTCTGACAATGGTCACACTGAACTGTCACTTCCGTTGCCGCCTTGAAAAATTAACACGCCGTTTGCACTCTCGCGTGCCTTGTACCTAATTAATAAATTGATCGCCCTTTGAATTAACGCGAATTGAATTAACTTGCAAATACTATAAACTGCCGCCTTTGGTTTGCCCGGCAAAAGTTGAGTCGAACATTGACATTTGCAAAACTGAATTGTGAATCCTGTGAACTTGCATCATGCATTGAAGACGCTGCGTTGGAGTCTGGTAAAGTAAAGATAATTCACTTGCTAATATTGGCCAATTTTAGTCTCGTGTGTGCTAACTTGCCTCCAGGACTCCACTCAAGAACATCACCAGGAGATATTTGGTAAGACATTTGTTTAATTCTTAGCGCCAAGAAACTTGGTCCATGTGTTTAGATCCTTTGCCTTGGGCTAAGACTGGATGAATTAATCGCTTCCACTGATCTCTGTTAAAAAAAATACCCATTCTTAGCCCGAATTCTAGACAGAGGGCACTTACCTTGTACGGCAATCTTCTTCGTCTCAGAAGGGCAGTCTCCTGGTGGTTTCGGGATGAAGCTGCTTGATTCACTTCACTACACAAATCACTTACACTTGCGAGCGGTTCCGTATAAGCGGTAATAATTATAGCGGGAGCGGCGCGGAGCGGTACGGTATGGCCGACACGTATTTAGCGAATACAATGTTCTTGAAAGTTCTGGACTGTCACTCGCGTCAACGATCGCCGCGACCAATCCGCGAGTGGCGTGCCCCTTCTTGGGAATGGGATAGAGAGGGATAGAAACAAAAGGCATCGCTCGCATAGACCAAGCATCGACCAACCATTGACGTTGATGGGATTAGTTTCGATGGAAAGGTAGATGGCGCTACCACTATTCAATAGTTGTCTTAAGAACTTTAGATGCATGAGTTATAAAGCTAAGGGTTCTATGTTCTTCACATTTCTGAGTAGAGTTATCAATTTACTTTGGCAATAGTCGGTAGGTAATTTTCCTGATCGGTAAATTTGTGCAGTTATTTCAAACAGTTCAGTTATTGCAAGCTCATTAGAATTTCTTAGTAACTCTATGGGAATTGTATCTATACCGGGGGCTTTATTATTTTGTAGTGAGTTCAGCGCTGCATCAAATTCACTCCTCAAAATTTCCGGTCCCAGATTGTCATGATCTACTTCATGCTGTAGTTCTATATCGTTATGACATAGCCCATCACCCTTATAAATTTCTGCAATATACCTTTTCCATCGTTGCAAAATTTCTCTATTGTCAAAAATAAGATGACCACCTTCATCCTGAATTACTGTACTTTGTCTCTTCTTGCTTCTACCCAGTTTCTTTATGATTCTGTAAGCTTTGTCTGATTGTCCTTTCTTAATGTGGTGCCCAATTTTCTTACACTGTTCTTCCATATCTATTTGTCTGAGTTCTCTACATTTTAACGTTATTCTATTAGTTAGTTTTTTATACATGTTTATACTATTGCCATCATTTTTATTCCTATAAGTTCTTCTCTCTAACATTATATCTATTATATCTTGGCTAAGCCATGGTTTTCTAGGAACTATTTTCTCTTTTCCTAAATATTTATCTACGCTGGTTTTTATTGAGTCCTTTAAGTTATTCCATCTTAAGTCTACAGTTTCTATATTAGACTTAAAGTCCTCACTATTCTTAAAATCAACTATTTTATCTCCTATACTATTACTATATTGCACGTGATACTTATTAGGTCTAACTCTTACGTTGCTGAGATCTATACTTTTTGGTCTATGTTTCTTTATATTTAAATTAGGTTCTAATTTAATATTACTGACTAGCAAATTGTGATCAGTGTTGAGGTCAGCACCCGGGAAGGTCTTGCATGAGGTGGCATTTTGGAGAAATTTATCTTTCATGATTATATAATCTAACTAATAGCGCCCAATGTCGCCTGGCATTTTCCATGTGTAAAGCCTACGTTTTGGTTGCTTAAATTTTGTGTTTAAAATACTGAGACCGTGTTCTTTGCAAAATTGCACCAACTTTTCCCCTCTTTGATTCCGAGTCCCCAAACCATACTTCGTCACCACTCCTTCTTCAGCACCTTCCCCGACAACCGCGTTGAAATCCCCCATCAATATTATATGATCTTTGCTTTTTACCAGATCTATTACTGTATCTATTTGTTCGTATACGTCATATACTTCTGTGTCAGTATAACTTCCAGTAGGCATGTAAACCTGTAGTATAACCACATTAATAGTTTTGTCGTTTAATTTAATTGCAGTAAGTCTATCACTTAAATGTATTGTATTCTCTACTAATCTTCCCCATTCCTTGTTCAAAATAATGGCTGTGCCATTTCTACCCTTTTAGTGACCTGTGTAAATTACTTTGTAGTTTCCACTCCAATAATCTCCACTTCCCTCCCAACGTACCTCACTGAGCCCCAATATGTCTAATTTCAATCTTTCCATTTCAAGTTCCAGCTCTTCTAGCTTTCCTTCCACCAGCATTGTGCGAATGTTCCATGTGCCCACCCTGCAAGGATTTCGCATGATGACGACCGAGGCAGCCTTGCTCCTGCCCCTGGCGGACTCGAACCGCCGCGGCATGTTACGTCGCGGAAGCCCGTTGTCAAGACAACTATTAGGATTATAACCTTTATCCATTGCTGCATTTGTGAGGAAGTTAGTGCGGTAGTTTCCCCCTTGCTTTCCGCACCGCTGCCTCACGTCCGGTGATGCTACTATAGCCGCGCACGTGAGTGCCTGGAGTAGAGCCGTACCGAAATTCAATTCTTCCGCCTCCACCCAGTATTAACAAAGCTGCTGCCCTTTCCCAAGATCCAAGTTGTAAGTCCTTGTGACTTGCCTCTTCCGCCTTTATTGCCGAACCGATGGTCTCCATCCCCACCGCTAAAGCCGTTGAGGTCTTCACCCGTAACCCTGAGCAAGGGGTCCGCATTATACCCCGCAGAACTAGGTCCCTATCCGAACTTAGCCACCATCTTGTCCTGGCCTACTAGAACAAGCGGTGCCCACCCCCGCCGGACAGGAATTACCTTGGTGGGTCTTAAGGAAGGTGTCCCTAAGCCCCCCAAGGTCGGGTTAATGATCTCGTATGTGACCGAGATTCATACTATATATACATATTAAAAATGTATATTATAATTTTATGTTAGTTTTTAACTTTTATCACATTTTTGTTATTAAATTTATATCTTTATTTTGTGCTTAGATAGTAAATAACGAATAAAAAATATTTATAATTAATAATTTTATAATACTTAGTATTAATTATATTAACCCTTAGCCACCTAGCACCTATTACCGTCACACTACCACCTAACATACGTCTGAGAGACCCCGAAGCAAAAAAAATCTCGTTTGTAGAACTGTGTAATGTAAGTTTCAGTTTTTAATTAAAAGATTACTATGAACTTAATAAACTATTTATTAGAGTAAGAATATCAACATTTTTATAATAATATCAATTAAAGTAATCAACAAGTCTTAATTTTATCCTTATAAAGTAACATATTTGGAAAATGAGATCCATTACAATAATCACATAAGTAGGAGCTTTTTTGAACTCTTTTTGAATATTTACTAATATAATAACGTAAAAAAACATAATAATATCTCAATTAAAACAAAACTTAAACAAAATTGCAAGTCCTAAACTTACAGATTTTCACGACCTTTAATGCAGAGTTTGTGTGAACATTCCAGGCAAATAGGAGCTTTGCATTTGAAACACATGTATTGTGTTTTACGTTTCTTTTAAGAATCGCAAGTAGAACAGTTCCTACGCACTGTCAACTTTTCTTCAGCACCACTACCAGGTGGAATCCTCGCAACTGCCTTCTAACACATACTCTAATGGTACATCTGCTTCAACATCACAACCTTCATCATTTGGTATATTTTCGTCATCTGATATATCTCGTTCCAACCACCGCTCGATGTATTCATTATTGAAAGCCATTTTCAACTAAAACAAAAAATTTACTAATGTAAAAAAGTCACGTAACCACCTAACAGGGGTCTCTCCGGCCCCCGGCAACATATTTCTACTTCCAAAAGCGACAAGCGCTTGCGCGGTACTGAGAGGCGCGAGGAAAAGGTACAGGAACGAACAAGTTTATACGAAGCACAGGTGCAAGAATATTCACGATTATCAATTCGTCGGGATCTGTCAGACGTATGCTAGGTGGTTAAGGGTTAAATAATATTATTTTAATTTATATCAATAAATAATCCATACGGATAGTTAACCCCAATTATATTGGAGCACTTGAAAAAGTATGTAAGCACAATGTTTCACTAATATATATTTACAAATAGTAAATAATATTAATCAAAATATACAGTTTAAATCACTACTACATATAATTTATCAGCACATTTATTTTTCGCACTTGTACGAAATTAAAACACGTGTTGTGAATATAGAAACTAAAAACTTCTCCCGTGAGAATTTTGTGTCACACATGCGCATCGTAAAATTTCACTCATAATTTTTTATAACGCGCCTAAAGAAGTGTAACTTCAAGAAAGTTGAAACAGTAAAACGATGCCAAATGATAATTGAACCAATTATATTATGATGTTAAAGATATCAATTTTACTAAAATGCCCCGTCCGCCATCTTGGACCCCCAAATAAATGTCATTTTCGTTATTAGAATGCACGATAACCCCGAAAATTATACCCATATTAATTTTATTAAAAATGCCCCGTCTGCCATCTTGGATTCCCAGATAGATGTCATTTTCGTGACCAGTATCCATGAAAACCTCGAAAATGATACCCATATTAATTTTATTAAAAATGTCCCGTCCGCCATCTGGGATTTCCAAATAGATGCCATTTTCGTGATCAGAATGCATGAAAACCCCGAAAATGATACCCAGATTAATTTTATTAAAAATGTCCCGTCGTAACATCGTCGTCCCGTAGAAACCAAAAACTTCTCCCGTGAGAATTTTGCGTCACACATGCGCGCGCATCGTAAAATGTGACTGTCATCATTTTTTCATAACGCGCCTAAAGAAGTATAACTTCAAAAATATATGTTTGGGTTGGCCCGTCCTTATTACTTAGGGGTTAAAAAAATAAATTGCGCCCGATTCTCAGACCTAAAGAATATACGTTTAAAATTTCATACAACTCGATCCAGCCGTTTTGGAGGAGTATTGTAACTAACACTGAGACACGTTTTTTTTAGTCCGGTGGCGTGGACAACAGAATTGATCTAGTGATATGAATAAATTACTAACATGGCTATTAAAAAATAGGGGTTGATGCTAAAAGGCTGAAAATTAATAGTTGTATGTATTTTTACATACAACTATTAATTTTCGGCGTCGGGACGTGACGACTCCACCGCCCACTGGAGAAGTTACTCTGACGAGTAGATACTCGTCATAGTATCTCCCCCAGCGCAAGCAGTCAACCGAAAGATGGCGGTCAAACCATCCGAACCTGGCGGAAGTAAATCCCAAGATGCTAGATGGGCAGCAGCGTCCAGCACTAAAAACTTCCGCCACTGCGATCGCCAATATGCCTGCCAAGCGTGGCGATTATGGAAAATCCCCCCATACATGAACCACATCAATAAAAACTGGCCCCTAGTCCCCGGAGGCCCCGCTAGTCCTGGTTATGGTAGCGGCCATGGTAACGGCGGGGCAAGGGGTGCGAAGAATCTCCGGAAGAGATCGGGCTACCACCACCAACGACAATTGGCTCTGGCAACACTGAACACTCGCACACTGCGGACCGACGAGAAGATTGTCGAGCTGGAAGAAGAATTGAGCAAGTTGCGATGGGATATCATAGGCCTATCTGAAGTCCGAAGACAGGGGGAGGACTCGATAGTTCTCAATTCCAGTAACTTGCTCTTCTACCGGGAGGGCGAGTAACAGTCCCAAGGTGGTGTCGGGTTCATCGTCCACAAATCTCTCGTGACCAACGTGGTAAATATTGGGAGTGTGTCGAGCAGGGTAGCATACCTTATACTCAGAATATCCAAGCGGTATTCGCTGAAGGTCATACAGGTATACGCTCCGACCTTGACGCACCCCGATGAGGAGGTAGAAGCCATGTACCAGGACATATCTCGGGCTATACATGGCTTCAAAACCCATTACACCGTGGTCATGGGAGATTTTAACGCGAAACTGGGCAAACGCGACGGTGATGAGCTGAGAGTGGGGCAATTTCGTTATGGGCATCGGAATTCCTGGGGTCACTTGCTGGCTAGCTTTATGGAGAAGGAAAGACTCTATATGATGAATTCCTTCTTCAAGAAGCGAGAATGCCGCAAGTGGACCTGGGTAAGTCCAGACAGTGCCACCAAAAATGAGATCTACTTTATCATGTCGACGAAGAGGCAGATATTCAATGATGTCTCCGTGATCAATTCGCTTAAAGTGGGGAGCGATCACCGAATGGTAAGAGGGACATTGAATATCTGTACAAGCCTCGAACGGTCGAGGTTGATAAAGTCCACGCTCCGACCGGCACCGGTTTATATCCAAAACCCCGAAAGATTTCAGATCGAACTCAAAAACCGTTTCGAATGCCTGGGCAAATGCGTAGATGTGGACGAGTACAGTAACGACTTCGTGGATGCTGTCCATACAACAGGGGCTAAATTCTTTAAGCCCCAGAAAAGCAGGAGAACCAGCAAGATCTCGGGTCCGACCCTCGAGCTGTTAGAGGAAAGGCGCAAGATGGTTCTGCTATCCTCCGACGATATACCGAAATATCGGCACCTCAACAGACAGATCTCTAAGTCTCTGACTCGCGATCTCCGCCAATACAACACAAAATGTGTTCGTGAGGCGATCGAGCAGAATAAGGGATCCAAAGTGTTCCAGAGGGATCTGTCTGTTGTGCAGAGTCAGATGACAAAGCTGAAGACGGAAGATGGCAGAATTGTATTGTCCAAGCCTGAGCTCTTGGAGGAGATCGAAAGGTTCTATGGACAGCTATACACGACAACGCAACAACCCGCAAGTACTCTAGCGTCAGACCCTAGAGCTGGATTGACCCGACACTATACCGAAGATATCCCGGACGTCAGCGTGCACGAGATTAGTGTGGCTCTCAAACAGCTCAAAAACAACAAGGCGCTGGGTGATGACGGAATTACGAGCGAGCTTCTGAAGGCCGGCGGTACACCCGCTAGAGAAGCCCTTCGGAAGCTATTTAATTCCGTCATTCTCGAGAGAAAAACGCCACAAGCGTGGCACAGAGGTGTGGTGGTGCCTTTTTTTAAGAAAGGGGATAAAACCCTCTTAAAGAACAACAGACCCATCACACTTCTGAGCCATGTCTACAAGCTGTTTTCGAAGGTCATCACGAATCGTCTCGAGAGCAAGCTAGACGACTTCCAGCCTCCCGAACAAGCCGGTTTCCGTAAAGGCTATAGTACCATAGACCACATACATACGCTGCGGCAGGTTATACAGAATATCGAGGAGTATAACCAGCCTCTATCCTTGGCGTTTGTGGACTATGAGAAAGCCTTCGATTCGATCGAAACCTGGGCGGTGCTACAGTCTCTCCAACGGTGCCGGATTGACTAACGATATATCGAAGTGCTGAAGTGTTTGTATGAAAACGCCACTATGTCAGTCCGCCTCCAGGACCAGAGTTTGAAACCTATTCAACTCCAGTGAGGGGTGAGACAGGGGGATATCATATCCCCGAAACTGTTTACCACTGCGCTGGAGGATGTTTTCAAGCTTTTGGACTGGAATGGACTCGGTATCAACATCAGCGGCGAGTACATCATCCACCTTCGATTCGCAGACGATATCGTAGTCAAGGCTGAGACCATGAAAGACCTAGGCACAATGCTCGATGGCCTCTGTAGAGTCTCCCAACAAGTAAGTCTTAAGATGAACATGGACAAGATGAAAATCATGTCGAACGTCCATGATGTACCTGCTCCTATTCAGGTTGGGTACTCTACGATCGAAGTTGGCGACAAGTATATCTACCTGGGACAATTAGTCCAATTAGGTAGGTCCAACTTCGAGAAGGAGGTCAATCGTCGAATCTAACTCGGTTGGGCAGCGTTCGGGAAGCTACGACATATCTTCTCGTCTGATATCGCGCAGTATCTCAAGACGAAAGTCTTTGACCAGTGTGTGTTGCCAGTGATGACTTACGGATCAGAGACGTGGTCGCTCACTATGGGCCTTATCAGAAGGCTCAAGGCCACTCAGAGGGCGATGGAGAGAGCTATGCTTGGAGTTTCCCTGCGAGATCGAATCAGAAATGAGGAGATCCGTAGTAGAACCAAAGTCGCCGACATAGCTCTCCGGATAGCCAAGCTGAAGTGGCAGTGGCCAGGGCACATAGCTCGAAGAACCGATGACTATTGGGGCAGAAAGGTTCTGGAGTGGCGGCCACGTACCGGACGACGCAGCAGAGGTAGGCCCCCGCAAGGTGGACCGATGATCTCGTCAAGATCGCGGGAGGCGGTTGGATACGGGCGGCTTAAGACCGGTCTGTGTGGAGAACCTTGGGGGAGGCCTATGTCCAGCAGTAGACGTCGTTTGGCTGATATGATGATGTATTTTTTAATGCCACATATTAAAAAAAATAAAATAAAAATTAATGTCCAAAAAATAAAAAAAAATTTTTTGGCTTGGCCACCCTTATGACTTGGGGGTTTGAAAAATAGATTACGACCGATTCTCAGGCCTACCAAATAAACATTCAAAATTTCATACAAATCGGTCCAGCCGTTTCGGATGAGTATTTTAACTAACACTGTGACACGAGAATTTTATATATATAGATAATTGGAATTTAAACTCTCGTGGTCACCATCATAACTTTTTACTATTCCTACGGGATATATACCACGTACCTTTGTTTTGAGTACATCCGTGAACAAGGCGCTTGCAACAGTGCCGAAATATCGGTTACTCAAAACAAAGGTACGTAGTATATAGGCCGTGGGAACAGTAAAAAGTTAATTATAATAATATCCTCTAAGCGTAAAGTTATCCCATGTTGGGCGCCAATGTCAGAATTTTAAAGTAAAGAAATATTTTATTTTATTGCCTATACGGATGAGAGCAAAATTTATTATTCTTGTTGCAAGATTTGGAGGATGGGAAAAGAAATACATATGAGGAGGAGCGAGATGAGGGAGAAGGAAAGGGCATCCAACACTCTTACTCACCGAATTTCTCGCAACGTATAGACGCTGTAACTTTACGTCGACATTCTATGAGAGGGTTACTACCCTCTCATAGAATGTCAACGTAAAGTTACAGCGGTACTGTCCCGTTCGAGTCAGCCTAATCATGAAAATGTTCTGCTGAAATCAGCAAGGTTCTAGCTTAAAAATGCAACATCCAATGCATTGCGTTGCATAGAGCATGACTATTGAGCCTATACAGTCCTCTCATAAAAAAAGCTCATGCAGATATCTTCTAATATGCATATTAACTCAATAAATATTGCATTGTCGCTGCTTATAACCTGCAAACTGAAATAACTGACTAATTGCTGATGCCTCATGGTTTTTCAGAAAGACATCTTTTGTCCTGTTTTCAAGAAGCTTAGTTAGGTAACCAAGTTACTGACACACAGAACATAATCAGGTTCAAACATGTGTCGCAAACCACTAACTTCAAAACTTTATGTGTATTATATTGGCTGCCGCTTGTACCGTATCTCTTGGAGGGTCCCTAAAAAGCTTTGAAAAATTGCGATACCGCACATAAAAAGTGATTTCAAGTCATTCAGGAACCGAAATAAAAAAGGGAAGTACAACATATCACCGATGTCAAACATAGAAACTTTTAAACTCTCGCGTTGCATGTTAAAGAATATATTTATATATATATACGGGAATTAACGCGAACATGCATTAGGTATTTGCACACCTTATTTTGCTTAACGTTTCAAGACGGTTGCACGTCCCGTGGTTGCAAGCTGACTGGTGTAGCGATGTCACGTCTCCGAGTGCGAAGTAGAAGATTCTATTTCTACCCCCGGGTCGTTGATTTTCGAAGTACCGCCGCAAAACACACTAACCGTATCTGTATATTGAACATTCGCCGACTGCGCATTCAAGTGGGGTGTTGTTAGCCGAATCACTGGATTCCACGCCGATGACAATTTGAAGCCCTCTTCCCGATTGAAATTTTTATGTTTTCTGATTTCGATCGCTTCACGCACAACTTTTGGGTAAAAGTGGAGGACTTGGGGACGATGAAATTCAATCCAGTGATTGGTGCCCGATTGAAGTAAATGTTCCGCAATCGCCGATTCGTTCGTTTGACGATTCTTTACAGCTGCGATGTGCACCTTAATACGTTCAGCGATAGTCCGCTTCGCTTGCCCTATGTAAGAGCTTCCGCAGCTGCAGCTGATTTTATAGACACCTGGGGTTTGTAGCGGTAGAACATCCTTTGTTGTGCCCACCATGTTGTCTACTTTGGCCCCTAGTGTAAATACGGTCGGAATGGAGTAGTTTTTTAACTTTTTTCTCCTATTTTATCCGTAATACCTCTAATATAGGGCATGTAGTATTAAGTAAATCAACTGAAAATTCTGTATTGTCCTCATATTTGTAGTTGTTTTAAAATAGCACTCGCACCGAAATCTGATTTGCCTTTTCTGAATAGCAAGGTCAACAGACACTAACCCGCTTATGCTACATATATCTGAGCACTACACTGCTTTGAAAAACGTAAGCTCATTGCATTAAATATATTTTTTTAGAACTAGGATTAAATTGGTCTGTAGACTTCGACATACGAATTAGCGTTAATGAAAAATATGTCACTTTAGTCGTTTGAGCGCTTTCAGTTGGACTGTGGATGTCAATTCAGAAAAAAATAAACCTGCAGGATATTTTGCACATAAAGACATTCATACACGCACCCGGCTTCAAAGCAATTAATAGCCGATTTTATACGACACAAAAAAAAATATTAATGGACTCGTATTACATCTTCGATACCGTGCCTTTCTCCTTTAACTACATTTGATTACAAAATAAATTATTTTGTCTCTTTCGTTAAGCATAGTTTCTACGTCAGGTATAATGTTTATAGTGTATGTCTGCGATACGCCAGGGTTATGGTGTCCAGACTCCAGACTCCATTATAATAAAAATACTCACGTAATATTGCTTGGTTTATTTTCAGACGATTTCTAGCACAGAATTGCATTAAAATGTGAGCTACAGCCCTTTTTATAAACTAACCGTCATTACACTTAATGTTTGACAACTGCCACTTCCTTTTCAACATATAATTGAAATTACTGTAAAATTAATTATAAAGTAATCAAAAATCGACATCAATATTGTAATGAATTTTGCACAACACCAAATGATTTATTTTACACGAATAACAAATTTATTTTATTAACCAAACGCTGCTTTACAACATTGCCAACAGATGGCGCTATCAACAGGATGCAAATATAAACGCATGTTATTTATTACCGTAAAAATAAGTGTCAGAATAATGTTATTTAATACTAATTGATTTTACTTTGAAAGTTTCTGGAGTTATCTTAATAACTAAGCGATAAATTAAATACCCAATCTTTATAAAACAGTTAAGCAGCCAATACAGTGTCTAATATTGTAAAGTAGTGAAGTTCTCAGTTCTGTGTTCATAAATAGTTATTTAAATATCAATCTTAAATATTAATAATATTTTCGTAACAATATAATCATTATATATTAATTTGCGCCCATATGTATGAACTTAGGTAGGTATGATGAGTAAAAGTAATAAAAAAAAAAAACTGTAATAGTGAACAAACTTATTAACTAGGTAGTAAAAATGTTATATTAATATTATAGAATAGATAGTTAACATAAATCATTTACTTCTCACATAAAAATCCTTAGAAAATACGTTTCCAAGTTAAATAATAAACTTAGAAGCTAGGGTAAAATATTTGCTTCTCTCTCTCTTATTGCGTCTTCAATTAAAATGAAAACATTTGTGTTGGTTACATATGATATTATTTTAAACTGCCATAGGTATATTCTAAAGTCAAACGAAACTTGAATATTTTTTTATCTGAAGGTTTGTTTATCCGGATCTCGACAGACAGGAGAGAAACTGACCATAATTCCTATTTTTACCAATCTATATCGAATGATAGAACCACGCTACTAGTAAGGGTTGTGATTACCATACCATAAATCCTGCTCTATATTATTTCTATGGCATTAATGTGCTATCCAAGTTTCTTCACTTCATACGAAACAGAGCATCTTTTGTTTAAAGAACATTAACTTTAGTGGAATGTCCCATAGCTAATGCATTGCCACCTTCAGAAGCTGCTGCTTAAAATCGGTAGCTCAAAAGGATGCTAGAATATTATGAACATATTATGTACATACATCACAGCGGCTGAAATTATGAATGTCTATCGTCAGATTAAATGAATGGAAGCCAACGAACCGTAGCAAATACCCACGAGTAAACAAACATATCTTGTCTATGATCCAGTATCATAGACAATTATGAATAACTAAATTAATGTATCACTAATTGGAGCGACAAAGGTTACAAGTGTGAATAGTGTCTGAGCACTCATTAACTACAGCATTGTCCAGAGAATGAGTCCTCCAGCCGAAATAAGTACCATTTAATTTGAAAGACAAGTATTTGCATACGTCCCTGAAATACTTTAATAAACTTTTAACATTAGTTTATGCTGTAGAATGAACTCCTGCTGCACTACAAATATATTTCTAAAATTGATTTTAAAATGTACCTACTTTCTGAAATTGAAAAATTGATTTAACTGCAAATTCTCAGTTTAATCTATTTTTGTGCTCTATTACCATTGTGCCATTTCTATTTGTAACTTGGATATGTCAATCGAAGGAACTTTGCATATTTTTATGAAAACGTTTTTCCAGTATAACAAAATAAATACTAGGGCAAAAGCTTCTAAAATAGGTCCGCCAAGTGTTGTTTTTTTTTTTTTGTTTTTATAACTTGATAAATATTGCGATGTAATCGCTATTTATTTTACAATCGAATAAAAAATTCTGCCCCTTAAAATTTTAATGGTGATTACCATTAGTTTTTCAGTGTGTTTGTTTTCAACGGCCACTCCTATTAAAGACTGCTGCTATACACTGCTGGCTGATAGCCAGTAGTGTATAACAGCAGTTTTTCTGTTCTTGTTCTGTATAAACCGTATGGTTTATACAGTGGTAGTAATGTGATTGAACTAAGTAGCTATGATTCTTAAAATGTTTCACATAGGTCAAACTTAGCTCGTTTTATATAACGTGGCATTTAAAATTTAGAAAAGTCTAAAATTAGTATTTTTATGTTGTTTGTACATATGTATGTTTAGGGTAAGATGGGGATTGCATACCCTATTGGTTAGAAAACCTCTAAATCAATAAAGGATAAAAAAACATTTACTAAGACGTAAAGAGCGTATAAAAATAAAAAGAGAACACATTTTAATACATGAGTATCACCAACAATACACGAGAACATTGTGGTTTCTACGCGGTTGTTTGATTCCTTCTAACGTAATCTTGCTACCAGATAGGAATAAATCCGAAAATAGTAGAATTCAAATTCATATAATATTTACATCTCCGAATTTTTTTAAAGTTTCATGTTATCATATATTTGCTCAACCAAATATTTTCATTTCTGTAAAGAAATTTTGTCATTCAAGCGATCTGATATCACACATTGAATGTGCGTATTTCAACCAAGCTACAAACACATATACGGTGTCCCTACAGCGTATCTTATAATAAAAATATGCTCTTATTTCTGTGTGCAATGACTTTAAGTCCAATGTCTTGTTTTACTTTATAATGTAAACTTTATGTTTCTGTCGTCCATTATCGTAAATTCTAATTTGTGGCAATTTCCCCATTCTAATTTCCCCAATGACAACTAAATTAGATGGCGCGTTAGTAAAACTGAATGTTTGTGTACAAAATTATTCTCCAGGTGACTTAAAACCCACT
The DNA here is from genome assembly GCA_944739405.2 of Euclidia mi. Taxonomy (NCBI): domain Eukaryota; kingdom Metazoa; phylum Arthropoda; class Insecta; order Lepidoptera; family Erebidae; genus Euclidia; species Euclidia mi. The sequence goes on along the minus strand of OX123185.2, from coordinate 32,404,096 downwards.
TAGGTCATAATCCAACTGTTATTATTTACTTCAAGGTTGGTGAATTTCTAGAAAATATGAAACTCAGCGAGACGCTCTACCACGTGTAGCGTTAATATAACGTTTTAGATTTCTTACTGCCTACATGAAACATTTCGGCCACAACGATTCGCGCAAACGCTTGAATAAAAGGAAGAAGAGCAACTTTAACAATAGCATGCCATATGTAGCACTTAAAAGCATGGGCTAAATTGAGTAAATATAAATCTCACCTTTTACTTACAACATGATGAATTGTCCACAATATATCCATCCATATATCACATTAATAATATTCATAACTTCAACTCGGCGTCTTCATCATAAATCTATGAATAAGAAAAGACTTTCATCAGTAAGTAAAAAATAAAGCTTGTTATTGTAAATTAAAAGAATACATATATATTCATAAAATGTAACTTTGAATCTCCTCTGTATAAGTGTCTGCTGTTTTTAATTTGTTGATTTTATTTTTTATTTCTGTAGTAGTTTAATCTCAAGTGTTTACAAAAATGCTGTGTATAGTTTTAATTGGGCTTCAGATTTGTGTATTGTATACTGTTCATAGATTAAGTACGAATTAATCGGTATCCTGTTACTGTACCTATTCAATAAAAATAAATAAAATTCACCTCCACTCTTGATATTAATGATCAATCTCCAATCTTGATATTAATGATCGAATGCTAATTTACTTATTTGATTCTGATTATAAGACAATCACTTAATTACCACCTAGTAAGTATATATCTATGTAACAGTAGATCTCAGCTGCCTATATCACAAGTAAAATTTAAGGAAAAAGAGAAACTTTCGAACTAGAATGTTCCTTGCTGAAGTCACATACACATACACATCGTCACGCCTTTTATCCCCGAAGGAGTAGGCAGAGGTGTATTTCTACACCCACTTTTCGCCAGATATACTTTAGTCCCACGTAATAAGGGGCGAGCCTATTGCCGTACCGGGCACACTTCCAGACTCCGTGCTGCTACTGAGAATTTCGTGACAGAAAAACCCAATAACACTGCCCGACCCAGGAATCGAACCCGGGACCGCCCGATCCCACGCGCACATTTATGCCGCGAGATCAACAAGGCAGTCGTATAGGGTTTGATGTCGAGTTTTTCGTCTCTACGCAAAGATGGTATTTGCATCGTGTTATCCCTTAGTCGCCTTTTACGACACCCACGGGAAGAGAGGGGGTGGTGACACTTGTAGTCTATGCCGTCAGCCACAATGTACTAAAGCTATGTAATTACAGTTGAGTGGAGAGAGGATGACCAATCAGGGTCGTGGCAAAGTATTTGCTAGCCATCTGCGACTAGCGCGGCACCACCACCATTGAAAATCGAAGGATACCGATGGTTTAATTAGGTACGTCCCAAGCGGCTATGGGACTAATCTTAGTAACAGTTGTATAGCTAAGGGTAATTATTGACATGTCACGAATTTGAAATAGATCTGCGCGTATCTACTCTAAAAAAATACTTTTATAGAGGAAATGTGTTCGTTGGTTCGTTTTAGAAAAACCTCAAGTATGATATTTTAAAGAGGTATTATTATGGGCCACATTTTATTTCTGTATTGGAGAGGGAAAAAAGTAGACAGGCGGATAAAACTGAGGGTTTATCTGGTAGGTCTATATCCGAGAGAGATTCGCTATACAAAATCTTAGTATAAAAGTGCCACCATTTGCCAATAATAATAAATTGTAATGACTCTTCATGACAAATTCGATTGCAAAAAAATATGGACAAACGCAATGAGACGTAGAAGCCAACATTTTCTTTTAAATATCGCAAGTTTACACCTGCAAGGCATACGTCTCGACAATCGTGTGTTAGTTAATTGATGTATAACACATAACAACGAATTCAAGTGCACCACGGTTGCGGTTACTAATAGAAATCTTTTTTTTCTGGTAATAAAATAAGTTTACGATTTATATTCCTATTATTTTATGCGATCATAAATTGGATTTAATTGCTGTTATAACAATTCCAGTATACACTTACTAGAATTAGTTGTATTTCTTAAAATATGATTTAACTATAGGATGCTACGCTCGCAGCGACGCCCGAATTTCAGAAAATTCCTTTGTAAATTCCCACGGTTCCAAAGAACATACCGCACCTCCGGTGCAATACTGTCACTTATGCAATTTTTTTCAAAATTTACCTGAATATGAGGAAATGTTACTATTGTCATTTCTTACTTGGTGCGTTATTGTCACTTGTGTAGTGCGTATACTTTCCGCGTGAGAGACTTGTGTCGTTGTGGTTTTGGTGCGAATCTAGCCTGCTCTTGGAGAAGCAACGTTTGTTTGGTCAGTTGTGCTGCGGCTCCCCTGGGCTCCCCGCACGAGTATCAGTCTCCAGGAGCTATAACGTCACTAAGACAATTGTGATAATTTATTTTTATGTTTTTGGAGCTATAACGACACAAGTAACTACCTAGTGACGTTATTTCCCCAATCCAATATTTTATGGTACCTATAAACTTTACGTCGATTTACAATAATTGTGACGATGTTCCTCCAGAATATTAGTTTTTTATTTTGTATAAATAGTATCTAATGACATTATTGCTTCAAGATGCATTCAATAATTATTTTCATGAGTAATGAATGAATGGTAATTCTATGTATATTAAGAATGTATTTACAAAAAAATTTATACATGTATGTTTATCCATTGTCGAGTACCTACCCACAGTACAAGCTCTGCTTAGTTTGGGCTAGATAGTGTTGTGTGAATGGGGTAAAAAAAGAAAAAAATATTGATGGTATTATGTATGTACTTTGTTTCTTTTCGGACTCAAAATAGACAAACGCAGCAAAAGAACTTAAAAAATATACTTCATTCTACTTTAAGTAATAAAACATTAGAAAATATGATTTCGTGTTTTGATCCTTAGGTCATAATTGCCCAGTTAATTAATTTCTAGTGCCATAACGTCACGTCTGGGAGGGTTTTAAATTTTAAACTCTTATATTTTATTATAACAATACTGTGAGGTGTTTACTTTTACTTTAATATGAAGTTTAAAGTTGTAGTTTTAATATTACCAGTTCATTTCTTTAGTGAATAAAAACTATACATTATAATAGGATGTCAAATTTTCAAACACTACTCCTGAAAAATTACATTATTGGCAGAAGTGACAGTTTAGCACCGTAGGTGGAAAGCGTGTATTACACGCTTTCAGCTTCTTGAACCCCATAGTCTTGACTGTCTGTCATTCAGTAGTGAAATTATTTTAGATAAACAGATAAGATGTTCGTAAAAACATGCAATTAATATTTAAGCTTGATATCCAAATTAAGTAAATAACATGTTTAGTCAAAATAATTATTAGTTAGGCAGACAGGATCATAGTATTTTATCGAGCCAAACCTAAGCACGCTCATTTCAAAACTGGCAGGCCTCATCCATCTTTCATTACGCTGATCAACTATGAAGAGATATCGCTCATTCATCAATCTATAATATAAAAATGAATCGCAAAATGTGTTGGTAAGCGCATAACTCAACAACGCTTGGACCAATTTGGCCAATTCTTTTTTTAAAATGTTCGTTGAAGTTCAAAGATGGTTTTAACGGCGAGAAAAATTCTAATAATTGCCGGAAAAACCTTAAAAACAGCCCTTTTTTCCCATACAAAGGTTTTCAAATAAAACGTAGAGTCAATTTGTAATTTATTACCGCTGCATAAAGTTCAAATTCGCGTGCGCGTTGATATACTTCTTTGTTTGATGGCGGTTTTGACAGGTTTCCGGACCTGAAGTCTCAGTGCTGCCGCCCAGCGGGCTTCATGTCAGAAGAAACCCATTGATAATCCCTACTTAATATTATAAATTCGAAATTGTGTACGTATGTATGTTTCATTTTCACGCTAAAACGGCTGAACCAATTTTGTTGAATTTTAATATAGAGATACATATATTGGACCATGGAGACGGATATAGGCTACCATAAGTTGTAAAAATTAAACTGGGAGGGATTGTAGGGAGGGTAGAAGATTGTACGGCACAAATTTATCTCTTGGAAGTAAGAACGCATGCGCTGATAATTGATTGCTGCGCATGTGCTATCGCATATCTGTCAGTACTGTTACGTCATACCTACATAATGTGATATTGTGCACGTTTATTAAATTGTTCCCATATCTATACTAATATAATAAAGCGGAAGAGTTTGTTTGTTTGTTTGAACGCGCTAATCTCAGGAACTACCGGTCGGATCTGAAAAAATATTTTTGTATACGATAGCCCAGTTTTATTTAGTGATCCAAGATGCAGCCGGGAAATCAAAGATGGCGGATGAGAAAATTTAAAAAGTCAATATGGGTATCCTGTATGATGATTTAAGGGAGCGAAAATACAAATACATCTATTTCGTGATTCAAGATGGCGGATAGGAAATCAAAAATGGCGGGCGGGATTTTTTTTTAGTCGATATGGGTATCGTCTCCGATATTTTAAGGAATGGGAAATTCAATATTATATAAAAATCTATGTTTGTTTGTTCATCATTTAAAGACTCTGAAATGATAAGAGATTAAGCGCTAAGTCAATGGTAACTTTGGAAAAGGGGCTTGGAAAAAAGGGAATTAAATAAAAACTCTTAAAAAGGCGATACGGAGTTCGCCGGGTCAGCTAGTACAGATATAATTACTTGGAGCGACTGACTGATTCATTTGTAGAGAACCAAAACTAGTAACGTTACTATTTTCATATTCTGGCAGTTGATGTCTTTGTTTAAAGCAGTCTCCTATGAAAGATGTTTTGAAAATTTCGCATAAAAGGTAAAATTTGAAATGACAGATTGCATAGGTGGCAATAATGCTTGTTGTTTACCATAGAATAGTTCATTTTTAATTGTAAAATAAAAATGTATTTGTATAGCATGCATTTTAACTGCTGGTTTGGTAGTTTTCAACAAATGTTCTTTTAACTGCTTAACTTTTATCTGTGCATATGTTAATAAGTTAATTCAAGATAAATAAAATTTAAATAATTATATTTTATTTCAATAACTAGCTACATTTGTGGACACAATACTTGTGTCGAAAGACGTTCATTTGCACATTGTAAATACGTAATTACTAATTATGTTAAATACATTGAGCTAAAAGCAAGGTGATACACGTTAGTGTACGTAGAACTGTACTATCACAAATAAAAAACTCATATTATAATCGATTTTTATAGTACGTGACAGAAGTACCAACAATTTACATAAGGACCTTGCGCACCTTAAGCACCTTCAAGTGCTCTTAAACAGTCGAGTGATTTAAAACAAAAGCCAATATGACGATATATTTTATTTCGCGGGGACGTCTCTATCAGTCAAATTCCCCAACCAGGATATTCGCTCGAGTAGACGCATTAGGGTCTGGTGGCGTTCTTGGCACGTACCGTACGACACCCCTACGTGACGAAGAGCTCCCTAGCGAATAGCTGTGTGAAATAAAAACCCTTTTTGTCAGAAAATCTCGTATTGCCTGCATATGAAGACATCTCTAATCATGTTTGTAAAGGGATCCCTTTGAGTGCGTCTGTGTTTTTCCATGATTAACTGAATAAATAGAGCTTGTTTGAACTGTGTACTTAACGTAATAATTTCGTGTTCTGCTTCTTAAGATACTGTCTTACTCAAAGTTGCCTAGCTTCGTAGAGTTGGTGTGTATTCTAGGATATAAATTAGTTAATTAGATATAAGGTATCTAACAACCAAGCATAATCTCATTTGGAACATTTTCGTTGAAAGTCTTCGTAGTGAAAGACATGTAATAAGACACCTGTACTTGACCAGCGCGCAATATGGCCTAACTCTTCTCATATCGATAAGATACTTGTGGCGATTGATGGATTTGTTAAATACAAGGTGTTGATATGCATTTGCAAAATATTTTAATAATACAACATAGACAGTATACTTATTAACCTTAAATTATTTTAAACAGTGTGCGATGATATTTGACGCTTGTGTGTGTTAGGCACATTTTTTTAAATTTTTTTTTTTGGTGTAGAGTTGGAAAATCCTCATGGTGTCCCTCCGCCCTGAGTGATGGGTGAAGGGGACTGTCAGATTCTTACTACTAAAAACCAACCCGTGTTCCTTATGTATGTCGGAGGGTCGGGTATCGCCGAAGCATTCCTCGCTACCCCCCGACGGGTATTGGCCCGCCAGATGGTCAGGCGGGCCCCGAACAAAACCCCCTTGGCGGTGGATGAAGGTGTTGGGCTCCACCGGCAAAATACCCAGCGACCGCAGAGGATAGGGAGGACGGCAACGCAACACCGCAGGCTCCTCCAAGCCCACGCGGAGCATCCACTCCCGGGATCTTGCTTAGCTTCACCATGGGTGACTTAACCACGGTTACTGAGCCCTTCCACCACGACAAGGTGGAGATCCCACGGCGAGGGGAGTGTGTTAGGCACCTGCAATGGCGATCAGCTGAGCGGCGGCGGCACACTGTATGTAGTTACTTACAGAGTAGTTGGCTAATTAATGACTAATAACGAAGATTATCATTGAGAATAAATATCTGCTCGTATATGCAACGTGAAAATATAAAATATCTGTTAGACTATTATTGTACATAGTTCATCTCAAGTACATTTTTGTTTAGGTTTTGTTAATATGACATACGGCTCTAAGCAATTATACGACTGATTCTGAAATAAACTTTATAATATACCTACACCTTGAAAACTTTATTGAAAATTATTAACTACATTTTACGCACGGCGTTGCTCACGTGGCTGTCGGTTATCGCGACAAAAGAAGTGTGTGTGTTATTTTAATGTATAAGCAAACAACTGCAAAGTTTAATTAAACTCAGTTTACTTGTTTTTGCATAAGAGTAACAAACGTTCATCCATCTAGCCTCACAAACATTATATAATAACTTTAATAGTAGTAAGATAGATATTATGCCATTGTTTCCATCAGTACCTCAGACGTGCCTAGAGGACTGACCTTTGAAACGGCTTGCAGTGATATAGAGTGCTCTATGACATACACATCTAAAATGTCGAGGACTAACACAGTTACAAGTGATCTGGGGCAGTGGCATATCTGATTGAACACATTTATTATTCTGGAAGATGTGCGTAGGCTAGCAAGTCGCTTCAAGCTAGTGCGATGAACTATAGCCGTTTTGTATTCTCCAGAATGTAGTACACGGTACACTTAGGGTTTTCACAGCTTTAATCTTACATTGTAATGCTAAGTAATTAATATATTTGGATGATATCTGCTGATTATTTTGGATTAGCTAGAACGATACGAAATAATATTTGAAAGATGACAAGATTCACTTGCATTATTATTTAAAATTAGTACATCACAATAATATAGGTATATCTCAACAACATTTTTAAAACAATCCTAAACGTAATCAAGTTCAAATTAAGTAAACGAGGATGTTTTATTTACCTTTCCTGACTTTTTAAAAGGGCATACACTATTATATACTCGTGATTTTTCGTGCATGGATCGAATCTATAACACTTGTCTCTTTACTAAGCAGCAAGGCTCCCTTACTGTTCAGTAAACGACTTTATCCACCACCCATCCATGTAGCCTCGAAACAATTTTATCTAACTCAACAAAATTTCATTTATCATACTTCTCTAATATAAATCTTCTGAGTTTAATAAAAGGCGATTGAAATTGCACTATTTATCACTTTCTTTTAAAATAGAAAATTCTTTTAAATAGAAAATATATCGTAAAAGAGCGCTTCAGACTCAAATAATACAGTAGTCCAAATACTATATTGTAGATAAAACAAAGTAAAACAGATACCTCAATTATTTACTTTGAAAGTTTTTACACGTGCTTGAAAGAATTGTAGACTATATTTTCAAAGAATTCTATACTATAATATTTTCTTAGGTATTCTGCAAAGCGTTACTAATGTACGCGTAACTAAAATATGCCTCAATTATAGGTTAATTATATGGTAATATTCTTTCTTATGTAAAGGCATATTGTTATTACATAGTAAATTAAGTCAATTAATGGGTGCAATCACTACATAGTATAAAACAAAGTCTGTCTTCGGTTGGTCTGTCCCTATGTATGCTTATATCCCTATCTACTACCTATAGTCCCTATCTTTAAAACTACCCCACGGATTTTCAAGTGTTTTTTTTTAATAGACAGAGTGATTTAAGAGGAAGGTTTATATGTATAATTTTGCACCCGTGCGAAGCCGGGGCGGGTCGCTAGTTAAATTATAAGGCTTGTATTTAATGTAGCATCTAAGTAATACGAATACAAGTTTCAAAAATAATTAGAGTGGGTACCATATATAATGGGTTGGCAGCTAATAAGGAGTATCGTAATAAGTAAAAAGTAGCATATTAATATGTAATTTATAAGGTTCGTTTTAATTTCAACGAGCATTAATTTTTTTTTGGAACTGAATTAGTGTCTAAGCGGAAACTTTATGATGAATAAAAAATAGAAAATTCATAAATAGATTCATAAATAACACAAATTTCAATGTTTGGCAAATGATTTATTAATACTGAGCCGTATTTTATATTAAATTAAGTGTTTTTAAGCCAAGTTGACGGAGCCCTGCTTCGCAGGGCTCCTATTTTTGGGTACAGGGTCGCAAGAAAACCTAACATAACCTACTACTAATATTATTAGTCGCCAAGTCATTATTTATAGTTCCCCGGCTAATATTTCAATTGACTTGTATAGTTTATTTGCTACCTAAACGCAGCTGCTAGTTTTTAGTTTTTTATAACATCCTTAGTATTGAATCTTATTTAATATAATAGTCGCGAAAATATTTAATCGCTAGCAAGTTATTTTATTGGTTGCAAACATTTAGTCATCCTTATTTATAGTAATACATGTTATACATTAAATAAACATCATTTTATAATCTATATGTAGCTTAATCTAATCTTAATGTCTAAGTAGTATATGTACAAAGTCAAACTTTAAGTTATTAGTCACTTACAAAATAATAAGCTAAATTATAATAGAAAACAAAATCTACTTATTAGACTATTTCCCAGCCTTTCTGATTTCTGTGATCTGTGAATATAAAAATAGGTAGCCATATTTATTGATAAAAATATTTTTCTATTTAATCATTTCTTCGACCACTATTTTACGCGGAAAACAAGCGAAATGATGACTAGTATATACTGATTCTGTTGCAAACACATAAAAGCTCTAATCACATTTGAAAATAGAGATTTTACGCTTCTTTATTCTAGTTATCAGCCAGAATAATCCCTATTCACATTATATGCTGAAAATATAGTGCCGCTTTGAATCTATCCACTTTGTCAGTTTTGTTAGATGATTGATCACATTGACACTGAATTTTCGATACCATCGATCACAACATATGTATCTCCATCGCCTGTTATAGGAAAAACGATATTGTACAGAACATATTTATTATGGCAAACGCTATGATCAAAGTATAAATGTTTCGTTTTATTATACGACTATTTTAATTGGATAGAATATACCTTAATAGTAACAGACCCAATAGAATTGCTCCAGATTATTAGGTCATATCTGAGTACGAAAGAGATATAAGCATGATAGGTAGTTTTGGCGCAGTCTATGTTTACAGTTTGTCGAATTCTAGTTAAAACAATTACAAAACGGTCTATTATATTTAATATATTTTCTGTATGGGCTTTCCAATTAAAATATTTGTCCAAAGTGATACCTAAGAATACGCATTCCTTTGTGTCGGTCAGGTGATAATTGTTATGTTGTATTTCAAGTTTTGGAATATTAGAGTTAATTGTCTGAAATTGTATAATTTTGGTTTTAGTCATGTTTGATAAGAATTAAAATAGAAAATTAAGATTGTTCTGTTCCAACCATGAGATGGTACGGTCAAGGGCTAGGTTAATATCATCTTTTAAATTCATGTCATTGTCACTTTTTATCATTATTGTAGTGTCGTCAGCGAACCAAATGCAGTAATTTTTTATAGAGTTGGGAAGGTCATTAATATAAAGTAGGAAGAGTAACGGGGATAAAATGCCACCTTGAGGAGTTCTATAGTTGTTTTGTCGATAGTCCAATCTAAATACTTTTTGTTCAGATTTTTTCGTTATAATTATTTCAACGCATTGTGATCGTTCACTGAGATAGCTTCTGATCCAATTCTAGGCGTTTCCCCGTATACCATAGCAAGAGAGTTTAGATAAGAGTGTTTCATGGCATACAAAGTCGAATGCTTTTGTCATGTCTATCAATATGCAGGCTATTTTTTTTCGTGCATTTAGACTTTCAGTTATATGTTTCACTAACGAGAAGCATGCCAAGGTAGTTGAACTATTTTTTCTAAATCCAAACTGTTTGTTTTTTAATATATTGTTTGAAGATAGGAAGTTTTCTAATTTGTAGTACATGACTCTCTCAAAGATTTTTGATAGTACTGGGATAAGGGTGATTGGTCGATAATTGCTCATGTCTGTTTTGTCTCCTTTTGCTAGACATAGGTGGTAATAATTACAAAAATGTTACCTATGTGCAAAAAAAATAAGTTCCATATGCCTTACTATAATGGTGTACAAATATGGGTATGGGGTTCAGTAACCGTGGCCTGGACACCCGCGATGAAGCTAAGAGAGATCCCGGGAGTGGACGCTCCGCGTGGGCTTGGAGAGGCCTGCGCAGGATGCGACCAAAGGTGCGGGTGCGGAGGACAGTTCTGTCTGTCCTTCGCAGTCAGGCGCGGTCGCGGGAGGAGAGGCGTGTCGGTGTTGCGTTGGCGCACGCCCTATTTCCCGCAACCAAATGGAGGCGCACCATTGTTGCGTCGCGGTGGGGCCGCAGAGGAAGAGGAAATGCTGTGTTGCCAGGTTGCTGTCCTCCCTATCCTCTGCGGCCGCTGGGTGTTTTGGCGGCGGAGCCCAACACCTTCATCCGCCGCCAAGGGAGTTTTGTTCGGGGCCCGCCTGACCATCTGGCGGGCCAATACCCGTTGGGGGGTAGCGACGAATGCTTCGGCGATACCCGACCCTCCGACGCACGGATATATGAGGAACACGGGTTGGTTTTTAGTCAGTAAGAGTCTGACGGTCTCCTTCGCCCTTCCCCCAGGGCGGAGGGACAACAAAAAAAAATTGTGTACAAATATATATCAGATTATTGCGAATAGCACATTAAGCATTATTATAACACAAATTTTTACACAACAATTTTACACAGCAATTTTACAAAATACAGAAAATACGATTGACATCACAGGGTTGACATAATACACGTATTTATACAGATATTCATAGCTTATCATTCAAAAATTCGCTTAAATTTTAATAACATTTGTTAATCAATATAGATTTTAATTTTCATCGTAGTAAAATTGTATTCAATTGTTTAATTGCACTTGGAATTCTATTCAAAATTTTAGGAGCCATACATATTACACATTTGTGAAGCAGCGCTGTTTTCGCTGGATGAATCTGTAGCCTGTCATTATCACATCGACTACAACCTACATTGTCTGATAAATGCCGAAATAAATGAAGATTATTTCTTACAACTAAAACTACTTCCATGATATAAAGCAACGGGAGTATTAAAATCTTATGTTTGACAAACAGTGGTTTGCAACTGTCTGTTGTTTGTATGCCGAACATTGCGCGTTAACATCGTTTTTGTATTTTGAATGCCATTTTTCTATTCGCTGAGTTACCCCAAAACAGTATTCCATCTGCCGTCCGTTAACTAAAACCACGTTAACCCCAAAAAGTGATTTTCGAGAAAAACGTAAAAAACGCGGGAATCGTTGTTTCTAGAAAACTATTATACATAAATCAGTGATTGTTAAATATTATTTTAACAAATATTTTCCAGCGTCATTTAGGATATTTCCTGCTCAGAAATGTACATAAAATTATATGAAAAAACAAAAATTTTTGGTTTAGTTAAGCAAAACACATTTTTTTACATTGATTGCCGCACTAAAGCCTCGTTAACCTACACTTAGAGATCTTTTAGTTAAGAATTTTCTTTAAATTTATGAGGTTTCTATTTTTCAATAAATTTAGCCTTAAATGCTTAACTATAAACGCGCTAAGTCCGTTAACTGTTTTGTAGCTAAGACCTTTCTTAATATTTATACATGAGTACCTTACGTAAGAAGAGGCTAAATCACCTATGACTGTTTCAAGCTAAGTTTTAGCGAAAAATAAAAAAGGTACGAAAAAATATATGCTTGCTTACTAGGCTAAAAACAGGTATTTCTTACTTCAATTATTACTAACGTGTTTATAGCTAAGCATTACATATCAAAAACTGGATAATTCAATGAAATGCAGTATGAAAATTGAATCAATTTATATTAAACAGTATAACTAAATAAATTCCCTTAACATCTATATACACAGCAGTTTGTAAAAATTTACATGCAAAGCCTTGATTATTTTTCTAATCCTATTAAGCAATTAATTGCTTTAAAAATATATTTTAAGGCACTATTTCCACAGCGGCTTTTTAACATATTATATTTGCGTATAATAGACAGTAATGATATTTTTAATCACATAGTCATCATCATTTCAGCCTAGAGTCTTCCACTGCCGGACATAAGTCTCCCCGAAGGTTCTCCACACAGACTCGATTTCGAGCCGCCCGCATCCAACCGCTTCTGGTAATCTTATCCAGATCGTCGGCCCACCGTGTGGGAGGCCTACCCCTGCTGCGTCATCCGGTACGTGGGCGCCACTTCAGAACCCTCCTGCCCCAACGGCCATCGGCTCTTCGAGCTATGTGCCCTGCCCATTGCCACTTAAGCCTGGCTATTCGGAGAGCTATGTCGGTGACTTTGGTTCTCCTGCGGATCTCCTCATTTTTTATTCGATCTCGCAACGAAACACCGAGCATAGCTCTTTCCATTACCCTCTGAGTGACCCTGACCTTCCAGATAAGGCCCATAGATCATCACTTCCAACAACACTGGTCAAAGACTTTCGTCTTGAGACTCTGCGGGATATCAGACGTGAAGATATGCCGTGATTTCCCGAACGGCGCCCAACCGCATTAGATTCGACGAATGACCTCTTTCTCGTTGGACCTACCCAATGGGATCATTTTCTCAGTTATACGTTCTTGTTGACAACTTCGAGTGTAGAGTTTCTAGCCTGAATAGGAGCAGGTACGACATGGAATTCAGACGTGATTTTCGTCTTGTCCAAGTTCATCTTAAGACCTACTTGTTGGGAGACTCTACGGAGGCCTTCGAGCAGTGTGCTGAGGTCTTCCATAGTCTTAGTCATGACTACGATAACATCAGCAAATTGAAGGTGTGTGATGTACTCGCCGATTATTTGATGCCAAGTCCTTCACAGTCCAGAAGCTTGAAAACGTCTTCCAGCGCAGCGGTGAAGAGTTTCAGAGATATAACATCTCCCTGCCTCACCCCTTGGTATAGTTGCATAGGTTTTAAACTCTGGTCCTGGAGGCGGACTGACATGGTGGCGTTTTCGTACAAACACTTCAGCACTTCGACGTATCGATAGTGGTCGATGGCACCGTTGGTGAGACTACAGCACCGCCCAGGTTTCGATCGAATCGAAGGCTTTCTCATAGTCCACAAACGCCAAGCAAAGAGGCTGTTTATACTCCTCAGACTTATCCTGCCGCAGCGTACGTATGTGGTCTATAATACTATATAGCCTTTACGGAAACCCGCTTGTTCGGGAGGCTGGAAGTCGTCTAGTTTGGTTTCGAGATGTTTCGTGACGACCCCTGAAAACAACTTATAGACGTGACTCAGGAGTGAGATGGGTCTGTAGTTCTTCAATAGGGTAATATCGCCCTTCTTGACTAAAAGCACCACCACACTCCTGTGCCATGCCTGTGGCGTTTTGCCCTCGAGTATGACAGAATTTAATAGCTTTCGAAGTTCGTGCACGGCAGGTACGCCGCCAGCTTTCAAAAACTCTGACGTAATTCCGTCATCACCCGGTGACTTGTTGTTTTTGAGTTGATTTTGGGCCACACTTATTTTTTGCATGCTGACGGAATGTCATGTGCGGGATATCTTCGGTATAGTGTCGGGTCAATCCAGTTCTAGGGTCACTGGCTTGAGTAGTAACCGGTGGTCGTGTATTAGTATATAGCTGTCCAAAGAACAGTTTGATATCTTCCAGGAGCTGGGGTCTAGACGAGATAATTTTGTCACCATTCGTCTTTAGCCTTGTCAGCTGACCTGCCCGTTAAACAGATCTCTTTTGAACACTTTGTTACCGTTATTCTGCTCGATTGCCTCTTGAACAAACTTAGTGTTGTATTAGCGGAGATCGTGAATCAGAGACTTTGAGATATGTTTATTAAGCCGCCGATACTTTGGCATATCGTCGGAGGCAGCATGCAGAAGCATCTTATGCCTTTCCTGTATAAGCTCGAGGATCGGACCAGAGATTTTATGGGCTCTTTTAATCGTCATGGGCTTTAATAACTTTAAGCATGTTGTATGGACAGCATTCACGAACCTGTTACTAAAGTTGTCCACATCTACGCATTCTCCTACACATTCAAAGCGGTTTCGCAATTCAAGCTGAAAGCTCTCGGGGTTCTAGATTTGAACTGGCGCTGGTAGGAGCGTAGACTTCATCAACCTCGACCGTTCGAGGCTGGGACTAATATTCAATGTGCCTCTTACCATTCGCTGACCGCGGCTCGCTTTAAGCGAACTGATCACAGAGACATCAATAAATATTAACATCTTCATCGATATGATGAAATCGATCTCATTTTTGGTGGCACCATCTGGACTTATCCAAGTCCACTTACGGCATTCTCGCTTTTTGAAAAAGTGAATTCATCATGAAGTTACCATATCCAAATTGCTCCACCCTCAGCTCATCACCGCTCGTTTGCCTAGTTTCGCGTTAAAATCTCCTATGATAAAGGTGTAATGGGTTTTGAAGCTGTGTATATAGCCCGAGTTATGTACTCATACATAGCTTCTACCTCCTCCTCGGAGTGTGATGAAGTCGGAGCGTATACCTGTATGATCTTCAATGAATATCGCGCCGAATATCTGCCGGAGATTTATGGCACCCCTTGCCCTGCCGTTACCATGGCCGCTATCTGAGTCAGGAATAGCGAGGCTTCCGGGAAATGGAGGCTGTTTTTTTCGTGTGTGGCTAATTTTTGGGAGATTTTGCTTTGATCGCCACGCTTGGCAGACGGATTGGCAATCGTAGTGGCGGAAGTCTTTGATACTTAACGCTTCTGCCTATATAGTATCTTGCCTTTTACTTCCGCCTTACTTTGGATGGTTTGACCGCCATCTTCCGGTTGACTGGCTGCAATGGTGGATCCGCAGCTACTCTTATCCAGTTCCTGCCCGTCAAAGGAAATAGAAAACCAACAAGGCAGTCATAATAATTTTATAAATTTGAATATTTCGTTGGTCTGCTATTCTTCCCTCAAACTCGGTGGAGATATTAAGAAAGATAATTTTAATTATTAACCAATAAAAAACAAATTTTACTGAATGTTTTTTCGTAATGTTCCCCGACATATTTGAGTTTTAGCGGGAACACGATGCGATGACGCACGCTTGCACGCTATAAGCTCTCCGACCAGAATGGCAAACCTCCCTGCGCGCATATCTTATCCTCGCACGCATACGGCAACCCGCACACTCCCGGAATTAATGAAGCGCAGCGAACAGTATTTTTACCCGACTGCGGCGAAGCCCAAAAGGGAGGGTTATGTGTTTGACCTGTATGTACGTATGTATGTATGTTTGTCCGTTCCTATGGCCCTAGTAGCTACTCAACGGCTCAACTGATTTTGATAAATGATACGTCATAAGATTCGTCTTAATGGCGCGAGTATCACTGGGCACATATAATTAAAAAAGAACATTATGGTTGATTTTTGGCGCCAAATAATAAGTCTTCAAAAAAAATTTTTCCATCCAAACTTATCGAATGAGGTATTAAATTAAAGGGTTTTAGAAGGCGATCTCAAAAATATATGCAACATATATGTATAAATGTAATTTGTAATGCTGCTGGACATAAAAACAACAACAAACAGCTATTTACCTAGATACCTATTCGGCGGCACTGACATTACAGCACGCGTAATTGCAACAACCACAGTTGATTTGACACTTAAATCAGTTGTGGACTAAACAATTAAGTACTTAATTTTATTAACATAAGCTGGGAGTACCTCCACGCGATGAAAGCGGAAACAGTGTACGCTTATTACGAGTAAACTGGCTAAAACTCCCATTCACACCCATCCAGATGCCTTCGGGCTTATGTTATTACGTGTTGTATGTATGATACTGTGTACCCGGTAGCGCAGGGAAGCAGGCATAATTTACGTACGTATCGATTATTTATTCGAATATAATCAAGAAAAACTACAAAGGCCCGTTCTAAAGCTATCAAAAGAAAGATCGAGTCGCCAAAAACTAAAAAAAAAGTAAGAGATATATTTGACTTTAACTTTAACTTAACAGATTTTTCGTCGTTTTGAACTCAAAAGCAAAAAATAAAAAAACGTAATTTAAAAAAATTAAAAACCCGACTGCAGTGTAAAAAAATTAATACTGAAAAATTAAAAAGCACGACTGCAGTGTAAAAAAATTAATATTTAAAAAATTAAAAAACACGACTGCCTTGCAAAAAAAAACGAACTAAAAAGTTAATAACAAGTTTAATTTTAAAATTTTCATTGCAGTCGGGGGCCGTTTTGTGGAACACCAATTTAAGAGGTCCCCCGACTGCAATGAAAATTTTAAAATTAAACTTGTTATTAACTTTTTAGTTAGTTTATTTTGCAGTCGGGTTTTTTAGTTTTTTAAATTACTTTTTTTTATTTTTTGCTTTTGAGTTCAAAATGACGAAAAATCTGTTAAGTTAAAGTTAAAGTCAAATATATCTGTAACCTTTTTTTTAGATTTTGGCGAGTCGATCTTTCTTTTGATAGCTTTAGAACGGGCCTTTTTGGTATTTTAGTTTTTTTAATTTCGTTTTTTTATTAGAGTTCCGTAGTAAAAAATGGCTAAACACGGAATCCTTATAGACGCGCTATGTCTGTCAGTCTATCCGTATGTCACAGCCACTTTATGCCGAAACTATTCAGTTTACACATTTGAAAATTGGTAGGTGGATGTATTCTGTGAACCGCTTTACGACGTTATAGAAAATAAAAAATATTGAATATTAAGGGAGGCTCTTCATACATGGAACTGATGTGGAAAAGGGGTCGTTAAACATTACTTTGAGTTTCCTAAAACCATTGTTTTTCAAAGTCAATCGTTTGAAAGATAAACGGTTCCAAAGTGGTAAAATGGGTGTGTGTGTGTCTCTTACTTTTAAAGTAAGAGAGTGACTAATCTAAAAAAAAAATATATAGTGTAGATCGTTATAAAAACTTCCAATGAAAATTGGTTTGAACACTATGTAGTCAGCAGTTTTTGAAATAAAGCACAAATACTATTAATAGTTAGTCGAAGATAATGGCTATGGTAAGTGTAGGTACCTCCACTACGAGTCAGACTCGCTCATGATGGCTTCCGAAGCCATCATGAGCGAGTCTGACTCGCAATAGCGAACAGCTTTTATAGTGTTTTGTCCTAGGTGTTACTTGTAGCCGTTTGCCGTTACAAAGCTTTGGAGCATCAAGAGTCCGCAGTAACAGGACTGGAACACCAACGTTCAGTCTCAATTTGCGTGAAGGTACTCCTGATAATTGTAAAGAGTTCAGAAACTCTGTAGGGTACGAAGTAACTTGGTCAGTATTCATGACATTATCTGCCGAAAGGTGCTCAACAACATCACTTTGCGGGTCTCCCTTGTTTGACCGAAAGGAACTTGACAAATTTTCACTTCCCAAAAAATTTTTCGCATAATTTCATTTGCCAAATTATTACTTAGCAAAAAATCTATTCACAAAAAATTGTAACGCAAACCTAATGTTTGGGAAATTAACGTTTAAACTATAACTTGTTTACCAACTAGTACTTTTAACATTTTTTTATTTAGTCAAATATTTCAGTTGGAATAATATTATCAATAATTATCCTAATCTAAATAGTTCAGATCCGGCTAACCTACTGAAAACAATCTCTTTTCTCTATTAATGCAAGTCGTTTCTGGCACTCGCCGGCCAATACCACGGCCATTTTTTAATAATTAACCTACTCTAACTTCTTCCATAACTAAACTAATATCACCAAATGTCTGAAGATTGTTTGCTGTAACAAATCATTTGATTAAAGACCAAATACCATAATGACATTATACTTGGTAATATTTTGTGAAGTAAAATTTGACCAAATAAAAATATGCGTACTAAAATCATTCGAAATATTACAATGGTATAAAAAAAGGTTGCTAATATTTGTTGGGTAATGAAATGTTGTCAAAATCTTTTCGGCAAAACGGCAGGATCCCCTTTGCATACAGTCAAATGACAAAGCCATGGTCCGATATATCTCTATACACATTTTCGCATTTATGAGTAGAGAATATTGGTTCAGCCGGTTTAGCGTGAAACCGGTACATACATACATACACATTTTCGCATTTATACCTAATATTAGTAGGGACTAGCCAAGGCTGTTACAGTAATTTTATTATTAGTTTAAATAAGTAAGCGAACGAAGTAATGACAGTGCACCATATGACAATGTATAATGTGACAGTACTGACAGATATGCGTTAGCACATGCGCATGCGTTAGCACATGCGCAGCAGCACTCAATTATTACAGCGCATGCGTTCTTACTGTCAATAGGTAGTAGGTTTGTCCCTACAAACTTCGACCCTCTCTAATATTCCTTTTCCACACTTTTTGCAATTAATTGTATCCTATGTGTTTTTTCTGGTTCTAAGCTACCTCCCCACCCAATTTTCAGATAAATCTGTTCAGCCGTTCTTGAGTTATAAATAGTGTAACTAACACGACTTTCTTTTATATATATAGATAGATGACCCTTCAAATTCAATTGTGGATCTATTGTTAGCCCTAGAAAACGAGCACTGTCGGCTTAATTTATATTAACATCATTACACACCAATAAAAGTTTTGTGTATATCGATACCTTTGGGTAGAAAGGTCGTATAAACCATTTTGGCCAAATTGAGTTATATATACCATTTTTCTCAGAATTTTTTCTCTCTATCAATCTGTATATACGAAATGTAGAAATTCACACAAAAATGGTTAATACGACCCAGAAATTTTTGGCCATAGCCTCTTAAAAAAGGAAAATTTTCAGTGTAAAAGCCGAATGTTATTTTTTTCTAGTTTTATTATGATGTAATGACCATAATTTTTATTAACTCAGGGCGTAAAAATAGTCGTTAATTGTAAATGGTTTATACGCCCTAACGTGTTGAATGCATTACCTAAGCATAGTTTAAATTCGATTCGTGAATCCTTATTGCATATCGACCTTTGGGTAGAAAGGTCGTATAAACCAAAACCCGAAAGTGATTAAAAATGATCTATGAGAAAGATTCTTACAATTTGTGAATGAAAAAGGTTAAATCATCAAAACCTATTTATGTTCTTTAGTTTTAAAGTTAGCTTGGATTTACGTCTAAGAAACATCAATTCTTGGTTAATAGACCCCATGAAAATGTACTTTAAAAAGACTTTATAGGTCATATATCCATTTTTAATAAGCTTATGGTCACATTTACTGTCGTAAAAACCCAATTATCGATACCTTTGGGTAGAAAGGTCGTATAAACCATTTTGGCCAAATTGAGTTATATATACCATTTTTCTCAGATTTTTTTTTCTCTATCGATCTGTATATACGAAATGTAGAAATTCACACAAAAATGGTTAATACGATCCAAAAATTTTTGGTCATAGCCTCTTAAAAAAGGAAAATTTTCAGTGTAAAAGCCGAATGTTATTTTTTCTAGTTTTATTGTGATGTAATGACCATAATTTTTATTAACTCAGGGCGTAAAAATAGTCGTTAATTGTAAATGGTTTATACACCCTAACGTGTTGAATGCATTACCTAAGCATAGTTTAAATTCGACGTCGTGAATCCTTATTGCATATCGACCTTTGGGTAGAAAGGTCGTATAAACCAAAACCCGAAAGTGATTAAAAATGATCTATGAGAAAGATTCTTACAATTTGTGAATGAAAAAGGTTAAATCATCAAAACCTATTTATGTTCTTTAGTTTTAAAGTTAGCTTGGATTTACGTCTAAGAAACATCAATTCTTGGTTAATACACCCCATGAAAATGTACTTTAAAAAGACTTTATAGGTCATATATCCATTTTTAATAAGCTTATGGTCACATTTACTGTCGTAAAAACCCAATTATCGATACCTTTGGGTAGAAAGGTCGTATAAACCAAAACCCGACTTTTCAGGATAGCAGAACAACTACTTTTTTTTACATAAAAATACATAATCTTTTTGTTTTTGAAGTTATAAAAAAAATGATCTATGAGAAAGTTTCTTACAATTTGCGAAAGAAAAAGGTTATATCATCAAAACATGTCTATGTTCTTTAGAGTTAAAGTTAGCTTGGATTTACGTGTAAGAAATAATCAATTCTTGGTTAATACACCCTATGTAAATGTACTTTAAAAAAACTGTATAGGTCGTATATCTATTTTTGGTAAGCTTATGGTCACATTTACTGTCGTAAAAACCCATATATGTAGTTCTTTTTGTATTAAAAACCATTTATTAACCGACTTCAAACAAAAAAAAGAAGGAGGAGGTTCTCAATTCGGCCGGTATATATTTTTTTTTCGATGTATGTACACTGATTTCGCCGAGGTTTTTGAACTGATTTACGTAATTCTTTTTTTGTTTGATGCGAAATAGTGTCAAATTGGTCCCATAAAAATATGATTCATGTAGGCCGAGTAGTTTTTATTTTATGAGCATTTTTCATTTACTTTCACTTATCCCGAAGGCTGAAATTCCTATGTATAATATTGTGACGGCCGGTGTTATGTCAAATAGTCATCACTATCGTCGTCAAGGACTACTGACGTCTACACGACGAACTGGACGATCGTCAAACATAATAATTAGCAAAAAGGTTTGAAGACTATTTCATTATTTGGAAATGACAGTTTTAAGCTTAGACTATATATATTATGTAAATCCAACCTCTCTTGTTTTAAGTTAGATTACGTAAACACTGTCGAGTGTGAAACCATTACTCTTGGCTCTCGCGAACAGTTGTTGACAGTCGCTACGCGGAGAAAGTACCCTTAAATAAGCTGATACTGGTCAAGATAAGCGGACACCGATCGTCAATCGCCTTGGCGTCTGGTCTACACTTACTAGTCTAACTACATGTGACTAAATATCAGCTTTTCCACAGAGCGACTGTCGTTTGACCTCCGCAACCCAAAGGGATAGGGGTATTCCATGGTTTAGACCAAAATCAGTTTATTTAAGGGTATTTTCTCCGCGTAGCGACTGTCAACAACTGTTCGCGAGAGCCAAGAGTGATGCTTTAACATGCTCGCCGAGGCCAAGGCGAGCGATAATTAACAATTAAATACCACATAACTTCGAAAAGTCAGTGGTGCGCGCCGTGAATTCGAACTCCCCGCACGGTAGTCTGTTTGTATATCCACTAGGCTATCGTTAACTGCTTTTTGGTTATTCAAGTTTCTTTAGTTAAATCATAATAGGGAAACTGACTTTATTAGATTTAATAACATACGGCAATGAATTGTCATAATAATATTAGTACAATTAGAAGAAAATAATTTTCTTCAAACATTCTCAGATCAAGGTGGGCAAATAGTTATGAGCGGTAGTGTACATAATTATGGTGTTATAACCATGCGAATTAGGCACAGATGAATCAAGATTTTGCCTTTAATCATCATACATACAGACTTTACTATTGACATTTTCTACACCAATCTATAACTTAAAAGCGTCTCTCGAAACGCAGACTGAAGTTGCAAAATAATAAAATAAATTTTATGAAATAGGTATTGTAATCAGAATGTCGAAGACGAATGAAATATTTACCTTCGTAACACCAGGATCTTAGCCATCCAGCCCCAGGCACACTTAGCTCGTCCGTAGCACGACTGGCTTCCCCCCCACTACGGGAAACCAGACTCTCATAATCATTACCAAACCAAGTACGGTCAAGCGTCTTTGACGCTATATTAATCACTTCATATTTACTTATTTATAAACACATTAAGGTATTTATAACTAATACAATTTTTTTTTCTCAGAGGGCTATTCATTTCCTCTCGGTAATATAATAATAAAATTTATATTGATTTATGAAAGGAAAAATGCGATATCGACTATTTTATTCCGCACAATGGCAGACGGACACGATGTATAAATCAGAAGAACGAAGTTCAAATACTTTTTTTGTACTTAGTTAGACTGCAATTATTTCAAATATATAATTTGGCCAATATACGGATTAAGCTAAACTGTACAATAAATTACAGATCGTTTTGTTAGTTGGTTACAGAAATGTGCCCACAGACATCGAAAGTGTTGTCTCTAAAGAACTACACATAACCAATTTACAAGATGAATTATAGGAAAATTACAGGAGAAAGATTGGAGAGGGAACGAAAAAAACATACATACATATACTCACGCCTTTTCCCCGTCGGGGGAGGCAGAGACAACGGAACGCCACTTACTTCTATCCATACAAACCTCACGCGCTTCCTCTACATTCATTATATTCTCATACATGCTCGCCGGTTCATAAATCGGAATCCTATCCATCAGTCTCACCCTACAGATACTACGCAGTGATCGCATCTCAACCGCGTTAATTCTGCTTTCATGAAAAAAAATCACTTATAAAAAAAACATGATTCCATCGTGTTTCTTTTTAATTCTATAAGTTAATTATAAAAATTAATTTTGATTTAACTGTCTCAGTCGTTGCATTTATTGTAGTGGTTTGCTGTCATGTGGTATTAATAACTTAGATGGCTCTAAATCACTTAATGCGATACCATCTAAATTCTTCACTCGACTTTAAGCTACATATATCTGACCTTGCGCGATTTTTTTCCCAAGATCTATCACTGCCCTCTCCAATGTTGTACCTTGGAGCTTGTGAACAGTGACAGCCCAACTTAAAATTATGCAGGAGCATTAACCTCTCAACATCACCGTAACCTTCATTCGCTTGAAAAGTTGCAGATGCTGGTGTGATTGATACTAGATCCTCCGCATCTTTTACCCTAGTGCCCACTGTTTGATCATCAAATTTAATGAACACTGCTTCGGGCAGTTCTCCTGCTTCTCGTTGATCACGGCGAAGGGCTGGCCACTTTATTTTTTTAATAATTCCCATTGCTCCGTTGACTAGTTCGTCTGAGACCGCCATATTTCTTCTTAACATCACCCTGGAGCCTACGCCTATTTTATGCTGTGTTACAATTCTCCACACTTGTTTGATTTTTATATTTATTTTCTAACTTTAATTTTAACCCGTAAACCTAACTTTAAAAAAAGTTGACCAAAAAAGTTATGTACTTCTTTACTTAAAAGCAAATTGTAATTTTATGATTAAATTTAAAAAAGTACTCGCTTAGTATATATGTTTCTCATTAATTTTATAAAAATAAATCTGCATGAAAATTATCAATTCTCTAATAAATAAATAACGAATTTATTGGGGACCTAGCTTCCTCACGTGTGTATATGTTTTGCTTGAAATCACGTGTGTCGCTAAGGGTTTATATTTACCTATGACTTTCTGACGTGTCCAAAATTTATTTTTTACATTTTTATGGAAATAAATATATTATATGAGTTTGAGTTCACACTAAAAAGTATTAAATAAACATAACTGCGTTAAAAAAACCGACTTCAAAAACTAAAAAGTAAAACTTAATAAATATTTAATATTAATGAAATACCTATTATTTATATTTGCTATTTACTAATAGGTTTGAAGTCGGTGCCAAGCCTTAAACAAATAATTATATTTTAATCATTTAAATGAATACGAGCAAATTCATAATCATCATCATCAGTCTGCCGTAGTCAACTACTTGATATAGACCTCTCCAATGGCACGCCACTGAGCCTGATTTTCGGCTGTTTGTGTCCAGCCGCTGCCAGCCACTTTGCGTATATCGTCATTCCACCTAGCCGGAGGACGTCCTACACTACGTTTGCCAAGGCGCCGCCTCCACTCTAGAACAAGACTACTCCAACGGTTATCGGTTCTGCGACAGATGTGACCAGACCACTGCCACTTCAGCTTACTAATTTTTGAGCTATGTCGATTACCTTGATTCTCTGTCGGATCACTTCCTTACGAATTCGATCCTTCAGAAACTCCGAGCATAGCCCTCTCCATATCACGATTACAACAAATACACCAGCACTTCAGGTCGCGCTGGCATCGTGAATACGTGCACGAGCTGCAGCAACGCATGAAATAGAAGACTGGAACAAGGTCCTTAAATATCGGCGAGCTCGTGCTGATACAAGAAGATCACGCACCACCCCTATGTTGGCGCTTGGGACGAGTTCTCCGCTTATTCCCCGGTCCTGATGGGGTCTCGAGAGTAGCGGATTTGAAGACGACACGAGGCGTCGTGCGCCCAGCACTGGTGCGCCTGTGTCCCCTGCCTACAGCAGAAGAATTATAGCAGGGTTGAAAGACAAGCCTTTCAACGGGCGGGAAGATGTTTCAGCCCAAACGCCTATTACTCAAATATTTTTAATAATTAAACTTTGCTCCCACAATATTGTTAGGCGCTCATTATTGAAGGTGGTTGTAAAACTTTTTATAATTAATTCACTTGCTCTGTAGAACGCCACGACCACACATCTCTTTTGTAAAGAACTCATAATAAACTGGAATTTGAAGACATTTCGGTTTTTGCATTTCGAAGAATTCCCTCACTTGAAGAATATCCGACTAGTAGCTATTGATAACAGAAATATTAACAAAAAAGGCACATGTTTAGCCTGAGGCCGCGATAGACTATTAAGATACCAACAGATCAATGGATATCATATTCAAACTGTTTAGCCTGAGGCCGCGATAGCCTATTAAGATACCAACAGATCAATGGATATCATATTCAAACTGATGGCGCAGCGCCCCAAATTGTCAAAGTTACTTGCGTATTTAATTGTTATTTTTAGGATACTACGTGTCTTTAGGTCTTCGGTCACGGCTGTCATGGACACCTTTGACAGTCATTAGGGCAAGTCCTCTTACCCATGAACATACTGACACCGATCAAAGCCGTGGAATATCGCTATCGGTTTGGGCAATCTCTGAAAAAGCTAATATTTTGCTTCTCAAGCTTGAAATCATTCGACTTTTTTCTTAAAAAACGACACTAAATTATTACGTAAATAAAAGAAATACAATAATTACGACGAAGAACATGAAACGCACAGAATACATTGAAAATGCAGAAAATAATCAATTTTTACTGAAAGCTAAGCGAATTTAAAATGTGGAATCTCATCGGTTCAGTGCACAACTGATGTAGGTGTGACGAAACGTGCATAATTTATATGTATTTCGTAATTTGACGCTCACGCTAGGTATTTAAGTAGAATTATAAAATTGAGTATGCTATTGCGGCTGGGGGTTGAGATTTCTCGCGGTTTGTTTCTAGAAAAATGCTCGCCTCACATTACTGTTTTATTAAACCCAATGGAAAGAATTAGCTTAACTGCATATATACATAGTTTTACACAAATACTGACTTTTGACCAAAACTTTGTTTGCGTGGAGAAGGCCATAGCAGGCTTATTAATTTCCTACGTTACAAGACACCTTTGTGCAAAATTTCTAGGATGTGTTGCAGCAGTTTGCTCAATACCTTGACAGGTACATCTCACATGGCCACCTAGCTCAAACTTTGTAACAAATAATTTCATTTAATTTCATTTATTTATTTGCTGGAAATATGGTACATAAACAGTTGTTACAATGGATTAAAAGAGCTATACATATTTCACCTATTGTACAGGCGTGCAAATGTAGTAATAAAAATTCGCCTAATTAGTAGGAACAATTATGACATAATAGGCTCATACTAAAATAATAAAGGAATTAAAAATTAAATAAAATGAGATAGCTAGTACATTCTATTACATAATTTACAAGACATTTCCATAAAAGCAAAAGCGACAAGGGCTCTTCTTAAAAGTCCTTCACAGAATAAAAACTTTTCTCTATGAGCCAGTCCCGTAACATAGTACAGAATCTTCTCTGTGGCAGTTCGGTGATCACTCGCGGTAAACTATTAAAAATGAGTGGTGCCATATATACACAGCGTCGAAATAACTCTAATTGTGGCACCGGCATTTTAAGAGGCAGGTGAGAAGTCTGTCCCTTATTCTGGGTTTCATTTTTTTCAAAAAGATACGGATGAAATTTGACAAATTTTGTGACTTCGTATATGTAAAGGTAGGGAACGGTCAGTTTAAATACGGGTTTACACGATTCAAACCATTTTAAACCAAAAATTGCAGGTATGCTTCTTTTCTGAGCTATGAAAACTCTAATTATTTCAGGAGAGTTTCCCCAAACCACTAATCCATATCGAATGATTGAACAGACATGAGTATGATAGACCATTAAAGCGGCTTGTTTAGAAGTTAAATCTTTTACTTTCCTAAGTGCGAAAACAAATTTGTTTATTTTCATACACACCATGTCAACACACTTCTTCCAAGTAAAATGTGAATCTAAGATTATTCCTAGAAATTTAGTACTTTGTATTTGTTCAACTTCATTATTGTTATATTTAATATTTAATTCTATTTGTTTGCTTTTAAATGTCCTAAAGTGTATGAATTTTGTTTTATTGATATTTATTTTTAATCTATTAGTATCAAGCCAAGTAGTAATGTCTTGTAACGTATTGTTAACTACAGTCTCGTAATCATTTAGACTTTTACATTCTATAGTGTCCAAAAAGGCACGTTTAGCTCTTCATAGAGGGGTGTTAGTACCTACTCTTATGTATGGTAGTGATAGTTGGGTATGGCAGAAGAGTCATGAAAGTAGAATAAATGCTCTAGAAATGAGAGCACTGAGAAGTATGAGTGGTGTTTCTTTGACTGACAGAGTAAAGAATTGTGTGATAAGAGAGTGTTGTGGGGTAAAAGAAGATGTAGTGACAAGCATCGAGAAAGGTATGCTAAGATGGTTTGGGCACGTGGAGAGGATGGATGATGAAAGACTGACCAAGCAGATATATAAGGCAAGTGTGGAAGGGACAAGACGAAGGGGAAGACCTAGGCGGACGTTCTCTGACCAGATTGGAGACATCCTAAAAACAGGACAAGTTAGAAGTACCCTGAACAGAAGAGCATGCATGAAGAATCTGATGGGAGTGAATGAAGCAAGAGAGATATGTCAGAATCGTTGCAAATGGCGTTCCGTAGTCTCTGCCTACCCCTCCGGGAAACAGGCGTGAGTCTATGTATGTATGTAATAACAGTGGTGTCATCCGCGAATAAAATGCAGTCATGGGATATTGATCGTGGGAGATGGTTAACATATAAGAGAAACAATAATGGTCCCAAGATGCTTCCTTGGGAACACCTGAACAATTTATACGCTGCTCTGAGTCAACATATACCATGGTTTTAGAATCCTTATTAAATTTGGTCAACCTGGTTAACTGTTATCTATTCTTTAAATATGATTGAAACCATTCTGAAGCCAGGCCTCTTATCCCATATTTTTCTAATTTTGTTAGGAGCATAGAGTGTTCAACATAATCGAAAGCTTTGCTGAGATCTAAAAACAGTGCAGAAGTAGGAACTTTACAATTTATATTTTTAATAATAGATTTAACAAAAGTGAAAGTGGCTAGTTGTGTAGATCTATCCTTTCTGAAACCATACTAATCCTTCGCTAGGATGTTGTGTTTATCTAAGAAGCAAAGAAGTCTTTTGTAAATAACCCTTTCAAAAATTTTTGATATTACTGGCGTGAGAGCTATAGGCCTATAATTATCTTTTTCAAATTTTGAACTTTTCTTATGTAGAGGTTTTATAACTGATAGTTTTAGATTATCGGGAAAACAACCTTGCTCAAACGATAGATTTATAAAATGTGCTAAAGGCCCCGCTATATAATACGCAATACGTTTTAGAATGTCAGCATTTATATTGTCATAGCCAGCGGACTTTGTTTTTCTTAACGAATGTATTATTAGATAAATTTCTTGTGAGTTCGTAGGCTCTAAGAAAATACTGAAGTCTTTATTTTGTAACTTATAAAGCTCACATTTTGATAAATCATTTACTGTATTATTTTGCACCATGTCAATGAAGAAGTTATTGAATAAATTTGCTATGTCAATGCCTGTTGTTACTGAATTACCATTATCATTAATACTGTTTATATATTCTCTTTGTTTATTTTTTCCTATATTACGGTTTATAATTTCCCATGTCGCCTTACATTTGTTTTTAGAACGCGAAATATGCCTTAAGTTACATACAGACTGCACATTGATAATACATTTCTTTAAAATGATGAATATTTTTAAAATTGAAGTTTAGGACTATTCTTTTTGATAAGATAATATTTAAGAATATATATATATATAGACGGGAATTAACGCGAACATGCAAATTAGGTATTTACATACCTATGATGGATGTCAAAGTGACTGTGAGATCAGATGGGTCCTTAACACACTGCGTATACCGGAAGCCTACGCACACAGATACCTGCACGCCATGTCGCACCACCACCCTCGACACCTGCAATCCGTTGTGACGTCACTAAAAAACAGAGAACATGACCTCTGTGACCCTGAGCATTTGAAGCTAGAGCTAGACCATGTTCAGGAAGAACGGATACCAGGTACAACGACGAATGACGCGGCCTATCAAGTGCGATAAACATCCGGCGGTAAATAGACAACCGACCTATATGCCCTACATTAGAGGTGTTACGGATAAAATAGGAGACAAGTTAAAAAACTACTCCATTCCGACCGTATTTACACCAGGGGCCAAAGTATACAAAATGGTGAGCACACCAAAGGATGTTCTACCGCTACAAACTCCAGGTGTCTATAAAATTAACTGCAGCTGCGGAAGCTCTTACATAGGGCAAACGAAGCGGACGATCGCTGAACGTATAAAGGAGCACATCGCAGCTGTAAAGAACCGTCAAACGAACAAATCGGTGATTGCGGAACATTTACTTCAATCGGGCACCAATCACTGGATTTAATTTCATCATCCCCAAGTCCTCTCCACGGAACGCCACTTTTACCCAAGAGTTGTGCGTGAAGCGATTGAAATCAGAAAACATAAAAATTTCAATCGAGAAGAGGGCTTCAAATTGTCATCGGCGTGGAATCCTGTGATTCGGCTAACAACACCCCACATTAATACGCAGTCGGCGAATGTTCAATATACAGATACGGTTAGTGTGTTTTGCGCCGGTACTTCGAATATCAACGACCCGGGGGTAGAAATAGAATCTTCTACCTCGCACTCGGAGACGTGACATCGCTTCACCAGTCAGCTTGCGACCACAGGACGTGCAACCGTCTCGAAACGTCAAGCAAAATAAGGTATGTAAATACCTAATTTGCATATTGGCGTTAATTCCCGTCTATATATATATTCTTAAACATGCAATGCGAGTGTTTAAAAGTTTCTAAGATAATATTTGTATCTTAATTTGCGTTTCGTTTTGCAACTCTTTTTGAGTCCTTTCGTTACCCATGACAAACTATTTGAGTTATAGTTTATTTTAATTTTAAGAAGCGGAAAACATAGTTTATGATACAATATTAAGTCGTTATGAAAGGTAGTAAAGGCATCATTAGTGATTGATTTTTCATATACCTCCGAAAATGATAGACGACCAATACAATTTTCAAATTTATTAATGTTTTCCTTACTGTAATCATATGATGTTACAAAATAATAAGTATTTAATTCTCGTTTAGCTTGACTACAAAATTCTATTACTTGAGCAGTATTATGATCTGACAAACACAAATTATAACTTTTACTTATCACTCCAGAAATGTTGCTAATAATGTTATCTATGCATTTAGTTAATCTTGTTGGTTCTCTTATGTGATATTGCAATCCGTAGTTAGATATTAATTCAATAAATTGAGTACTAATGGTATTTTTACTTAACAGATCAATATTGAAATCACCACTTATTACTATTTTGCTTTTCTTATATTGGAGTTTGGTCAAGGTTTCATAAATTTTCTTAAAAAATATATTTACATTTGAGTTAGGTGTTCTGTAGATGCATAATATTATTAGTTTTAATTCGGAGATTTCCACGCCACAGTAAGTGTTTTTCCACACTAAGTTCTTTTATATCTTGCAATTCGGAACATTGCAAATTATTTCTAAATAAGATACACGTGACTCCTCTTTGTTGCCCTTGGCGCGAATAAATAGCAGAAAAGTTATAGTTATTTAGGTTGAGGTACCGTTGCTCTCCACTTATAATAAAATGTTCACTTAAGCCTACAGCAATTATAGGGTTATCTGAATTATGTAACTCACTTAATGCCAGGTCAAGATCAGGCATTTTGTTTAGCGCTCCTGCTATATTTTGGTGCAGAATGGAAACACTACTGACCTTTTCTTTATTATTTTTGCTACTATTGTTATTGCTCACGAACAAACTGAGTGTCTCTAGTATTTGGTTGGCTATCATTTTGGACTACTATGAAATAATAAGGAATTGTTCCCTTGGCGGGTTTTAAGGAGTCAACTTTGGAAGCAGCGGTAATAGGTGATGTACTTATCTGTTCATTTTTTCTCAGTTGATATGGATTTGTGCTCTTACATGGTTTTGAAAGATTAAATTTAGATGACGAATTTCTGTTATGTACATCAAAGTGAGATTTCTTATTATTTACATTATACGACAAAAATTGGTTACTATAATAAATTGTATTAATAGCATGTACAATGTTTTATGAAATATTATACCTATTGGTCTCTATGAAAGTACAATTGTTCATGTTTTGTGCTATCAATTTAAGATGGTAATTAAATTTTATTACTATTCAAATATGCATTGTTCAACACATTTACAATAAGAACATAAAATGAGATGTGCCATTTGGCCATACATTATGGGCCTGGCACGGCCAAACACGACACCATGTGTGTTTTGAAGATAAATGACTACTCTATTAACCTGTATAATTTCTTTTTAAATAAGTTTTGGTGGAAATAAGATACGAGATATTTGAAATGGAAATTATTCCGCAACTAAATATACCTCAAAATTGAATTTTAACATAAATATTATTATAATACCTAGATGTAAATAAAGGTATGTCTTTGCGTCATAAAGAACAAAAACTACATAAAGAGTGGCCAATAATAATGAATAATCACCTGTGTACTAGGGAACCTCGTACTATGTATACTCGTCCAAAAAAGCGAACCACAATCACAAACACCGCTGCATATTCTTAGCATGGGTAGAAGGTACTGATCATTATTATTGAATTTATATTCAATTACATTACATTAAAACCGTACGAAAACACCAATAAATCAGAGCAAAATATTTGCGATACACAGTAGCAACACGAATGACATAACAGATAAAAACAGTGTTGCAAATGGTTTGAAAAAATATTTCTACTATCGATTAAAAAACAAAACGATTTTTACCGATTAATAATTATGGAATGTATAATAAATTATATATTTCTTGATTCTTTTTACAAATATACTTATAAAGTAAATAAAATATATTGTTTTCTAATATAATAATAAAAATATTATTTCTTTAAAACAATTTCTGCCTACCATACTTCATTTTATTTTTAATGCTGGCAACATAAGACATTCATCCGCTATTACCATAGCCTATTCAAAATAATTAATCTTTAAAAACTAAATTCTTTCACCGATACTATATCAAGAAACGAAAACGATGTAAAAATTTTAAAAATTATATGTTTAATTTCAACGATTCACAACTTTCTGGCCGCTACAGGCCGTATTTGGTATTTCTCCTTTTTAAGTAACTTGAGTGCTACAGTAATTTCTGAAAGCATTTTAAAAGGACTCGTGTCATTACTACCAGTCATCAAAAAAAATCTTAACTCAAAACAAAATCTTTACTCGTTAGTTGCTTAGAAATATTTATACAATTAGAAAGTACATCTTCTGTTGCATTCATCTTTATAACAGATGATATACCGCAGTTGTTTGCCAATAGGTTATTCTTATTATTAATTAACTTATGTACTATACCTTTCCCTTGGTTGTCGGCAATAAGCAAAACTTTACCGTGTACAGAGTTCTCTTTCATTTGAAACTTCCTATCGAGAGTATTACTATTGCCATATTCTTCTTTATCAAGGTAGTTCTGCGGCACCTTTCGCTGATTGCTGGAATTGTAGTCAGCAGCTGTTGTATATTTTTCCATTTCGCCAAAAAAACTGTTCTCATTTTGTAATATGTTACTCTGTTGTTGAAGGTTTCTACAAATAGGACTGGCCTGGATCTCAGATATTTTTCTGGGCTCATTATCGCTACTCTCAGTATTTTTTAATTTTAATGATGATTTCGGCGTATTAAAGTCTACATCCAAATCTAATTTTCGGGCTGAGATGTTTAAAATAGCACTTGTATCCTTTGTATGGGATATACGCCTAACACCGTCTGATACTTTGCTTTTTTTGCAGCTAATGCTAGTTATATATAAATTCTTAAGACGTTCGTTCTTCTGCTTCTCTATGTCTAATTTTTGTTTGAGTGATCCATTTTCTAGATTTAGTGTCTCAACTTCAGCATGAGCACTTAAGAGTTGAGAATTTAGACTGTCAATAGTAGTAGCCAGTTCTAAGATTTTTGTGCTTGTTTGATAAGTCCATCATACTTTTTGTACTTATATCTGAACAGAGACTATCGACGATCGATGGATTCGGTAGATAGCGATCTTCTTAAACGTGCTTTTCTAATTGTAATATTGGTACTGGACGCCATTATATGACCAAAATTGAACAATAATATAATTCCAATAATATTCCACTTCAGTCTCGTAGTAGAAAAAAAAAACTACTAAGTTCTACAATTTTTTTAAGCTGGTATGGTTTTGCGCCCTCTGGTGTCGAGTAGCGGTTATTTTTAGTACAGCTAATCGCCGCCTTAATGGTAAGAGTGGAGCTGTTGTATAGGTGTCAGATCCGAATTCAAAATATTTTTCACAACGATCTTGAAATTTATTGTCTTTAACCAATTTGTTTGAAATTCACTACTAAAGTCACTTATCACTGCAGAAACCTTATGTTCTGATGTGACTTAATGTTTTAGTTATGTTTGGTTTTATCACTTGGGACTGAATTATAATAAATTGTTGTTATTTATAAATGTACGTAACGGAAGCTTTTACAAACAATGTCACTTATCACCAACAGTTATTACACTCGAATTTACTACGTATTTTGTCGTAAAAATTGCTATTTTATTTTATTTATGTAATTTAATGATAAGATGATGTAAACAAACCGAGTGTTGCCACTCTTCCTGGTCGCTCAAAAGTACAACATGGCCGTTCAAAAGTTAACCAAGATATACTATATAATCAGAAAATTCAAAATTCAAAATCATTTATTCATTTAGGCCTCAAAGTGACGCTTATGAACGTCAAAAATTTAAGTTAATTACTAGATGATTTTACATTTACATTTACTGCCACGTTCGCAATGCAATAGGTAGAACCACGAGAAAGAACGGGCAATAAAACTCGTGGCCACTCTTTTTAACTGCCAGTATAATGTTTTTACATGTTATCTCTCTAATAATCAATATTTGTATGCCAGATAATGGTAGAATATTGTTTGAATGTAATGTAATGTAAACTAACAACTTTGTATACCCATATTTCGACGAATAAATGTTTATCATTATCATTATCATTATCATCATCATCATTATCATTATCGTTGTACGGAGCTGCAACTGTTTCACATTGTGAGTTATCTACAAATGTAAAATTTTAATAGTTATTGATATCGTACTCAAGCAATAAATGATGTTCATTTGGTCAGCCTCCCAAAGTAAATGTGGTGAAACAGGAGCATCAACTTACGTCTTTTGATGTTGGCAACTCGTGAACATGACTGCTCACAGCTATGGTGGAACAGTATGTCCCGAAAAGTAATAACGGTATATAAACCAGCAGCAATTTACAATCCATTAGTTAGCAGTTCGTGACCACGGGTTACCCTCACCTTACAAATCCGATAAATTATACTAAAAAGAGTAGGACAAGAATGCAAATGTAGTAAAAAAAGAAAATACGGTAATTAACTAAACTGCTTATTGACCTAATAAACAAAAATTTTGCCTAATAAAAAATAATATTTATTTCCAAGCGTACTTGTCGTCAAGATACTCATTTACACTATAGTATGCCTTTAGTATAAGATTATTTTTAACTATTATCTGCAACGACCTTAACGGCAATTCTAAAATATTAGATGGTATTTTATAATACATTCTTATACTAAGCCCAATAAAAGAGCTATGTGTTTTGTGTAAACGGAAATACGGTACACATAATTTGTGCCTGTTCCTAGTATTAATATTGTGTATGTCACTGTTCATTTTGTAAGAATTTATATGTTGTCGTACATGCATAACACTGGCATAAATACATTGTGATGTTACAGTAAGAATAGCAATATTTTTAAATTTTTCCTTGAGTGAGACTCTTGTCTTTAACTAGTAAATGGCCCTAACTACCCGTTTTTGCAATATAAAAATATTTTCGATGTCAGCAGCCCTACCCCATAATAGTATGCCATATGATATAACACTATGAAAACAGCTAAAGTAAACCAACCTAGCCGTATCGACATCAGTCAACCTACGAACCTTCTTAATGGCATAAGCAGCTGAGCTAAGTTTCCCTGAGAGATATGTAACGTGTGCACCCCACTGCAATTTCAAATCAAGTGTTATTCCTAGAAATAATGTAGATTCAGATGTTTCGAGTACATCATCATTTAGAACTATACTAGGACCAAGGTTTGTGACATTAGGCAGGGCAAACTTAATACATTTTGTTTTTTTAGCGTTCAGTACGAGATTGTTTACATTAAACCATTTAGTTACTTGAATGAGCGCACTGTTTATTTCGTTAAAATGTTCCTTATTTTTATCTACTTTGAATATAAAAGAAGTATCGTCAGCAAACAGTACAACGTCACAAATGCGTTTCAAGTAAAAAGGTAAATCGTTAATGTAAACAAGAAAGGCCCTAGGATGCTGCCTTGCTGCACTCCTAAATCAACAGGTAAACCACTGGATTTTGAGCCGTTTATTTCAACACATTGAGTTCCGTCACTTAAGTATGACTTAATGGCATCTAATGCTTTAGTCTGTACGCCGTAATGTCTAAGTTTGCATAAGAGCGTTTCATGGCAGACACAATTGAATGGTTTCGAAAGGTCGTAAAACACACCAATAGCATTTTGGGCATTCTCCCATGCACTGAATATGTGTTAAAGTAACGCTACTCCTGCATCTGTTGTCAAGTGACCATTGGTAAAACCACATTGCTCACTATGAAAGAGGCTGTTTAGATTAAAATGTCTAAGTAGTTGCTTGAGTATGATCTTTTCAAAAATCTTGCTTAAGGCAGGTAGTATCGATATTGGTCTATAATTACTAGGATCAGTCTTACTGCCGGATTTGAAAAGAGGTATTATCCTACTATGTTGCATAAGATCGGGAAAAACACCTGATTCAATACACTTATTAAATAAGTTGCTTAAGTAAGGAGCTACTACATCAATTATACTTTTCAGAACCTTAACAGAAATGCCCCAGAGATCACCTGTATTCTTAGACTCTAGAGATTGAAAAGTACTTATAATGTCGGTAGAATTGATACAATGGAACTTAAATAATACATCACATTTTCCTACACTAGATTGTAATAGGTTGTCTGCAATTATAGCTGATGATTTTAATTCTCTAGTAGTAGTACGTGGTATGCGAGCAAAGAATTTATTAAATGTGTGTGCGACTTCTTTGTCATTATGAATTAATTTGTCACTATCAATTAAACTAAAACTATTACTTCTTAGTGTTGTCTTACCTGTTGCTTCATTAATAGCTCGCCAGGTTGCCTTAATTTTATTCGAGGATTGTTTAATTTTGTTCCTAACGAATAATGCCTTAGCTGTATTGCACACTATTTTAAATATCTTGGAATAATTCCTAACATACTCTGTGAAGTTCGGATCAGCATCGTATTTCTTCATACCGTACAAATCGTACATTTTTGATCTGCTTTTATAAATACCTGCAGTAGCCTACTCACTAAAAGTTCGAGATTCTTTAACTACTTTCTCCTTAGTCCTAAAATTATTTTAAAATCTGTTGTTAACTATATTAAATAAATTGTTAAAGCTCTTATTTGGCGAATCTATTTCTATTAAGTCAGGATTCATAGTATTCATTCCAATCAATATTTTATTCCGGAATTCATTAAATTTATGCTTAGGTAATGGCCTAACTTACACTCTCTGTAGGATGCTATCATTGTTATATGGAAACCTTGCCAATTGACCACAGTGATCTCAAGTTAATTCAGAAGTAACTACTCTATCTGAAACAATACAATTACTAAAAATGTTATCAACACAGGTGAAAGATGTTGCCGTAATTCTAGTTGGTTCAAGAAATAAATTTTTCAAATTAAATGATTTAAAGAGGTTTAAAAATCTACAAGTCGTTACTGAATTTTCAAGAATGTTACCATTAAAATCACCACAATCTATAATACCTTTCTTATTGCTCCTAATTTTACTAATTGCATCTTCCATAACTGATTTAAACAAATTAAAGTCGCTTAAAGGAGGACGATATACACATATAATAATATGCTGCTTAAGCTCAACGCATGACAGTGCAGTTTCAACAGTTCCACCGTGCGTTCTATAGAAAAGCTAACTATGTCTTTCTGTTCTTTACAAGTTAAATTGTTTGAAACAATAATCAATGATCCGCCATGAATAGCTTGTTTCCTAGGGAAGGCGCTGTGTACGTTATTTACGAATTTAATCTGGTATTCTTTCAGCCAGTGTTCCGTAATGCACATAACTTTAATACTATGATTTTCTAAATATAAACCTAATTCTAAATCCTTGCCAGATAGACCTTGTATATTTTGATGTGCTACAGTCAATTTAATGTGTCTACCCTTTGTCCTGTGCTTAAGTTTAAAGAACTTGTGTCAATATTCTCAATAGAAGAATTATATAGGAAGGAACTATTTACAGAAACTAAATTCTTGGATACCCTACATATACCTGTGTCATTTTGTATATTATCTTAATATATAAAATCCTTGCGTTACTGACTGACTGACAGACAGGCTACAGCCTAAACTATTAGACGCAGGAAGCTGAAATTTGGCATGTATGTTCCTTGGGGACCGTAAGGGTGCACTAAGAAGGGATTTCCCGAAATTCCCACGGAATGGGGCAAATCGGGCAAAACGGGTAAAATGTGCAGGCGTAGCTGCGGGCGTCAACTAGTATGCTAATAATTTAGCAACTTGTCTTTTATAAAATAGTGGCAGATACATAGTATCTTTGGTCAAAGTATAATAACTAATAAAATTGTTGATGTCAAAAAATAAAATTAAAATCCTTATATTGCCATGTCAAATTGTATAACATCAAATTGAGTTCATGAATACGTATATTCATCGTAGCATTTAAATTATAAGCATAAGGCAAAGTCATAGTAATAAATTTGCAATCATATTTTCTGTGAAGCGATAAAATAACTTCTGTTAAATTAATTTTTATTTTTTAGTCACCATTTGACTATCACCATATGAGATAATTATTGTAGACTCCCTATCAAATATTTTTGTGTTTAATGTATCAATTAGATATGTAAACGACGACCCTGGATAACAATAATTAATAGTATTGTGTTGTGTCAGTTCACAATTTATTAAGCTTCCTAAACCTACACCAAGCCTATCTGAGAACATATAAACTTTATTTGTGCCAGAGTTCTTACCTAAGGAAGAATTATCTGTTCTATGATTGACTGAACTAGTACTTTTATCACTATCACAAATAATCTGGGACTCACAAGTGGGTAATGTTGGTTTTATAGTATTTAGACAAGTATTGGTGTTTGTTAATGCTTTAACATATTCAAGATTTTGCCTCCCTATTTGAGCTATCTCATCATATTTCCTGATATAGTCCTGAACCTCATTCTCATATTGGGTGTTCATCCTATCTATTTGAGACTGTAAAGAGGTAATTTGACCTTTTAGATCCCTAGTGTGTGTTGATCATACAGCATTTTACTATTTATCAACTCTATGTTGTACTTTTCTAACTCTAATAACAATTCTGAACGCTCAGAAACTAAAACTTTATATTGCTGGGTTGCTACTTTATTTTTCTTGTATTGTTTTAGGCTAAAAATTTGTTTCCTAATGTGTTTATTTAATTTCTTATATTTCCTATGTCGTTTCAGACCATTTGCATTTAGTTTAAATGGTTTAGTAGATTTGTGACCTAAGCTAGTACCTACAACCTCTGTATAAAGGTTCTGAGTTTTACTACTGTTTAATTCCTCAACAGTATGTTCTAGTGATTTAATATTTATTATTGATTGTTCTAAAGGGCATTCTAGTTCCCTAATGCGACTCATAGACCATGAATGGGCATAATTGCTAGCGGTCAATAAAAGGATTTCTTCCTGTAACCTATCTCGCTGGGCCAGCGTGTCCATATACTCAATATGGAGTTCTGCGAGTTGCGCCTTCAGGTTGGAAACCCTATCGTTGACAATCCTGATATCCTCTTCACAGTCTGCACGCTCCCTCTGTAGGTGATTGTTCTCTTCCTGGCACTTCTTTAGTTCTACCAAGGTTACTCTGAGCTTGTTCTCTAAATCCTTTGCTGTGGCCTTCCGGGTCACCATAGTGCTCATTGTGGAATGGCTCATAGCCAAGGATACGCCAAACACCTATGGACAGAAGATAAACAAGATGTCAGAAAAGAGATAAATCAGTAATGAGTAGAAGTTTAAAGATACTTAGTAGATAAATAAATAAATATTAAAATTAATTAGAAGGAAAGTAGATAAACAACATGAAAGGAAAAATATTACTTAAAGGAAAGAAATTAAAGGTGTTACTTATTCTTTTTTTTTTATGATGCAAAATTTGTAGGTAGAAAAAAAATATAATCTTGTGAAATTTACTAATTTGTATCAATTTTTTACTAACTGATGAAGATATTTATACATACATGGGCCTTGTCAAAGATATAAACACTGAAATTAATGTGAAGTGTAAGTGTAGTAGGTGTTTGTATGGGGCGTTTGTTCAGTCTTCGATTTTGCTTCCACGTTTTGTCAAGCAAAAGAAGACAGAAACTATGCCAGTGTGTGATGGACGAAGCTCACTTTGGTGTGAGCCGAGTAAATGTGTGATGAGGAGTGTAAGTTAATAAGTAAAATACTCCTCGGGTTTAAAGATGATTTCAAATCCGTCCGTTGACAGCTGGTAGTAGATATCTGTCCGCCAAAAACTGTTTGTGTCGAGATTTCAAACACCAAACTGAATGTCTTTCACACTTTACTTTACTATTTACTTTCTATTTAACAACAATAATGAGATATAAGCATTAAATATTCATTTAAAAATAAATAAAACTTTTAAAATCACGGAACTACGTAATTTTACGTCTGACGTTTCCAGTGTTGCCCTGTTCTTTTTCATATGATTCGCAATTCCACTTGTATCATCATCATCATCGACCTAGCGTTATCCCGGTTGCAACCAGGACTTGCACGCCTTGGAGCCCGAGGTCCGCTTACTAGTCTAACCAGATATGACAGAATATAAACTTTTCCACAGAGCGACTGTCGTCTGACCTCCGCAACCCAAATAGCTGCCTTTTTTGCAATTCCACTTGTATATAGGAATAAAATGTTTAGAGTATTTAGCTCAGAATGTCGCACTCAAAACTGATGTTGCCTAATCATAAACCTTTCACTGATTTAATAAACAAACAAACATAACTATGTGTATCGGTATACGCATAATTTCATATTTATTTTTTCTGCATTTTGGTTGTTTACAACACTTATACATGTCAAAACCCTATTCTAGATGATGCCGGCTTTTCCTAGCTAAATGACTTCTTGAGAAGAAAGGCCGAAACAAACTCAGTCATTGGTTTTTTTGTCACTTCAATTTCTTTAGTCTTTTCTTCATCTTTTAAAGTCCAGACAAAAAAAGGGTTTAGTATGCATGTACAATGCAGGAAATCATCTGACGCTTTTGACTGACTCGGCCCACTGATGGCCCGCATTCAACAGCAGTCGTACGGCTCAACCTTGATTGAGGAAGCCAGCACGATTTGTATCACTATGCCTCCAGGCCATCAGAAGGTGTATGCATAAATAAGCATGTCAGCCTAAGCCATCAGACAGGTTGCCACAACTATTTGTTTATATGTTTAATAATGCCCACATCATACTCACAACTTTACATGCTAATACATAGTAAAATACATGTTGCAAACAATATGTAAAAATAATAAAAATTAAACAATAAAATGTCATATCTTTAAAATGTCAGAAAATATTATTGAATGTCAATTTAGGAATAATATTATATTACTTAAGTAATTTTTAAAAATAATAAAAATTTAAACAATAAGATGTCATATATTTAAAATGTCAGAAAATATTATTGAATGTCAATTTAGGAATAATAATATATTACTTAAGTAATTTTAAATGTCAAAAGAAAATAAATAAAATAACAATGTCAAATCAAACAATGTCAAAACAAAATAAATAAAATTACAAATGTCAAATTAAAAATGTCAAAATGTAAAAATATATGATATTTTTATTTACATTACAAATGTAAATAAAAATATCATGTCACTAATTTCAAAATGTCAAAATTCATAATTTTTAAACTCAATTCCAGGCATTTTTGTCTGCTAAATAATCTATAACTGTGTAATAAGCTTTTGAACACAAGCTCTGTTTAATAAATACTTTGAATTTATTAATACTTAGTTCCTGAATATTGCCTGGAATTTTGTTGTAAAAACGTATGCTTTGACACTTGTATGAGTTACTTATTTTTTGTAGTCTAGTTGAAGGTAGAACAAGTTTGTTTTTATTTCGTGTGTTTAATTTATGAATGTCGCTGAATTTGCAAAACATATTTATATTTTTCCTGACATATAACAAGTTCTCATAAATGTATTGAGATGCGACAGTCATTATCTTAATTTCTTCAAATGTTTCCCTCAGTGAATGCCTTGAACCAAGACTGTAGATTGCACGAATAGCCCGCTTCTAGAAAGTTCACAGTACAGACACAGTTTGTAGGTTCATAAGTTTATATTTGGCGGATATAAATGAATTTTTTATATATCTTAAATGTACAGAAAAAAGCTATTTTACAATTTCATGATAGCACTTAAATAAAAAGAAATCAGGAACTACAACTACATAATGCTTTCAGTCGCTACATTGTGTACAATAAAATACAGACTATAATTTATTATATTCGTAAAATATTTAAAAACATATCAATGGCTATTTTGTTCTACACTCTTTCATACTTTTAAACGATATCAAAGTATACGTTCAGATATTCAGATACCGAGTTGAACATTAAGCCAGTGCGGTTTATACGAAAACTTTTGATTGCGGTGGTTATGAAAACGAATCAGACCTATATTTTGTCATACAACACGTCGAGGGCATATTACTAGGGATAGTAATATATTGCAAACCCCTTTTTATTCGAAATCAAAACTTTCCACATCGACGCGTTTTGATGTTAAAAATTTCGTCGATTTTTATATAATAAAATAAAATAAACATAAAATGTTGGATAATTCGGAGTAATGTTGTTTATGTTACTATGGTTGGTGAATATGAAAAAGCAAAAAGTTCAATGTCAAAAGTTGTAAGTATTACAGGCTATGACAGTTTTTTTTGTTGTCATGTTGGAAAATCCTCATGGAGTCCCTCCGCCCTGGGGGAAGAGCGAAAGGGGCTATCGGACTCTTATTGACTAAAAACAAACCCGTGTTCCTCGTGTACCCGTGTGTCGGAGGGTCGGGTATCGCCGAAGCATTCGTCTCTACCGCCCGACGGGTATTGGCCCGCTAGATGGACAGGCGGGCCCCGAACAAAACCCCATTGGCGGCGAAATTACTCAACTTTTGACTATATTATGTTACACAAGGTTATATAGCGGGTCTTACTCGCGATAAATCTTATATTTAAGGCATAAATACCTCGGTTTTTTGCCAACGTTTCGGCTGACTTGCTTCAGCCGTGGTCGCGACGGGACTGGTGAGCTCAGCGCCGTCCTTGTGTTGTGCGGGTTTTGGCACCTACCCTCACTGGATTTTTATTTTTGTTTTTAACCGCACTGTCGGTACCTCGACACACTACACTAATGACGTCTACACACTGT
The DNA here is from genome assembly GCA_944739405.2 of Euclidia mi. Taxonomy (NCBI): domain Eukaryota; kingdom Metazoa; phylum Arthropoda; class Insecta; order Lepidoptera; family Erebidae; genus Euclidia; species Euclidia mi. The sequence continues at coordinate 32,361,571 of OX123185.2, read as the reverse complement.
TGAGCTGTATCATTGCGGCGGTGTTTACACTTATTGATGACTGGATTCCAAGTTGTTGATAATCTAAATCCATCCTCCCGGTTGAAATTCTTGTATTTTTTTATTTCAACCGCTTCACGCACTATCCTGGAGTAATAGTGACGTTCGGTGGACAAGACCTGTGGTTGATGTAGTTCTATCCAGTGGTTTGGTCCAGACTCCAATAAATGTTCAGCTATAGCGGACTTATTTACTTGTCGATTTTTCACAGCTGCGATATGTTCCTTGTGACCCTTTCCGCAATTGTTCGCTTGGTCTGTCCGATATAGGAGCTACCACAACTGCAATCGACCTTGTAGACGCCAGGTGTCTGAAAAGGAATGACATCCTTTGGGCTGCGCAGATTGTGTGCTATCTTGGAAAGCGGACTATATACAGTCTTAATGGAGTATTTCTTTAGTACTGTTCCAACTTTGTCCGTTACTCCTTTTAGGTAAGGCATGTAAGCCGGCACCCTGCTCACCTCAGGTTTACGGTCCCTCCTCTTCAGACGGTGTATCTCATTCTTGTATCCGTTACGTCTAAGTACCTCCTGAACATGTGAGAGCTCACTGTATAAGTGTTCAGGGTCACAGAGGTCATACGCCCTGTTCACTAGGGACGTCACAACGGATGCCAAGTGTCGCGGAATAAATATTATTATAGAAATAAAAAAATACAAGAATTTCAACCGGGAGGATGGATTTAGATTATCAACAACTTGGAATCCAGTCATCAATAAGTGTAAACACCGCCGGAATGATACAGCTCAACAGTGTGTAGACGTCATTAGTGTAGTGTGTCGAGGTACCGACAGTGCGGTTAAAAACAAAAATAAAAATCCAGTGAGGGTAGGTGCCAACACCCGCACAACACAAGGACGGTGCTGAGCTCACCAGTCCCGCCACGACCACGGCTGAAGCAAGTCAGCCGAAACGTTGGCAAAAAACCGAGGTATTTATGCCTTAAATATAAGATTTATCGCGAGTAAGACCCGCTATATCATCATCTTCTTGCCCTGGTCCCAATCTATTTGGGGTCGGCGCAGTACGTCCTTCGCTTCCATCCTTTTCTGTCGCCCGTCATCTGATCATTTACCCCTTTCTCTTTCATATCCATCCTCACACAGTCCATCCATCTTTTCCTTGGCCTCCCTCTCCCTTTCCATCCCTATACCTTCATATTCATCCCTTAATAATTCATCACTTAATAAAAATAAGACCCGCTATATAACCTTGTATAATGTATACTAATCGCGAAAGTTTAAAATCGTTTATATTATGTTGTTATAAACTTTTATACGATCAATTTTTTAAATCATGCGCATGTCAGAATCAGGAAAGCTCCCTATAGTGTAGAGACAGTTTTTATAAATAAAAGAGACAACTATCAAATCATACTTTCATTTATTCAGTTTGGCACATGGATATATCTTTAGATTACGTCGTGATTCTACATTTACATTTAGACCCCAGTTCGCAAAGCAAAGGCATGGAACCAAGAGGAAGAACGGGCAATAAAACTCTTGATCATTCTTTTCAATAACTAAGAATTAACATACAGTGGTACAGCCAATTTATATGAAATATCAATGTTGTGGGTAGTTTTATATTACTTGGAACGTCTGTCTTACAACAGAATATAATAAGCATTATTTAGCATCAACACAATTTACTAAATGTTTACCACAGGTATATAAGGAATCTCATTGATACAACTTGATCCACAGTATATTATTCTATCCTATATTACAATCTTTAATATCTCACAAACGATCAAACTACCCACAATTTCAATAAGATAATGATTACATTACACTATCTTACATTGTTTCCTAGATGATGAAACAAAAGAACAAGCAACACAGAATATTGGAACACAGTGGCAGTTAATTAGTCAGAACCATATAGTACCTGAGCCGTCGTCGAAGGAGAATAGGACGAACTAGCCGAGCCTGTCGACTTTTATAGCCAGCGTACACCTTATTTACACGTTTGATAGTTTAACTCAAACGTCATGACAGTGTCATTTAACTGCCACTATCATCTTACATATTATGTACATATAAATACTTGGATATCAGTAATTTCAGCCCACAGCCTAAATATTATTACATATCTCTCACGCACGTTTTAAGTACTAATTATATGGGAATTTTACCAATTGCTTTTAAAACCTTCGCCTTAGAGCCCATTTTCTTTCCTCGTCCATGACAATACTGACTGAGATCACGTGGGTATGTAGCATTTTAGGAATCACAATCAATATCTGCTTCAATTATTTTAAATAATTAAACGTTCTCAGTCGTATTCAAGTGGATTTAACTTGCTGTTTTTATTTGGCTGTCAGCAATAGTCTCTAGATATTTGATAGTCTGACCACTATCAAGTGGGACAGCTACAAATTAAGTTTAGAACAGAGCTAGAACACGTGTGAGCACGAATTACGACAGCAGTTGGAGGTTGACAAAATTTAGTGGTAGAGTCATAGAATAAGTATTGGGTAGAGTATGCAATGAGTTCGGTCTGACTCATTTAAGGTTATGAGATGCCTACTTTACCATTCATGGCGGTAGGAAAGTACTGCTGCATTTATAAGTTTTTTAAGCATCGTTCCAATCACGACTATGTGTAAAATCGTATAGGCTGTGTAATCTATTAGTAGTTAAGTATGATTTACATTGTTATGGATTTATTTAATCAGTTTTATATTCTTATCTTTTCTGTTCATAAAGACATAAACTAAGGATTATCAGCTGCTCGGTAACCGTGTTTTGTTGTTCTCGCTTGTGAACCTTGTGCACTCGCACTTACTGTAAGTCGAATACTTTTTTTTCTTGTAGGAATGATTAGTATTAAAAGTAATATCGACTATTCTATAATTATTAAGGCACACAAAACCTACTACTACCCTAAAATACTCAGAATTTAATTTAATCTTTCTATGTTATTATATGACCTTTATCTACAATGATTTAGATGCTTTGATTGGCAATAATAACATAACATAACTTCACGCCTTTTATCCCTGAAAGGGTAGGCAGAGGTGTATTACACACCCACATTTCGCCAGTTATGTTTAGGTCCCAATGTAAATAGGGGGCGAGCCTATTGCCATCTACCGGGCACATTATTAAGCGAGCGATAATTAACATTTATAATACACACATAACTTCGAAAAGTCAGAGGTGTGAGGCAATAATAAGATTCTATAAACATAATTTTTAGAAATTACGTTTCATGCTAATAAATTCTAATTTAACCTTAGGTAATTCTTCTACGAAACCATTTAATAATTCATCACTTAAAGCAATATCAAAATAGCAGTTTATTCCACAAACTTTTACTTCACGTTTCGCACATTACATAGTTCTACGCACTCGAGTTTGTGTTTAATGGATGGAAAATGGATATCGCAAGAGCCTCCGGCCTCATCAGGCGACCTCAGAATTATCATTAAGCTCTCGTAACTTTGGTTCACGAAATATGTTCGTATACACCGGTTTACACCATATTCGTGATCCAAATACTCAAGGTAGGCAAACCTAAGCAGGTTCTAACTTATTTAAATTAAAATGACTAACTTCTTTCACCGACGAGGAATGTTTATTCAAGTCACTCTGAGCTCAGGTCTTGTTTACAGCACCCTATTAAGTAAAAGCGGGAATTTAGTATTCAATTCTCTTGATGTTTTAAGTAGGTAATATACTTTTAGAAATGAATTTACGCGCTGACGAATATTTATGTAGAAGTTTGCCAACTTTACGTGGAGTAGATATTAACTGATCAAAGCCCAAAATGTTAAGAGACAGATTTTTATTTTTCTGTGTGAATTTGATAGGCTACTCAAAACTCAAAGTAAGTTAATCACTTTAATAATTAAGGATGTAGATTTTCCTCCATGAAATTACAAACGTTCGCTCGAAAATACCTTGTTTTAAGTGATTTTCACAACAATCTTTGTTTATGAAATAATTTAATAAAAGCGCTGTTTTCTTTATTTTTAAAAATAATCACGCTATTTAATCAATGATATGTTAAACATATTATTAATTAAATAGCAGGGTAGAATGAACATTTATGCTAAAATTTTTATAAGAATGAGTTATTAAGCCCTCATCGCGTAGATAAACACAGCTGAACGTTTTGATAGATATGTTGCTAGTCCAATGTAATGGGCTATATTATTATTATTATTTTTTATTTTATTTAAACTTCCTGCAATACAATTTGCACAAGGCGGACTTAATGCCAAAGGCATTAATTATCTTTTTTTTGCTTTTTAGCCGATCGGCTAACGTGTGACCGATCGAAATAGGTGACTGCATCAATATTGCACCACGTTTCAACAACTTTTTGTGTTCGATCGTTGCATATAATTGAGATTAAAGTCTGTATTGATATTTTATCGACTTTTGGTTACTGCCTGTGTTCGATCAGTTTAAATTGACATTAAACTCAAATAGTGACTGATCGTCGCGATCGCGCTCGATGGTTTGTTTAGAGCAGAGCAGAATACAGAATCTAGGTAGTGAAAACCCAATAAATCGGTGGTCCTAGATGATAAAATGGCGTGTGTTACTGGATACAGTGTCAGACTATATATTTGCGTCAAATACTTAATCCAAAACATGAATCGAACGCCGATCTCGTTATACTCAAACATAAGCCTACATAAATGTTACCCGAGAAAAACAACCACATTTTTTGCTCCCATAATTTTCCTATCGACTTATGATATCATATATAAGTGTAATGTAAGAATGTGGGCACGTTGTGCTCATATCATTACCAAGAAGCATCACCACATGCCAATATTAGTCAGACAATATGTGAAAATGAAATCCCGCATATTATACTGTAAGGGATCCAATAACGCCTAACGGGAAACATCTGGCGTAAGAAATTTATTACACACATAGAATGTTTTGCTATGATTGCCATTATGACTTAAATCACACAACAAAATTTAATGGCGTGAACACTATTAATAATTCGTGATTTTTAGTTTTTGCTCTTCTTAGCTACATTAATAAATTAAATGCTTCGATAGTAGCAATTTTTTAAAATTATATTTCGAATATTTTTATCACGTTACTAATATTTAATAGTTTAAAAATCACTATTATGGATAATAATGTATACCTGCTTAGTGTACTTACACACCTGGTAAGTGACATGTAAAGAAAGCTGATTATACCATGACTGTTTTTATTTGTGAATAAATAATTGAAGGTGACATGACCACATGACTTTAATATTATTGTAGGTTATTTTAATAAATAAAGAGCTATTGTGACTCGTGGCAATTTCTGAGAATATTCCTTGTTGTGATACTTTAACAATTAAGTAATTATCGTGGGAATTGAAATTGCGCAATTCAGAACAGTTACGTCAGGAAGCGAAAATGGCTAAGATTGACATCGTATGACCGTAATTAAATAAAAAATAAATTCTTTACAAACTGATTAGTTAAATATCTATATATGTGATGTGTTCTGTCCATGTGTTGACGGATTAAGAATAATCAATGTCAAAATCATTTATTCATTTAGGCCACAAAGTGACGCTTATGAACGTCAAATATTTAAGTTAATTACTAGATGATTCTACATTCACATTTACTGTCACGTTCACAATGCAATAGGTAGAACCACGAGAAAGAACGAGAAATAAAATTCATGGCCACTCTTTTTAATCGCCAGTATAATGGTTTTACGTGACATGTTATCTTTGTAAGGAGCTGCAACTGTTTCACATTATAAGTAATCTACTACTGAAATAAATATTAATTATTGATATCATACTCAAGCAATAAACACAAAGTGTCACTACAATATTTCATTCCATGGGTGTTGTTAGAAGCGACAAAGGAACATATACATAGGCAATATATCTTGCGGAAGTTGCGAAAAAACTGGACATCAAACTCTATATACCAACTCTTCTGGCCAGCTTAGTATAGTGGGCAAAATCCTCCTATTGGCTCACAAGCTATTGTGAGCCAAATTAGGAAAGGCCTATGTCCAGCAGTGCACTATAATAGTTTTTTTTATAGCCTCACGCCTGTGTCCCCGAAGGGGTAGGCAGAGGTGTAATATTACATCCGCATTTTGCCATGAAATTTTAGGTCCCACTTAATAGGGGGCGAGCCTATTGCCGTTACCGGGCACATCGCCAGACTCCGTTCTGCTACTGAGAATTCAGAAAAACCCAGTCACACTTTGCCCGACCCGGGAATCGAACCCAGGACCTCCGATCAGCAGACGCATATGCTATATCCACTGGACCACGGAGGCAGTCTATTATCGACTATATATATAGATAATAAAAATTTATGATAATAATAATGAAAATTTTAATACAATGTGTAAATATTGAACATAAATTTAAGGATTTAGAGGCACTCTTTGTATGGCCACTCTAGGATAAAGACCGCCATACAAACGAATAATATGTAGTAAGTATAACAGTCAGTATACCTTCTTAATTTATCATCCCAACAAACAACCTAAAAACTTAAAATTTTATTATAAGCTGATGCTTTCCGTTTTGTTATCTCCTTGACAGTTGTTGCTGTATGTTATAGCTACTTACTTATAATTCTAATCTTCAACGCTGACATTTTGTTCTTAAGCCACAACGTTATCACAAAGAAATATAGTAAATCTTAGTATTTGTAGTGTTGCCAACTCCAAAAAAAAAAGACAAGATCGCAACGTGCCTTGTCGCCTAAAATGGAACCTTTTTAATTAGCACCAACAAGAGCGAAGGCACATATTGAGTACGACGTAATCTCTTAAAGGGCTGTTAAAAAGATTAATAGAAGGGTCGATGGGGTCATTGGTTCGTATTTAGTGCTCTCAAGGGTTGCATATACCAGTCCTCTTTGTCTGGAGCCTGGAGTTAACAGTTACGCGCGATTAGATATTGTGTACGCCAGCTAATGGCTATCAGTGATGAAGGTTTAGTCCTTTTTTGGGCTTGGATTAAAATAAACTACGGTACTCAGCAATTACGACTTCGATGCAATGGAAAAATGTAAAGGACATGAAAACGTACAACAATAATGGCAAAATCATTAATAGAGTTGGTTCCTTAGCCAAGCGACACATGTAGTTTACACATAAACAAAACATTTGTAAGATTTTATTGAATGAAATTAAAAAGTTTTCTGGCTGCAGCATGACCAAAATTCTGTATTCTACGTATTCGACGAATTCACACAGGTGATTGACAAAGGAATCTAAATATCCATACAACTGGTAAACAATTATACTAAACTAGAGAAAGCCAGCAGCTTCGCCTGCATTTTTTTAAATATATCCCTTTTGGCCGATCCCGTGGGAATTTCGGAAAATTCCTTCTTAGTGCACCTCAACCTGGAACACACATGCCAAATTTCAGCTTCCTGCGCCCAATAGTTTCGGCTTTAGCGCGTCTGTCAGTCAGTCAGTAACGCAAGGATTTTATATATTAAGATATGATCAGCGGTTTTATTACAAAATGATATCCTAGTTTTCACTTTATTCTTACATGTCATTATGTAGTAAAAATAAAACAGAGAACACATTTTCTAGAGTCATCATCCAGTAGCAGCAATTTTAGAATAACGACCTTCGTCGATGCGTTATTTCAGTAGAAATTATATCGAGCACTCAAGCTCTACTTAGATTTATTAATTCCTCTAGGGAAACATTCACTAAAATAACCAAAACCGGAAGTAAAAGCTTATTTTCCTCTGTTAAGTTAAAAAAGAGAGTGACAGCTATATCAAAACCTCGATAAAAAGTCAATGAATTTTAAGCTAATGCGGTGTTTCTCACTATATCATTGAATTTCCCTTAAACCTAATTTATATTAATTCAATAAAAACAAGTTTTATATTGGTTCAGAAGCAGGGTCAAATCAAAATAATAAATTATATAATTTTGAAGAAAATGTTCATGAATTTCTGATTTTAATGCATGTTTGTACATAATGTTCAAAGGTCGTGCTAATTCGTTTGCGTTCAATAATCAAAGAAGAAATAATACGTTACGTAAACAGACAGACATGTCTGGGTTAATGACGTGATTGATGGGACTACACTGCTTTTACTTGAAAGGAATATGAAGCATAATATTCACAAAATATTAAAATATAATATTTTGGTCTGGAATTTAAGCTACACAATCCTATGTATATATTCGGAGCTAGCATACGATTTCTCAGCAAGAACTTACGGCAGATGTTTTAAGAAGTGATATCCCATTAAACTCTGCAACTAGAAGGATGATACAGCACTTGAAGTTGAATGTGATTCAAGGTGAAGCCAAAAATATGCTTTCGCTGTTTCGTACTGTGACTACCTCAGCGGTCCAGTGGCGTATGCGTCTGCTGATCGTAGTGTTACCGGGTTTTTTCGAATGCGGCAATAGGGCAATAGGCTCGACGCCTATTACGTGGAACCTAAAATTCATGTCGAAATGTGGGTGTAATATAACCTCTGGCTACCCCTTCGGGGATAAATAGTAATGTGCCGATTGTTATTGTGGTTCAACCCACAAAGAACAATAATATCTATGACTAATTTCTTGTCTGCCGTGTGGTTGACGGCATAGAATACAAGTGTCACCACCCCCTATCTTCCCGTGGGTGTAACACGGGAATAACACGATGCAAATACCATCTTTGCGTAGAGACGGAAAACTCGACATCAAACCCTATACGACTGCCTCGTTGGTCTCGCGGCATAAATGTGCGCGTGGGATCGGGAGGTCCCTTGTTCGATTCCTGGGTCGGGCAGTGTTATTGGGTTTTTCTGTCACGAAATTTTCAGTAGCAGCACGGAGTCTGGAAATGTGCCCGGTACGGCCATAGGCTCGCCCCTTATTACGTGGGACTAAAGTATATCTGGCGAAAAGTGGGTGTAGAAATACACCTCTGCCTACCCCTTCGGGGATAAAAGGCGTGACGATATGTATGTATATATGTAATTTCTTGTCAATGCTGTTTATTGATTTAATATCTGTAAAGGTGCTTATGCATTTGAAATCAAAGACAATATACGCACTTAACCTTTAATTAGGCGCGCGGGGTCGCCACGACCCCAAGTAATATTTACATGAAGTTATTTTTTTAGCTATTAATGCTGGCAACCCGAATTTCTTGCTAGCTTTCTAACTCTTTACTCTCCACGCGATACAGTGTCGCCCGTGCCGCTGAGTTGATCGCACGCACTGCATGGGGGGGCTTTTTCGTTCGATCCCTGCCCAGTGCTTTGAAAAAACTATTGTCAGAACCTGAAGTTGCGACTCCTTCAACGACTAACACTGGATTGCACTTAACAAAAAGAGGAAGGTACAAAATCTGCCCACGAAAAGGCGACAGGAAAACGACCACAAACTGCAATAACTGCAATAAATTTATCTGTGGCGATCATACTAAGAAAATTTGTGATAATTGTTGATTTTTTATAGTACTTACGGAAAATATAATTTTCTATTGTTCTTAACATCTTTCTAAGATTTTATTTAAATTTTTCTAAAAGATTAATAAGAAATAAGTAGAATAAAAACAATTAAAGTTGGTTACTAATTATGATGTTTCTTATTTCATACCTATCAATTTGGGGTAACTGCAGACCCCGTGCGACTAATAATGTTAGTTTATTGGCGCGCCTCATTAAAGGTTAAAATATATAAAAGAGGAAAATACAATAATTATTTAGGCAAATCCGCCAATATACATATATGAATGTAATTGCACGTCATCGTAAAAATATTTATCAAGATATGGTATAACTATACAAATAAAACTCGAAGATTTATATCCTAGTTAATTCGTGTATTTCCCGATAGCTAAAGAGCAAAGTCAAACAATAAGAGAATTAAAAAGTGGCCACCAAGAAATGTATCAATAACACGACAGGAAAATATTCAAAACGCAAACGCACGAACCAAAACAAAGCGCGTGTGGGGAATGCGGAAGCTGTCAGTTTTAGTAAAGATTAAAAATACAAAGGCAAAATACAAAGGAAAACATATTTGTGTTTGTGAAACCCTCTTACTTATAATGATTTCTTGATATTTCGTATTCATAGACTCAGTTTTATTATTCACGTCCTAAGCGCTTCCAAAATCAAAAATAGGATATACCTGGTACAGGCGTGGGTGAAGTCTAAAAAGGTCAGTTGGACTCAAATACCCCAGTGGTGTACGTAACGGACTGCCGAGACGATGGTCTGAGGCTCGAGCCCCAGACCATCGTCTGGAGATCGATCTCCAGGTACCCCAGGCACACGCTTCGAATGTTAATTATCGCCCGCCTAATAATGTGCCCGGTAGATGGCAATAGGCTCGCCCCTATTACATTGGGACCGAAGCAAAACTGGCGTAGCGTAGGTGAGTAATACACCTCTGCCTACCCCTTCGAGGATAAAGGCTTGGGGTTATGTTACTATTCCAGTAGTGCGCAAAGCCAAAAATAAAATTAAGACAAGAATAATATTGCAACATACATGTGTGTGTAGTTCAACCTGTACAAACAATTGCAATGCAAATCAATAATTGAAATATAAAGTTGAACGTAAAACCTTCAACCATTATTTAATAACACAAGCTCACAAAAATATGTGAGAGTTAAAAAGTTATAGCTCGTAAAATTCAGAAGTTGTAGGCATTAAAAGATTATTCTTTTACTTCATACACGAATTCTTGGGCCCAATCTCGTACAAAGTCGAAGGAGATTTTAACTTTGAGTGAGCCGAGCAGAGATGAAAGTTCTAAGATAATTTTACCGTTTATACGTTTTGACATTTCTAGAACTCAAAGACCACCGGACGAATCCTCCGTCATAGTGGCTCATCATTGCGCCAACTCTGTCAGTCTATGCTCTTGCCCTTCTTTATCAATAGTTCCATATATAAAATACCTTGGCGTCTACATTAACGAGAGACTGGATTGGCAAAAGCATCTTGAAAGTCTCATACCGAGAGTCAGGCGATTAATATATATTTTTAGAAACTTGAGACAGGCAGCCGATTACGAAACACTACGTTTAGTTAATACCAGCTTATGCCAATCCATTATTCCGTACTGTATACCGGTATGGGGTAGAACCTATAAGACAATTTCTTGGAACTAGAGAGAGCTCAAAGAGCAGTCCTAAAAGTGATGACTTTTAAGCCCCGGCGGTTTTCAACAACTGATCTTTATAGAGAATGCAAAGTATTAACTGTTCGGCAATTATATATTCTCCGATTGACCCTACGCACACATAACATAAACAACAACATAACATTAACTTTTGGTTCATTTTCACTTTCTTAACTGTCTATTTATTATCACGAAAGATCTACGTACGGTAGAAGCTACTGACTTCTAAAATACAGGTATTAACCTAATTTAGGAGTCAGGGGTTCGTGAAATTATTTTTAAACGTATTAACAACAAAATGTAGTATGTTTTATAATTATGGTAGTCTGTAATGTAAATAACTTGTTGGTCAATAAATATTATTATTATTATTATATTATTACCTTTTCCTGTATCGATGGTAATGAAAATGTGATTTGACTTTTCGCATCAAAGTGTTATGGAATGAGATATGTGTGGTTTATTAATCATCATCAGCCTTTAACAGTCCACTGGTGGACTAGGCCTCTCCATTGAAAGGAGGAATTGGACTACTATACCACGTCGGCCAAACGGGTTGGTATAGGGTTTGTATCAAGTTTTTCTTCCCTTACAGTGCTGTTTTCTGCATAATATACTCTCTGTCGGCTCTTACGACACCCATAGGATGATATGGGGTGGTGACATTCCGTATTCTTCATCCGTCACCACGCGGACAGGTTTATTAACCCATGAGAAGGCGCGCCCTTAAAATTTACATCAGCAGGCGCGTGTTAGAATAATATATATAGGATGTCATACTTATACTTAAATGGCGGCGATAGCCGAGTGGATATACCAACAGACTGCCATGCAGAGGGTATCGGGTTCGAATCCACAGCGCGCACCAATGACTTTTCGGAGTTATGTGCGTATTAAATTGTTAATTATCGCTTGTCCCGTGCCTCGGAGAGCACGTTAAGCCGTCGGTCCCGGTTGTCATGAAGATCTTTGACAGTCGTTACAGGGCGTCAGTACCTTCTATATAAACTGACACTAGTCTAAACCATGGAATATCGCTATCCCTTCGGGTTGCGGAGGTCAGACAGGCAGTCGCTCCGTGGAAAAGCTAATATTCAGCCAAATCCGGTTAGACTAGAAAGCGGACCCCAGATTGAAACTGGGATAACGCTAAGAGGATGACTTATACTTAAATTATGTAATCAATTCCATAATTATTAATATTAAAATAAATATTCTACATCGTTGTAAACGAGTTGCCAGATTAACAATTAAATTATGTAACACATTCTACAGTTATCATTTTAAATATTGTTTTAATATGTTCCAATTTAAACAATCTAATAAATACTATAATTGTTAATTAGTTATAAGCATTTTGTATCATTTAATATATTTAAAGACTGCTCCAACTCTGTAACATTATTTTGAAATAATAAAATAAGAGAATCAATTGACATCCTGTGATCGCCGAACGGTGGGGGTATTTTCCTATATAGTGCCGTACTACAACTGACACATTTCGTTGGGCGACCACAGGACTGTACACTCCGCACGGTCCAGCTGTACTACTGGAGATAAGTATATTCATCTTATAGAGTAATAATACTTGTAATTGAAACCTCAACTCATGTAACGTATATACTATACTCTATATTATGTGCCGTAACTATTATTTTCTATGAATAAATCTACTTAAGGTATAATTTGACAAGATATGTTTCATTTCAGTCTAATTAATTAATTAAAGTCTTTAAATCCTACAAACTATCTTTTATTTAGAACTACCTCACTTTAACATAAGCATCTTAAGTTCCAAAGTGTAAATTGTAGTATGGTGTATTTAATAATATATATATGCTTTTATGTATACATATGTCGTGTTTCTGACATGCGCGTGAGCAAAACTCTCACGCTACTTCAAATGACATTTTCTTTGAGATCAATTATATTTCTACAATAAATGTACATGTTATAACAAATTATAAGTCTTTATTTAATTAAATAAAGTGTTTTATTAATTACTAAAAATGCAGTCTTACGTGCAAACTAAAAAAACATAGCACTTTGGCCTTAATATTTTGCTAATTTTACATAAAAAAATTATAAAAAATAAAATCACAATAAAAATGGAATTATTTCATCTGCCATGAGATCTTGAGTTATGTGTCCTTCATAGCACATGTGGTACATAAAAGTAACATGCTCGGTGCACACTGACATATTGCACAAAATGCATGCATTTTTTAACGCATTTTGCTAATGTGATGTATAGAAAGTGTGGAATTTTGCGAAAGTGGCATTGTGCCCCTAATCCGACTGGTATCTACTAGTGATACAACAATCGATTTGCCTAGCATGATATGCATACTTTGATTCTTTACATGCCATTTCTTAGGTGTTCACTCAAATAATACCGCACAATTTAATTTTTTAAACCGCTATAACATTTTCCGTGCACATATTACAGAGAATACAAAAAAATACACTCATTGGGATCTTACATCTGTATATACAAAATTCTAGCGCTACTGACTGACTGACAGACAAGCTAGAGCCAAAACTACGGGGCGCAAGAAGCTGAAATTTAGCATGTATGCTCCTTGGTGACTATAAGAGTGGGCTAAGAAAGGATTGCCTGAAACTCCCACGTAATACGGCTGAAACAATTTATGTGCGGGCGTAGCTGCGGGCACTCTCTAGTTTGATTTAGCTCTCATGACCGCCCATTCGCCTTTGAGGGGCTTTCCAATCACCAATTGTAGACCTTGTTCACTGTAAGAAATAAATGAAACATTTGAATAATATATCCACAAATTTACTCAATAACTGTGTACAATAACTACGAAAAAAAAAACAAATCAATTTTGTTATTAAGAAAAAAATACTTACACGAACGGGCGCGGGATGAGCAAAATGCCGCGCTTCACGATGCACCACTCACAAAACCATCACCATGCAGAGGTGGTGGCACTGAGCAGCACGGGAGTTGCGTCAGGGGAGAGAGGGTGAAATTCTAGGAAGGTACTGTGAAGCTTGTAGTGCCGCAGTATTGCTAAAGTTGAAATTTACAGCAAAGAATTTATGCGTGAGCAAAATGCTCATAGCGTGCCTTCTCACGGGTTAATATGAACCCTATTATAGCTTGTGACGTTTATAACTTTTTATGTGTTATATTATAGGTGTAGTAGTTGTAGTATTATATGTAGTCCGTTGGATTCCAACAGTACGGTCTGAGTCAAACTGACGTGTATCTGAGGCATAGGTACATAATAATACATTTTATTTAAAATGTGTGCTTTCCAAACCAGAGGTAAATATTAAAAGAAAATATGATGCGTTGACCGCATTGGCCAAAATGTGTGAAATGTATATTTGATTAAACACGACCGCATTTTTGACAATTTAAACAAAACCATAATTAACCTGTTGTATAGTACCAAAATTCATTTATATGTTTGATTGAATTTCGATCTATAAGAACCAATTATTTTATTATGACAGAAAACTACGTAGGTTTTTTTTTTCACTACAGCAATTTAGTATCCCGTCTCTGACCTCTGTAAATAAACAAGTTTTTTTCGCAATGTGTACCGACGTGGAAATAGGACTAAAGACCTTCGGTTCAATTCAAAGGATAATCAAATAGTTTACGGTTGAAAAACATTTGCGTTTCGTACTTTAGGGGAGCAGGTTTATTTATGTTCACAATAGCTTTCAGCCGCCGACCTTCTTTGACAGATCATTTTCTTAATGAAATGGACCAGTCAAAATCACTGCATAGTTTTGCTGATGAAATGAGTGTAAAAAGTAGCTACATATTAGTAACATGTGAGCAAGTTTCACCTTTAAGTGAGAGGTGAAGCGAAAGCAAACGTCAAGGTTAAAATAAATGCAGCAATATTTTTTTAAATATTTTTGTTTTTATATTATTTCTTTATCAATGAAAGAATCCTCGTTGTTTCTCCTGAAAAGCGTCTCATTGCAATAACTTAAGAGACAATAACTCAGAAACAGTTTCGCAGAAAGTTTATGTACATACATAGCCAAACTTTCCTTTTTTAAATTATCTGTTCTGTGTATATATAAAATCCTTGCGTTACTTACTGATTAATAAACAAGTTACTGGTAAAATTATTAAGACCAGGCAGCTGAAATTTGGCATATATGATCCTTGGCAACCGTAGGGGTGCACTAAGAAGGGATTTCCTGTAATTCCTACAGAATCGGGCGTAGCTGCGGGCATCCTCTTGTATTAGCATAATAAAGGTATCACTACAGTCCTCTGTCGGCATTTTGGTAGAGTAGAGTATGAAGTATAGGTATAGACGCCGGCAAACTTCTTGAACACTACCATAGAGCAAAAGAGCTGCGCAGTAGCAATTTTACGTACAAAAATGTCTCCTGCGTATGCATATTGGTCTATGGTAGTGTTCAAGAAGTTTGCCGGCATTTATACCTTTAACCTTCAACGAGGGATATCCTTAATATCAAAAATAATTTATTCATTGAGATCACGATGTGACGTCGATGAACGTCACTTTTTCACTTAAGATTCTATATTTATATTTAGTACTTCATTCGGTATGAAAAGCAAAATAGGCGCAACCAGTTATATCTTACGATTTAAGCAACTCATGATCGTATTCATTACAATGGAGGTAATGTATGTCGCAGGTAGGCAGAACGTTAAATACAAGCCAATCGGCTAGTCACTGAAAGAAGCATCTGTTCACGAGTAGGAGACACGAGACTCAGACTAGGAATTTAATATGCCTCAGTTTATACTGCAAGCAAAGAATAAACACAGTATCAAACTAATTTACGAAAGATTATATTTAGTCGGCGAATAATTAATTGATTGATTTTCAGGCCATGTTTTATAATAAGACAGAATAGGCTACCAAAATCACAGCAAATTTAACGCAATTCAATAATATTGTTTTACTTTTATACGGACGAAAGTATTTACAAAATGATTGACCCTGTCTTCAACGCTTTTATCTCAGAAAGGAGCGCTGCCATGAATTTAAATGTGCTGCGGCTGATGGCCAAATTTATACGGCAATCTTAAAAAGAAACAAATGATTGAAATTGACCTTAGCGCTAAGCATTTTACGATTTGTATCAGTGTAACGAGCGAACGAAATAAAATGTAATGTAAGATTATTTTATGGAATAACTTTTTTAGAAGATTATAAAAGTTAACAAAAACAAAACATATTTAACGAAACAATATAAATAATTGAACTAAAATACAAACTCAGAATGTTGCTATTTGCTGATTACTTTTAAAACTCGTACGGTAACATCTTCGCGTCCGTGCAAAGCAATTACGTTTCAAGCCGAATTATATGGCAACTATTTTCATCATCATCGAAAATTCAAACCGCACGACAACACAAACACGGAGTAAGCACAATCCTCGCAATAGCTCTAATGTAATGCAGCGTGCAAATATGCATAAACACGCATATACAGTGCAGCAACGCGTGGTAACTACAAATTGTTTGGCCCAGTATTACTATCTTTATTAGTACGAGATTCCGTGTAATTTGTCCGGGAGCTCTCATATTTCCCGTACGGCTTTATTTAGGCAGCCGCTATTAGCATAATGCTGCTTTACACTCCCGCAATACAGGATTGAACACCGCTAAACATTGTTTTGTGCTCGGTTATCTTAATTCAAAAACGTTAATGAGCGTAAAAGAGCGCGCAAGGATTTCCGCTTTCATTTTGGGTATGATAAGAATAATGTCATAAATGATATATATTTATATAATAACACAACAGAAAGCTCAGCACAATTACCAATCTGAGCATCGAGTAAATAATAATCGAGTAAATTGACATAAACATCATCTAAAATACCACAGAAAATATAACAATATTTTTTTTGTCTTGATAAACATATTGTTCAGTTTGACTGGCTAGATGCTAAATATAGCAATTTACCAAAAAGGGAATGAAATTTTGCGACAGGTATATGTTGAATAATCATTTTTCATTCATCATTCATCATCATTATATTAACGTACGTAGTAACAAAAGTAAAAAGACAAGTTACCTAATATTGAAATGGAAAAAATATTGGATCCATTACTGTATTCCTAATGCGTTCGTTTCGAAGTTGAAATACAGTGAATTGATAGCATACGCATTTTAATTCTAAAATATTTCCATGCAAAACTATTCATGTCACGTATAACGTAGAGTAACTGAATAAAAAAACACTTACACATTTTATAAAACTTTATCGTAAATATTCTATATATAAATATCTCCGTGGTTCTGTTATCGGAAAATTAAACTAATTATTTTGTAATCTTTTGATATTATTAAATGAATTATATTTTTTCATCAGATTTGAAACTCGTACACTTATGTTCTATTTATAAAAAGCTTGCTACTGATTAAGGGTTAGCGCTCACCAACGGAGTGGTGGCAAAGAGATTAATTCAGAAATAATTTAAATTCGACATAAATGTCTCATAATACGGCTTATTATTGGTACAAAGAAATATTACGACGGCGGGCGACTCAAAGCGCGGTTGGTCTACCAAAAATAGGTCGTATTATAGGGAATTTTAGTCCAATTTAAATTGTTTCTAAATGAGTCTCTTCGCCGTCACTCCGTCACGCCCAAAGAGCGAAATTGATTTTAGGTTCGTTGAAATACAAGATTATTTGTTGCTGAAGAATTGGCTAGTTTAAGAAAACTATAACAATTATTTTGCTGTAAATATTGTTCTAAGCTGGTGCTGTTGCTGACAAGTTGCAACAGCAAGTAAATTCGTGGTTAAAATTCTTTCAATTTTAACTTTTAAGTATCAACTTGTTGCTAGTAGAAATAGTATTACAAAAGCTGGACTAAGATAATAGATACACAACAAATAAGAAGTTCGAACATGTAATCTTAAGAAAACATTTCAACAGTCTTGACATCTTGCTTTCGTTTACCGATTACCAAGTCGAGAAATTTAAGGAGACGTGCCCAATCGTTTTGTCAAAAATCTAATTATTCTTTTCGCTCCAATAAGCTCATCTAACGTTTTACAGCTACATTATACAGGCTGATCTAATTACCATAATGCAACATTGCGACGCGCGAAAATTTTGATTATATTAAGGTATGACGATGCGACGTGAATGCTAATACAGTGTGCATTCAAGAGCAGAATGCTATTCTGCAATGACTATGGCCGTATGAATGTATTATGTGGTTGGTTGTCTTTAGGTGTTAGCACATGTTTTAGGTTTGCACGAACGTTCTCATGTTCTAAAAAGTAAATAAGTG
The DNA here is from genome assembly GCA_944739405.2 of Euclidia mi. Taxonomy (NCBI): domain Eukaryota; kingdom Metazoa; phylum Arthropoda; class Insecta; order Lepidoptera; family Erebidae; genus Euclidia; species Euclidia mi. Next base: position 32,343,140 of record OX123185.2, on the reverse strand, counting down.
TAGAATATATGGAGTATGCATATCTATATTGAAGTATGGTCATAAGTATACGTTGTAAGCAGACCCCTGGCACCAAAGCGAAGGTCCTTAGTGGTAAGCGGGATAACGCGTATCTAAGCGTTGTGTTTTGGCTGTGTCAGCAATCATGGTACCACAAATTGTAAAATTAAGATTCTGTTTTTAAAAGAGTGGCATGAGTTTCTTCCAGGC